>CM039680.1:79221167-79905429 GCA_022537955.1 Schmidtea mediterranea
AAAAATCTAACAAATTTTTTCAATTTTTTACACTTACATAATTTAATTAACTGATTGTACTCATTTTCCTTTACAATTTGCTACTGTGTGAAACTTTTTTTTACTTCTTAATTTCAAAATCCTAACAAATTTTCAAATAAAAGATCTGATCAAGACTCAGTAAAATTTATAAAATTTGGTAATTTTAATAAGTATTACTATAACTAAATTTTCTTACCAATTTGGCTGAAGGTCTTATTTAAAATTTCTCAAAGTAATTAACATTATTTACAAATTAAATTTAGTTTTTATTTTAAATTAACAATTTAACAACTTTAACACAATTCTAATCATGATATCTAATTACGTGTATTTCTTAAAAATTGCCCATAGTTTTTTTTTATATCGTAAAACAAACACACAATTCAATCAAGAAACACGTTGTTAATCATAAATTATATACAATTTTCTTGAACAATCTCAAACTGTTACCATAAATACTGAACTATTTTTTATGATTTAAACACATACCACTTATTAGCCATAAAATAATATTTCATAAATTCCCTTGAAATAACAACTTATTTTCATTACAAGTTTTTTCCATAAACACTGTAACATATCGAGATGGTTTTAAACCCATTGAGCAATAATTAGTTATGATATTATTTGCACATATTTCCTTAAATACAGAATTTTCTTTAACTTTCTTACAAACATTTACAATTGTTTTCATCTCTGTCTACCTAGAAAACAATCGACAAACATTTTCTATTCAATATTCCATTGTATAATACTTTGGTGAAAATTTAATATAAAATAATAATGAAAATTATAATAATAAAACTTGTAATCATAATTTTAAGGATAATATATAATAAAAAATAATAATAATAATAATAATTAGATAAGATTAAAAAACATTAAACACTACTATAAAAATAGTTAGTATATTTAAAAAAAAATGTTTAAAAAATACTATGACTTTGACCTACTTTTAAATGAACTTGAAATATTAATGACTCATCCAATGACCTTAGAAAATTTAAAATTAAAAAATATTAAACGATTACTTATAAAAATAAGTAGTTAATTTAATATTAAAAATGTTTTAAAAAGACTTATGACCTTGTGAAATTTTGATGATCTTGACCTACGTTAAACGACTTTGAAAAAAATATTAAGATCATCAAATTGACTTGAATATAATAATATAAAAATAAAATAAATAAAAATATTAATAATAATAATAATAATAAAATAGTAATAATAATAAAATAATAATAATAATAATAAAAATAATTAATATTTATAATATATAAAAATTATTTCCTTTTAATAGAGTTTTCATTAAAATTAATAATATTAAAATATTATTAAAAATAATAATAATAATAATAATTAAATTAATAATAATAATAATATTTATTAAAATATAATAATAATAAATACATAATAAATAAAAATATTAATAATAATAATAAATAATATAAATAATAAGTAAATAATATAATAATAATAATAATAAATATAATATAATAATAATAATAATAAAAATAATAATATTTATAATAATAATAATAAAAATAATACTATTAATAATAATAATAATAATAATAATAATAAAAATAAAATTTATAATAAAAATAATAATAATAATAATAATGTTGAGTCTGTAAATTAAATTAAAAATTTAAATAAAATTAGATAATAATTCAAATGGAAAGTAAGCGAAGAAAAAGGCAAATAAAAGCGGATCGTGCACAGAATAATAGTAAAGGAAAGTGCGATGGAAACAGTATTAGAAAATGCAAAAAGCAATTACGAAAGGCGAGAATCCGGAATCCGAGAAAAATCAATAAATGGAAAAATCATCGAAATCGAATGGAAAAACGGGACAGTTATAGATTAGCTAATGGTCAACAAGATGACGTTAGGATTATCAAAAAGGGTAGAAAGGGTGAAAAACATTCAAATGTATGAAACAGAAAACGTTAATTAATTAATTAATTGGCTAATGGAAAACCCGAGCTAATGGGAAACCCGAGCCAATGGAGAACCGAGAGATGAAGGAAACCCGAGCTGGGTAAACAAGAAGAAAGGCAACAAAAGGAAGATTTGGGCCATTAGCTTGACATAATGATTAATGGGAAAAGAGTAAGGAGAAGATAGCGCGCGTAGGAAGACCGGTAGGCCATTAATTATCTGATTCGTTGGACCATTATGGATGACAGCGAAGCAAAACGTAGGAAAAATGTCAAACGAAAGATTGGCTCGGCAATAACCATTTGTCATCCTGATTTCGAGGAGTATATAAGCAAAGGGAAAATCAGAGAAAATCGGCATTCTGCCTCAGCTAGGGTTCGAAGAATCAGACTGTAGGAAAAGTGGTAAACGAATTAGGGAAGTAGGGAAAAGAAGAAATAGAATTAAGAATACGGAAAGGCGAAAAGGGATCAAACCAAACAGAAACCGAGGAAAACGAGAGTCAACAGAACTAAAGGATCAAAAGGTGAATATTGTTTGTTTGCAAAGCATCAACGCCGAGCAGAGAATCGTATAAACTTTGATTGGTCATTGTAGCGTGATAATAAATTGTGAACCTGTTGTTTCAATATACGTTGGGTCGTTCATTGTTTTAATTTAAAGAACACCAGGAGTCAGAGAGAACCGACTTGAAATAATCCAAAACCCAACATATATTCTGGTGAGCCCGACGTGATTGAAAGTCGGCGGAAAATTATTGAAAGTAGTGAAAAAAAATAATTATTGAAAAATATAGTACCGACGTGATTGAAAGTCGGCGGAAAATTATTGAAAGTTAGTGGAAAAATAATTATTGAAAAAAATAGTACCGACGTGATGAAAGTCGCGGAAAATTATTGAAAGTTAGTGGAAAAATAATTATTGAAAAAAATAGTACCGACGTGATTGCAAGTCGGCGGAAAATTATTGAAAGTTAGTGGAAAATAATTATTGAAAAAATAGTACCGACGTGATTGAAAGTCGAGGGAAATTATGGAAGCTAGTGAAAAAGGAATTATAAAAAGAATTAGTACTGACGTGAGTGAAAGTCGGCTTAGAAGTTTGAAAATAGTGTTAACGAGACTATAAAAGGCTATTATTGGGAGATTTAAAAGAAGTTGAAAAGTAATTTTAAATTATTGTTTAACGCTTGAAGTTTAGCTCAAAGTGAACCGATACAACCTCAGAAGTCAGAAACAAGTCCAAATGGCAAATGATAATGCTGTTATGCCTCTCAATAGAGAGATGATTGATTTCGCAAGTTGTCAGAAATTACCCGTCAATCAATATGGGGAGACCCTGTTGAATTTGCAGATTTCATGGAGATTATTATATGTACGCCTCAGCATACGGATGGACACAAGCCATTATGGTTCAGAGATTCCCACTCTATCTGAAGGGTGCGGCAAGAGAAGCCTGGCAGCAAGTCGACAAACGAAATGTTGGCAATGATTGGACAAAATTGAAGGATGCAATGGCACTGAAACTGGTTGGTGGAGATATCAAAAGAATCATGCGACAGAAATTTTATAATCGAGTTCAAGGTCCAGATGAATCGGTCAGTGAGTTTGCTTATCATCTGACCACTTTAGCAGATAAAGCCTTCGAAGTCAAACCCGATCAAGTAGATATGGCCAAGCAGGTTAAAGAGCTGTTAGAAGATCAGTTTATAACCGGAGTCCACTCCGAAATCAAAAAGGCCCTATGTTATGTGGATTTTTCCAATTTCGATGAGCTCGTGAAGAAAGCCATGAAGATAGAGCTGAATTTAAAAAGTGCAAAAAGATCAGATGCTTTTGGAGTTAATGTGGAGAGACGTGAGTGGTCAATTACGCCTGTGAGAGCACCATGGGATGAAAAGAAAATAAATCAAATCAGTAGTCCAATTTTAAGACCAAATACTAGATTTCAAGCCGGTAGATCAGCGATGAGTGTACAATCAAATGGACAGGTAAATAATCCTCAATGCGAACATTGCAAAAAGTCTGGACACTACTCAAATCAATGTTGGTTCAAATATGGGAAAAATCCCAGCCCCAACAAGAGATTCACAGAAAACAAAAGGATCAGCAGTGATGTCGAATGCTATCGATGCGGAAAGAAAGGGCATATTAGCAGAAACTGTTTTACCAGATCAAGATCATCGTCAGCGTCACCTTCACCACAAAGGGACAAAGTGAATACAAATGGACAGATACAATGTCATTCGTGCAAGGGATACGGCCACATGGCGCGATCATGCCAAGGAACTCAGAGAGATTCAGCAGACCTATTTTAAAGAAATCAATCAGATTCCAAGAAGATATGCCAAACACCAGTAACATGACATATGCTCAGAGAGAGGAATTTCAAGACAAAATGGAAAAGGAATTTCGAGAAATGCGACAGAAGCTGAACAAACTAGTGGCTAAATTCGAATCAGATGAAGAAACTGAATCTCATATGATAATTGGAACCGTGTCAGAAGGTGAGGGAAAACCTGCCCCGAAAGTGCGAAAGATCGCATCAGATGAGAATCCGACTGCACTGTTAGCCCGAGTTGGAAAATTGCTTGAGAAAATGGAAACTGACAACTCCCAGTTGAAACGATGGATCGCAGAACTCAGTGTGATGTCACTAACCCAAAGCGAACTAAAGAGAGCCATAAATTTATGTGCAAAGTTATTCAAAGGAAACAGAGATGATGAGATACTTAAGCAAATGCAAAAGTTTGGCAAGGCTTTGCGGTCAACAAGGGATTTAGATGATATCATAGTGGAAACGACGGGACTTGATAATGTGAAGTGCCAATTCCGTGTAAAGGCCTACGGACAAATCAAAGACCTAAAGGAGCGAATACTGCGTCAATACAGTGGATGGCAAGTGCAACTAAAATTTGAGAATCGATGTCTGGAAGACGAGGAGTACTTAGTAGATTGCGGTCTAATACCAGGCTGGAAAAATAAAGTAAAAGTTGTTAATGCTGTTAATACTTTGAATTCAGACAGACAAAATTGGGAAAAGATTCTAGCAGATTTACAGGATACCCTGTATGCAGGAATAGAGATAAAATTAATGCGAGTATCGACTTCATAATGAGCATCGAAATGGATCGAGACATGAAAGAAGGGTTGTTTGAATGCATCGTACCGTATACGAATAAACCGACGAGTTATCAGGCAAAGTTAAAAGAGGTAATTCGAAAACTAGGACATGATTATGAGGCGGCAGACGATAGTGCGAAGTCTTTGATAATAGCGTTAAATATTGCGGATCAAAGGATTGAATATTATCAGGAACATTGGAGTGTAAAAGCAAAGAAAATACGACAAAAAGCAGCGGAGATATTAGGTAATGACGGAATTATCGTGTTGACGTTCAAAGGACGAGAATTGGATGATGACGAATATTTGTTAAACTACGGATGTAACCCAAATTGTATTAATAATGTGTACGCAACAAAACAAAGTGGTGAAATGGAAGAAGATGCAGTAATAGTACCGTTTTGGCCTCTGTATGAGGAAGTGGACAATGATAATGTAGAGATTAAAACTGAAGTTGTAGATGACCCAGGAGAAATTGATCAAGAAATTAATGAATTGCAGAGATTAGAAACAATGGAAAATGAGGAAATGAGATCAGAAAATGAAGTTACAAGGGATGCTGAGGAAAGGAGCACCGATAATAGGATACTACCGAGCATAGATGAGATGAAAAGTGAAGAGAACTTTGTTGACATTGCGATATGTGGGATAAAACAGAATGATGCGGAAATTGAATCTTTGAGTTTAGAGGAATCAAGCGAAACTGAGCGTTTAGATGAATCAAGCGAAACTGAGCGAATATTAAAAAGTTTAGTAACGGAATTGTATTTGTTAGATGAAACTGAAACAGAAGATGATATTTCGGAGGGGGAGAGAAGAGTTGTAAAAAGATTGGCAACGGAATTAAAGAGGAGATTACCGTCGATAATTAAAAGAAATTATGAAGAAAAGGAATTTTGTGAGGAAGCAGTAATTGAGGACTTAACACGAACTGAGTTAGATCGAGATGTAATATTGACAGTGCTAGCCTATATAATATTAGAGATTGGTACTTATGGTTATCTGGAAAGTGACAATTCAAAATCATTGATAAAGAAGGCTACTGAAATGACGAATAAATATTTGATGAAGTGGATCGCAAACAATGGCGGATGGGAAGAGTTAATACAAAAGGCTGAGAGCCCAAAAACAGAGACAGTGAGGAAAAAGGGAAAACTTGCATTTCCATGGTTGATGATTTCTATTATTATGTTATTGGGAATAATAAATACGACGAATTCATTGGTGGCATATGACTGCTCCCAAACCGAAATGGGAAGAGTATACTCGTTGGTAAACGTAGCAGAGTGTTCGGATGCATATCCAGTAAAATTTAAAGTGACAAATCCAGTAAAATATCATGTATATCAAGAATCGGGGTTTCGAAGATCAAAGGTGAGAGAGTGTACAGTGAAACGAACTACTTTTGTATTTTATTGTGGAAAATGGAGCCACTCATCGATGGTGAAAATGCAATCGATACCTAGACCGATAGAAATAATTCCGGAGAATTGTTTGGCAGCCTTTCAAACAGGACAGTTGAAAATTAATGCAGATATCAAACTACAAGCAAAGCTTAACCACAAAATTTGTGAGACTGTAACCGTGCGAGGGATAATAAAGTCGAATGGTGATTGCCAAGGAGAGCCATACAAAGTAGACGATGCTATAATTGACAAATCCGTGGTTGTAGAAGAGTACATGTCAGAATTAAGAGAATTTGATGGATCATTTGATGATGATACTGGTAAACTACAAACACATCAATTCTGCAACATGAAACAATCTAGCTGTCAGACAGGAGAATCAATTTTGGTGTACGATGTCGATACCAAAAAGTGCAATTTAGTGCAATTGAAGTCAATGAGTTTTAAAGAAATAACGGGAGAACAGATCAGGGAAAAGCCCGAGAAAATAAGAATGGATCCAGCAACGAGTACAACAACAAGAATCACACCTCTACGGATGAAAGATACTCCAACAGTGTTAATGTCAACCTCAGAGGAAGACGGGATGCGATTCCTGAGAAAAGAAACTAAAACAAAGTGTGGACAAAATGTCTATGAGACAAATTATAAAGGTATATATGTATCTCAGAAAATGATTATAGAGGCCCAAACAAACATACATGCCGGAGATATCAAGTTGACAAATTACTTTAATAACAAAATAGATTATTTATTTCACTTTGGTCAAAATACTGTTGAAAATGTGTACCGAGAAGTTATTATAAATGATTGCAATCTCAACAAAGAAATACTCCGAAATCGGATGGCAATGGCTATAACCAATCCTAATTTGGTAGCACCAATGTTAATTGCAGAAAATGGGGTGTTTGCCAGAATTTTCGGTGAAGCACTATATAGCTATAAATGTAAAGCGGTACCAGTTAAACTGACAAAGTATGACCAATGCACCAACGAGTTACCAGTGAATTTAAATGGAAAGTTGCGATTTATGGAGCCTGTAACACGAATCTTACTGGAAGAGAACGTGAAACCGAAAGTATTACAGTGTAATAGATTGTTGGCACCACTATACAGACTAACACCAGAATCTTGGATTGCATTACCAGATCATCGAGAAGTAAAGACACCGGAAAACTTAGAATTGACAGAATTACAATATCTGGTAAATTTTACGTCATTAGAGAAATTATCGCAAAGTGGAATTTACTCGAACGAAGACATTGAGGAAGCCCGCAGAAACTTGTTATTTCCATCAAAGAAAGAAAGAGTAATAATGGAGATGGTAGATACAATTCTCCCAAGCGGAAGTGGGAAGGTAAATTACGAGTATTTGTTAACTCCAGATCATTACAAGAAAGCGACGTATAATACAATGAAAAAGATCTGGGGAAAGTTTATGTTCATTGGACAAGCGTGTGCCGGATTGATTGGAATTTATGTAATATGTGTTGTAATCAAAATAATAATATCGCAAGTCCTATCAACACACAGATTATACGCGATCACAGGTTGGTCGTGGAAATTAGTAATTGGTTGCATACCATTATTGGCTAGATTCTTCATTACTCATCATCAATATCAGGAGTTGGAGATACTCAAAGCGCGAATATTAAAGAAGAAAAAGGTGAGCTACGCTAGTACAACCCCTTCAAGGGACGAGAATAATGACAATGAAAACGAGGGTGATAGTGCACTGTTATATGTTGACAATCAAGAACTAAGTGGAATGAATAAAGAAGCGTTGAGAACCTATCAAATCTTAAAAGAGCCACTGTTAAATGCGAGTAGCGTAGACACGTTTACAAAATTGTGTATACCAAAATCGTTTATGCAACCAGCACCAGTATATCCAGTTGATCGATTACGAGAGATGAAACCAGTAGAAAATATCGCATTACAATGTGAAGGAATGGTAGGAGAGAGAATCGAGCCTTCTAGCGCAGAGATCGAGAGAAAGAATATGTTAGGCTTACCATGCAACTACTCAATGATGACATTAACAAAAAGAGGAAAGCAACCCCGAATATTTATACAAATGAACAAACATAAAGTAGAAGCTTTGGTTGATTCGGGATCTAGTCACACAATAATATCGGAAAATGTATTAAACGTGAAGGAGAAAATGCAAATAAAGCCTACCGACGAAATAGTGAGGTCATTATCAAAAAATGAATTAAACATAATTGGACAACTTAACGTCATATTCCATATTGGAGACCGAATAATAGCGCACAATGCGCTCATAATGAAGGGAAGCCCAGTACGATGTCTGATCGGTATGGATATATTAGAGCAGCTGGACGGAGTCTCACTTGATTTAAAGACAGGTAATTTGATAGCAGGAGAAACAGGAAAAATAATTCACAGGGCAGGTGAAGTGTTTGTGAATCAGACATTGACAATACCACCACAATCGGAGATGGTATACCATGTGCAAATACCATGAGTGTGGATAATGGTGATTTTATATTCGAACCAAATCAAACGCTAGTCGAAAAATATGATTTACCGATATGTGACGAAGTTGTCAAAGTGGAAAATCAGATAGTACCAGTCCATATAACGAATAGCAGTAAGAAACCGGTTCAGCTACACCCAAAAACAAAATTGGGAAAATTATCAAAAATGTCTGTTGAAACAAATTGTAAAATACCAAGAAACGTCAAGGTGTACAAGGAGCCTGAAGTGGTAAGCAATGATTTAAATGAGATGCAGAAAAAGGAATTCACAAAACTGCTGAGAAAATACCGAGATATCTTTGCCAAACACGAATATGATTTAGGTCTAACCAATGTAATTGAGCATGAAATACCGTTATTAGACGAAACTCCAATAAAAATAAAGCCATACAGAATCCCCTACGTTCATCAAGATGAAAGTGATAGACAGATTACAGCAATGAAGGAATTTGGAATAATTCGAGATAGTGCGTCACCATTCTCCTCATCAATAGTGATAGTTAAGAAAAAAGATGGAGACTTACGATTTTGCGTAGATTATCGGAAGCTAAATCAAGTTACGAGGAAAGACACTTATCCAATTCCAGTACCCCAAGAAATGTTCGATCAAATGGGAGAGGCACGATATTTCACAGTTATTGATTTAAACAAAGGGTACAATCAATTTAGGGTAAAAGAGGAAGATGAATCTAGATACCCCTTAAGGTCCAAGCAGAATAAAGTAACGGGTCAAACAAAATTGAAACAGAAATTCACGAAAAATCCAACACCAGTCAGCTACATCAATAAGATATTATATGTAGCAATAATGCTGATGTTAGTAACAGTTGCGAGCGGCAAAAAGATTGACTTACCATATGCGGTAAGCAAAATCCGAGGAATGGAGAAAATACATATATATTCCACTCTAACAAATATAGTATGGAGCTGTAAATGCGAGATCGCAGACCAAATAGAAATTATTGATTTACTAGACAATACGGCACCAGTGGTAGAACTGAATTATGATAAAGATATATTTGCGGTACGAAAGTTAAAGCCAAATTTCAAATACCAATGGCTGTTGAGACAGAACATGTCAAAGTGGTACACGCAAATTCCGATAGAAGTGCACACAAAAGAGATGCGAAACTTGATTGAAATAGAACCAGAGATAAATGGAATCAATATATATTGGAAGCCAGTGGACTTGGTGAAAGTGCGAATCACATTTCAAGGGTTAAATGTCGACACCCTTAACTCGCGAAAATCAGTTATCCGCTACGAGAAATTGAAAATGAATCAAAATTATTCAGTTAATGCAAACTACTACGAGAACATATGCCTCGAAAATCGAACGGTAGTGAGAAACCAATGGTCACGATTTAAGAGTGAGACCCAGTCTATCTATCTCAGAGACGAGTCAAATCGTATAACCCTGAGTGTTGGAAATGGACCAGTAACGATATATAGAAAATCAGGAAATGATGAAAGAGTTGTTATTATCTACAAACAAAAAACCCTGACTATATTAGATGCCGGTAATCATTTTTTTACACTTTACACTTCTGATTTAGAGACGGCATGGGAATTAACAGTTAAATATCAGCGATGGATAACCGAACCAGGCGGATGGCAAACAGTTTTCGTGGAAGTCAAGACAATCAATGAATCGAAACGAAAATCAGATACAACCACATCACCTTTCCAATTACCGACCCAAGAGACGACAAAACCTAACTCAAATAAACTAATGATGATAAATTCGGATTTGACAGTCAACTATTGTGAATATCTCATTTACATTTTAATAACAGGTTTTCTCATCTTATCAATAACATTCATAATCATCACCATTTTGATATGTGTAAAGGAGAGACAACTAACTATCCTTCAACCACCATCATATTCATATTATGAGACAAGACTATAAATTGTGATCTGCATGAATAGAGTATAAAAATATATTACATTTATATTAACAATGTGAATGTTTTATAAGTACCATAGGATGAACGGTGTAATTTGTTTGAGATTCGAAGCGAGGTGTTGATGCTTTGCGAATAGAGAGTGATACAAAAAAAAATTACTATCATTTAATTTCAGAGAATGCAAGAAGCCTCGGAGATGTCATGCAAAGAGTGTAAAACAAGTACGCAAGAACTAAAGCAAAAGTTTCGTAGCATGCAGGGCAGAATAACAGATTTGGAGGAAGAAAACTTCCGTCTGAAAAGGCGGTTGGACCGTTTGGAAATCTTATTGTTTCAACACGAGGCCGATTTCGCGATGTTTCGAATGAGAGTAGAAGAAATAGAGGAATCGGAAGACGATGTGAAACAAAAATAAAATAAAAACAATTGCGCAAATAAGAATTGGACCGTGGATCCATTTCAGAGTGACGTTTTGGCTACGGGAATATCAACAAATGCAAATGGGAAATTAATAGGTCTTTTGGAAAATGAATTTTGAAAGTCGATTATTGCAATTTATTTGATTTACTATAAATTACCTGAAGATATTGGGGAAATATTTGTTTGGGGAATATTTTTTGAAGTAATAATTTGGATAAATAGTAATAATAATAATAAGGGTAATATTAATAATAATAATAATACATAATCACAGCAAAACATAGATTTCGAGGACGAAAAAAATTTTTTAAGGGGGGAGATATGTTGAGGTCTGTAAATTAAAATTAAAAATTTAAATAAAATTTAGGATAATAATTCAAATGGAAAGTAAGCGAAGAAAAAAGGCAAATAAAAGCGGGATCGTGCACAGAATTAATAGTAAAGGAAAGTGCGATGGAAACAGTATTAGAAAATGCAAAAAGCAATTACGAAAGGCGAGAATCCGGAAATCCGAGAAAAATCAATAAATGGAAAAATCATCGAAATCGAATGGGAAAAACGGGACAGTTATAGATTAGCTAATGGTCAACAAGATGACGGTTAGGGATTTATCAGAAAAGGGTTAGAAAGGGTTGAAAAACATTCAAATGTATGAAAACAGAAAACGTTAATTAATTAATTAATTGGCTAATGGAAAACCCGAGCTAATGGGAAACCCGAGCCAATGGAGAACCCGAGAGATGAAGGAAACCCGAGCTGGGTAAACAAGAAGAAAGGCAAACAAAAGGAAGATTTGGGCCCATTAGCTTGACATAATGATTAATGGGAAAAGAGTAAGGAGAAGATAGCGCGCGTAGGAAGACCGGTAGGGCCATTAATTATCTGGATTCGTTGGACCATTATGGATGACAGCCGAAGCAAACACGTAGGAGAAAATGTCAAACGAAAGATTGGCTCGGCAATAACCATTTGTCATCCTGATTTCGAGGAGTATATAAGCAAAGGGAAAATCAGAGAAAATCGGCATTCTGCCTCAGCTAGGGTTCGAAGAATCAGACTGTAGGAAAAGTGGTAAACGAATTAGGGAAGTAGGGAAAAGAAGAAATAGAATTAAGAATACGGAAAGGCGAAAAGGGATCAAACCAAACAGAAACCGAGGAAAACGAGAGTCAACAGAACTAAAGGATCAAAAGGTGAATATTGTTTGTTTGCAAAGCATCAACGCCGAGCAGAGAATCGTATAAACTTTGATTGGTCATTGTAGCGTGATAATAAATTGTGAACCTGTTGTTTCAATATACGTTGGGTCGTTCATTGTTTTAATTTAAAGAACACCAGGAGTCAGAGAGAACCGACTTGAAATAATCCAAAACCCAACAATAATAATAATTATAAAAATAATAATAATAATAATAAAAATAATAAAAATAAAAATAATACTATTAATAAATTTACAAAATATATACTACTTATTTTTATAAGTAGTAAATTAAAATTAAAAATTGTTTAAAAATAATATGACCTTGAAAACTTTGATAAGTCATCCAATGACCTTGATCTACTTTTGAATGACCTTGAAAAAATATGATGAGTCATCCAATGACCTTGACCTACTTTTGAATGACTTTGAAAATTTTTAGATGAGTCATGGTCTTTGTTTAAATGACCTTGGGAAATTTTGATGACTCATCCTACGACCTTGAATGACTCATGGTCTTTATTTAAATGACCTTGAGAAAATTTGATGACTCATCCAATGACCTTTGAATGACTCATGGTCTTTGTTTAAATGACCTTGAATGAGTCATTGTCTTTGTTCTAAAAAATTGTACTTTTAAACTTAGAAAAAATAATTTTTGCCGGGGGGTGGGGGGGTATGTGAGCTAGATGGCTTCTGAGCTAGAGGGCCGGTATCCCACTACTATCAACTAGACGATATCCGTCGGATAAATCCATCTATTTCTTATTACCAGACCTTCCGCCAATGGCACTCACGAAATTCCTTGTTTATGGTTTCAAACCCAAGTTGTCGTGATATGTTTTCTTAGAAATTTATTCGGTATAGTTTGGTCTCTCAATGCTTTGGAACTTTGGTAATTCAACGGGGATTCTTATGCATATTTGTTTGGTCAGCTTATTTCTATTCGATACTATCCATGTAACTTGGTATTTTCCTTGCCGGGCATTCATTTATTTTCTTTGATGAGTATTTATTTTTTTTCTTTGATGAATTTTTATTTATAAGATTTATGTAACTTATTATTTTTTCTTGGAATGAATATTACTTTTCATAAAATTTTTGTGACTTATTATTTTTACTATCGGTAATCATTACAGTTTGAAAATTGTATGTAACTTGCTATTTACTTCGATGACCTTACATTTTATAAAACTAGTCTTTATTTTTTTGGATATTATATTTTAAAACTTATTTTACTTAATAAATGATAATTCGGGGCCGATGATTTTGGGTAATTTGACTTGTCCCGGTTAATAGTTTTATTATGTACAATTTTATGTAACTGAATATTTTCTTGTAGTGAACATCAGGTTTTATGAGTCTTGAATATTTCTATACTCTGACACTGCAGCTAAATTTACATATGTTTTATAAATACAATTGATTCGCTCAATTCGGCTGTAAATTCCTATAGACCCTTACATCCTTACCTTTTGATATATTTGACCCTAGGGTTGAGCTCTAACTAAGTCCTTCTATCTAGATCGTAACCTCTCGTGAGCTCTTTGCCTCAATTAC
Organism: Schmidtea mediterranea; assembly: GCA_022537955.1. Taxonomy (NCBI): domain Eukaryota; kingdom Metazoa; phylum Platyhelminthes; order Tricladida; family Dugesiidae; genus Schmidtea; species Schmidtea mediterranea. The sequence goes on from CM039680.1 coordinate 79,235,250, forward strand.
CAGTTCTTTAATAACTATATAAGTTTTGCGAGTATATTCGCGTTAGATCATATCCTCCCGGAATTCAGTCTATACAATCACTCCTCTACTAAAATTTACGAAACCTTACATTCTAGTCATAGTATTTTAAGATTTTATTTTACTTAACCCCTATATATTTCCGATCATATTCATTCAAACAACATTTCCTTGCATTTATTTACTAATTTTGGTAGAACTTCTTTATGCAACGAACCTGATATCAAATTTCATTAATCACTGTTAGCAAAATTCTTTGCGTTTCACATATAGCATTTAGTTTGGTGGAATTTGGAGAATTATCTATCTCATTTTATTCGCTTAATAAGTTTTAATAACTTTTCATTCATGCCATAGCAACGATTTATTATTAAGATTCCCGTCACCTTCCTTCATTTTGATCCTAAGCGCGTTGTGTTTATATTATAGTTATTGAGTTCCCACTGGACTACTCGGTGTTTTGATTTTGAGCCGTGTGTAAGATAATTTAATTTAGGTCGAGTTTACGAGAAATGAGGACGGAGAAACAGCCAAAAGACTATTTCCCCCTCACTCCTTTTCCCCTATACGGAATGATATTGACGTTTCAGCTCCTGCTTTCTCACGCCGGAGCCTTCACGGGCACGAATCATTGGCGATAATACACGCACTTACACGATTTCGATTGTGTATCTGATTTTACTGACTTGTAATATTTTTCGGCTGTGGGCCTGAAAAAATTAAAGCTTCGACGGAAAAATTTCAGTTCATTTAAATGAATATATATTTTGCCATATAATACATTGGATTTCATAAAATTTCGAACATAATACATTAACATCCTCTCCCCACGCCGACATTCAAGCAGAGCTCGACCGAGGTTGCGACGATGTGACGTGGAGAGAGTTTCGAACATTCTCTCACTCACTTCGTAGTTTTTGATTTCAAAAAAAACCGATTAACTGGTTAAAACTGGTTAAAATTGTGTAAAAATGAATCGGTATATATACCTATTGTACGACCCTAACCTTACGTGTCATTTTTGATTTAGTAAAACAAAATTTGACCTTGTGATTTTCTAGTATATTCTATTCTTAATTTTTATTATTTTGAAATTTTATTTGACAATTTTTCTTTTGAATTTTTTAATTGAATTATTTCTAATTCAAATTATTTGATTTTTATTTTATTTTCATGAAATTTTGCATTTTTTGTTAAATTGTCAAATTTCGGTCAAGTTGCTAGGTTTTCATGTTATGTTTATGTTTATTTCGTGCGGATCTTGTTGCACTTTGTTATTATTTTAATTTATTTTCTTTCTCGCATTTTGGTAGGGTTAATTGGTGTTTTAATAGGTTTGAGTTTAAATCTGCATGTTATGTTAGCATGTGTGTTACCGATTCATTTAAACATTTTACAAGGCCGTCTGTGTTCTGGCCCAACAATTTATGGAAAATTCCTTATTTCATACAAACTTTAGCCTATGTTAAATTGAAATGAATGCATTATTATAATGTAATTAATTTAGTCCAACAACTCATATTTGCTTTCCTATGGTCGCCACAGTTACCACCATTCGTAAATCTCTATATTATCGTCTCACAGATCTATGCCAAAATGTATCATTTTATTTTAATTTTTCACCGCGATGATTATCAAACAATGTACGTGATCTAACCCTACTTTATACTTTCGTTGACCTCAATTTCTATCACTAGTCGTACCCTTGATAATATAATAATCGCCAGTAGTTAAATAAAAATTCAATTTTCCTACTTAAACATATAATAATGCTGTCACTTTAACTCTGAAGATATACCCGCATTTTACCCTCTTACCGCTCCGTCCACCTTTTATGACCACTGCGGTGAAACCCAACGAAGTACTACTTTTGAGATCAGTGCAAACGAGGCCTGACCTGTCCCAGCAGACATCGAAGGATGGAAAATGATAAATCGACACGTCAACATCCCGCAAACTTAACTGGAGGAATTGAATATCGATTCACAACTTGTCCAATGACTTTATATATATATATATATATATAATGAATATAAATAAGTTAGGAGGAACCTGTCGAGCGATGCTAAAAGACATCGCGGCCATCCAGAATAAGTTAAATTAAACAAAATATTAACTTAGAAAAATATATTTGTACAAAAGAACAATACTTACAATCTACAAGTTTGTCGGTCAAGCATCCAAATTTGAAAAATTGTCATACGTCGACATAAAATTGACTAAACAATTATCTAATAATGTTTGTATCTAACACAAGTGTCTAAAACAAATTGTCTCCACAAATGTCTAAACTTTTTGTGTCCACAAATTGTCTAAAAATAATGAAAATGATTGCTGTATATATAGTGTTTTCATGCCTTGGTGCGACCAATCATAGAATTTTGAGCCTTTTTCGGCTATTTTTCAGGAGATTTTATTGCTTTTATTTTATTTTAAATATTTTATGTTTCTCCTTATTTTTCTTAATTTTTTATTTTTTATTATTTAAACATTCTTTTTGATTGTTTCTCTTTTTACCCTTTGATATTTAAATTTTTGGTCGCCGCTTATGTTACAGCAGCCATATCGATAATTTCCATACGTCATTAATTATTTTGTTTTAATTTACACAATTTTCTCATTTTTGTTTAAATTATGTCTTATAACCCAACAGCCGCTATCACTTTTCTAAAAATGAAACAGTCAATGAAAAAGTATTTTCCTTCTAATTCGATTTCTGCTTTGCTCTGACTTACTGGCAGTATCGACCCATCTGCTATGAACATTTGAGCGTTGGGTGACGTGTTGGATTCTCCACGTATAATTGTTGTCGAGCCGCCGGAATCTATGAGGCTTAGCATTTTCAGTCCATTTATCGAAATGAGTCTTTATTATAATATTTACCAGCACATATCCAGAGTTAAAAACCAGATTCCTCTTTTCTGATAAATGAATATTGATATTATCCCGATCTGTAATCTCTTATTTAATAAAACATGCTTCTGGGAGGTCATTGAAATCTCGTAGTAATGATTTTTTAATTTCATAGCTAATATATTCGTTCTTCACTACTTTCTTTAATGAGATGATGAACGCTTTCTCTTCATGACAACCGGCAAAATTTCCTTTTTTCACTGAATTTATGGAGCTTGTATATCAGTTCGAATTTATCGAACCATTCATCAATTTTTATATTTTCTCCATCAAAACATTCTATTGGGCTTAGAATGTCTTTTATCATGTACCGATAGCTTGTATGATAAAAATTAACAAGAAATTACTATTTTCAAAATCTGTATTTTCTAAAACATTTAATTATTTAAACAACTTTCTTTTCTAATTTATTCTTTATTATCCGCTAATAAATTTTTCAATACTTTTTGTCTTTCATTTTCTTCACATTTCTTAATTATTCCACGTCTAACAGTGTTTAATTGAGCAAAAAAATCTTTGCTCTCAACAATCGCTAGTGAAATGTGAGTAAGAATGCTATCTTTTCTTAAGGTTATCTTAAATTTTCAGCTCACCTAGTAAATTTACTTGAAAATAAACAAACGATAGTTAATTTTTTTTACTGAATTCGGACTTATTTTTCAACCATTGCTCAAAGCATTTTTGACAACCTCCCCCTCAGTTAACAGGTTGTCTCCGTCAGCAATGATTGCTGCAGGCACAGGAGTTGGCTCTTCCAACGACCATTTACATCTAAATGACAACAAAGAAGTAATTAATACTTTTTGCTATCTATTCCTACTAAATTCCCAAATTTGGCCCTATACTATAAAAAATATTTAATTAAAAAATTTAATTAAATTAAAAATTTCAAAACATTTTCTATTTATTGAATAACTTCCAGTCTCAATTTCAAAATAAAATGAAACTTATTTTATGCAAATTTACAAATATTAACGCTGTACCGACATTCAAATTCTAATTATTTTGAAAATAAAATGGAAAAAATGTCTACGTTCCAACAAGTGTAGCAATATAATTACTTTTTTTTAATTATTTATTTTTCCCTTTAACAATGACCTTCAAATTCTCCTCGTCGGTCGAATTGCGATGAACTGCTCCCGAAATTACTTTAAACTCGTCATAATGGGCTCTTCTTTTTGCCTCAAAATCTAACCTTTTAATTTCGTCTTCACTTAGTTTTGTTTTATCCTAAAGTATACCGACTCAGATCTTAATTTAAATTATAATTTATTTTAACCTGTAAAGCTTTCGGCTTTAAATTTCCGGTTAAACGATCTGCTAAATCATCAGCATTTATCTGTCCGGAATTTTCGCTTGGAATAAAAGGGGTTTTCGGTTCATCTATTGTCATATGACCATAGTCTTTTCCTGAGGGATGATAGGTCTCAAGGATATTCATTTCATCCCATTGAAATTTCTTTTCTCTTTTTTCTTTCTTCAGGCTGCCTTTTTGCTCAGTCATTTATGGTCATTTTATATAATTGATTGCTATTAATATTTCATTGATAATTTAAGTTAAAAACGATAAATTTCATTTTTAATGACTAAATATTTGACTTTTTATGTTTTGACCTTTACAAATACTTTATCTTTTCCATCATTGATCTTATCCAATTTCCTTTATTTTCATTTCTTTTTTAGACTATCGATCAATATTTTGATTTTTCTAAAGGGTTTTTCTAAGTATTTAATTAAAAGCAATTACTAGAAATTATTAGTCATAGCCCATGTCTACAGTTTTATCAAGACGAATACGAAATTAAAACTTATGTGACATTAAATTTTAAATTAAATAATTAAAATTTTAAAATCTGCGCATGGAAATAGAAATAATTTAAAAATATATATATTTAAAGTCAAACTATTTGCCGTATTAATTTGATATTATACTGCTGCGTTGATTTTGATAACAGGTTGGAGCATTTTCTCTTTGTAATCGCTAGCTTCGATGCCTTCTTACTTCAGTTTAGTAACTTCCGCTATCTCCACCATAAAACGATTTCAAACAACTTTATGTACTCGTTGAAACCGACTAGTAGCTACCACATTAGAAGTGTACAATGATGCGATAGATAAGCTTCACGGTAAGCTTCTTCTTGAACTTCGATTTGTCAATCTATTTCGGGTTCTAGTATCGATAGAAAGCAGAATAAGTTTGTAGGGGTTTCTGGCGTTTCGTGACTTCACTTGACAAACTTCAGTTTTGAAACTCAATCCATTCATCAAATCTGACCCTTTTATTTTCAAAACTATAAATTCTTGCTTCATCAACCGCATCTGTCAGATACATATGTTCATGCATTATTCACTGAATGAAATTACGAGCGAAGAGATAGGCTTTATTATAACGAATACAAACCAAATAGATATAAAATTGGTAATCATTTATTTTCTATGAGATGAAAAAAACCCCTTGTTGGCATCCTGTTCAACCTTGTTGTTGATCTTTTTGGTGTCACTTTTATCCGACGGTTTCATTCACGACGCCGCTTTATTCTTTACAGCTTAGCTTGACAGTGCTTTCTTCAATTTTAAAACATGATGCTAAATGAACGCTTGGCGATTGCATCTGTATTAGTTAGACAAGAAATAACTTACCGTACGGGACATTACTAATGATAGTAATTCTCTTTTTTACAGCTTAGCAATGAGTTGTTGTAAATATGGGTTCTGCTCCTTTACGGTTTGTTTAAAAGACAGATTTTCAATAAACAGCCTTTCCTTGATCTTTTTTAGCTTCTCAATTTTCTTATAAAGTTCCTGAACATCTGTGAGACAGAATTATTCCTATTTTGCATATCAACAACGAAATTTGCAATAATGTGACACATCCAATTGTATTTTGTTGCCTAAAGGGTTATTTATCGGTTCTCCCAATATACATCGATTTGACAGTTGCTGTAGAAGCTCAAGTTGGAGTTAAGTGAGAATAAAAATAAAGCTTAAAAAAAAGTTTTGATACTGACATGACATCTTTACTCCCGATTAACGAGTGTAAATAACTGTTGAGTTCTTTAGTGGGTTTAACGATCAACACAAATCGTAACCTGACTCCAAAAGATTCCACGTATTTATAATGACTAAGAAAACTCTATCTATTTTCACAAACGTTTATTTATAATTATAAATATACAAATATTGTTTATCTGTTTTACAAATGCTTGAAAAATATAAAAAATACGCAAAAATGCCGCAAGATCCTGAAGTAAACATTATCGGTTATGTCAAACCGTCCTCACAGATTTCTAAGTGATAAAAGAGTAGTGATATGTGTGCCATCTGGCCCACCTTTGGATAACCCCATACTACTGTTGGGCTAGAACAAGGTTTTGTTTAAATGAATCGGTAATAGCACACAAACATAACACACAGATTTAAAATCAAACCCATAAAACATCAAATAACCACTTTAAAATAGGAGAAAGATATAATTGAAATATAAAATCAAAAACATAAAAATAAATTAAAATAATAACAAAATGCAACAAGATCCGCACAAAATAAACACAGAAATAACATGAAAACACAGAACTTTGACCGAAAACTGACAATTTAATTAAAAAAATAAGAGTAAATGAAAAATAGAAGAAAAGTCAAATAATTTCGATTGGAAATAATTTAATAAAAAATAAAAGAAACGAATTGTCAAATTAAATCACGAAAATAATAAAATTAGAATTAAATTAGACAAATAACTTCAAGGTCAAATTTTGTTTTACTGCACAAATAAATTTTTCAAATTTTTATAGATGGCGAGATGAAAATTTCTGTGAGAATTAATGACGATTACAACGGGTGAGTCTGCGAGGAACTGACTTTTCAGATGGCAGCATCAGCAGCTTTTATTTTATTATTATTATGATTATTATTATTATGATTATTATGATTATTATTATTATTATTATTATTATTATTATTATTATTATTATTATTATTATTATTATTATTATTATTATTATTATTATTATTATTATTATTATTATTATTATTATTATTATTATTATTATTATAATTTATTATTATTATTATTATTATTATTATTATTATTATTATTATTTTTATTATTATTATTATTCATTTTCACAGAGTTTTAAGCAAATTTTGAAGCAAAAATTTTAATCTAATTTTGAGAGATCAAAACCTCGTTTTAAACTCTCGTGATCTGACAATCTAGAAAAACTTTTCCATACAGTGTTCAAGCCACTTAAACGTAAGCAATACTTGACGCTTGTATGAGAAAATGTTATTTCTATGCCAATGATGATGCAAATTATGATATGTTGTCAATTATGATATACAGACTATACTGTGGGGTTTATGGTTTCGATAACCTTGACTCCACATATAAACATTTCCTTGCCCCCCCAATGGTTACCCGTCGCTAAACAACGTTGGTGATGCAACCATGGGTTTTTGAGGTCACCAAAGGTGAGCGCCACATAGGAACTACTCTGGCCCGACCTCAAACTGGGTTCAACGCACTACCGTTAGAAGGCCTGCGTGCGCTTTATTAGTTCTGGTCCCATTCTTGTATATTCGATCTTGTTCATTCTATAAACTAAATCTTTCACTCTTATTAATTACTCTAGTTCGTCCTGACGTCAAACTTATTAGACAAAACAATGGAACAAAAGAAAACATTTATTTGATAATAATTATCAACAAATTTTATTCAGGGTGTAGAGCTGCACGACGCTGGGCGCGCTCGTTTCTTCCTGGACGATGTCTGCTTGATTTTGGGACGGTCTTCGAAGTAGCCGCCGCATCAATGTAGGCCAGTTGCACGGGGGCGAAGACGAGGGGTATGTCACCGCCGCGTCTTCTTGACAGGCCAACACTGCTACCTCTAGGCCTTTTATCTGTGTTTTCAGGTTCTGGTTGAGCTGTTTCTCCTCAGTCCAACCCTTCTGTGCCGCTGTCATTTTCTGGTAGAGCGTTTTGACCTTCCTCGATCTACCCAGGTAGCCTTAATTTATTGTACCTCCTTCGTTAATTGCAAAATCTGTTCGTACAATTTCTTATTCGCATTGCGCGCGTTGTCCAATTCGCGCTGTAGGATTTGGCTTGATTCCATATCTACAAAAGAATGATTATTAGGCCACACAATTCCACATCAATGTTATTTAACAAAAAATCCCTTAATCGTGGAAATTTTATAGATACAATCGTTAAAGTTTTGGATCGGAAAAGAAAACTCATAACTAAGAGCTAGGATGTTTTATTTTTTAACAACTATTTACAATTCGGTTTGCGATGGTGTCTATAGTTATCTCACCTTGGAGTTGTACGAGCATAAGGGTGCTCGCGGTGTTCATTGGTTTGATCTCTCTCCATCCTCATGTCACGGGGAAGGATCCTCCATGAGACCACCACATCGATGGCCGTGGATCTCGCATTCAATCTGCTGTCATCGAGGTTAAAAGATGTGTTGTACGGAGGAGCGAATCCGTCCGTACTGGGAATTCTCCCTGCTGCTATATCTTCATTAACAATGGTCAGATAACGTCTAGCCCTCTCTATTTGAGCGTTTGTTTGCCGCTGATGTTCCTCAAGGTGATCGAGGAGGAACTCAGCTTGACCCCGGAATTTTCGGGCCGGGTTGCGTCCTGGTTCCCGTTTTATAGGGACAAAAGGAAGCTCAAACTCCTCGGACTGCTGTTGGGTACTGAATCTCGATTCTTTCACCTGGGAGACGGTGAATCCCGCATCCCGCATGGCTTGTCGACATCGATTTGCCGCATGTGCGGGGAAGCGTACCATGATCCGGGATACATCGATCCACGAATCATCTAAAAGGAAGAAAATTTCAATAGTTAATCAGTTCACTTTTTCATTTATTTCATGGGACTACTTAGTCGTGGGTCGCCGAAATGGTTGTAGTGTGACTCGTTGGTCGATTATCGCATATTATTTTGTCTAACTCTTTTCGGTGGTCACTCGCTCCTTGAAGCGGTCAATTCGATGCTTTGATTTCATCTTTTTTCAACTTCCCTTTAAATCGTTCTCTTTGCGAGCTTTAGTCATTCAGGATTCGTCTGCCCTCCTTTCATGTAATGCGTGTTGGGTTGGTCGCTGATCTAGAAGCGACTACCTCCTAAGGCGTGTAATTATCGTATTGTATTCAAGACATTAATGATCATGGCTCTGTAACGGGTTACTCCTTAACAAATTTGGATCCATAGGAAATGTTCGTCGGAAAAATGTCATAGTGGCGATTTCAACCTTTTTGACCTACCTGTAATGGGAAAGGAATCCGAGACTGGTTAATTCCAAAAATGAAATAACCTAGAATTATTTGTTCTAATAAAAATAGGTTATTCACTTCCCTTCACTTTACACTGCGTGGATGAAAAGGGCATTTTATTTAAATTATTAAAATTAATCAGCAATGCAAATAGAGTATTCCAATAAAAATAATCCATTCCTTTCTCTTTACTCAACAACCGCGCGAATAAAGCAAATAAAAATGGCATTTTATTTAAAATACTAAAATTAACGATTTACATAAGCTGATTGTTCTAATAATACTGATTTATTCATTTCTTTACTTTATACTATACTAATAAAATGACATTTTATTTAAATTATTAAAATTGACAATTTACATAAATAGTAACCTGAATTTAAATCTCTCGTTGACATGGATGTATATCATTTAACAATGGTAATATTTAACTATTCTTTAAGTCTAGAGTTTTGGTATACTAGCTAACCATTTTTAATCGTATTGTCTCTAGAATTACCGTCTCATCACAAGTTGGTCAGGACGACGCCAGTGTTCCACGTCTAATATTATTATGAGCATGGAATTTCGTCGATATCATAGATGTCGGCATCGTTACGGGTCGGGTTGACAACATCAGGTAGTATTATAATGTTTGATCAATGCTTGGTGTTTTGCCCCGAATTGCGCAAGACATATAAAATGGTCTCGGGAGCGTTTCCTCTCTGGGGTTGGCAAAATTTAATAAGTAAACGATTTCTGACAACACAAAGATTTTATTTCATTGCAAATAGGAAAGGTCTTTTCTCAAATTGGGAAACTTGCATTTGGAATGGGAATTAACGTAGTTGCATCTAGGTCTTATATTTGCATTAAATTATTAATCTAGGAAATGAAACTTACCATTTCGAGATCTAGTTTTTGGCTCTACGATTATCTCGTCCTCTTGAAACCTGGCCGGGCATCGTCATTTGAGCGCTTCGAGTTAAAAGTCATGATTAGTTAGGAGAAATGATAATGGTTAGCCGTTCATCTGAATTTATACGGTTGTGGGTGTCGTCTCGGGGTAGAATAATTCGGCAATGGATTGACATTTCAGCAAAATGTCAGATCAGGCGGGTTTTGCTCTCTCCGTGATCGGTGCAGTCCAATTTACACACAATATTCGCCATGTGTGTACGGAACTGTGAATGCATTTTTTGTCAATCGGATGGATATTTTTATCGATTTAGGGATGCTTATATGTCAGGGATTTTATTTATATTCGAATTATTTTCTTCAAAATTGATCTGTCGTTTTTTAACACTTTATTGTTGATTTATCAGCGGTATACTTATTTGGTTGCCGTGGCGATTCTTGTTAGTTTTGGGTCGTGTTGAATTGGATAATTACGACGTGGATTGTAGTAAGTGTCAACTTGTTTTTTTTTTCAAAATTTTATTTTAATCAATACGGGGCCTTTCAACTTGTAATTACTAGTTCCGTGAATAATTAATGTCCTTTAGATTTCTCCATTTTCGGTAGGTCGGTGGTGCCTTTCCTTCGAATTTCATTTGGATTATTTTAATCGGACGATCTTATGCTATTCCTCGACTCTGGGTTTCTCTTGGGATGGCTCTGATGGAACGCAAATCTGTAATATTCTGAGCGATTAAGTTTATGCTATGTCTTTCTTCTGAATTCAATATTCATTGTAGTATCCCCTTGATTTTATGCTATAGGTATACTCTATATGTGTTTATTAGCAAATATATTTACTCCTATGTTTTTTCATTTAAAGAAATTTTAATATTTTAAGTAAGAAGAGTTGACTGTGCGTGCTTGTGTTTTTAAGTCACATTATTCTGACAAGAATTTTTATTATGTTATGTTAATTGTAACGTTCGTCACACTACTGTGTTACCTATGGGAGATAGTTGTTCGTCTCGACAATTTTTGGTGCCCGCTCGTCTTTTACTCTAATAATTTTATTATTTAGGGAAACGGTAAACCATTCTTTTGATTCTTATGTTTAAAAATACACTGGAAATTATGAGAACCGCGAGTAATTTTTCATTGTAGGTTATATATCTAACCGGATTTGTTGGCGTAATCATGATTTACTTGAATTAATTAGCGGCTTCATGGTGCGAGGTAAGAATGGATTTTTCTAGTTGATGAAATTATGGGCGTCTTACCTTATCGGCTATGATTTTGCGGTTCGGTTATAGTACAATCTGAGAGTAGGAGGCGAGATTTTTATTAAGATTATAACATAATTATTATTTTTTCTCAGCAGTATTATAATTTATTGACATAGCAACGATTTTTAGCATTAATACCCCGTCATCTATCCGAGGTTGGCCTTAAGAGAAAATTGTTTTCACATTATGAGTTTAGGAGTGCCCACTGGACTACTCCGTATTTTCATTTTAAGCCGTTGGTTGTTATAATTTTAGGTCGAAATTATAGGAATTGAGTGATGACGAAATAGCCAAAAGACTATCCCCTCTTCAACTCATTTCTACTATACGGAATAACAATTGACGTTTCAGCTACTGCGTTCTCACACCGTAGCCTTCACGGGCACGAATCGTTGGCGGACTTACACCCCACTTACACAATTCGATAGAGGTATGTCTAGTTTACTTTCTTTCGGTGATGTGTCGGCTGTGGGTTGGAAAAATTTCGACAAGAGTTCATTTATGGAAACTTTTATTGAATATAATATACATCGTTTGAAATCATGTCTGGCATTCATACGACCCTAACCTTGCGTGTTAAATTTAATTTAGTAAAACAAAATTTGACCTTGTGATTTTCTAGTATATTGGTGGGTTTCTGGGTTTTGACACTTCCAAACTATATGGTTGTTACCTAGACAACCCCATGTAAATATTTTTCGCTTACCACTTGGCACCCGTTGCTAGGCAACGCTGGAACTGTGTTCGAGTGGGTAGATCATCCCCAAAAAGTGACCGTTATTGCTAATGCTATAATTGACCGGACGATCTCTGGGTTCAACGAACCGCCGATAGAAGGCCTGTGCTCGATTTAGATTCTTAGGTCCCTTACCCAAGGTAATTTTTATTTTGGTATTTACTACAGATTTCAACTTCGGAATATTTTGATTGGGTTGGGTCGGATAACACTATGAACTATTATTTATATTATTTAATAAATAACACGATATAAAGTTCGCAATTTGAATCACATCCTGCCACTTTGAGCCGCCCGACGTTTTGCGCGCTCAGCTATTCCTGGTCGGTGTTTATTAGGTCTGTCCTTGGATGTTGCCGGGGGATCGTGTCTCGATAGGCCAACTGTGCCGGGGCGAAGACTAGTGGATAAGTTACTGCGGCCCGAGGCAATGCGAAACCCGAGAGATGTGGAAAATCCGAGAGATGAGGAAAACCCAAGAAATGAGAGAAACCCGGCGTGTAGACGGAATAATATAACAGGGTAAATTTTCCTAAACAATATTAAATGGGTGCCACTGAGCTACGGAGAGGTAATTATTTCGTAATTTGGTAATGGAGCAAACGTTGTTGACAAATGTCGGCTAAAGTGGTCTGTGGAAAGTAATTATTGTTAATAATTTAATAATGTAGCAAATGTTGTTGGCAATCGTCGGAAAACAGTCTGAGCAGGAGTATAAAAGGAAAAGGGAAAAACACGAAATGGCCAGTGGATCGACGTAAACGAGTAGTGTAACTAGGTCAGTAGAGTAATCGAAACCCAAGCAAAGTCAAAGTTATATATCAGAAAGGGTGGTTCTCCATTGGACAACCTACCCTAGGATAATCAAAGTCATACGGTTGTTAAAACGTGAAAAGAAATTAGTGAAATTGTGATTATAAACGTTGAAATAAATCGGATTGAGTTGTAACTGTGATAAAGTACAAATAAAATTATTCTGTGTTGTGTTTGCTTATTTGATTCGAAAAGAACACGAGGAGTCAGAGGGAACCGACTTTCAATAATAATAACCCAACAGTTTCAATAACCCGCTAATATCAATGAATCTAAATAATCTCTGTAGAAAGATTGTCGAATTTACTTATTGTTGGTATATTAAATATTCGTCAATGTGTAGATCTCTCGATCCGACTTCTCGGGTTCAATAATCAATAAGACAAAATCCCAACAAAGAAATCTTTGTTCATCAATATTCACCACAAGATACAATTATTTGCTTTTCGTAAACACCCTAAGGGTATCACGTAATATGTCACTGCAATCTGATTAACTTCTTTATCTGTTTATTACTTTCAACTAGTTAGATTCTTCTCTTCGACCAACTGGCAGCTTATTTTGTTGTCAGTTCCTTTATAATTTTGGGTTGCCAATAATTTTGATTAGTGCTAGGGAAACCATTTTTTCCTGTTTGGACAATTTATTGTCCATTTTACTAATTACTGGAAACCAATTAAGCTGACGTTCAGCTCGGCGGCCCTTGATTAATGGGTTCATCGGCAAATAATTTAATCAATTAATTTGCTTTTGTATCCCGACCCTTCAATATACCTCATCTCAATCTAATAGTATTTTATTGATCTTCAAAATCAAATTTGACACAGGTTACCACTTTTTCGCCAGGAAAATATTGATTTTTACTTTTTTCAAAATTTTGATTAACTTTAATTGATTTTGATAATTTTATTATTTTTATTCATGTTTAATTATAACTCCAACATTATTATTCGAATAATTTTAACTCTGAATCTGTTTATTTTCTCTCTGACCGTTTGTCAATTTGTTTGCAAAAAACCAGTTGCATATGGAGGTTAGTTTGCGATCGGTATTTAAAAAAATTCAGATTTTAATTTATTTATTCAAACCTATTTTAATCAGTATATATTCCAGGATTAATAAGTTTAATAGAATTAGGTCTTTTGTTATTATAAAAGGCACCAGTCGTCATTATTGCGCAATCACTATTTAGCAATAACTCAGGATTAACAATAACAACCAAAATTTGAATCACTTAATTTTTTCAATGTTTGCAGTAGTTGGTTAGGTTACATTAGAGTTTTGCTTCATATGGGGTTGAAATGAAAACTAATCATTCCCCACTGATCATTATCGGTAATAACTACTTGCCAACTAATTTTGATCACCATACTTTCAAATGTCAAATCCCGAACCATATGGCAGAGGTGTGGACCACTAAGCCCCTTGTGAAATTTTGAGTAAATTTTATTATCACTCCATCACATAAAGATATCAAGTAACTAAATTTAACCGGGAAAAATTGAAAAATAAAATCAAATATTTTATTGTTTCAAAGACAGCAAAGAAAACTCTATTTATGATATATTCATATATATACATCCGTAATTTCTATTGGCGTTGGATTTGAGAAAAATTCACAACTAAAACTTAATTCAACAGTTAGTTAAAATAAGAAAGCATTCTATCGTAATTAGACATCATGGTAATGGCAACTCCTGCTCCAAATCCCAGCGTTCCTCCTTTTACCATTCGCAACCAACCGTTGGGTTCCAACATACCTTAATAAAAAATATGTTAAAATATTAAGAATTATTTGACATTTCTGTATATATTTCTATACTTAAATTCGATATTCATTGGAATAAACAGCAGGTAAGTGTGCGCCCGGTGGACCACTATCAGTTATCGCACAAATACCCCCACGACAACACAAAATCCCGATCTCGCAAATGGAGTTTCCACGTGATTGGTCGATTAGTTAGCGACTACCATTTAATGAGTTATCGCTTATTATATTTTTGTGTAAATATCAATTTTTGAGTGTAATTTTTTACAAAACTTTGAGGAAAAGGGAACGCAACATAATAAGTCGAGACATTATTCATGAAAAAGTTGCAACTTGTTTCAATTAAGAATAATCTGAAATAAAATCATCGGAAAGTTGGAATTAGGAAAATCTAAAATTAATCGATAAATCTCAGAAATTCGGCTATTTCCGAATGGACTTTGAACGTACCTCAGCAGTTTTTGACTGTGAGTTCGAATCGTTGTTCAAATGTCTAATATTATGAATTTTTGTTAGTAACGACCTTATCGTGTTCCATTGTTTGAAGTCACTATTTGTACTCGAGCACAAGATTCCCCTCCCCAACTCTGAAATCCAATGTGATATAGTGCCTAATACAGAGATAAACGATGCAAATGCGCCCGGTCATATTAATAAACTAATATTATATACTAAGACGATCTTGTCCGATTAATGTACGTTCCTAGTCGACAATTAAGCCGATAATATTATGATCGAGATTACCAAAACTTTCTAACCCATAATGGAGCTTCCCTGCTCTGATCCCCCATGATGTTACGGGTCTGGTGTTAACTGACAGATCAACAGGCCAACCAAACAACACGTAATACTAAAGGAAAGGTTGTAATGACCAATGAACCTTGCTTTGAAAAAATATAAAAGTTACATCATATATATACACGAAGCCCTTTTGGGTCACCATAGATTCAAATATAATGCAGTTATAGAGTAACAATAAATTGCACATATGTCAATGGTTTATATATTGCCTTCGTGATCAAAATATAACTATATAAATTATTGTGACAAGTTTCCAATCAGCCATCGCCATATTGATACCAAAAGATACAGGAATAAGCGATTTACATTGACAATTAAAGTAGATCGATTAAAAAATGCCTCAAATAAAAATATATTTAACATCAATAATTTAATATGAGAAACAGCTCGTTACAATATCAACCAAATCTTTGCAATGAAAATTTTTTTTAATTGAAATTTAATAAAAAATGTTTAAAAATATCGAAAATTGCTACAAAAAATATGAAGAAATCACAATTGATAGTTGCGAGAATTGGTTTTATATTAGAAAATATCAAAAATCAGTAGAAGTTAATTTGTTTTCTTATCTCGTAAAAATAAAATTAATTCCATTAAAAACTTGAATATTAAATATTGCATAATATAACAATTTTATTCAACATTTTAAAAGGTTAATTATAATATTATTTTAGTTAAATTTAACTTACTCCCTGCAGTAAAAAGTAAACCGGTAGCTGTTGTTGCACACATGGTAGTTAAATTATCGTCAGTGCCAAATGTTTTATTAATACCAACGTCACATAGTGCATAAACGAGACCAATCGCACCCAATGACTGAGCGGCAGCTCCAGATGATTTAACTGTAGAATTTAATATGTGAATTCTTTGAACACCCAAATTAGAGAATGATTTAACTGCTACATCCCCTATACCTCTTGTGAATCCTCTAGCTGCTCCAATAAAGCCTCCTAGATTACATTTATAAAATAATATTTTATAATTATAATACAAACCTAAAAATATCATCCCACCAATTTCACAACAAGATCGTTCAAATCTGCTTCTTTCCTCTGACCCATCAAGATGTATATACTGATCTTTTGGATTCTTTAATAAAAATTATTTATATTACAATCTCGAAATAATTCATACGGTCACTAAAACTGACGGATCAAAATTTAAAAATGGAGAAACAAAAATTTGATTGTCTGAAAATATTGTAAAAATATATATATATTTATTTTAACTACTTACTTTGGTCACTCATTTGAATGCCTGATTGATAAAAGTTAAAGATATTTTAACGGTTTGTTTTCAAAAAATTTACAACACCGCTTTACTAAGAATAATATTTGAATTTAACTTTAAAGTGTATCGATATTAACAAAACAAAGATATTATTAGAAAATCATTAAGATAAATGCATTTAGAATTTGCTGAAAAGAAATTAAAATATAGTTTAATAATATTTAATAATAGACAAATTTTTAAAATATTTAAAATGGCATTTAATAACGTTTTTAAATTTGAGACTGAAAATTTAAAATTAATTCTAATATCATTAAAAACAGTTTCTGTTCTAATTATTAAATATATACCATGGAATACCTTTAAAATTAATATATAATATTTAATCGATATAACTTCAACAACATTTTACGAAATTAAAATAAAATTTGAAAAATGTTTACTTGAAAGTTTAGTATTGACAAAAAGATTTTAAATTGATTCATGTCATTACAAATTCCAGATTACATAATTGATGAAAGATTCATAACGGCTTTACGAAGAAATGTCATCAGTTATCTTGTTTCCTATTTCTATAACAATCCGAAAAACATATATCAGTTTTATTATCACATCTCTTCAAAAAAAGACACAGGAATGTTTGAATCACTTTTCTTTCCACCAACAAAATATGTTTTAACTCCACTGGGATTTGCTGTTTTGTATAATAATGTTAAGTCCTTGGAATATTTGCTTTCAATTGGTTCAAATCCCAACACTCCCGGAGTTGTCATTGACTGCCCAGTTGAAGACGTTAAACTGCGTTGGAAATTAGATTTATTTCGTTTGCATGAAGTTTATCCTGTTTGCTTAACAACTCCAGATTCAGTTATATTTAGTAGATTAGTTGAATTTGGGCTTAGAATGGGAAATGAATATAGATTAAGATTTAGATTGATAACAATGGAAGAAACTAAAGAACGACCTGAAATATGTCGAGGCTTATGGGAGCTTGCATGGATATTTTGGATAAAAATGAAGGATCCCATTATGCTGCTTAATGTTACTGATATTTTATTAGTTCATGGTATGAGTGCAACTCAAATAATGGAAAGAGTTAACCTTGTTCCTATGATGAAAAAAATATTCAAAACTCCAATTGGAAATATGCTGGTTAAGGATGAAGCAATATTTATAACAGATTTAATGAGAATATTGCTTTGGAGTGGATGTAATTTTGATGAGACCAAACTTGTCGATTTTATAGTTCCGTGTATAGAAATATTTTTGGTAGACACTTCGATGATATATTCGGTCCAACTTGAGATAGTTCTTAGATATAAAGTGCTACAAGGCATAGCTAATATCTCCAAAACCTTTAGAAAATGCTTAAGAGACCATAATCCAAAAAATTCTAACTTACCTCTACTTAATAGCAGTCGATATGGGAGTTTAGAAATACAATGTGTTAATGTGATAAGAAAATGTTTAAATGGAGTTCTCTTTAACAAAAAACTCTCAGCTCTAGATATAGACATTTCCTTGAAAGAAGTAATTCAAACATGTATACCAGGTTCACAGAAAAATCAATTTGTTGTTCAAGATGCAAATATTCCTTTGAAAAGAAAATTGTCATTTGTTTCAGATATTTCTAAAAATGCGATAAAAAAATCCGAAGATCCTAAAACTGAAACTGTTTTAAAAAGTATACTTTCCGATAACGAAAATTCAAACCTGTCAAGCCAACGCACGGAAGATGATACCTTTCCTTTAAAAGCTGTTTAAAAAGTCTTTAAAATTTCCACCCATTTATATGACAAAAAATGACGGAACTGTTAGCAGTATTTTGTAAAATATGTTGTTCATTATTGTCATATTTTATTTGTACCTTGAAAAGTCTTAAATTCCCAAGCAAAATATTTTGAATTTTAGCGTTAGTTTGCTGAAATTCATCAACAGAACTTTGGGACAACTTGAAATTTCAAATAGAACATGAACTACCTAATAAATCCTATTTCAATATTGATAGTAAAATAAAATTGTAACCATATTAAATGCTTTCGAATATCTTTAATTTTTTAATATTACTAATTAACACGATTAATGCCATGAAAATCAGCGGAGATGCTCAATAAAAATGTACGCATTTACCATAATGATCACGAAGGATTGTAAGACCTCAGACATTCCAATTTAATACGTATATTAATTTAATAATTAAATTACAAATGCTTAATTAAATTAAATAACAATTTCTTTTTTGTAATAAATAAACAAGAACGTTTTCATCTTTTTCAATTAACTCAATTATTTGCATGACAAAAAAATTATATTAATTTATTTATAATTTCCTTAACAAAAAATATGACTGGTATAGTTAAATATCCCATTGATTCTTCCCCTCATGTAGAAAATACGCCCAAAATGGTAACGCAGTACATTGAAAGTATAGTTTGCCCATTTTCCCCAACAAATTCTTGCTCATGACTGTTACTGACACGATTAAATGAAGGAAAAAGTAATGCACAATGACCGAAAAACATGAACATAAACAACTCAGTAAGAGGTGATAAAGAGCGACTTTATTATATAGTATTTTAAACGAATTGCAAATAATTCCGAAAGAATATAATATTTATTACAAAATAAACGATTTTCCTCCACCAATGCAAATCTCCATTTCTTTATTGTTTTGTACTAAATTTCCAGTTCGAAAAGCTACGGATCAAAAAATATAACTTTTTTCTCCATCGAAGAAAATGGGAAATATTTTAAAGTATTTTCCACTGCTCGCTAAATCTTTACGGGATATAATAAAAGTACGAAATAAATTTCAAAATTTATATATTTGAGTCTTAGACAATAAAGTCAGTAGTGTTCGGATGGACAGGGACGGGCTGGATATGAATTCCAGTGTGATCCTCGCCGGTGCTCATTGTTATTTCTGTTTGCTTTTTACCTTTATCTAAGTCCAAATCATTTTTGTTAGGTTTATCTTTATCTTTATGATTCTGAGTGAATTCTACATCATTTATCTTTTCGTCAAATTCAAGAGTTTTGTGGGGTATGACGACACAATTAGTCATGAATCTTTTTTTAATTATTCCGCAAGCTTTTACGAATTTAGGAGAGAATGAAAAGCAAATATTTTTATTAATTTCTTTACATTTTATATCAGTTTTTCTGTTGGATATTTGACAAGAAATTTCAGAATTTCCATAGAATTCATAGCATAAAGCAGACATCATATATTTGCATTTGATATTTGGGAAATCCGAGTCCATTTGGCATTGCTTTGAAATCTCTTTCTGAATAAGAGCGCAATTTTTGTGGAAATTGTTGCGGTTCTTGAAGCAGATTTTATTTTCTGAACTGTCCCACTTTTTACACATGTCCCAGAGCGATATCAAATTTGATTTGCAGGGTTTCGCATCAGAAAATGAAAACCAAAATGTCAAAAGGCAAAGACTTAATGTATATTTTGTCATTTTTCAAAGTATGTATTCAATAGAAAAAGCATATTCAAATCTGATATTAAATGGCGTAGTTGAGTAGGCTGAGTTGTCATTTTGCAGTACAAATTTCTTGTTTTTTATTTTATGTTTACTGCAATAGCTTCTAACGGCCGTTTGAATGTTGTGCTAAGGTTTCTATATGGTGATGTTAAGAAAAAATAATATATTTAATTCCGTTAAATATTCAAAGAATATTCTGTATAATAGGTTATTATAAGTGCTAGACGGATCCGTTCTACGGAAATCTCATTTTGTTTAATTGCAATCTTATGAAAACAACAGAGTTCACAGTATAAAATTGTTGGGGTATTACGAAAAAAGCACAGTAAAATCAATAAAACACCAAAATGATAAAAGTGCTACATTAATTAAAAAATTTACAAAAATTCGAAAGTATTATTGATCGGGGAAAATTGGTATGGTTGAACGCCAAATTGAGAGAAGAGTCCAGAAATAATAATAAAAATTTAGTGAAGGGTCCCTAGAAAATAATTTAAGACAAAAAAGAAATTAATTACTAATGGGAAGCCCGAGTCAGTGGGAAGTTCGAGGCAATGGAAAACCGGGCGTGTAGACGGAATAATATAAAAGGGTAAATTGGCCTAAACAATATTAAATGGGCGCCACTGATTATTTCCTAATTTGTAATTTAGTAATGGAGCAAACGTTGTTTACAAATGTCGGCTAAGGTGGTCTGTGGGAAGTAATTATTTTTAATAATTTAATAATGTAGGAAATGTTGTTGACAATCGTCTGAAAACAGTCTGAGCAGGAGTATAAAAGGAAAAGGGAAAAACACGAAATGGCCAGTGGTCGAAGCAAACGAGTAGTGTAGTCAGGTCAGTAGAAGAGTCTAAACCCAAGTAAAGTCAAAGTTATCTATCAGAAAAGATTATTATCCATTGGATAACCTACTGTTGGGCTAGAACATAAACGGCCTTGTAAATGTTTAAATGAATCGGTAACACACATGCAAATATAACATACAGATTTAAAATCGAACCTATTAAAACATCAATTAACCCTACCAAAATATGAGAGAAAAAACAGTTAAACACAAAATTATAAACACAAAAATAAATTAAAATAATAACAAAATGCAACAAGATCCGCACGAAATAAATATAAACATAACACGAAAACCTAACGATTTTGAACGAAATTTGACAATTTATTAAAAAATGCGAAATTTCATGAAAATGAAATAAAAATCAAATAATTTTAATTAGAAATAATTCAATTGAAAATCTAAAGAAAAAAATTGTCAAATAAAATCCCAAAATAATAAAATTAAAGATTAGAATATACCAGAAAATTCCAAGGTCAAAATTTGTTTTACTAAATCAAAAAGAACACGCAAAGTTAGGGTCGTACAATAGGTATATATACCGATTCATTTTTACACAATTTTAATCAGTTTTTCAAACTTGGAATCAATTTTTCAAAAACTTAAAAATCGTTTTACTCGATGTAAGTGTGAGTTTTATTTGAAACTCTTTCTCCACGTCGCATCCTCGCAACCTCAATGGAGCTCTGCTTGGATCTCGGCGTGGAGAGAGTGATGTTTTTATGATATTTTCGTTTATGATTGGATTGGGTAACTTTTATGTTATTTTAATAAAATATCTATAATGCATAAATTTGTTTTATATTGTCGAAATTTTTCCGGCCCACAGCCAAAGACACATCACAAGTTATTAAAATCAAACGTACTATTCGAATTCGTGTAAGTGCGTGGAATATCGCCAATGATTCGTGCGCGTGAAGACTCCGGCGTGCGGAACGCAGGGGTCGGAACGTCAATATTATTCCGTATAGGGGAAGAGAGGGATAAGGAAATGGTCTTTTGGCTATTTCCTCGTCTCTCAATTTCCAGAAACTCGACCTAAACTATATTTACATACGGCTCAAAATCATCACACGAGTAGTCCAGTGAGCACTCATTAACTATAACATAAACACAATGCGCCTAAGGACAATTCAAGCGAAGGTGACGGGGAAATAACAAAAGAAAATGAAATTGTTGTTATGAACTTTAATATTTAATGAACTTTAAAATTATAGATTTTGAGACGTTATTTCGTGCCAAAAAATGAATAAATTAACTAAGCATCTACCCCGATATAATGTAGAAAGTCGAAATTTACTTGAGTGTAGACTAATATTGACCCTAAAATAACATTGAGAATCAACAATTTCTAAAGTAAACAGTAAAATAATTTAGTGAATGTAAGCCCCAGACAAGATATATTAAAACCAATAAAATTTCCCAAATAAATGTGGTAGTTGTTAGTGAAATGTTTAGATCCAATGAAACTTTACGTGAAGGGGTAGATAAGATTATACAAATACCATAATATAATGAATTAAATCTAACACTCCCCACTTAAATCCAATACAGTAATTATTACAACTTTAAAGAAAGATTTTTGAATTGAAAAGGAATTGATTTCCAAGAACTCCTGATGATTGTATCACAATAAACCGTAATATAGTCTTAATTCAACCGACCATTCACGAGGAGAATTGACTGACATAAATACGACAGCGCGGCAGAATCCACCAAATTTTTGAAGTATGACTGAATAGACGTGGAGAACTAGACTATCCAAATGACTTGAGTATTTATTCCATTACTATCATAAAATCATTTAAAATAAACAGTAAGATTGAGAAAAATTCTTATAAATAAAATTCCATTTAGTCATAATAATCAAGGAAATATTCCAGTAGCGGATTTAAAAATTTTTTTGAATGAAATAAATTCCATCGAAGATAAACCCTGTTATGAGTAGACCCAGAGAGTCGAGTTAGAAGGAGCTTGAGCCGGATTCCATTGTGATCACCATGAGTTTCTTTTCCCTTTTCTAGCGTTACTTGCCATCTACACAAAATAAGGTAAAAGTTACATGAAATATTAATGACATTGAACTTACCAGTTTGGAAATCCAAAGTGACCATCACTGTAGCAATCAACGAGTTATTTAAATCTGGATCAATTATCACTGACCAGACGAGAATTCGGTGTGCCAGAATGTCGTAGACAGATAACACAAATTTGCACTTCGACCTTTGGAATAGCGTCCGCATAAGAATAATTAATAATTTTCTCACTATCTAGACACCACAGCAAAGGATGTCTGCATGCGCGAGCACACCACGACAGTGGCATGCATTTCTACCTAGTCAATATGGGTATGACTGAATTGGAATAGTCAGTCTAACACAAAAATTTTCTATGATGCAATACCATTCCAAAAATCCAGATGAGAGCACCACGACCCGATTTTCAAATGCAATGAACTCGTCGGATTTCAGCGCGGACATCTGAAGTAAAATAATAAATTTTCAATTATTTTGTTTTTGGTGTTAGTTTCATTATAAGACATAGCTAACAATGATTTTTTCGCGGAACTATATCTACAAAATTAGGAGAATTTTGATCGCAATAAACGTTTCACCAAATCTTTTATTAGTCTATGGCGGAAAACAAATTACAATCGACACCTTACTCCACCGGATTTCGTTTAATTACCTCTTGTAATGAATCCAAAATCTTTTGTATTAGTTTGTTTGCCACTTCTTTTGGTCATTTTTATTTAATTATTTTAATCATTCATTTAATGAGCGGATTTTTGCGAAGGTATTAATTAAGGTAAATTTTGTTTTCACTAATAAATAATGAGAAAATTATTTAAATTTTTAATTTATATTTATGTCCATTAAGGCTAACAACCGCTCATCTAAGTAGCGTGAGAAGGATTTTCGTTTTCTCTTAAACCACGTCACTCTAAGGGTCATGCCCGATTCTTGTTGGTATTTCAGGGGAAGATAGGGCAAACGCTGTTACTTAATCGACATCGTTTCATTTTGTCCAACCCGTAGTTTAGTAGCAATATTGAGTGAGATAAGTTTTAACCCAAAGTAATTAGTTAACTTGGACCACGTGTTATAAATCAAACTTACTTTAATTGTCATTGAAAAGCAGGCAGAACATATTTTTGATCAGTAACTTCTTAATAACCAAAGATTCTTACGATTATAAACACATTCCCATTTCTGAACTCTACTTTGATAAAATTATTAAATTTTTTTTCTTTTGTTAAAGGAAATAAAAGGTATGGCAGAATTTGATAATTTAAAATGACAAGTCGCAGGTTTACTCTAATAATACATACCCGACAAGTGGGGTTATATTCTTTTATACCAACCTTAGCTATTCCGAACTCTTGTTATTTTAATGTAGAATCAATTAATTAGTAGGGTACAATTAGATTTTTGTCGGAATGAAGGATTGCCAAAGAGGAGTAAATGAAACTGCATTAGAAGAAATAAACAATCCTTTTACGGCTGAACAATTCAGGTAGTTCTGGGAACTCGAGGCAAGAGAAATATCGGTTCAGCATTCCCAACGAACCCACTACACCGATCAATACAGGAATTTTACGACATCAGTATAATGACACGCACCTGAATAACTATTAAACAACCCAACCATGAATAATTTTAATTTTCAAGAAAGTTTTGACTAAATTTTTCATTCAGCAGAATCAAGTGCCATAGTCCGGGTTCCCACGCAAGTTGCCGATCAGTGGCGGCAAGCCTGGCGACGAGTCTGGCAAGAAAGGTACAGCGATGTGCCCCGACCGCGAGAGCCCCAATGGAACGCCTTGCAGTCGTTGGAGAGTGATGGGAGACCGTTTGTGGCGGACGGACGAAAAGGTGGTCAGAGTCCGGCGCAAGAAATTCGTGATCAAGCCCGTTCTCTCCTCGCCCGCCTCGAGGACTACCAGCGACAGGTCTACTTCCATGTGATCAGGGCCAGGCGATATCTGGCAAATGTGAAAGACGATATCGCGGCCGGTAGGATCGCGGACACTTACAATTATGTGCCGCCACCCAGCCTCAACCGCACAAGAAACACAAAGCGGCCGGTATTCGTATATCAGGAGCGCTTTGATGATCAGCGGAACTCAGAAGGACATCAATGATCTGACTATGTTAAGTACAGTCAAATTGTATTTTAAATAAATGATATACTGTCATCCAAAATTGTTCTTCCTTTTATAAATTTTTATTATGCTACGATAGTAATGTTTGTTTGAGAAAATTTAATAATTTAAGACTTGTAGTCCAGGATTAATTTTCGTTGTTACAGAAATGGAATCCCTGAAAATACTACAGAAAGAAATTGAGCACGCTCGGAAAACCAATAAGAATTTCTACGAGCAGATCATCCAGCTATCAACGGAAATTCAACAAACCAAGGCCGCCTGGATGGAGCCCAGGAAGACAAAGGCGCTTTATCAAAGACTTACTGCAAGCAAAAAGGGATGGGCGGACGAGAAACAGTTAAACCAAAGCCTAAGAACACAGATAAGGGGACTGGAGGTCTCATTGTCAGCCTGCCAGGAAGGGGCAGCAGTAACATACCCCCTTGTCTTTGCCCCTGTCCAGCTGGCCTACCGAGAGACGGTAGCGGCCCCGAAAACTACTCCAGCAACAAGTAGCTATCGACCCAGACGAAAGGAGCGGGCCAATCGCCGAGCCGCTCGAATGTTAAACCAAACGCAGCTGACTCACTAAAAAACGCATCGCTTCTTTCATAAAATATGTAGCCACTTTTGTTTTTAAAATATATTTGTCGATATTTTGAGTGTTGTTTAAAGAATTCAATGGACTCGAATGATAAAGATTACGACATAAGGGGACCTGATATTCAAAGCGAGCACAAGTCTTCTATCGACAGCTCGTTGAACCCAGAGATCGTTCGGGCAATTACAGCATTAGTAATAGCGCTCACTTTTTGCGGACGATCTACCCACTCGAACACAGTTCCAACGTTGCATAGCAACGGGTGCCTAGTGGTACCAAAGGAATATTTATATGGCGTTACCTGGGTAACCACAACATAAGTAAAACAAACAATAGCACCCAGTAACCCACCACTACCTTAAGATAATCAAATTTATACGGTGGTTGAAGGGTGCAAATAAATCTGTGAAATTGTTATTACAAAACATTGAAATAAATCGGATTAAGCTGTAACTGTGGTAAAGTGCAAATAAAATTATTCTGTGTTGGGTTTGCTTATTTGATTCGAAAAGAACACGAGGAGTCAGAGGGAACCGACCTTAAAAAATAATAACCCAACAAAATGCTGGTTTTCAGAAACTTAAACTAGTTTTTATACATTACTTATATCATTCTAGCTCACAACTAGCAGCAATTTTAATAATAAACAATTTGCCTACTATGAAAGCATCAAAGGTGAAATCTTTTTGAAAGAATGTCAAAATACTAAGATTTGATGTCTTATTAAACTTTTTAAATCAGAAAATTCAATCATGACCAAATATAAGGACATTATAATGTATATATTTTTATAATTACATCGATTTGTTCCGTTTGGAATAATAATAAGAATAAAATAATAATAATTATTATTTGGTTTCTCAAATTAATAACATTCAAAATTTATTTTTGAGAATATTTTAGCAAACATGAATTAACAATTGAATAGGGAATATTAATTCACAGGCAGTCTATAAATATGCTATCTTTATATATTTCAAATCATTTCATAATTTGAATTTAAAATTATTTATGTTATTTTGAAATTTATTTTTATAAATTTATTAAAGTTTTTTACATACTGTTGGGCCAGAACACAAACGGCCTTGTAAAATGTTTAAATGAATCGGTAACACACATGCAAACATAACATGCAAATTTAAACTCAAACCTATTAAAACATCAATTAAACCCTATCAAATATGAGGAAAAAGATAATTACATAATAAATATTAAACATAAAAATAAATTAAAATAATAACAAAATGCAACAAGATCCGCACGATATAAATACAAACATAACATGAAAACCCAACAAATTCGACCGAAATTTGATAAATTAATAAAATTTCATGAAAATGAAATTTAAATCAAAGAATTTGAATTAGAAATAATTCAATAAAAATTTCAAATAAAAAATTATCAAAATAAATTAGAAAATAATAAAAATAAAAATTAGAATACACTAGAAAATACCAAGGTCAAATTTTGTTTTACTAAATCAAAAATAACACGCGAGGTTAGGGACAGAAAATAGGTATATATACCGATTCATTTTCACACAATCCTAATCATTTTTTCTGATAAAACAGTTTTCTTAAAAAATCTATTTTACTAAGTGAGCAAGAGTTTTATTTGGAAGCTCTCTCCACGTCGCATTCTCGCAATCTCGATAGAGCTCTGCTTGGATGTCGGCGTGGGGAGAGTGGCATTTTGTATGATTTTCGTTATGGTCAAGTAATTGTTGTATTATTTTTAATATTAATAAAATATTTATAATGCATAAAATCATTTTGTTTTCATTAATTATTTCTGTCGAAATTTTTCCGGCCCACAGCCAAAGACACACCGAAAGATATCAAAATCAATATACTATTCAGATTCGTGTAAGTGCGTGGAATATTGCCGATGATCTGTGCCTGTGAAGACCCGGCGTGCGGAACGCAGGGATCGGAACGTCAATATTATTCCGTATAGAAGAAAGGAGAAATAAGGAAGGGGTCTTTTGGCTGCTTCCTCGTTTCTCGTTTTCTTTAAACTCGACCTAAATCATTTTACATACGGCTCAAAATCACCACACCGAGTAGTCCAGTGGGCACTCACTAAATATAATATGAACACAAAATGCGCCTAAGGTCAATTAAGGGAAGGTCATGGGTAATTAAATAAAAATGAAATCGTTGTTATTAATTATAAATTCAAATTAATAATTGTAAATTGCGAGGTGTTAATATAGCCTTAGGTGACCCTAAATCAGCACGCGACAGACACGAACTTACGGTAATCAAGTCATAATAAACTGGCTACGATAAATTTTAAATACCCATAGTCATTGAGGATTCAATAAGGATGCCTTCAGGAAAACAAAGTGAAAAATTTTTTTTATATTTGCCTCGCACTCACGTCAATACCATAGTAGTTTGCGACTAAGTGTTAATGATAAATTGAACTAGTAAATAACCAGTAACATTCAAATTGGCATCCGTCGACGGCCATATAGTATGATAGAAGTAAATCAATGTAATAGAAACTCAAACCAAAAACGTAAGGGTAAAATCCAGAATCATCCAGAGTTTTCAAATCACATTATCGAATCCGACCTCAGCATAACTTATAACCCCATAAAACATCAAGAAATTAAAATCATAAACCCAAAACTCAAACGTCAAAAATACAATGATAAATTCGATAAAGTGTTAAGAGTCCAATTATAAATCCGGAGCCATAAAATTTGAATTTCAGTTCTCCAACTGGATAGAATTCCACACGTCCCGAAGGTGATAAGACTTCAACCCTACCCATAATTGTTCTAAAATCACGAACTAATTCAACTGAAAAGATTAGAATTACCCAATATTGAAATCATAATAATAATAGTTAATAAGTAATCTACCTGAAACGAATTACATTAATAAACTAATGCCAATCTCAGAGAAAATAACTAACTATATGAACCCTCCATGGAGTAATAGACGGGGATTTCCAATACCATTATCCATCAAACCGATGTCCGTCGTTTCAACCATGCCCATAGTATTTTCTTCCCAAAAATTTCAATTGAGTAAGGGTGAATCTAAAATGAATAACATAAAATTTTGATTGGAAATAATATAAATAAGAATCTTAGTGGAGATTAAACTGTGAATTGTTAACTTAGCAAATCGATAAGTGATCACAATGAAAGTTAAACAAACTTGATTAATAATCACCCAATCGCACCACAACACGAAGAGAGAGAGAAAATCTGACAGCGGCCAGTTAAAATTAGGCGTCGACACACCCGTTAGATTCACTAATGCACTGTCTCACCCCACATCGATTTTTCGTTTTTCGTTTCCGGCTAGACAAATGTATAATTAAGGAATTAAGAAATCAATCACTTACCCGCCAAAATGATATTAAAATCTCTCTCAGAATGGCGGATATCGCGCACACTCTCAGACAAATGTGATTACACTAATGTACCAGCACGAGACATAACCACCCACAGTAAATTGGATATAAACACATCGATCAGCATTGTCGGATTAAAAATGAATCCACAACAAGTTTCTCGTAAAAGAAGGGCCTCGACCAGCACATCTAGAGAAGAATCGGTACCAGATTCCGACCCACAGATCGTAGGTAACGATTTTTCTTATTTTAATTTTTGTAATACATAAGTAGTTATAATTTTCTGTACTATATAAGAAGTTTGTAGGTTTAACCTCTTTTTTGTTTGTATTTATATAACGTAAAGATATCGCGATATTTTATAAGCGGTTTGGTGTTAATACTTACCGTCAATATTTTTATTCATATCTTATTTTAATGTATTTGAAATTTAGGATAGTAATTTCCTTATGTTATGCTATTTTATCATTATCATGATTTTATATTCATTTTGTGATTATTTAACATAATTTTAAAACTTTAGTCTTTTACCATTTATGGATTTTAAGTTACCGAATATATATAATATTTATTTAGAGTAAATTAAAGCGATTTTTATTTGTTTAAAATGATATAAATAAACATTTAATAAAATGTTAAAAGCGAAATGTTGAAGTCCATTGCAAGTTGGCTTGTTTTTCTTTATTATTGATATCGCGTAGAAATGTGAATATTTTTCTTTATTAGACATTTGTCGGTCAATATAATAAGATGGATGTAACTCATGAATTCGGTTTTGTCATACACAGGTGCTTTTGTGTGCATTATATATTACCAAATGGTGGAGTTTTAATATAGAAAAATGTTATTAATGGAAAATCGGAGTTACCTGCTATTGACCCAAAACTTATCATCATAAATATGATAACAATCACGAAAGACTCTAAATAAAGAAAATTTTTTTTTTAATTAATTTTTTTTTAAATATCAAGAGTATTGTATAAAGTATTCCTTATTAAACCTTATTAAACTAGGCTCATTAAATTATTGCAACGTGCAATTTCGAACACTAATTTCGATACTCAGCATTGAATGATTGTAATACTCTAACAACTAGATACGCCTAGTCATGTAAAACCAGGGAGATCCGTACGTATATTAACAATTTTATCTTTTCTCCGCTACTAGTGTTTAATTGTTTTAATTATCAAAGGAATTTGTTCTAATTATAACCTTATTAAGGACGCTCGGATCCGGATTTTATCCCCACTCAACTTCCCGATCGATGGAGAGAAGCGTGGAGGCAGTTCCGACAAGCCAGGTGTCTCGAATTCCCCCCACTCGAACCCCGTCAGATCAGTGGACAACCGGAAAGATATAACCGAAATCCCGAGGTATCGGAACAGCTCTGGGAGGAGTGGAGTCCAGCTCAAGAGATCCATGAGCACGCCCGTCACCTCCTCAATAGCCTTCTCAACCATCAAAGACAGGTGGACCTACAGGTGGTCCGAGCCCGTCAATGTCTGGCGAACATTGAAGAGGATATCGAAACTGGCCGGATTGCTGCCGCCTATCACCACCCACTATCGCGTAGACCAATGCACAGCTGTACTAATGAGGAGATGGGTGGGAACCGGGAGGACCCTCAGGCGGCCAGGACTAACCGGGTTTGTAACACGAAACGACCGGTAATGATCTTTTCGAACTGCTCCCCGGAGGAATGGGTAGCGAGAGGATTCACGGACCTCTGATGCTGTTATCTTGAGTTGACCTATTTTAATTGATTTTTGTTTGTCAAAATAAATAATTAGTTCTGTTAAAAACCATTTTTATTTTGCTTAGTGTTATAACAATTTGTCAAGGAAGCTTATGTTTAATCACCTTTATACTTATTAATGCTGTGATAATAACCACCTTTTAATATCATTAATTCCAGCAATGGATTCCCTGCAAATATTACGAACGGAACTGGCCCGTGCACAGCAAACTAACAAGACCTTATATGACCAGATTATTCAGCTGACTCGAGAAGTACACCAACCTCGAGCCACCTGGGTGGATCCTGCTAAGATAAAACCACTACACCAGAGACTCACAGCTGCTCAAAAGGGATGGGCAGAGGAAAAACAGATAAATCAAAATCTTCGAACGCAAATACGAGGACTGGAAGTTTCCCTGTCGGCCAGTCAGGAAGGAGCGGCCGTTACTTACCCTCTCGTTTTTGCACCGACTCAGTTAGCTTACCGGGAGTCGGTGGCCACTCCAGCATCAGCCTCAACCCCAGTAACAACAGCAGCCACTAACTATCGGCCAGGGCGTAAAGAAAGAGCCAGGCGCCGAGCCGCTCGATTATTAACTAAGCCTAAACAAAGTTCGAAGGCGGTGTAGTTCGTAATTAATACATGTCTTGTTGTATGATTGCACTAGACTTATGTATATGGTAGTCCAAAATCATGATAGAATCCCTGTTATTTCTTATTAAATTTCAATATTAAGCTCGTGACATAAGGGGACCACTCATCAAAATCGAGCATGTGTCTTCTAACGACGACTCGTTGAACCCAAGGGTTGTTCGAGCAATTACAGCACTAGAAATAGCGCTCACTTTTTACGGACAATCCACCCGCTTGAACACATTACCAACGTTGCCTAGCAACGGGTGCCGAGTGATAGCTAGAAAATATTTATATGGCGTTACCGGGGTAACAATCGGAAGATTCAAACAAATAGCGAAACCCTGTAACCCACCAATACTTTTAAATGAGAATTAAATCTTTTATTATTTAATTATCCTCAAATCCTACTTTTTTAAAGACTTAAGTCACTCTATTCAGTATAAAACTGCTATTTTTAAGTTAAACTTCATAAATACTCTCGCGGTTTGTTTCATAACTTCCACCGTTTAAAAAATATCTGTCATTTTTATTGTTATTATTTCTTTTCACTAACACTATGCCTCCGCTATCAATGTTCTCTGTGTTATTCTGTCAAAAATTTTATTCTCAACCGACATATTTATAACGACGAATAGGATGACTGTTGCTTCGGTGGATACTGAAAAGCAGTGGACGATTGGCAGATACTATCAATGGACTGAAATGTTTGACAGGAGTTGCACGATAAAATATTACAGATAAGTGTAATGATCGAGTTAAGAGAGGAAAGAATTCAATAATAAATTTTGTCGATACAAACGTTTTCTTTGGCAGAACGATGAAGGGGGAGAGATAAGATAAATAATTATATAAAAGTTTGGATTATGAAAGATAAAAGATTCACGGCCCTAAATTTTATATAAAATCTAAATTTTTTTATTTCACCGTATGCAGACAGTAAATCAACCACCAATTACGAAACGCAGAAATCAGTATACGAGAAGCCAGAATACTACCGAGTATAATGCAATGTGATTTTTAAGGCGAAATATGTTAAGTTGAAAGTTAAGTTTAGTTGAACTCCGAACTACCGGATTCGAGCTAGAACGTTGCTAAAAAGCAAAGCATAAAGCTCCATCGCCGAAATTGATGTCGAGAAAAGCTCATCATTGAAAATAAGGCTAAACCCGTGATCATTTCAGAGAAGAAAAAAACTGCGACGAATATTTTTACTTAATCAGATTAAAAAATCAGGATACCTGGTCGTGAATTTGTGCGAGTGTTACTTTAATTTCAGATCATCATGATCCCGGAATCCCTGATAATAACTTTTGTGAAGCTTCCTTCAGCAAAAGTCAAGTCGGAGAAGAATAAGAGGCGTTAAAAGAAACAATCTGTAAGCTGGAACGATAGTTATCATAGGAATTTTGATCCAAACTTAAGCCTCAAGCTTCATCAATCACTAAGGATTCAAAATTATCACTAAAATGAACCTAGATCTTCGTTTTACTTCATTGATTTTTACCACCAAAGTTACAACACTCTGCGGAAGAAACCCACAGAGCATCAATTCATATTCTTTTATCATCTGACCTGGCTGCCAAAACACAACTGAGAATTTTTCGCCGGAAATCTCTCTAGTGGCCATTAATGCTTGGCCATTAAAGAATGAGCTCATAGCTGAAAATTTATCTATTTGTGTTTTGTTGTGATTGTTTGTTTGAGTTTTAATACTAAGTTTTGTCTACAGGAAGGTGCCAAAATTCGACCGGGTGTGAAAGTAATATGTGAAGTAAAAGCGTAAGACCTTCCACTAGCCGGTAATTAAAAAGAGAGTACAACATGGAGTTTCACCATGTAGGATCATTTACATACGTGCCTTCACCCACATTATGCATTATCAACGGCAAGCGTCAAGCACTTCGTGTCCACGAGCTTAGTGGTGGAATAGCAATAGTTGTAAGTAGATTTTCACAAGACTCAAGTGCCAACTTACCGTTCTAGCCGAGCTTCATTTTTGGTCGTCCACCCATGGGGTGGATCTAAGATGCACATGGATGGTTCGTGAAACAAAGTCATTAAAAGATTTATTTCACAGCAATTATTTGTACAGAAAAATAGCAGATAAAATTTTGAATTTTATATCCAAGGACTGCTTTCAGAAAATACAACAGTAAATACAGCAGAAAATGCAGAAAAATCTAAATAACTATTTTCCTATTTTTCGAAAAATATTGTAAAAATTGAAATATTTGAAAATTAACTTGATAAAAATAAATTTTTGTTTAAATGGCAAATATATTTTTATTGGTAACCTTTATAAGCACTTGACCTCCTCCCATATTCACATACCCCTTCAAGCAATATTCTAATGATCAATTCACCAATTTCAGTCAAAACAAACATTGAAAAAGTCAAATGAGTGATAATTTCAAGATTTATTAAAACAAATAATGAACATTAAAGGATTGATAAAAAGAGAACATTAGGTTTTGGTTTCTACAAAATTCGATCTAATAGAGTCAAAAATTAAAAAATTTAATTGATCAAAGAAAATTAAAACTTAACAGCCGAAATGTACCACAGGATTAAAAGTACACAATATAAATGCATCTCTACTTAATTATGTTGATATGTATGAATTTTGAGCAAATTATATTTCTGATTCACTGGAGGCGATCGGATTACGGGAAGAAGATTTGGCAGAGGGTTTCAATTTACTAGGGGTTGGTTTGCCTGGTTGCTTTATCAGAGCTGACGAATCTTTACCACGGGAATAGGCAGACGAATTGAATGAGTCTTCAGCACTGAGCGATTGTCTTTCAGGCTGAATAATGGGAATACATTCATGAATTATCGGCTTGATGGAATGTTATTACTGTCGAGTCACGATTTATCATAGCATCAAGATATTAATATTATTAATAATTTTATTACTCAAATTCAAAGCAATTAATGGGAGAAAAGAGTGTATGTGAAATAATAATATAATCAGCGCCGAATCAGTTTGATAATAACTGTATTATATAAAAACGGTTTGTAAACTTTATAAACAAAAAAAAGATATTTTAGAAATTAAATAATAAATTAAATAATTATCGCCAAACAAATTATTACATCCCTATTCTACACCCCCCCATAAATTAGTACTTATTATCACCCGTAAATATCCCCCTGTAAAATTTAATTAACCAATTCTATTCAATTGATAAACATTTAGTAAAACAACTGAACCATTATTTTACACTCTTTCCATTTCCCACAATGAATGACCATAGCTCGGTTTGTTGAAAATTCCACCATTTTTATGAAAAATTTCCCTCGTTAACGCATAATGAGCTTTTCATCTGTCACACTTTAGGGATTCTTTTCTCACGCTTAATGTGCTTTTCTATCAGTATTTTTTTCCACTATTTTACTCCCCTAATTAAAATTACAAATTATTTTTCTCTCATTTTATAAAAAAATCAAGTAAATAATTTCACGAATATAAAGGTTCCATTTAAATAATAAATTTGTAAAAACAAAGAAAATTCAATTTTTTGTAAATAAGTTTAAGGTTATGAGATACGTTGAAAAAACATTTTAGGGAAATTTTAAAATAAATTAGGGCTTTTAATAGAATTTTAAAAGTGAGTTATAGAGATGAAGATATGCATTTTAGGAGATCAAAATTTTAAATTTTGATAATTTTCTGGTAATTAAAAAAAAATTATTTAAGAAAAAAACTTAACTCGATAATTTTTAGAAGCAATTAATTTCTTGAAAATATGATATTTAATTTAACATTTAATAAGGCCTGTTAATTTCATGTATTATTTCAACGATATTTGATAATTTAAGATAATTATAACGCCAATATACCCACGAAACAGAGTTTTATGATAAATATTATGATAATTCGAATCAAAGTTTGTTGTTAAATTTTAACTAGTTTAATTTTTATTTACAGGATTATGTATTTTTATATCCCCATGTATACAATTTAATATACCTATTTATGCAATTTGATATACCCACAGATGAGAATTGAAATTTAGAAAATTAATTATTTTTAAATTTAATAAATATTTATTTTAAAAAATGATTCTCTTCTTCGAGCTTTTTCTACCAAATTTCTCATATTTTGATAAAATTCTAAGCATTGAATAGAATAATTATTATTAGATAATATTTCATGTAAAGCAAATTCAATCTCTACATTAGGCTGCAAATTTTTCAAAACATGATATCGTGATTTTAACATTGAAAAAAATTTTTCAATATGATTTAATCCAGATGAATAAGGTACTAAATATTTTTCATGCGAAGATAGAATTTTCCTGACAGTTTTTCTATCTAAAAAGAGAGATTTTGAAATATTAGATATTGTTTGATTTCCATTTTGACTCATTTATAACAATATCAAAAATTTCTTTAATGATATTTTTTCACTGTTTTCGCTACATTTTTTAAAGTAAAAATATTTAATAAATATAAAGTCAATTTATTTATGGGTATATAAAATTGAATAAATGGGTATATTAAATTGCATACATGGGGATATAAAAATGCATAAACATGTAATGATAAATTTATGATTTCTTTAAAATTGAAATTTATTTTTTCTAAAGATATTATTAAGCTATTACTCATTCGCTTTAAGAAGTTTATTAAGTGTTGATTATTGTCAGTTAAACGTGTATTTTACAGTAAATTAAGGTGTCATTTTCTAAATCTGTTTAACGATACCTTAAAAAGAACTTTTATTGTTAGTTATATTTGGTTTTAAAAAATTTACATGGGTTTCATTTGGTAATTAAAATTGCTCAGGAATATTTACAAATCAAGTGATAATTGGCTAGTATTTATAATGAAATATATAATATCTTTAGGAACAATACATTAAATTATTTACATAATACAGAGTGTAATGTGGATTATTTTTTTTGATTTTTTTCATTGTTATGCATTTGGTATGTTTTTGGTGCACATTATGTTTATTTTTCATTAATATTATTATTCTTATATTTTTAAATAAAAATAAATAATCAACTCTATTTAGAAATAAATTTGCAATAGAGAATTGAAAATACTATGAATTTACAAATTAAAAAAAAATAATTAAAAAGCAACAACAACGAAGATAATAATTCAGGAATAACAGCTAAATTTTCCTATTATTATAAGAAAAAATCAACTCAAGTTTCTGCCTGCTATGGTCTTGTGAAAACGAGTTATTTTTTATTATTTTATTTTAATTAATAAAAGTTTGGTTATTCGAAAGTTACAGTTGTATTTTGTAATTTTATAAAATTTAAAACATAATTTGGTAATAAATACACACTATCAACATGAAAACAACCTAGACCGCTCCGATACCTTTTTACAGGTTTCGGCTGGGTTCTTCAATTTCCAACATTAAACATATAACAAATAAAATAATTAATACAGAATGTCTTCGAATTATGAAACATTTTTACACTAAATATAAAACATAACTATTAATAGTTTACAAAATATAAAATTTGTGTTTTACTTGAAATGTTAGAATAAATAATATAATTAAGCAAAAAAAGTAAAAACATTCATTCAATAATTTAATAAAGTTCTTAATACTGGTTCTTTTCCCAAACCACATTTCACATGAGCCTATACCAACCTTCGAGCGATGAGACTTCATTGTTGATTAAATTTTCAATTTTTTCATAAACTTCAGGTTGACAAACACTTGAAGCCAATGTTTGAATTATTAATTAATACAGCAGAATCATCTCAATGACGAAAGGTTACATTGTCCATAACTAAAACATCTCTCCTATTTTGTTCAAAATGAATTCTCAAATGCTTTCTGATGAAGTCAATAAACCAATTCTTGTTAAATGACATTCGGACATTCCATGTGCAATCATTCCAGTATTACTAATTGCGACCATAAAGCTTTAATTCCATCACCTGTTCACAAGAATATTTACAAAAAATTTCATATTTTTGAGAGAACACCCTTAATGCTTTATGTCAGTGGTTTTTAACCTTTTTTAGCTACTAACAACCCTAAAGTGTTCAAACAAAATTCTCGTACCCCTTACCAAAAATAAGGAATTATATAAATTGAAAAAAACAATGCACAATATATTTTTTATTAATATAATGTGCATAACAATTTTTTAAAAATCTTAACTATTATCTAAAATCTAGATTCTAAAATAATCAATTAAATAAAATAAAACAGGGTTAGGTATAGAGTAGGATCAGTTATGGACCAAAAAAAATCCAGTTAGGGTCAGTATTTTGTATTTTTTTGGATTCGAACCAGGGAGGTACTTGATTGCATATGTACCTACTAATTACAGTGAATTTGTAAAATTGCAAACTCGCACCACCATATATACTAGATCGCACCCCTGGTTAAGAACCACTGCTTTATGTTATGCAGACTGAATCCTGTTTTATCCAAAAAGATTAAATTTCGGTCTACAATACTATTTTCGTAAATCCAAAGCCTTTTTCTGGGGAAATCCATATAAAATAAAGCTGTTATATTTAGTGTCAACAAACTATCAGAAATAGTTTTCAAGATCTTTGAAGTACCACTTTCAATGATCATTCAAATTTCGTTTACAAATTTCTAATCTTCATTTCGGTCTTCATTTTGGTCTTAAACGTATTATAATCTGAAAGTCTTTTTGATACAAAATCTTTGAGCCAAATTTCTGCCTCTTCTACAATTTTTCTAAGTTTCAATTCTTCGTTTTAAGATATTTCCGTACAGACTTTAAAACATCTATCATAACCGTTTTCCTAGCTTTCCTTGATTTTTGTTCGTGTATGGTACAAAAAATGTATTTATTTATATTAATATTAGTTATCCAAATATATTCCGTTATAGATTAGAAAGATTTAATATATTATTTATTTCTCTAAATTGACTAATGAATATATTATCTTAAATTTCACACAAATTTTTGTCTTTTATTAAATGTAAAACTGTTTCATTTTTCTTAACTATTGTTATTATTATTAATAAAATAACAATAATAATGAAAATAAATAATAATAATAATAATAATAAAATTAATAATGTCATCAGCGCTGAATTAATTCGATAATAATTGTATTATTTTAATACGGTTTGGAAACTCTAAAGCAAATTAAGTTTAAATTATAAATAAAATTAACCTATTTTGTGGATTAAATAATAAAATAAAAATTCAAAAATGAACTTACAGCAGTTCGGATCATAGTTGGCTTGTTACGAGTCATTATTGAAGGATCCAAAAGAGGATCCACCATAGTATACATTCGGGATGAATCATCGTCACGATAATTGGATGGCAAATGCAATGTCGATCGGGAATCAGGTGACCGAAATAACTGTGGAACATCTGGTTGAGACAGTTTCAACTGACTACCAGGAGGCGCTTTAGCATAAAGAGCTTCCATTGAAGCGCCCGAAAATTTACTATCCAACGTTGAAGTTTTAGGTTTACTCCGAGGATCATAACGACTCTGTTTTGGATTGAAAATCTGAGTAGGTATTTCTAAATCCCGTCTTGGGTTATAACTATCATCATTATAATCGACTGTGCTCTAAGAGGAAGATATGAAATCGTTCAGCTTCACATTGAAACAAACCTTCGGCCTGTTAATAGCTTCTTTCACATCAGTTAAAGTATTTCTTCTCATTTTCATCACATCATCATCGTACTTGGTACGACCCGATGACGTTAACCCGGATTTATAAGTCCCGGTACCAGTTCCAGTTTTAGACAATACATTACTACTTGCACGCGTACTTCCAGCAACAACGGAAACGTTATCTTTCCAATTAACATCAAATCCCGTCTCTACTCTTGCTTGATTTTCGTTTTCAAAATGATGTTTTAATTCAGTACAGCGTATAAGAAACGCTTTATAGCGTCTTTTGGAATTCCGATGCCACAAAATGGTAAGTAACAAAAGAATGATAAGAAACAAAATGAAAACAAATATTAAAGCAATCAATATTTCTTTTTGGATCGGCTTATAAGCTCCATATGGTGCTAAATTTGACAAAAAAATAATAAAGCAAACATGTATTATACTATTTTTACATTTTTGGCAGATATATTGAACATTTTGATCACACTGAAACCCTTCTAACCAACTGGACCTGACTGCGGGACACCTTCCCCCAAAAGGTATATAACTATGAACCCAGGCGCGAGTGTTCCAAGAGTCACGATTTAACCAATAATAATTATTTTGCCATTTCGCAATAAATGTTCCCATCCATTCAATAATATTCCGAGAATCTAAAGAGTAAAAAATTATTATTATGAAATTAGGTACCAGGAAAACAAATTAAAAAACCATACCAGCTAAAACAGCATCTATATTCGTTTGACAAAATTCCCTTGCTTCTCTATAATTAAGAGGAGCTCCAAAATAAAAGTAACAATTCTGATCGTAAAACGTCCAAGTCGGAGGGCAATAAATACCCCCTCCTAAAACCGTTTCATTAGTCTGAAATATTAACAAATTGCATTATAACAATAATTTTTATGGGAAATTCATTGATAAACAAATAATATTAATCAATTATATTAAATTATCCAAAACAATTAAATTAGAAATTAACAGATTAACGTTAAAGCTTTGACCATGGGCGTCACAGAAGGGGGGGGGGCAACGTTACCCCCTGAAAAATATTCTGAAAACGCCCATGCTTATATTATATAAAAAATATGTCTTTAATTTTTAGATATCTAAAAAAAGGTTGCCCCCTTGGAAAATATTCTGTGGACGCCAATGGCTTTGACCCCTTTTGCACAGAACTAATTAAAAAATTTTTCATTATTAAAGAGAAAATGGCTTCAAAGACCGGACAATGGAAAGAAATAAAAATTTTCCACGTCAAAAGATGATTAAATTTAAATAGAAAAATATATTTTCTTCAAGTGAGTCATCAATAAAAATCTAATAGCCCACTATCGGTTAATGTTGTGAAATTTTTAAGCAATACCAAGGTTATTGTAAAGAAAATAAAAGAGAATTTACGCATTAAAAAGCTGTCGTAAAATATGAGATATGATCGGTTAAAGAGGTATATTTAGCATTCACCGAAAAACTAAACAAGAAATATTTAATTTAGATTAATCTTTATTGTAAATTTAGAAAAACTTTGGTGAATTGGTAAATTCATAAATAAATAAATAACCCACTTTCTAAAATTTTATACTTTTTAAAATAGACAACTTAAGATTAAAGAATAAAACTTAATAATTTTTCTTTTTTAAGTTTTGTTAAGTAAAATCACTGAGAATGTTTAATTGATTAATTAATACTTTTAACGATATAATGAATAACAAATTATATTTAAGATTAATAGTAAATGTTGTTGTTGTTTGATGTAGTTTGTTTAATTAATTATTTATACATTACTAGATTGTCCTTGGAAGTTTTTGTTTTAATAATATTGCCAAATATTAGAATTTTTGAATTAATAAAATGTTAAGTTATTTAATTTAACATTTGTGGATACAATTAATACCGAAAGCATGCAGCTATTAATCAAAAAAATTAAAATTATTCATTATTATGTAATTTATTTTATACAATTTGAATATACTAAAAAATTAAATTTATCATTTTGGGGTTGCATTAAATCCAGACACTCGTAGTGTTCAAAATTTATAATCACATAAGAAAAAAATAGAAATTACATCAACTTTTTTCAATTGCTTTTTATAATTTCTGAAATTAGTCAACAAATTTATTATTTTTTGTTAGCATAATTTAAATATTTTTTATGGAAATTTAAAATTTATGATAAAAATGATTTTTTTAAAACAAATAGATAATTCTCACAGTGAAAGTAGAATTAAAATTGACTGGAATTAGATATTTATCATCCCGTTGATCCCATACGCGACCTTTAATAAAGTAAATAGGATTTTCACCCCACCAGTTTTCGGTAGCATCAATAGCATCAGGCCGATAACAAACACAGGAATTTCTTTCAAGCATCACTGTCCAACCGGTAGGACATTCACGGGCTAGTGGGCAGCTACGTCCAGGATCAATTGGAGATTCCCTAAAATATAAACTCTTAAAATCGGAAGTCAAATTCTATTTTGATATTCCAACTCATCAATTGGAAAAAATAACTTTAATCTTCAAGAAATTAATAATCTTGATGAAAGTCCATAGTAAAAAAGAATCAAAACAATAATAATTATTATTAATCATTAAAAAATCCAATAAAATTATAAATAAATTTTTTTTATAAGGACTTTTTTTGTTTTTTACCTCTGATTTCTTTTTATTTATAAAAGACATTGTATTTTCTATAAAATTTGACTATGAATCACATTTTGTAGATAAATTTAGATAACATTTTTAAATAAC
This sequence comes from Schmidtea mediterranea, assembly GCA_022537955.1. Taxonomy (NCBI): domain Eukaryota; kingdom Metazoa; phylum Platyhelminthes; order Tricladida; family Dugesiidae; genus Schmidtea; species Schmidtea mediterranea. The sequence goes on from CM039680.1 coordinate 79,277,160, forward strand.
CGAAAATATTTTCAAATAACTATAACTGAATTCATTCACTCATTTGTCAAAGCAGTGAAAAAATGTAAATTGTCTTTTGAGTTTTTGAAAAAAATAAATTTTGTTAAAAGAAACTGGCGCCATAGCTATTAAATAATAAATATTCAGAAATTTGGTTCTCAAACTGGTTCTGCAGTGTACGCAAATGTGCTCAAAGTGTACTTATGTATGTTCTTGAAACCATGATTTCAATGCTTGGAAACGGTTCGATAGCCAGGAATAACGCGAATCAAAAGCAACTTAAATGTTTTCGAAGGACACGTAAATTGGTAGCTACAACTAAGCAACAACCAACCTATTCCAACTTATGCCTTAAATTTGAATTTATGTTTTAAAACGTATATTATTTTCATAGAAATAAAACAGTTACTATAAAATATTACACAATCAACATATTTCATATTCTCGATTATTGTGATTACCTTGGACTGAATTTGATCGGGATAGTTGAGGTTTGACTGTGTTTAATATATTATTGTACAGTTCAAAACAAGAAACGGATTCTAATGAAGGTTTTTAAGGGTTTTCATGATTGAAGTTTTCCATACAAAAGTTTTAAATTTTTGATCAAAGTAACTATTAGATACCGGATTTACTCGGTAATTGGACTACATAATGGTCTACATTTCATGGAACAGGGTTTTAATCAAATTTAAAATAAGACTAATTAAAACTAATATATAACGTTTAATTGTTCTAAATTTTATATAGATTCAAAGCTTGAATACACATCGACATCATCACTGTGTCAATTAAATCCAAGTTCCCCATATGAGGAGAGTATATGATGTATTTTAGTCTGGCCTTTAGAAACTCTTCATTCGAATTTATACCATTTTGAAATATTCCAGAGAGTCCTAAAGACTTCAATACAGCTGCTTCTTGAATTCCCACAATACTTTCAGAAACAAATGAGAATATCTATTCTAATGTATGCCTTTGACAATATCTATCCCTAGTATATAATTTTTCTCTATTCAGAAACTATTCTTCCCATTTATTTTTCATTTTAAAATTGAAATTATTAAAGCGGATGAAAATGATGATAAAAACTGATTTGATTTTTTTTTATCAAGAAATGCCAAAACATATGCATCTTTATGAAACCTATAGTTATCCATAAGTAAAACTGACTTCTAAAAATTATTAAAGCGTGCTGTATCTTTTATCCATGTCTTCATAAAATCTTTATCTACAGTGCCAAACTTTGATGTAAAAACCTTTGTATTTGTTGATATGAGATATTTTGGTAGATTCTTCAGTCCTTACAATACTAGCATCGATTTAAGGTATTTTACGTTGTTTTCTGATGACCAGTCATTAATACTTCTGTATTTTCCTCATCTTTAAATGAAACAGTTATAGAGTTCATCATGTTCATATGCATAGTGTTTCATCTATATTATACATATTTGTTAAAACAAAAAAAGTTCCAACACGAAGAAATTAAATGAAATCAATAGATATAACTATTGTACGTCAATCCGTAACTTTTGTTGATTAATTACAATTATTATTTTATATTTATCATCTATTTACTAATTGCAAGTAGAATATCATGAAATATTATTTCTATAAATATTATCACCATTTAACTAAGGTTGTTCACCCGTAACCTTTGACATAACTATGTATAGCGGCACTATTACAGACAAGTATAGATATAATTAAAATGCAAATCAACATTTTCATGACAACTGTTTTTATAAATGTTGTCAAAACATTAAATGGGTTTCACGGGTTAAAACTTGTAATTAAATAAAGAACTGAATCAGTAAATCAATACAAATTTTAAAGATAAATCCTTAGTTGACATTAACTAATAAATATTTAAACAACGAAAAAATAAAAAAAAATATTCGTGATATGTTAAAAATTATATCAAGTTTTACTTCATAATAGAACGGTTTCCAACAACCATTTCGAAATCATTCCGTAAATTTCTGAAGTAATTATAATGGAACACATTCTTCGAGTTTTTACAGTAAACTGTAGTAGCCCGGGTGTAATTTAATGATAAATTATCATAAAATCCATTCCAGTTATATTGAGATTTTGTACTAATACTTTCTTCACCACTAATATTCATCATTACTGACCCACGATTATTGTTTATATAATTGTACGCAAACGGATTCATAATTATATCCTGGATCTTAATTACATCTCGATTCTCGCAATCATTATTAGCAATGAAATTCCTTTCGACTCTAGCGGTACTTAAATAGTTACCTAAAAATAGAAGAGCGTAAAACCAATCCAAATGAGAACTTCAACAACCAAATTATTAAGACTTTATTATGTTTAAAAATAATATTTATCTCACTAAGCCGACAACGATCTTGAACTCGAGTAAAAAGATCATGGCTTACCAATACTTGTGACATTACATCTATTACACGAGAATTGATAAAAGAGATCGAAATACAAAGCAACCGGCGTTTACGATTTATCAACAAGCATATTACTTAATTTACATGAGTTAGACAAGATCTTAAATTTTACCAAGCCAATATGCTTAATGAAATTATATTTTTAAGTGTTATAACTCTCACAAGATTTTAATTTTGAACATTTAAAATTTCAGGATACCTTTTAATTTTAATCGACATGCCATTTTTATTTGAATGTTATTTGAAAAACAGCTTGTTTATATCGCATGAATTATTTTAATTATATTGTTAAATTTCATGATAAAGGTAAAATTTTATAAAATTTGTGGCTTTGTATGATTTAGAATATGCAGCGCATTATTCTTATTTTTAAATAATGAAATAAACATGAAAATGATTTAATTATTAGAAAACATAATAAAATGAGATAAGCGATTGGCCATTTTTTAAGATTTTCTCCATTGGTTTATGGTACACGATATGTTTATTAATAAATCTCGAACTCTTGAATTGTATCTCACTTATCCATTTACATGTATTAATAGGTGCACTGTCACATATATTAGAAATGCTTCCTGTATTTCTGTAATCGAGTTCTTGAATTCTGTTAACCGAAGAGATAGACAAAAAACTCAGTACAAAAAGCTGTATAAGAACTTTGGATGTTAAATATTTTTATTTTAAAAATTCACGAATTGCCACATAAAACTAAACTTATTTTGAATGTATATTAAATATGGTTCAGTAGCGTTATTATTGCAGCATTAAAGAATTTTCGATAGGAATGGGCTCTCGATCTGGCTCCTCGTGTTCTCTCACAATTAATATTATTTCTCAACAAAATAACCTTTGTTTTTTAATACAATAGAATACACTTGATTCCGCTATTTAGGGAACAAGAGTAGACATCATTGGGATATCACCATAAATCACAACCACTTCTTTAAAGTCACGACGCAATCTCCTTGGATAAGAACTTGATTTTCTTTACTTTTTTAATGTTAATTTCTTATACCTTCACGAACTGGCAATCTAATTTGTTCGGGTACGCTTTTATATCATTTCCCCCAATAATATTTCTCTCTAGACTTTCCGAATTTGGCAAATAATTTATTGCCAATTATTTTAATTCAGGATAACCCATTAAGCTCATATTAAGCTGACTTTGCTTTAATTTATGGGCTTGACAAAAATAATTCAATTAATAAATTTGTTTTTAGGTTCCTGAATATCCTATAAACTTCTAATCAATTTACAATTATTTTTTTCGTCTTTAAAATTTCATTTGCCACCGGTTACCACTTCCCCGAAAGATATCAATTTTCACTTCAGAATTTTTAATTAATTTTAATTGATTTTGATAATTTGCAATTTTATGTATTTTGTTATTATATGCTTCAATAAAACGATATTATAACTGACAGTACTTAAAGTAAGTTAAGATATATATATATTATTTTTATAGAGAACCAACAAGAAATTAAAACTTACCAATAATTTTCAATACACTACTATAGGTGGTGTTGATTAAAACATTGTTTGTGAAGTTAACGCGAATAGCCTTGTTTATTCCGCTCGAATAAAGAAACAACTCGGCGCCTCCTCTGTTCATGTAGTAATAGTTGTTTGCTAGATTGACTTCTCTACAATTTTGCAACCTAACCAACGTTACTGGATCAGAGGTTATATTTAATAATGGACTTCCTCCATTATCGATAAATCGATTGTAGTATACATCAATAACCGGATTCATCTCACCTACTGCCGAAATCCTAACAGCTCCACCTTGATTTCTAGTGAAACTAGATTCTGCAATCCGATGAAGTGTATATTGATTAACATCAACAAAGGAAGTGTCAGGAGAAAGAGGAACAGTAATTACTTCCATTATGAATCCATGGTCTTCACTTGCTGGACTAGCGTATAAATGCAGCCCCAATATATCATATCCAGAATTAAGGACATAGGCAGGAAGCATAAAACTGCCCAGAAAACCATTTGTTTCATCGTCATTCAAAATTGGCCTAGCATTAATTGTAGTGAGTAATTCAGTGGAATTGAACGCATCGCCATTGTATATTTCAATAGAGTTTTTGGTGAAGGGATCATAAAACAGATTCAATTGAAGGAATCGAACTGCTATTTGTTTGTTAGGAATACGACTGCGAATCAGTTTCGTGCATGCAATTGTACGATATGAATATCTATAGTATAATAGCAATCTGTCAGTTATGAACATATCTTTTGCAATATTGCACATGTCTATCAAACCTAAAACGCTTGATGGAAGAGGGGATAGTCTCATTGGTAGCAACTGTTTAGTCGATGTAAGAGGATCAGTAGAATCGGGATTTAGCAATGTAATTGAAGCCCCATAGCCGACATTATCCTGAAACGTTGAATTCGTTATTTGGACATAGATCCTCGGAGCAATTATATCTATTCCATTCCAAGCACATTTATCGATATTGACATACTTTATTAATGGGAATGCATGCGTTGTTTGGATCGCAGACACTAGTTCACCATGCAAAACTCCGGCTTTGGTAATATTGATAAATTCTAAATACGATCTGTCATTTCCATTCGCTATACCTTGTTGCTCAACTTCAGGAAGAACGATCCGGATATTTCCCCAATACGATTCATTGGGATTGAGGAAATTTTTTTCACATCTCAAAAAAACGAATTCCCGACGAACTAAGCATTGGTAGGCATTATAGTTGTATCGCTTCACACAATCGCCTATTGCCGATTCATAACCACGACAGGCATACCGAATATTCCAGATATATTTAACGACAAATGGATTGTCATATCCATATAATTGAAAATCGACTAAATAACTGCGACGAATTCTCGGATTCGTTGATGTTAAACCCATTTCTCGACAAAACACACTGCCAACTTGTTTAGAAATCTGATCATCGCAAATATAATCCCATCTTTGAGCTGATTGGTTGAAAGCTTGAACGAATCCCTCGTCGGGAAATTTACCGCCGATAAAGCGAAGTTGTTTAGGAGTATCAGGAAGAACTGCGGCGCGTTTAGATCTTTTATTGACAATTTGAATGTCTGGATGGTAAGGTCTCATTATTATCGGTCTGTGAACGACACCTCGAGCTATCAACTTGCCCAATACCAAAATACCGACGTTAGGCATGAATTCTAATACAACTCCTGAATCTATGCGAAACTCAACTCCGGGTAAAACCGTAAGATCCGACTGAACGATATATGGCTGAGGACGACTTTGTAAAAACAAGTTGGTTTTAATTTGACCTCCTAACTTTGTGGAAACATCAACGGTAAGGATATCTATTGCGCCCGTGTAAATATTCTGAGTAAACATATCATTATTCAACAGATATCGTGTGAATATGACTTCAGCAAAATTATTCCAAGTATTAACGTCAAATATCAGCGATCTGATAGTTTTAATATCGACGGTTCCCCAGTAATTTTCCGTGGCATCAAATCGGCTACTCAGTTGGTTCGTTATCATTCCAGCTACTAATTCATATTTGAATAAATTTTTATTATCTAGAATATTTCGAGTGACCGTGACGTTTTGATTACCAAATACGCCCAATGCATAACAGGTGATTACGGAATTGAGTTCGAAATTCTTTGGTGAACAAGAATTATTCACAACGCTATTATAGCCAATATAGCCGAGAATCGGTTTGGAAAATTCAGTTTGACTATCACTGACAGTTTCAATGATAAACTGACAGTTCGTGTTACTATCCATCCGATTGAAAGAGATATTAAACAATTTTTCCATACCCTGCATCGATAGTAGACCCAATTTTATGCAATTATTATTGGAAAATCGATTGTAGTGCAAATTTAATTTTAGAAAATATCCATCAATAATATATTGGAAATTTGTATTTCCAATAAATTGATTGGATTGAAAATTAATGTAATGATCGATATTCGGCAAAAAGCGCCAATCAAATCGCGAGCTGACGAATGGCATTTGAATATTGATGCCACCGAGATTGGAATTAAATAAATTATTTTCCACCACATATTGCCAAACATTATTGGAAAATGGAACATGATTATGTTCAGCTAATAGAATGTTAGCGTTGCTTGTGAAATTGCAGTTCTTTATCGTATAATAAATCCGAGAAATTCGAGCGGTTGACTCGATATCGCGACTATCACCATACGTGGGGAAATAGAAATCGCTTGCAAATGGACTAACACTGGGAATATGAAGTGCCAATTGAGAGTTATTATGGAAGTGAACATTAGTGATATGAATATACAGTCTACTTTGTCTTTTCGTGTAACTGCGGTTTTGACTGTCCGTCGCGGTATTATAATGCGTGATTGTGGCACCAATACCATTTCGAGACATGTTGCTATTGATCAGATACAGATTAGTCGGGAAATAATACATCATTCCATTGGCAGTTGTCGAATTGCGAGACAATATATTATTATTCCATAACTCCTTTAATGATGCCGCTTGAACAATAAAAGAAAGTCGACCACTTATTGTTCCATTAACAACTATTCTTATGGTAAGATATTGACCGTTAGACAAAATAGGAAATCTAGTGAGATCATTTGGTATTGACCATTGTATACTAGATCCAAGCCTGACATTTGGATTAGCTATTTGGTCAACTACGATTTTGTAGGAATTATCAAAAATTGTGACATTTTCTACTAACGAATCCGGATTGAAATCAATGAGTGTTACCAACAGTTGTTGCTGGACGTTTGGATCTGTAGCTTTCAATTCAACCCAATAAGTCCTCTATAAATATTAATAAATGTTTAATTACGTACAAATTTTCCAGTGTTCTCGAAAATTTTCTCAAAAATATTTTCTGATAAGCATTTTTAGCAATAATCATTATTATATCAAAAGGTTTTGAAAACACTCAACAGTTTTTAATTATGCAAATACTTACTTGTTCCCTGTTTATCCCCACGGGCATATAGAGCACTTCAATACCAGTTGTATGAATTCCTAGATATGTAACTCCATTTGTTTGAGGTGAAATCATGTTTAGAGTCTTTAACATTGCTGCTCGAAAATTAAAGAGTTCTTCTTCTGAAAATCCAGGATCAAATTTGAACCCAGAGAGCTTATTGTTTGTGAAAATACACTGGTCCAAAGATATCCATGGCGTTTTCGTAATGAAACCAGATCCGAAATTATTTACCGAGCGCAAATTTGTAATTTTGCTAAAACTCAGCAAATCATTTATGAAAATTAACATGCCGTCTGAAAGGCTTTTGGAAATCTAAAAGAAAAATAATTAGTAAAATCTGAAAAATATTGCAAAAAATTTCTTTTCGAAATCTGACAATTCCCATTTTAGATGGGAAATTATTTTGAAATAACAGTAGTAGGTAATAAATAGAAGAATAAGGACAATTAGAGGTTTTACAACACATATATATGTACGTGCAGCGTTAAGATGTAGATATGTATGTGATTGAATGAGCTGAATCAATAGTAATATTTAAAATAATACTTCATTTCTAAATTATGCAAATGGAAAGAGTATAAATAGTACTTTGGCTGCATGTTTTGGTTTGGTTTGAAAGTTTAGAAAAAAAAATTGCAATGCCATGGTGCATTTTGGTAAACGTAATTTAATTTTTATTGATTGTTTAATGTCATGAGATTTCTTTTTCAATAATTACTACATTGATTTTTCAAAATTTTAATTAACAAAAATTGTATTTTTGTTAAATAAATTTCGTTTGAAATTTTATCGTGTCAAAAGATTATTGAAAAATAATTATTCAAAGTATTTTTATATGATTTTACTCTTTCATTCAAATGTTTCGCTGGTTAATTAAAACATAATTATATTTTGTGGCCCATTCATTACCTTTTATTAACAGCTATCAAGTAAAAATAATTTGCTAAAAAGCGCATGTTTAGAGGTTTCCAATTGTTTATATTAATGATAATCAATTTAATTACTTAACTTTATGTTAAATTATTTACAAGTATAACGTAAAACATAAATATTCAATAATATTTAATTTCACTGTAATTGTCAAAATAATAAACATTTTCGAATTAAATTTAGGTTACTGACAAATTATCAATAGTGTTTTCATTTTATTATTTTTCGGAATGATTAACAGAGATTTTTAAATTATATATATATGAAGATAGGCACCAATTACTACTATTACCTCAACTGATAAAATACGTAGTTACAGCCCTGAAAAGAACAAAAAGAAATATTTTACGATCATTTTATTAAACGCAATACTTCAAGCTATTACTTTTGATCGAATATTTGCATTTTATGACTATTTTAAAAAATCTTGTCAAGTAGCACATTTGTCAGACTAATAATTGTGTTAAAGTTTTAATTTACTTTTATCAATAAATATAAGCATTTAACGTTTAATTTGGCTAAAATACAGTTGTTGATTAAGTGCATTAGATATCTAACAAACCAACTTACTACGATGTTCATCATTTTATGCTTATTAAAATCAATTTGAAGAGCGGGTATGAACTGATTGAAGTAATAATCCAGAAGACCACCTTCCTCAATTCTCAGATTCGTTAATGTTGATATTTCATTTGTCAAAGAAATCTGCATTCCAGACCATCCCGGCTTGTGGCATTGTAAGTTAACAATACCCTCTGAACAAACGTGTTCAGATGCCACATCGTATTCACATTGACCGAACTGTGTCATCCAAGTTTGACAGCGAAGAGTCGACATAATAATTGAGTCATTGAACACATTTCCTATTTTTTCTATGGGAGGTACTTTCCAGTCCTATAATAATAATAATAATATAAACCTCAAAATCGATTTTAGGTCGAAATATTTCATATTTCATTTTATGAATAAGCATCGCGGAAATTGTCTTACATAGTTATTTATTTAAATTATATTTAAATAATTAATAATAATAATAATAATAATTACATTGAAAGTACACATATGAATTGGCACCAATGAGCTAAATAAAACTTGGATTCAGTTGACAAATCATTATTCAAAAAAATTCAATAATGTAGGCTTAGAACCTTGAGAAAAAATATTTCAAAAAACGCCAGTGCTGACAATCAAAATATCTCGATTTGAAGAGACATTCATAAACAAATATCCAACAATTAATACTAAAGAAGACGCCAATGAAATAGCCGATCTGATTTTTAGTTGACTATGCTAGAATATTTTGATTTTCTCACAGAATTCTCAACATTAAAGATAATTAGCTTGACCTACTTCTTGGACGTTTAACATTTAAAATTTTTTTGATATATTTAAAGTGCTTTAAAATCTTTTACATTTAAACAATAAATTATAATTAGAACCAATTTAAATAATATTTTAGATCAAAGTATAACTTTTAGGAATAAAAATACAAAATAGTTTTCGGAAAAAACTTGTCGAAAAATTTATGAAAACCTTTAGGATTTTTAAATTTCTAGTTTTATTAAAATTATTATATTTTATTTTATTTTGTTTAATGAAAACTAGAAACCTAGCATGAGTTTAAATATTATAGATAACTTTTCAAACTGATTCAAGAGAAATATTCATTAATAAATATTTTGCATTAAAATCTAATATTGTCATTTATTTAACATTTATATTACATTTAACAGATAATAATAACAATAAAATTACAATAATAAATAAATAATTTAATAGTAACAATAATAATGTTAAATAATAATAACAATAATCTAAATACAGTCAATTCTTTTTTATTCGTTTTTGAAGTTATGCGGTTTATTAATACGTAATTTTATGTTTTTTCAATTTCTCCACAAGGCTCTTAATATATTTGTATCTTATGCGCTGTTCAAAAATTATGGCACGTATCTCTATTTATACAACCTAAGTTGTGTCTTTTTTATGCGGAGTTCGAAAATTATAGAACGTATCCCTAATTATACAATGTAAGTCGGGTCTTTTTATTCGGTTTTCTGATGAACGTATCTACCACCTAAAAAAAGAATTGTATGATGGTAATAATGGAAATAAAAAAGGTACCTATAAACATAAATAGAAATATAATAGTAAAATAGATATATGTAATAATCTAATTAATATTATTATTCACAAGCCTCTAATAACAATAAGTATATATCACAAGTAAATAGTAAAATAAGTCCTTGCAGCAAAATATTTATTAAATCGATGAACATTTTTTCATCGATTTAATAAATACTTTGCTGCAAGAGCTAATTTTTTATTTACTTGTCCAATATTTTAATTTATGCTGCTACGCAACCAAAGAATCGTTTTAAAAAATAAGTATAATAATAATGAATTGTGATAATAAATAATTAAATAAGTGTCAGAAATTCAATTACAATAAAGCTCAATTCAAACGATATATTTCGAGAGATTCACGGTTGTCATCAGATATAAAACAAACTAAATAATACTATGGATTTTAATTCACATATTCAAACAAATTATTAAGTTTTAATAATAATAATTATTATTATTAATAGCTTGATAAAAGGGAATAAGATATTTTTTTCTTTAAAAATGTAATTAATATAAACCTAAAATCAAAAAAGAAATGGCTGTCCTTTTTAACGGGTTACAGCTAGTAATAATAATAATAAGTAATAATATTAATGAATAATAAAAAATATTAATATTAAGACATTAATTACCGATGGATGAGCAACTAATCCCAATGAGGTGCAGGCTATTCTCGCGGCAATCAAATCAAATTGATTATCACAAATGACCCCCCAAACTCCATTAAGGTTGATGCGTAGAATACCCTTTAAGGATTGCACATTTTTATCAGTTATCGTTGAGTTGATGAGAGTCAAATTATAGTTGCTGTAATTTAATTGAAATTGATTGATAATTTGTAAATTTGAACTCATTGTAGTGATAAAAGGTTGATTTTTCATGAAGAGCCTGATTGGTTGATCTATTGTTCCTGCCAAATTTATTGAGCCCTGGAATCAAGAAAAATAATATTTCAAGCACAATCCTAACGATTACCTGCACAAAAAATCCAATAGAATTTTCAAATTCTAATTGCACTCCTGGATCAAGAGTCAAAGACGTTCCCTGGGGAACGAAAATGTCTCTAGTCACTCGATATGGAAATGGATTAGCCTCAAGTTTAATAACTTGTTCTATGCTCACATCAATGACACCTCCGACTTCTAAACTCTTCCCATCTCTGAACTTATTGCGATATTGAGGATCGTTATCAGAAAATATATTTGACAAAAGATAGGGCTCCTTAATCACGGGGAAATAGTTGACTTTAGCCAAAGAATATCTGGATTCATGATCGAATATTCTTTTAAAAATGAAACCATGAATTAATTCCCAAGAGGCAAGATTAAAATCTTGGAAAGATCCCCAGAAATTTAAGGTGGCATTGATAGATTTGTCAGCCGCGGTTAATTGTGTGGCTATTTCTGTATTAGAATCTGGATTTCTGATAAAATTTCTATAAAACGCTACATTAGAGCTTCCAATAACCACAACGGCATTGGCATAACTTCTAGGATTGAGTCCATTTTGAGAATTTAAAATCCTAAATAAATATTATTAAGATCTTGAAATCAAGGATTCCAAAGCATCTACTTATTATCAATGAATTTATTGAGAAGAATCGATGCCCTCTGTTTGAGGCTATTCTGGGTCAATCTAACGGATATTACAAATGGTCCAGTATTTTTATAGAATTCATTATTATTAATTAAATACGACACTGGTAAGTGCCGGTATATAAGTCTTTGTTCATCAAAATTTATCCCATTGTCAATATAGATGGCACTTCCATTTGTGTGACCAGTGAATGTGCAATTGAAAACATGTCCATTCATTTGACCAATGGGTGAGATCATTACACTGTGCCAATTATTACCGCGAAATGTGCTGAAACCCACTGAAAAGTTCGTCAATAGCTGAAATAAAAAGAATCCGTTTATTGATATAACCTTAAATTCAGCATTAATTTGTATGTTTTATATATCTAAATGATGCACTATTCAATAAAGTCTAAAATACAGTGTTGGACAAAAAGATCTGACACGTTTGAAATTTAAATAAAACCAAATTTAAATAAATAAATAAAGAAGTATTTTTATTTATCAACTGTGCATGTGATGCCATTTTATTTTATGTTGTTTGAATAATAAAAAAAAGTAATTTTATTTCCCAAATGTACACACGTCATTTTATTTCATTTGGTTTTAACCGAAATGTCAGTTAGATAAACTTACTTCGAGCCTTGATTGAGAAGTTGATAATCAATACAACCCGAGAGCTATACCCGTATATTTTCCAGTCTATCACATATATCCCATATATATTTCAAATTTGTCTATCGGATTTAACTTACATTGATATAATGTAAGTAAGTCAAGAATGCTGATATGGTTGACGATGTCATGGAGAAGTTAAATATTTTCAATTTGAACCTGAAAATACACTGTATGGTGCTATAAAATAAGGAAGAGTTCCAATCCAAACTCTGATTCAAAAATTGATTAGACAATATTGTCAAAGTCGTGAGCCAGCTATGCTGGGTTAAATGAAAGTTTTATTTCATACTATAGATATAAATTCAAAATAACTCCAGAAATACTTAGCCAAGTGTCCCAGGCGGTTCTCATTAATAAACGGTCGGGCGACATACAGGAGATTTTAAAACTGAATTAACTACATTACCTTTTGTATTAATGACATTCATAATTGAGATTTAAATTTAAATATTAAATACATGTGCTATGAAGTGATAAAGATTACTAAATGAAAATCTCATGGATAATTCGTTTACAATGAAATTTATTTCCAAATGTCTAAAATAAATTACTGCCTACAGACAGACTTGATATCTTATAAAAACGAAACGAAATTAGAATTTGACATTTTTTTATCAAATTTCTTGTTAACATGGTCAAAATGAGATTGAAAAAGTCATCCCTCACAGCTATTTCTTTGTGGAGATCTTTCAATGGACTGAGTAGAAAACACTGCGGTAGAGCATATAAAATAAAATTTTATTTTCCAGGATTTAATCTAATTTTATATCAACAATAATAATAATGACATAAAGATTTTTTTTATTGTTTGACTATGAATCCAGATGTTTTATTGATATTTACAAATTCAAAAATTGGTGAATATCAATAAAACATCTGATTCATAGTCAAACAATAAAAACTACTTTATGTCATTGCAAAATGAAAAGCAATCAGAAGTGAAAACTAGAACACGTTCTTTCAATTATAATAATAATTAAATAATATAATCGAAATTAAAGATTGAAAAGATAATCATTAATATACAATATTCAATTAAATTTCTATCAAGTCATTAATTTCTGTTAAATAATTATTTTATAATATTTAACACAATTTAAGTGTGTTCATGACAAAAGGTGTAAAAAATAGTGATGATAAGAATAAAGAACTGGGTAGGAAAAAAAGAAAAAATAGAAACTAAAACAAAATGAAACTATCGATCAGTGGTGATGAATTTAATGAAAAATATAATAAATGTTTGTTTTACTGTTTTAATCATTGATTGGTTAAGATATTAAATGGTTAGTTATAAACCAATCATATTTTCCGTTAAAAGGTAAATAAAAAATCATCAAGAACAAGGATCAATGGTATGAAAATGTTATGAAGGCATTAATTATAGGAAGTTGAAAGAAATTTGTGAGGAATATGAGAATAGCTTACTAAATCTTGAATGTCAATTGTCGACACCATTTCGATTCCACTTTTTCTGTTGTCGATAAAAGAGGAATAATTCACTAAAATGTTCATAAATGAACTGCTGTTGTAAAATCTGATTCCATTCCACAAATTGTCTAATAAAATTTTTCAATAATATTCAAACATCGATTGAAGTGAAAAATAACTTTGAAATGTTGAAAGAAACACCGTGTTCTCTATTGGGTTATAACTGTATCTGGTCATCAGCCAGGTGGGATTCCAAATATCCAATCCGTGGCCTTGGTTATTGAGAAAGGTCGAAGCATTTACAATTCTTGTGCCACCAGACATTGTGATGTTTAGTCCAGTTCGATCATTGTTTTCAAATCTGAAATGAATTTCAATTATATTAGTTTGCTGTAAAAATTGAATGCTACTAAATGTAAACGACTACAGACTATTCTTCAGCTCCACAACTAAACTTCATGTTTGAGTGTCGCCGAAATGGCGGTATAAAAATAAAGTCTCATTTCTCAATGCTGGTAATATTTAAACCTTTCAGTTTTCAATATTATTTAACCAAAGATCGTATTAGGGAAATATAATAATAATAATATTTTAATAGTAATAATTTATGTAAAAAAGTTAACTCTCCGGTTATGTTTTAATGCATAGCTATCTTTGTTAAGAAATTTCCATGCTTACTGCACTGGAGAGGTGTCCACACACTTTTTTTACACAGGCAAAAATGAATATTTTAAAGCACTCTACTTTTTTCATATGGCTTTTTTGCGGTTTGGTATACTCTTTTTTCAGTATCTAGTCAAACATTCAAAATGTTTATCTATTCATTATCGTGTCTGTTTAGCGCCATTATTTACCAAAATAAATGTCAAATCGAAGTGGTTTATGAAGTGAAGGTGAAAAAAGTGATAATGTGGATAGTGACGAAGATGAATTAACATTGGCAATAATAGAAACTTCAATAGTCAAAGTAATGAAGATGTCGACATTGATGTAACTTCTGTAGAAGAATATTTCAAGTAACCAAAAGTGATGGGGAAGAACAAGTGCCTATAGATAAAATAGAGGAGTGATTGATTAAGAACGGTCAAGCTACATAAACAATATAGGTACAATTAAAGGACAATGGTCGAACGTTACAGAGTTAAATATTGATCCATGCAGAAACAATTCCAAGACTTTTCTTAAGATTATAGGGGTATAAACTTCTCGTTCTTGATATAAATAACTTGAGATCTTCTTGATAGGAACTTTGTGAGACAAATAAAAAAAAATAAAATACAAGCACATAAACTACTCACAATAACCCTATAATAAAAAATAAACACAACAAAAAATATGGACATCAAGCACTTAATTTACAAAAATATAAAATATGAAGATACTTCAAGCACTTTATTACAATCCATCCTTTTATGAGTGTAAGAGGAACAAAGATAAGTAATGTATGTTATAATTTTTTTAATAAAGTTTCAATTTAAATTATTTTAGAAATACGAAAATAATGACAGATTACCGGAAATTATGGAAAATATAGAAGAGTATTATAAAATATAGTTTATAAGTAAAATAATAATTTTAAAATCAATTATTTTTATATATTTAGAAATTGATAAAAATGATTGATCGAAGTCACGAAACGTAGTGATTATTCCTGAATGAAAACATTTTAAAAAAATTTTAAAAATTTAATAAATTTTACTTTTTTGAATATTAATAATAAATACGAAACTATATTTAAATAAAAATATTAAAATATTTTCTAAAAAACTTAAATTTAATGAAAAATATAAATCGAGGATAATATTTGCCACGGCTCATGATAAAATGTCACTAATTTATTTCACAAAGAATCCATTATGGAAGAGTTTAAAGTATCAAAAACGTTTAAATACATTTACAGGTCATGCATCAATCAGAATCATCCCCCAAAAGTAAAAATGCTAGCTTTTGATACCAAACTAAACAATGATTTTATTTTGTTGATTGTAAATGAAACATTTACATATACAGTGAAAATCATGGAATAAAACTGAAGATATTTTTCATCATTCCAACCAATCCAATAGTCAATCATAGCATAATTTATTCAGGTTTGTCTCATGCATAATCATGAAACACCTGTCAAAATGATTTTTGAAAAAATAGGAATATAATTCAATGTTTTTTATTTGTTTGAAAAATTTGTCAAAAATATTCACATAGAAAATATTTGAACTGGTTTGCATTATTGACATAGTTTTTACAAAAGACAGAACTGAATATTCATGTTAAAAGTGAAGCATAATATTGATTTTAGATGTGTAAAAAAGGAAGATAAATGATTTTCAAATGAAAATAGATAAGTAGTGAAAACGATAAAAGTTATGCAATAAATGCAAAACAGCGAAATATATCAATTCTTACAGGCAATTATGAACCAGTACATCAGATGACCCGTTCACTATTGATAGACCCGCTGCGAATTCGTTGTCTTTGAAATTCGAATTCAAAATTTGTGCATATAATCCAAGATTTTCAATTCGGAGCCCATGTTGAACGTTGGACTGAAACAGTGAGTTCGAAACGACTACTTCGGGATTTGTAGCTGCAATAAATACGATTAAGAGATCAAGCAAGCAATTGTTGATAACATGCAAACATCTATTATTTTCATTTGTCACCACATTCTACTAAATTCTCAATTCTTCGAATGTCTAAAACAGATGTCAGGTCGAAAATTAATACTAAAATCTCAAATAACAGTCTTAAATGACAATTTCATTGAAAATTTTGTAAAATGTTCCTCGATTCGAATTTTAAAAGAAACAATTATTGAATAAATAAACAAAATTGTCGTTTCGATCTGCCGGAACACCACTAACAATACTCTTAACATATTTCCATTTAATGGCCAACAAGTCTTTGTCGAATCATCCAAATCGCCCGAGCCGATTTGATCCACCCCTAGCTTTTGGTTCGCACAACAACCAAATTATGTAAAATTTGATAGACAATGAGATAATAAAGTTATATTTTATATTTATTATGTAAAAATAAAGCAATTATAAAAAAATCAATTTATTATAGATATAATATTTTCTACAAAATTTGACTATGAATCAGATTTATTTAAGGTATTCCATAGTCAAATTTTGTAGAAAATATTGTGTCACTTATAAAGAAATCAGAGGTGAAAACAAAAAAACGTCTTTATAATATTATTATAGATAATTTAACAAATATAAACTATTAGTAAAAATATAGGGACAAAAAACA
The DNA here is from genome assembly GCA_022537955.1 of Schmidtea mediterranea. Taxonomy (NCBI): domain Eukaryota; kingdom Metazoa; phylum Platyhelminthes; order Tricladida; family Dugesiidae; genus Schmidtea; species Schmidtea mediterranea. The sequence continues at coordinate 79,294,545 of CM039680.1, forward strand.
ACTATGAACTATTTGGGGGCCTGCGAATTGATACTATTCCATAAAATCAGGTGTAAAGTAAAGTTTTATCTTATCGAGAATAACATCGAGGTGAGTTTGCCTGTGTTTCTAATAGAATGGCAATGATTTGTCTTGACAAAATGTGGTTTATTGACGAAATGGCACATCATAACTATCGTGAATCAATATATTGCAAATCATTATACATTTTACTAAACCACTATACACGTGAATCATATTTTATATCTTTATCTCTCAATGTTTTATATTTAACACAAATTTTCGGCACTGGCATTTTCAGGTGTTTTTTTCTTTTTCAAACATTTTAATTTTAAATATCACACATGTTAAATGATAATTAAATATTTATGAATATTTGGAAAATGGAATTAATTTTCATACTTTCACCAACTGATATTTGAAAAAGACCTCGAAAGCATTGACGAAGAAAGGAGCAAAACTGTTGATTGGGATCCTTTTTCCAGCTGTATTTAATTAAAATGCTGCTGGAAATCGAAGAAATCCCCTGATAAAGGGGTCCGTAAAAAAGTCGGTCGATTGTAGAAAATTTCGAAAGTGTATTAGAATTTGTAAAATTCCACATCGCAAGAACTTTTGACGTGGATACATCGATAATGGTGATGTTTGCTTCAGCAGATGGATCCCGAATGGCTTCTAGGGGTTTCACAGATATCACTTGGTTTACTTTATCTGTTGTAATTGGCTAGGTAAAAAGGAATTTATCAAGCATTGAATATCTACATTAATTATAAACAAATAATAATAATGATACATTTAGCTCCAGTTGTTAACTTATAATTTGTTTCATTATTAAAAGATTGAAGTTTATTCAAATAACGAATGTCACCTGGCTTCAAAAAGAATATTTGAATGTTCAAAGGTTTTGAGTATATTTTGAAAGCCAGACAATTTCTACTCATAAAAAATTAATTAGAAATATATATTTTGAAATTGTCAAAATCTACAGAAAATACAGCACTCCAATACGATATTTAATAAGTCTTTCTTTCTCTCTTTTTCTCGCTAATTGAATTTTTCTATCCTTTTTGTTTTTACTTTAAAAGAATATATTTCATTTAATAAATACTAAAGAAGTGTATTAAATATTTATTTATTTGATTGATATTTTTATAAATAATTCCGATATCGACAAATTATTTTGAAGTTTAATTAATAAATTATCTAATATTAGGGCACATATCAATTCTCTGAAAGAACTAAATGTGTACAGAAGTAAATAATAGATTTAATTTTCAACGCATATTTTTATGCATTATATTTATATAATAAATAAATAGAAACTAACCAATGAACAAATACTCTCACCAATAGATGTCTGGTACAAGTGTTCAGTAATAAGAATAAATGGAAACATCGGACTTGATGTGATGACACCTTGGCCACAGATGCTTTTTGATAGATCGACTAATTCTGGGGTTTCCTCCGCCCAGTGTTTAGTAGTTACCTGAATATATCCGCCGGCGCCTGCGTTTAATCTAGAGGTGACATTTGTTAATTGAACATATCCTGTTGATGTTGTAATATTCATCCCGTGGCCGTAATTGTTTTCAATCTATGAAATTGTCTTTTAGTCGACATTTAGTTAGAATTTATAAAACGTTAAATGCTCAGGACCGAAAACACAAATAAACTTTCAAAACATCATGTAAAACCACAAAGTAAATGCAGAAAGAAAGAAGAAATTATGAATAATTCCTTCTAACAAAGACCTAGTGGGATTTGTAGAAACCAATATACTATATCATATAGAATTCATGTTATTTCCGGCTTCATCATTTACTTCTATGAACTTTTCACTTTTTTCAAACTATATTGTCAAACATTTATTGTTACATTTACAGTCGAAGAAGTTTCGATAATTGAATGACACTCTATGCTTCATAAAAATCAAATAAACTTTAACTGGTGCCGTTTATAAAGAAAATGAATAATGATTCTGCCATTGGTGGAAATGCCCAATTTCATCATTATAAATGGGTTTATACTCAATCGTTTTATTATGGGGTGCATAAGATTAATGCACAGACCTAAAAATAAGCGATGAAATGAAAGCAGCCATTATATTTGTTGAGTTGTCGGTGGCAAAGGATATTATAATTTATTGATTCGAATCCAGCGCAATTTGATCAGCACAATCACAATCTAATTGTACAAATTATAAACCTACAAAAATGCTAGAAAAATTTTTTTTGCAACGCTTTCTGTTGAATAACTCGAATTCGTAATGACTAAATTGTTGTTTTCAGTTAAAATATTATTTATTGTGATTTTATTGATTTTATTTTATTATTTTAATTCACATTTAAAAGATACAAACTCAATATCATTTTCAATCTATAGTTTTGTCAATACAATTTATCCGATATGTCAATTGATATTATTAAACAATAATTATTGCTGTTTACCGTTGTTTCTCTGTTTGCTTTCCTTTTATGATTTTCGTTTTTACATTTTTTATTATTATATTTTAGCTTTGCATTGCTATTTTCTAATTCCAAGTTTGTGCATTTAAATAGTGTCGAGTTTTCTTTACTTTATAATAAATTGGCTTAGTTCATTATTTTCGTTAACCTTCATTTCTCAATTTCTCTTCTTGCACGTACTCATATTCTTCACCATTGATCTTTTTTCAATTTCCTCTTACTTTGACTATCGACCAATATAAAACAAAAGATATTGATCTATAATCTCGAATAGAATTGAAGAATAATCACTAACAACATTCCATATCACTATCGGGTCAATTATGATATTATAATGGTTTTCAAGCGGGTTTCTTAATTTCTTAATTATTTATTGTTTTCCTAATATTTTAATAAATAAATTTCTTCTTAATTTGGGTTAATATTATTAAAGGGATTTGATGCTATTTAAGCAATGTTGATAAAGAAAGTTTAAAGTGAAAGGATGAGTGAGTTTAGAATTTCGAATGAAAATACAATAATAAGAGAAATGACAAGTTAGAAGGATGAATGTTTTTATATGAAGGAAATTCAAGGAGAAAAAGTGAAACTCTTCCAGTATGTATCGAAGATATAACAAATGAGAATTTGAGTAATTAAATGATGATTTTCTCTGTTCAAATTTAAAGCCAGGAAATCAATAATTATTCCAACGAGGCAGTTGCGTAAGGAGCGGCACTTATTCAATTTCTTTACCTAAAAGTGCACAATTTTTATAATTTTGATTATGATTTAAAGAAATATTTTAAATTTCAAAGGATAACTATCAAGAAATCTAACCAGAGAATCTTCGATGAGTGTAGGTCCTCGAATATCAGTAAAATTCACTGCATCATAAGCATTGAAAGCCAGCCTAATATTTGATAATTGCGGTGGATATGGACTGCCACTCAAGGCAGCAACTCTGTGATTCGTCAGGTTTACACCTTGATTGGAAATCGATATATAAAGGTCATAAATTTGTATATTTGCAAATTTTATCATTGAATAATTGCTATTATTATTATTACCATTTTTACTGTTCGAAATTTTAATTTATGCTAATACCAAGAAATCATCGTTTTATAAATAATAATAAAAATGGTAATAATATTAATAATAATAGTTACAATAATAATGACATAATAATTAATAAAAACAAAAATAATATTAAAAAAAATGATAAATAATTAATAATAATAAAAATAATATTAATAATAATAATAATAATAATAATAATAATAATAATAATAAAAATAATATTAATAATAATAATAAAAATAATAATAATAATAAATAATATTAATAATAATAATAAATAATTAATAATAATAAAAATACTAATGTTAATAATAATAATAAATAATAAATAATAATAAAAATAATAATAATAAATAATTAATAATAATAAAAATAATATTAATAATAATAATAAATAATAATATTAATAATAACAATAATAATAATAATTTAAATAATAATAAAAAATAATAGTTAATAATAATAAACAATATAATAAGGAAAAGTTGATAAAGCTGTTTAATAAGACGTCTAATGCGTGCCAAGGAAACCTACCGGCATAGAATATATCCACATATGTCAATTGCGACCGAGAAATGTTCATCCGAGTGTTGTATGTCTTGATAAACGTTTCCATCAACGAGCTGTTATAAAACGTCAGCCCTCCCCAATTGTCCTTGAACTTATCAGAGTTTGCTCCCCAGCAATGTAATCCGACTAATTCTTGCAAATCTAATCAACGAATTATTAGAATGAATAATTCATGTCAATAATTACTGCACACAGAGCTTCCAATAACCGCTTTTTTCAAACCCGGACACTGGCTTAATGCACTTTCACTTCCTGTGCAACTAGGCTCCATCAAAAGCATATGAGTTGTGTCATTCTCTGCTCTTCTATCAAGTGTGAAATTTCCTCGCATAAAGCCCAACTCTTTACACGCTACTACTATATCATTAGTTGCCCATCTATTTTATCAAAATGAATATACATTCAAAATTTTATAATTACTCTTTATTTTGACTACAGATCGGTCTCCACATTCCTTGATATTTTATCTGAAGATTACCTTGTCTAACTTCTAACCCATTGACCAATCTAAGATTACTGGTAAATAAATCGGAATTCGAGTTATTGGCTTTAGTAAATACTATTCTATTATCTGTTATTCTATTAAATTATTTCTGACATATAAACTGCAGACTTACTGAGTTGTCCATTTGCAATTAAAACTCCTTCAACGGATATTTTTACTTTCGGATTTATTTTTATAACAACTCCTGGTTCAATTGTTAGAACTACATTTTTAGGTATTTTGATATCAGCCGTTACAGAATATGGCGATTTGGACAATGTAAAAACAGTGTTTAAAATGATATCTTTATTGACGATAACGTCTGATGAAATTGAAATTATAAATAAAAATAATGCAAAGATTATTTTCATTGTAACAGAAGCATAAATAACTTTCAGAAAATAGTAAGTATATTAAATTAGGTGCTAATAACCTTAAAATAGCGAAAAATTTATTAATATGAAATTTTTGAATAATTAATAATTAATTTCCGTATTAATTATTCATTTGAAATTGAATCCGTTTTACATAAATATTTAAACAAGAATGTTTTTAGGGAAATAATTTAAATAAAATTAAGTTAAGAAACTTAAACATAATTTCTTAACTACGTTTTTAATAAAACAAGGTTTTTCCTTCATTAATAATAGCAATTTAATTAGTTTAGAAGTTTAAGTTCTAATTTACATTTACTTTAATCGAATAATTAATAAATCAATGACTATTCAAATTTTAAAAAATCTATGATATTTTTATCAAATTTTAATATTATTTAATAACTTAAATAATTTTTAATATTATTTAATGAATTGGTCGGTTGATTGTTATATGAACTTGAACCCAAACATACAACATTATTGCTCTCCACTGGTTACCCGTTGCTGGGCAACGTTAGTGGTGGGTTACAGGGTTTCCAATCTTGCTTATCCCCCTGGCGACCCTAGTAACGCCATACAAAATGATACTGATCGCCACTTGGCACCCGTTGCTAGGCAACGTTGGTAATGTGTTCAAGTGGTGGATTGCCCGCAAAAATTGAGTACCATGTGCTAGTACTATAGTTGCTCGGACAACCCTCGGGTTCACGAGCTGTAGATAGAAGACCTGTGCTCGCTTTGCTCTGTCCCTCGTTACTATTCAGGATTAGTTCTTAATTGACTGTGGAACGAATTGGCGATGTTGGCATACGGTTATATTAAAATAACAATTCAACTAAGTTTAAAACTATTCTATTCAATCTAAACACATTATCATTTACTGCTTGATGTTTGGAGTTGGGCTGCACGACGTCGGGCACGTTCCTTACGACCCGGTCGACGGTTGTTGGTTGTAGGGATGGGTTGTTCTGCTGGTTTGGTGGTTGTCTGTGGCAGTTGGGTTGGGGCGAAGATGAGCGGGTAAGTTACCGCTTCACCTTCTCGGCATACCGCTAAGGCGACTTCAAGTCCCCGAATCTGCGTGCGCAGACTCTGGTTGAGTTGCCGTTCTTCTCCCCAGCCTTTCTGGGCCGCTGTGAGTCGATGGTAGATTGCTTTTGTCTTTGCGGGATCCGTCCATGTTGCTTTCATATGATGCATTTCTCGCGTTAATTGGATAATCTGGGCGAGTAATTCCGTGTTTGCTTGTCTCGCATGGTCCAGTTCCGTTTGCAAGATTCGTAAGGAAGACATCGCTGTAATTAAACAGATTATTTTTATTTATTGTTGCTCAAGTTAAAGAGTCATCTATTTCATTTAAACAAAATTGCAAATAATTCCAATTACACAAAACAAAAGAACACACAAATTGTTAATAGTTTAAATCATCCACTACATAAATTGTCATTATGGAGTCATTCCTCGGGACAGTATCGCTTCAGGCTTCGTCGGAGAGCCTCCACTGTGTAGGGTCTTCGGGTATCTCGGACTGGGCGAGGTGGATAGGCGATGGCGATCCGCCCGGCGAGGATGTCTTCTACCACGTTTGCAAGGTACATCCTCGCCTTAACCACCTGCAGATCTACTTGCTCCTGCACCCTTTCCCACTGGGTGAGGAGGTTCTGTGCATTTGTGTATGTTTCTGCCGCTGGGTAATGTCTTTCTGGGATATCGCAGGGTTCCTTCTCTACATCTAATACCCTCCAAGCAGTCGGATACTGCCATGATTGATGTATCGGATCTACTGACGTCGCGGTCGGTTGAGTTGTTGACTGACTCTGCTTTCCTACACTTCGTCTGGTGTTTTGTTCGTGTGGCATATCTAAAATGCTCTATTATTATCTCTATTAATTTTATCATGTTAAATTATTAAACAAATAGGGCCTATATCACTGCTGCGTGGGTCATCTGATTTAATTTTGTTGCGTTCTAATGGCTTTCTATCTGATTGGAGTGCTTTCGAAACGGGCGAACTATGTTGGTGTGATTACGTTTACATGAGGTAAGGCTATTGATCCACTCATTTTATTTAATTAAGCAAGATGATGTCAAGAAATTGTCGAGTTGATTTTAAGGATAGCGGCTATGGGGTAGCGTCGAATGTAAGTAGGGATTTTAAAGATTTCGTACCTATATCTTATTTTATTCGTTTACTTAAATTTTCATTTTTAGATTTTCCAATATAACATTTAATCATTAAACCTAGCAACTTTTATCGTCCCATCCTACGATATAAATTCATGGATTTTCTAAATCCAATATCAACGTCAATTTTGTTTACCAAATGTTATAACCAAATGATCGTCGGAAGGCGAGAGCGGACGTCGATTCACTGAAGCGTCGACGTATGTGTGGCGTAACTTCCGGCGGATATCGCGATTTGAACGGTGGAAAGGAAGTAAGATTATATCGTTATATCCGGTGATTTACAATATTTCATTTTAGAATTATTGATTGGCGACTTCGTCGAAAAATCTATTCGGGTAAGTTATTCTGCAAATTAATTGAACATCTTATCGCCATTTTTTTTTAAGGGAATCATTACATTTTCGTGCGAAATCTTGACGGACTTTATGCCAGTGGAATATTTTCTCTTATGGATTTTTTATGCGTTCGATTAATTTGTGAGTTAACGATTTGTATGTTATTAAAATAAAAGTTTTTTCTCATTTTTAAAACGTTGATTTTTATAATGATGTTAATTTAATTTAAACGGTAACTCATATATTTTGTTTTTGTCTCTGAACTTACTTCATTTTTTAGAAAGACCTTATCATAAACTTATAAATCATTTCAGTTTAGGTTTGGGAATGATTGAATTAACTTAGTTCGGTTTCGTTACTCAGTTTTCGCATATCTTTTATTACGCTAATTCATTCAACCTTTACTTCAATTCTATAAAACTATATTGATATCATTGCTTCAAATAATTTATTCAACCTTCATTTCAATTCCATGATCTTACCTTAATATTAACATCACTGCTAATTTATTCTACCTTGATTTTAATTCTACGAAACTATTTTAACATTAACATCATACTAGTAACTTCATGAATCTAGTTTGATCTTTACTAAGGGAACTATTTTACTTTTATTCGAATCGTTTAACTTTAACTACTGAATGACTTGGTTGATCGGCGTCGACTTTTGATTCAATTAATGTATTTTTATTAACCGAGGAACTATTTAACCAATAAACTAATATATGAAAACTTTGATTCTAATCTATAACTACGTTAACTTTAATTGTTTCAATTATTTAACCATAAAGTGGGTATATTTACGCAAAATTCCTTTGAATTTTTCCAAAAGTGAAACAAATTCAATTTAATTCAGAAGTTATTGGTCTTTAATTATTAATCAATCATTTAATCTAATCGAGTTAATAAATTATTTATTGAATAATTTTTACAGTCAATTTAGTATACCAATGTTTAGTTTATTACACGTTATAGGTTTCAATTAGTTATATCAACGATTTAAATTTGTTTACCCCCGTACCCTTTCCCTTTACTAGACCTTAGGCGCATTTTGTGTTCATATTATATTTACTGAGTGCCCACTGGACTACTCGGTGTGGTGATTTTAAGCCGTATGTAATATAATTTTAGGTCGATTTTACAGAATTGAGAAACGAGGAAGCAGCCAGAGACTTCTTCCTTATTTCTCGCTTCAGCTATAGGGGTGAATATTGACGTTACGACCGCTGCGTTGCGCACGCTGAGTCTTCACGGGTGCATATCATTGGCGATTTTCCACGCTCTTACATGCATCTGCACTATGTTGATTTTACTATCTTGCGTGATGTGTCGGCTGTGGGCCGGAAAAATTTCGACATTTAAAATTTATAAAGACATATAAAACAAGATATATATATTAATAATATTTATTAATTATAAAACAAACTAATTACCCATTTTTAACCATTCCATAAATTGAAAAACATCATAGCATAAAATAACTTAACATAACATAAATGCCTCTCTCCCCACGCCGCCGCCAAGCAGAGCTCTATAGAGATGCTATGGACGTGACGTGGAAAGAGGGTTCCAACCAAAATATTTCTCACCTAAAATGAATAATCTTCGGATAGTTTTTCAAAAATAGCTTAAATAAATTTCAAAATAGTTAAACTAGTCTGCTTCGAAAACGGTTTGAAAATGGTAAGTTTTCAAAAATGGTTTTTAATCAGTTTGAAAAATGGTTAAGTTAAATGTGAAAATGGATCAGTATATATACCTAATTTTATGGCGTGTGAAATTTGATGCAGTAAAACAAAATTCGACCTTGTTCTTTTCTAGCAAATTCTATTATTTATTTTTATTATTTTTCGATTTATTTTTATAATTTTTTATTTATAATTTTTATTGAATTATTGCTTATTCAAATTTTTCGATTTAAATTTCACTTTAATGAACTTTAATTGATTTTTTCAATTTCGTCGAATTTGTTGTGTTTTCTTGTTGTATTTGTGTAGGTATCGTGCGAATCTTGGTGCATTTTGTTAATATTTTAATTTATTTTTATGTTTATTATTTTATATTTAATTCTTTTATTTCTCAGATTTTATATGGTTTACTTGATGTTTTAGTGAGTGTATTTAAATTGCGTGTTATTTTTGCGTGTGTATTTCTGATCCATTTAAACATTTTTCAAGGCCGTTTACGTTGTGGCCCAACATTAGTAATGTAACCAATGGCTACGAGACCGCCAAAGGTGAGCTTTATTTCTAGTACTGCTAAGGCTCGGCCTCATGTTGAGTTCAGCGAGCTGCCGTTAGAAAGCCTATGCTCGCCTTCTTTTTTCCCAGTCCCTTTATGCCGAATGATATTTCTATTATTTATTTTATGCTTTAGTTACGTTCAGCGTCCTCTTTCTTTATTTTATAAAGAAAATTCAAAAGAAGCACTAAACGCAAAATTCATTTTTCAAAACATCGACAAAACATTCTAGTTTAGGCTTCTATGAAGGTTTTCTAGAGTTTTCCGTGGCTTACGAACGCCGTTTCAATCACTCGGCACGTCCGGGCCTTGCATGCGGTCGTTTGGCTTGAGTTGGTGGAGCTGGTCCGTTTTGGGCTTGGTAAGCAAGTTTGACCGGAGCAAATACCGAGAGTAGGTGACTGCATTACCCCTTTGGCTGGCCGAAAGTGCCGTTTCTAGGCTGCGAATTTGAGTGCGTTGTGCTATTACTAGTTGTTTTTCCTTCCGCCATCCTCGTTGAGCCGCGCCGATCTTTTGATAAAGCTTTTGGCTCTTGCGGGTTCAACCCATGTCGCTTTTATATCCTGCACTTCTCGAATCATGCGAATCAGTTGAGCCTGTAACTCCGAATGCTCCGGTCGCAGCTTTACTAATTCTCAACTGATATTTACGGATTACTTCTATGCCTGAATTATACCAAATCAGAACTGAAAATAATGCGAATGTATTTAATTATGAATACACATGTGTAATTCAATCAAATAACATTGCTGGGCACTGATGGGTCCTCAAAATAGTTTAGACTGCCTAAGGGTTACTATTCCCCACCCAGCGCCTACATAAAAATTTGAACCGCTAGTCACTCGACAAAAATTGACGTTGGTACTGTGAACTGGTGGGTGGAAGGTTAGCAAAAGGTGAGCTCCTTCTTAAGAACTGCTAATGCCCTAACCCCCCTCGGGTTCATGAACTGTCATAGAAGACTTCATGCTCTAGTTGATCGATCCCCCTTTTATCTATCTATCTACTTAATTAATAATTACCCAATCATTTGATCATTTCACACCCCCTATCCAACAACTTCAACTCATATCCAAACATCAATAGCAAATTTAACATTAAAGTTAACATTAACAGATTATATTAAGTTTAATAAACAATTAACATTGATAAGTTATAGTCAAATTTAATAGATTATCACAGAGTTAGAGGTACTCAAAATTTTCAAATGAATAAGAGTTAAAATCCATTGGCGTCCAAAATGTGACCCAACAGGCGAGCTCGTTTCAACTTAAACTGCCGCTCCCTTTCCTTTTTACTTGGTCGGTTTTTCCTTCGGTTCCTTTTAGGCAAATCCCTTGGTGGACGGGAGGGACCTGGCGTCATAGTTCTTACACCGTCATCTTTTCCAGTAACATTCCACAGTACTATGGCTTGTTGTTCCGCCGATAGTAGAGCTCTGCTCTGCATGAGGCCTGTGCGAATGTTATCTCTAAGTTTCAACTCGGCCACTTGTTTCTCAAGCTCCTGGGCCTTCTGCTCGGCCAGCCGCAGGGCTTCATCTTTCTGACTTAACTGGGCCTTCAATGCATCCATTTCTACACTTAACTTGTTTGCTGTCTCTGGGCGAAGCCACGTTTGCTCCATGTAGCGGCACTTCTACACCATGGCCTCCACCCTCTGGGTTTGAGTTATTGCCGTTTGGTGATATTCGGAAATTTCCTTGCGAAACTTTTCTAAAATCTTTCTGTGTGAGTCAACTGAACAAAAATTCTTTATATATTTTTATCTTTACTAATTCTAACTTCTACATAATGAATGTCAATATAATTTTATAGTTCAAACAATATCTCTCGGATACGTATTATGCTGTCTAGACGGGGGAAGGAATGGGTATGCACCTTTTACTTCCTTACACGTCCCGAAAGCATCTACAACCGTGCTCATGGCCGTGACACTTGTCAACGCCCCATGCCCACGGCTGGGGACACTCTGGGTCCTATCATATAATAATATTAAATTTTTTATTGTTTTCCAGATTAAAAATTTATTTCCAATTTTCTATTTAAGAAAACTAATTTAAATTATAAAACTCTTAATTTACTAAATTTAAAAAATAAAAAATTTTAACTTAAATTACTATAATATCATTTATAATTATTATAATATAATTTATAAAATTTTATTTGTAACAATAAAATTAAATTCCCTATAACATAAAGTATTTTATTTAGTATTACTGACCACAGTTTTGAACCTAAAAACTCAAAGGTTTAGGAGAGATTCAAGTATATAGTTCCTTTTATAAATGTGTTTTAACCTGCTTGCCACTTATTGCCATGGCAATGGGTTAAACAATTTGTAAGTTGATTTTAGCTACTTTTTACTAATATTTTTTATGTTTTAGGTCTTCCGCCGTAACCAGAGCCTCCGTGACGACCCATTCCAGCTATCAAGTATGGTCTTTAATTTATAACTCATTTTATTTGCCATTAAGTTACAGGATACTCGCACATAACCCACAACAGAAATCCCGAGATTTGAAAAATTTTTAAATTGCAATTTTCATATTTGATACAGGTGACAAATTTTTTGATGTGATTCTATTTTAATAAAGTTTAATGCGTTTACTTTTTATTTTTTACAATTACGATAATTATTGTTAATGACAATTGTAATAATAGTAATACCTATAATAATCATCGAATAATAATAATAAATTTTGTAATACTAATAATCATTTCCAAGTAATAATCATGATAATAGCAACCATGATAATAATTTTAATAATAATAATAATCATAACAACTTAGACATAATATCAATATTATCTCAATATTAGGAATAGTTGGGATAATAATATTAATGGTATATTAGTGGAATAATAATAACAACAGCAAAATAATCGTAGTGTGGGTAATAATATTTTAATAATGATAACAAATACAATAATAGTACCAATAGTAACAATGTTGGTAATAATAACGTTAATGGAAAATTAAGGTTTGTAGAAGTAATACTAATACTAATATTAAAATAATAATACTCGTAAAAATTTTAAATTAATAATAAATCGACGGGGCTAATAACAATAAGGATGATAATACGGTCCGTAATAATGATATTAAAAACATATCAACGGTAAGATAGGTCAGTGACATTAACAGTACTCTATAGGTAATGATAAGAATAATAATTAAGGTACTAATAATATAAATGTTAGCAGTGATAATAATAATAATATTTTAGTAACACTGATAATAACAGTAGTATAAATAATAGTAATAATAATAATATTTTAGTAATAATAATAGTAATAGTAATATGGATAATGACAATAATAATAATAATATCAATATGAAAATAATAATAATAATAATGTTAATATGAAAATTCTAATATTGATAATAATAACAATAGTATGAAAATAATGCTATTAATAATAATAATAATAATAACAATAATAATGAAATTAATAATGAAATTTTTAGCAATAATAATAATTTTAAATGCATAATAGTCACGTCGACAGTTGTTTTGTGGGTTATAGGGTTGTGGATTTGGTTTTATAAACTGACTGGAATTTTTCCTTTGACGAACTAGTAAGATCTAAGTAATGAGGTGATGTAAAATTTTGGATTTATGGTCGAAGTTCTTTTGGATTTTTAGGTTTAAAACGTAGATCATTTACGGATAATGGTATAACGAAAATCTGATATACAGTCGATTAAACTTCCTATTGTGATTAGTCTCGAAGTATAGTGTATATAGGTTATATAATAACTTCTCTTAACCGAATATGTTTTGCCAATTAACATAAATCGTTCTAATTCTTCTAGATAATGGTCTACATATTTTTCTTTTTATTGTACTTTTAAACTTTATATTTACCCTTTCCCAGGACCTCAACTCTGCTCTTTCGAGGGTTTGGCGATAGGATTTAGGAAGGGGAGAATATTGGACGGACCTGGCTACTGCCTTCGCCGCGGCTTCCCCCACTAACAACCGGTTCGATTCGGGGTACCTAATTTTATTCTATTCAATTTAAAGTTAAACTTTTACATTTTTTTGTATCAAAATATTTCTTAAATTTTTATATATTTTATTTTTCTTAAAATTTTCCATTTTTATCTAATTTTAAATTTTCTGCTCAAAACCACACAGGCGTTATCGTGCTAGTTAAACAAAAAATGGGCTTTATCAGTTTTTGCCCAACAATTATACAAACATTTATTAATTTCATCAAACACATCACAAGCTAATTTATTTTATATAAACCGTTTATTACTCCAGGTTAGGATTGATGATCGTCAATGCTAAGCGATTTGAGTGGCTTCGTGAGAGTCTTCATTGTGTGCCGAAATACCTACGTGTGATCGAGATAGGACCGAACGGTGGAATATACTGGATGGGAGGACCAGGTTTGTTTGTGTCCTCATTTCCGTTAGTGCCAGATCAAGCAGTTAGCACAACACCCATAGGAGGGTGTGTAGCCGTCTGTTCTGCCTCGATGTCTTCATTTATTCTTTTCAACTGTCTTTGGACCATTACCGTTTTCCACCTGGTCTTACGCTCTTATTCATAACATTAATATAGTGTGAATTCCGCGCGCTGACAAATCTTTCTAGCCGAAAAGTTACCGAGTTCTCGTTTGATGCCCACGCTTGCTCATTCTACCTCATCATCCCGAGACGTGAACGGAATTGGCCATCCCGACTCGCCTCCCGTGGATATGGAGTACCTATCGTCCCAGAGTACTTGGCGGTAAGCTACGGACTTCCTCGCTGGAAACTTCATTGTTATCCTGCTTGCATCTTCGCATGGTTGATAGCCAGTAGAACCAGAATTAACTAAATTTAGAAAAGTTTAACCATTAAGTTATAAACATCTTATCGGGCAATACTTTATGTAATAATTAATAAATGCTCAATACCTATTGTACTCATTTGAGTGGCACTGTTGCTTATTAAGGGGAAGCAACGTTTTACCCTAGTGTAAATTGAATCGTCTTTCACTTCGGTTCCTCTGAAACGAACGTACACTAAATTACGAATGCAACGTATTTTACGCACGCATAACTTTCGACGCAAATTATCTTGCAATAAAAAACATTCTTGAAATTGGTTGTCCTAATCAAACCATGTAATTTATCCATAATTCAATTGTTTTATAACTAATATTGTAACGCTGACCACACTGAGTTTCGAGTAGTTTATCAGTCTGATTCAGAAAATCAATGACATTTATTGTGGTTTTGTGTATGCTGGGCACCTGATGGGTAAAAGATATAAGCTTTTCAAGACCATTTTCAAGGGATTTCTACCAGATGCGTGCACAAGATATCTAACCATTGGATACCAGTCAAAATGACGTTGGAAATGTATTCCAATGGGTGGTTTCTAGTAAAAGGTGACCATACTACCATGACTGCTAATACCCTAGAAAACCTTTGGGTTCATGAGCTACCATAGAAGGTATTCACGCTCACTTTATTTACGAGTCCCCCTATCGCTAATTCAATTGAAATAATATCGATTAACGATGGATATTTGAGTTTCATCGACTTTTGATGGATTTTTATTCATTTTACAACTTTTGTGGTCAAATGACATAGTAATAGGTCCTCATCATATTGTGGTAATCAAAATGTTCAACGTTGTAAATTTTATTGATTTAAGTAAAAAATTCCTTTCTAAAAATAGAAACAAAATTCCTTACTTTTACACCACTACACAGGGTGAGAGGTAATTTCAATTCATTCTCCCTTATAGTTTCATTGATTTTTGGTTTTTAGATTTCTTTTAGAAGAATTTCCGAGGAATATTTATTTTTTCAATGGTGGAATTTTATTCCTCTTATTATTGGTAAGTTCAGAAAATTTTCGTCTTGTTTTTCTATTTTATTTTTCTTAGAATTTAATAAAAACCTTTAAAATAAATATAAATAAAGGAAATCAAATAAATTAAATTCACGAAAACATTCCTATTTTCAATTAACAAAATTCTATTTTCTGAACTTTATTAGACAATTTGCCACTTCTTTTGGTCGCATGTTTTAAAGATCTAATAACGGTTCTCAGGAGTTTTGACTTGTTCCTCTGCGTGGCATGTGAATGAGAATTATAAACATAAAAACATGAATCATTTTATCAATTATAATTAAATAGTGATAATATAATAAAAACTGTAGTATAATTTTTAAATATTTTGTTTAATAACACTGCGAGAATAGTAGATAATAATATGAAATTTTCTTGTGAATTGGATTGGGTATATACCTAAAATGCAAAAGATAATAAATACATTTCTTTTCTCCTCTTGTTAGGAAGTGACAAACATCGGCATTGGCTTCTATCAAAGATGAGTGGGCATGATTAAAGATAATTAATAGAATAAATAGTATGAAAAATAATTAAAAAAATATTTTTAAAATTCAGCAAATAATTTTAACAAAATTAGTTATATATATCGCATTAAAAATTTCCTGAAACAAACCGAGATATGCTCACAATTCTTCGGAATCTTTGTCTTTTAAATAATAAGATTAATTTAGAAATTTTTCTTTTCTCTTCTTTTATTTTTCGTGCTTGATAAATTTCTGGATCGCTTTAAGTCAAATTAATACAATAGTTTTTCTTTGTATACAAACATTTTGAGTCATCATTATTTCTCTCTGGCTTATACTAGTACTTTTATTTTTCGTTTTACTTTATAGTTAGGCCTCTCTCGTGACCAATCGCTCTCTACAGAGGGTCTGGCGTTGAGATTCTTGGAGTAGAGAACTGGCCCGGAAACTGCCATTTACTACTAATACCTCCACACGGAAGTACTAGTTCGAGACTAGTTCGATAAAAATCATTTTATTTTCTTGCATGCATGTCATGATCACTTTTTATATCGTATGATTAAGAATTATTGATAACAATTAACAATAATAATATTAATAATATCAGCGATAAGTAATTAAATAAATTCGGTTCTTATCTCTTAATAATTAAAAGATTAATAATCATTATTATTATATGATGGTAATGAAAAGTTCAATCATGAGGCATCCCGCATTTGTCAAGTACCATTGAAGCAAAGCTTCCTTGGGACTTGGTCGATACCAAGAAAATTATTCCAATTTGTCTTTTATTAGCATTATCTTTTTTTAGTTAATAAACTGATTAAAATTTAAAAATTTAACTAAAAATAATCAAATCATATAATTCGAAAAATAAAAGTTTTGATACATACAACCTATTTAACAAATCCTACATTTATAGACCTAAAAATTAAAGGTGATAATCTAAACAGAGAGTTTCCTATAGTGCTTAATAAAAATAAAATCAATTCAAATATAACAACAGTTTTCCTAAAATTTTCTTAAGGGTTTACATAGAATAATATCAAATCAATAATAATAAAAAAATTAAAGAGAGTTTTCCCTTACTTCTAAGGTTCTTCCAAAGTTGTGAGAATATTTGAAAAATTAGCATTAGCATTTAATTATATCGATCTGGCATCGCCTTATATAGGGGATTTTACAAGCGTGTTTTTTGATGCGGTAAAAAAACGCCTACACGCTTTTACCATATTTCATCACGTTTCCTCTAGTTGTCAGATTTTCATGATTCTTTTTTATTAAAGTTTCTAATTACATTTTAAGCTTAATTCTCATAGTTATTTTCTAGAATATAAGCGTTTTCGATGAATTTGGAGCCAATTTAATGAAATAGGTTAATTTTGCTAAAGTTTAATGTTTTTTGATTCTTTTTAAATGTTTTTATTGATTTTTGACATATTGTTTGTATTTTTCTACTCTTTTTTCTACTTTTTATGTTATTTAATGCTAAGTAGACTATATTTAATGATTTTTGTCCATTTGCATTTTGCGCGCTCTAATTTTATCGGATGTCGTGCCAGATAAACAACACTTTATAATCTTAGTTTTTGACTAACACGTATATATATATGTATATATATATATATATTTAGCCTATTTGGCGCATCGTAGCTTGAATTTTACCCGACTAAATCGAACATTAGAAAATTTATAAATGATCGCTTAACCAAACTACCAATGTTTTATTGAAACAAAAGGAATGACTATAAAACGTACTCAATTAGTCAGATAAATTCCATAAAATCTACAAACAAACATAAGTAACTAGTTGGATAACTCCAAAATTCACTCTCTTGAAAATAAGTGTCTGATTTGTTGGAGTAAATTTATGCATACAAGTCAAAATTTATATTTTTCAAGAAAACTTTATTCCCTGCCCACAACATTTGGGTCCTGTGCGAATTCATTGACATTACGATCTTCGGCATCCTTCGTTTCCGCTGGTGTCGTGGTTAAGCAGTCAACTACCTCCTGTATAGTCACACCTTGGATGGGCTCTCTAACCTGGTGGAGATACGTTCTACTACCGCTTTAATTCGTGGTCACAAAATATCGTATAGAACAAATTGTCTATAAAAAAATTAAAATTCTTTTAACATTGTTGTTTACAGGAATATTTTTCTGCCACAGAGCCCACCCCTTGCCGAATCATAGAACTTCGCGTCCCACTTTCTCCTCTATATCCCGGTTGATCAGAATCATTCTTGCAAAGGTCTTGTTTTTCTCGTAAATTACTAATATTAGACGAATTCGTGTGCTTCATAACTGCGTAAATGATTAAATTGTTGAAATGTACTGGGTTTATATGATTAACTATTCTAGATTAGTCAGAACCTCACACGTCGTTAATTGTTTAATTGTTAGAATCCAGACGGTGAATTTTAATTGCGTTAAATCTTGGAAAATTCCATGTTGATGCATTGATCTTGCCATGTAATTATTTGTTTAGTCGTTCATCGCTTAATTGTTAGTTTCAGACTGTGATTTTCAGTTGCACTAAATCTTGAAAAAATTCCATGTCGGCACATCGATCTTACCAAGTAAGTAATTGTTTAGTCGTTAATGCCGGACGGCGATTTTCTAATGAATCTAGTAAAATCTATCGGAGCTATTAGATCTGGCCACGTCACGAGAACAGATGTGTCATCGCTTCTATACGGGAGAAAATATGGTGGTTATCTATCGCTGTTGGTAGTGGAATATGGATGATTTGCAGTGTGTGCACGGAATTGGTGGAAGTCGTGTATTTCGTTATTTCTCACTGCCCTTTTAGTTAGTTTGTCAGTTATATTCATTTTGTTAACCTTCTTTTTTGTTCTAAAGTTTTTTCGATTCATAGTGGACTAGTATCGTTGAAACATCTGTTTGACATAATCTCCTCGATAATGCATTCTGCTTACCTCAAATTCGAAACTATGTGGTTAAATACTATCTTTGTTTAATCATGTGATTTCATTTAGCTCGTCGTTTACTGAAGGCAATTGGATTCCAGGCAGTTCGAAATATTCTCCTAGCTAGCCGATTATGGTGATTTGGGGATCTTCTCGTGGTTGAACTATTAATCCCTATAATGACCAATTTAAATTCCAATTTGTGTTTTAAATGTTTATTAAAATCTCTTGTTTGGCATTGGAATTTCAATCTTTTGTTACTCGATACACTTAGTACGCTATTCCACTGATCTTACCATAGCTTGCCCTATGGGTGGTTATTATTTATTTACGAGCGTTTATGCCTCAGTTTTATTGTATTTGTTACCTACTTATGCGTTGGGTAATTCATGGATTGTTTGGGTATTGTCATATATTTATTGCTCAATTAATGTTTAATCTAATTTAACTAAGTTTGGTTAAATATTTTAAGCTGAGTCTGATCTTTAATATCCCTATAATCTTATCTAAAATTACCCATACAGTCGTATGAGGTTGCTTAAAGGTGGGACCTGAGTGACTATTATAATTTTATCTCCATAATTTCGGGTTGGTGTTAATCTAGACTTATCCGTCTGAAGTTTAGTCCAGTTATAATTTTCCTCCTTTTATGGATTTTAGACGGTTTCTTACCATTATCGAGATGACCTATATAGTCGCCAGAAATTAAGTGTAGATATTACGTCGGAACAGTCTATCATTTATGATATTCGTCTTACATTACTTGAATTAAACTTCCTTACCTATGACTCGTCACTTTTATATCCTAAATTTTTGTAATATTATTAAATTATTTGATACTGGTTTTCTAAAATCTTTACCACTAATTATCTTGATTTTAAGATAGTTTTCCCTCAAATACACTTGAATGTTTCCTACAACTTGATTTTAACCTTGAATTAGAATTTAGATAATCAATTGTTACACAGATATCGAACGAGTTCCCCACTCCCTTCCCTAATAATTTGAGTGTGTTTATATTATGAGTTTAAGAGTGTCCACTGGACTACTCGGTGTGAAAATTTTAAGCCGATGTCTAAAATCAATTTAGGTCGATTTTTCGGATGGTGGATGAAAAGGAATCAGTCAAAAGACTGACTCTCGATCTTCCCACCATCCCTCTAAAGAATTTCAGTTGATTTTTGGACCCGTCGTTACTCACGACATGGGCCTTCACTGGTACGAACTATAGGTGGATATACCGCACTTACACCGCTCGATAGTTATGTAATAATTTACTATCTTGCATTTTGTTTGGGTGTGGGCCGGAAAAATTTATACGATAAAGGTCTACTTCATTTATAACATATAATTTCAAAACATTGGCTTCCTTAATATTGATAGTACAATTAGCAGCATTCATACACATCAAACCTTCGACAGCACGCTCAAGTAGGGACTTACTTAAAGTTTACTTGAGGACGTGTTGTGTAAGCTGATTCTCCAAAAATTCTTCGAAGGTTCTCTCTGACTAATTTTCTCAATTGCAAAGACATTTTCCTAAGGAAAAGAGGTTCACAACTTTTCACCAGAAAAATAGTTTTCACAAGGAAAAAGTGATTAAGTTCTGCAAAAAATGAATCAGTTTTATTATTTTTTAATTGAGTATTTCACACTAAAAATATTCTGTTTTACTTAGTTTTACTAATTAATTTCTTAGTTTTATGAATTGCCCATTTTTCCGGTCAAATTTTCAATGGTATATCAATGGTATTTTAAAAATATATCAATGGTATCGAGTTATTTTTATGTTAATTTCTTGCGGTTCTTGGTGCATTTTTTTGGTGAATTTTATTTACTTTCATGTTTTTGATTTTGTATTTAATTACATTTTTCTCATATTTTAGGGTGCTTAATTGATGTTGATAGGTCTGATTTTAAATCTGTATTGCTGTGTTTGTATGGTATTTTCGATTCACTTAAACAAAAGTCTGTCCTGGCCCAACATAATTAATATTTATATAAAAGGCTGTAAAATAATTAATTGCATTAGGTTTCATTGATTGGGTATTGGAAATTTTGAAAACTATATAGTTGTTTCCCAGGCAGTTCCTTACAAATAGTTTTGCTTACCACTCAGCCCCATTACTAAGCAGCGTTGAAACTGTGTGCAAGTAGGTTGATCGTCTGCAAAAAATGAGCACTATTGCTAATTCCATAATAGACCAAACAATTCATGGGTTTAACGAGCTACCGATAGAAAGCCTGTGCTTGATTTTGAAAGGTCCAATTCTTTCCATATTCTATTCGAAACCTAATACGTCCCTCCCCCTGTGAAAGACATTCCAACTGTAGTGACTTATCTTACTATCGAATATCGTTCCTGTAATTTAAATTCGTTATATGTATTCCCATATTTCTCATTGAAGTCTTTATTATTATGGTCATTATTATTGTTACCGCCATTATCACCATTATTATTATAATCATTATTTCTATTATTATTACCATCAATGTCGTTATTATTGTTGATTATTTCGATTGTTATTATTACCACTATTATCCCAACTAAAAAATATGGTTTAAACCTTAATTTTGACGATCATCTGGTCCAATTTATTGCTCTTTATCAGCAATTAATCTTACTCACCTTATAAATAACGTATTCTTAATTTTTGATCATTAAAATAACATTTTCGACCCTTGGATGTTGAAAATTTGTTTAAAATTTGTCCATGACCTACATTTTTCTAACCTTTTTCAATATTTCGATTTAATGACCCAGCAAGACCCATTTTGATCCTTAATTTCTTGTATTTCGTAAATTTTGATCCTAAAATTGACATTTTTGGTAAACAATTTTATTTCGATGTTTTTTGACTAAAAAACTGACAATTTTAACCAAAAAATTCAAGTTTTGGCTTCACGCAGACCCATTTTCCCAACCTTAAATTATGCTATTCTTTAATGTTTGACCTTTAATTTATAGTATTTCATAAATTTAGATGCCAAAATTGGCTTTTTTGTCAAAAATTAACCAAAATTCGACCTTTTGACTATTAAAACAAAAATACAAAATGACGATTATTTAATATAAACTTGACCTATTGACTCTACACTAGTGTTGGGCTTAGAGCCAAAATTAAAACAAAATATATCAACGGATTAAAACAAAAAGATAATAATAAAAATATGGAAATGGTCACTGCACATACGCATGCACCGCAAGAAGATACCAAAAATAAATTAAAAACATATTTATTAAAACAAATTAAAAATATAACAAAATTAAATAAAAACAAATAATTAATTAAAAATCGTAAAAAGCCTACAGCAGCAGACAGAAACATATGAGAAAAGAAATAAACTGCCAAAACCTTGCAAAATAAGGTTTAGAAAAAACACAGGCAGAAGAGGCGACCAGAAAACAAAACATTGGGGCTAAAAAATAATATTATAAGAAAATAATAATAAAAATAGAATCCAACAATAAAATATTCGTATATCAAAAAATAGAGAAAAATGTATAAAAAATAATAAAAATAATTTGAAATTAATAAAATAATTAAAAAACCCCAAAAATCGCGAAAAATCGCCCATTGGTCGCACACAGACACAAAAATAGTATATAAACAGTGACCAAATTCATTATTTTCAGCTTTACAATTTTGAACTTAACTGTACAATTTTTGCAATTACAACTTTTCTGAAAATTTTATTGAAAGTAAAGAGTTTTTCTGTATTTTATTTTTCCTATTTTACGTTAATGTAACTTTATATGTTTGTAACAATACTAATGTTTATAATGTCGTTGCTTACTTTTAAATGAATTTATATGCATATTTCTTATTTATATTCGAGGTCCCTCTAAAATCTTATAGATTTAAAGTATCGTAATAGTCCTCGATTAGGCAGATCCCGATCCGGCTGGTGGATTAAGTTCCCTAGTTGCGATTGTGGGTCGCGCCTTTTCGAAACCTCAGTCTGTCCGCGACGGGGCCTGGCAAAATAGCACAGGACCCTCCCCACAGTGCATCGTTGAACGACTCGCAACGGCTGATGGAAACGTCGGTCGAGGCAAGCAGAAAACTTAAATTAACGGGAAGAGCGTTATTAGTTAAGGGGAACAGGAAAGATCGCACGCGATCAATTAGGAACAAATTTTTTGTGGAGACCTTGAAAACGAAAGGAGTAAATTTGGGTAGCAGGGATAGGTACTGACGAAGATGAATTTATTTTTTTTCTTTTCAAAATAGAAACTTAAACGGCGCTGAAAGTGTCAGACACCTTTGCAAATAAAATATTAAGTCGATAAATAACAAAACGCAATTACCCGAATCGATAATAATTTACAATGCATTCACAAAATACACAACAAGAATTCGATAGCACGTAATTAGTCCAAGCCAGAGGATAGATTTAACATAATGACACGTCCAAACTTCCATTTTTCCGGCTAGAGCGCATGCGCGAGGTGTCAATCTACCATCAGTAAATCGCTGGCCATAAAATTGGTAGATTCACCCATAGGAAATAGGTAACTAATATATATAATCCATCAAATTTGGTTCGCGAAACTCATCCGGACGATTCAGAAATATATCACCCAGTAATCACTATTGATTTTGTTGTACAGAATGTTTTCTTGTGGCATAATCTCATCTCGCTAAATCCTCATCACTGACGAAAAGAAAATAGAAAAATGCACCGTTACGTCATAAAATGCCATGCCAATGAGCACGACTGTTTTCTTACACATCCACTAGACATACGAGATCCAGCTGTAAGCGATGTCACTAGTTCAGTTACTTGTTGCCTAAAATCTCCCGATAGTGAAAATTTCTTTGTAGAGAATAAATCAATATTTAAAATCCTATAATTCATACACGCCATAACTACTATCATTATTGCAATGATCGTCCATTATTTATCATCGTTGTCCTTATTACGATTATTATTATTATTATTGGTATTGTATATTATCATTAACATTACTATTATTATTATTATTATTATTATTATTATTATTATTATTATTATTATTGTTATATTTATCATTATCATAATTATTGTTGCAATTATTCTTATTATTATTACTATTATTATCATTATCATTAGTATTATTCGTATTACTGTTATTATAATAAATATTAATTAATAGTGCGATTATGACTCCTATTATTAATATTATTATAATTATTATCATTCGTCTCATCAGCATTATTACCCTTGTTATTAATAACCTTACTACCGTAATATATTAGAAATTTTGTTTTCACTACTGCTATTAATACGGCTATTATCAATAATGTTACTATTAGTATCGTTAGTATGCTTCCTTCTAATAGTATCATCATCTTTCGGGCCATTATCATTATCGTCATTTCTATATTTATCATTTTTATGAATATTATGACCAGTAATACTATTACGTCCCTTATTAATACCTTCATTAACCTTTGCACAATCATTGTCATCCCCACGCATAAGACTCACCCCACACTTTCTTCACGGCTACCCCAGCGTAGATTATCCTGCAATGATATTTAATGCCATATCATTTACATATAGATCCATCACGAATAAAGAAGATGTCGGAACTCCCAAGGATACCACGCTTATCACCATCTGTCGTCGCAATGCGTCAAAGACTCGGACAACTGGAGTCAAACCATGCGATTTTGCAAGCCAAGTATCAAAAATTAAAAGGAACGTCGAGCTCGGCCGAAGCAACTTGGAAGTTATTTCAAAAAATCGCCCGCCTGTCTTGGGACAGGGACGAATTAGTGGCCGAATCTCGTAGCCAACGAGTGCTAATAACGGAACAAAGCGCCGCCCTCAGGCGAATATTCACAGACGCCGAACTCCGAGCTCGCGTACCTGGCTGCATCTGGGCTCAAAACCTAAACATTATACCGACTCAACACCTCCCAGTAGAATCAGCTCAGCAGTCCCCTTCAGAACCAACCCCCTCTGACCGTCGCACTCCCTCTGAGCACAACGGCCGAACCTAGGCCCGGAGCGACCTGGCGGCGACCCAACTGAAATCGCCGTCCCCGCGAACGTCGCCGAGCAGAGGCGAATTTGCTCAGAGCAACGGAAACTACTAGAATGCCCAACCGAGAGGACGATCTACCTCCTCCGTACCAGGAGTTCGAATTCCCCGACTTCGATCCTGATGTCATCTACGCACCCTCCCTTGCTATTCTCTCTCCTCCACGCTCCATCTATATAGACCTAGTGGACGACGGGAAAGAAGTTTCATCTCTAAATCACACTGTGGATCATTTAGGCCTAGATATAGGCGAGATTTCAGTTCTTATCTGAAGCGTTCCGATGAGCCCTCCTCAGGCTAATGAACCTGGACCCTCCACTCGAATGGAGCTCAACGAAATGACCAGCCCTCCTCTCCATCGACAACCGAAGCGCCGATGTCTGCCGACCGACATCGACGCGGAAAATTAAAGTTGAGGCTGTTGAGGTCTGTCAAAATGACCACTCCGGTTTTCACAATCATCATCCTCGTCAGCGTGAATGAAGCCACTTAATCTCTTGTAACGTTCCCCAGATGTTTATCTTGCGTAATAGACTTACAAGATATTTTATAATCTGTTTTTGTCTTTTGCCTGTTATTTCTAAATGGTATATGTATAAAATAAAATAAATTGTGTTAACAAGCTTTAAAATGTTTATTCCTCTGTGAATTGAATGTAAATGATTGGATTAAAGGAATAAAATAATAATGATGAGCTAACTGTTGAGGTCTCACTATTTTAGATTAAGATCTCAAGGTGCACTGGTATAGTGTATATATAACTTTAATATATCAAAAACACAAATTTATTTTATTAGATTTATTGAATAAAAATTACCAAATATAATATTCGATTTCGACACGAATTTCCACACGATAAAATGTAATATTCGAATCTAAACAAATGCGTGCTAAACTTTGTTTCTGTTAAATGTTGTGTATGCGTGTTGTGTTTGTTATGCAAAAAATGATTTGTTGAGCTCTGCTCCGATTTTAAGTTCTTTTTCGAGATTAACTCTAAAAGAAATATGTCGCAATATTTTAGGGCGAATATACTGAGCTTAACTCTAGTATATATACTAAATTATATTATGGGTTTTGTTTATATTATTTTAATTTATTTTTCAATGCTATAAGAGCTATTGAAATTAAATACTTAAATGAATTTATTTTTCTTTCTTAAATGCTATAAGAGCAACAAATGATTTGATTTATTTTTCAATGGTATAAGAGCTATTGAAATTGTTGAATGATTACAGCTGTTTTTGGAAAAGCTGTTTTAAAATTTAAATAATAATAATAATAACAATAATAGTAATAATAATAATAATAATAATAATAATTAACACGATTATCAGTACTACTAATAATAATATTAGTAATAATAATACTAGTGATTTTACCCTTTTATTTTATTTTATTGAGTTGTACCAAAACGAATAATAAAATAAATTTAATAATTAAAATGAATTACACCCTTTACAATGAATAAAACACACAGATAAATCATTATTTTCAAATGTTTAAATAATTGTCAAACAGGAAATGGAATAGATGAAATTGTCTAAATGAATGAATTCAACCAAATAGCAATATAATAAATGATTGTCAATTGTAGTATTATCTCTGATGTTGATTGTCTGCTTTTCCTCGTTCTGATTTGGGATTTGTTTATGATCGTTCTTCTGCGTAAATGTTGATTCTATATTTGCTGGGCCCTGTCCTGTAGTACTTTGTCAGCACGAAGGTGTCTAGTGGTTTTCCTTCGTCATCTAACATTCCTCCCTGGGCCGTTAAAGTAATGTCCTCATTATCTTTGTCACTGAGGACCAGTTCAATTTCACAGTTATTTATTTTCATGGTGGTGCGCCTGAATCCCTTTTTGAGTGCCAAATTTAATATGTCTCTGTCCTTTATTCGTCTACCGAAATGGCGGCACAATTCGCTATCTGATATCTCCACCTGGCTTTCTCCGATTACAAAATCAGGGTTTTCTAGTATTATATCAGGTTCGGGTCCATATTCGTCAATATCTTCGGTTGTTGAACTCGGTGATGATTCCTGATCATCTTCTTCGAAGGAAAAATATTCTTCATCCGAATCATTATCACATTGCATTTTGTTTTCTTGTAGTTGTGGCTCGTTTTTGATGGGTATGTTGTTGCTTTGTGATCGTTCCTCAGCGATGAATATGATATCATCATCACTATCCATTAGCTCACTTTCGAATGTTCTTCTGGTGCCATTTTTGTTAAATTTTAATTCCTATTGTGATGGTTCTATGTACATATCCTCTTTCATATCATCGTTTTCTAAGGCATTCGTTGTGCTTTCTTGGTTCTCTTTTACGTTTCTCTTTAAACTTGAGGAATCCCATTTGATAACTTCTTCCCATTTTTACTCTGCGATACCATAAATAACTTTTAGAAGAATTGTTGTCTCGTTCGCTGAAAATGGTTCTGCTTTTTGTAGTATTCTATTGATGATTTTGTCCTTGAACCATTTTTCGTGGTATCTGATTGCCAGGTATACTAGATTGGATAATTTAATTTTGTGGGGTGCTACATTCTTTACGAAGGAACGCATAAAAGAATCTTCAGCCATTTCTCTGACTCCCATTACATTGTAGATGTCTAATGTGAGAGCTTTTAATTTGTTTGTGATATAATATCCTACAATTATTTGTCCATGTAGGAATTTTCGAATATCTACTAATGCTTGGTATTCGTCCTCATTACCAATAATATTTTCCTTGTTTGCTTTTGTTTTTTCCGGATAGTAATGCAGTATTTTTGTCCTCGGTGTGATTTTCTTATTGAATAGGACGGTTCCGTTGAAATCTCTGATACATACTTCTACTGGTCTTTGATTGTTGTTAATGTCACAGACCAGTTTGACATCTACGAATTTAATCTTTTCCTGCCTTTCCTTTGTTGTTAATTCTTGGTGTGTGAACGATACACCTTTGTTGACAAGCTCTTGAGGAATGTGTAGGTTCGATATGATATATTCCAGATCTACGAAAGGGTTTGGTATTGTAGGTATATAGAGGACTTCAATTGCCATTACACATGGTAGACTGTTCATTTGAATCATAAGGTTATTAAACTCATTTGACATTCTCCTGTTTTTGATAGTTTTTATCATTATTGAACAATTGCTCGTGGTAATTATTGGGATTCTTTGCTGACAAATAGATACCTCTGTTTTTGTCATATGGAAAATTATTCGATGGGGCACCTATTTTCCTTCAGCTGCTGCCCTGTCTACATTAGAAAATTCGTCAAATGCTCCGATAAGCTCTTTGAGTTTCACTCTTCTAGCTTCGTTGAATTTGATTAAGTGCAGCTCTCTTTCTTCAATTTCTATTTTCATGTCGTTTGGGATGCACACCTGATTCGGGATACTGCGGATAGTGATTGGAATTCCGTCTGTGCAAATTTTATTCTGTAGGTTTCTATAGAAACTTCCGCAGTGTTTGTTTATTATGCAAACATATTGATTGGGTTGTAGATTGGTTTGATTGGATTGAATGGATTGTCCGGGAAATTGATTAGATTTCATGTGAAATTGATTGGATTGATTGTGTTTCATGTGAAATTGGTTGAATTGTACGTAAAATTGATTGGATTGTATGTGAAATTGATTGAACTGCGATTGCGTGTTGAATTGTATATGTTCTAAAATGAAGGGTAAATAAATAATCCTCTTGCGCATATGAGGTTTGCCCTTATACGCTATTAAGTTATAGATATCAATATATACAAATTTAGAAAATATTATTGACCATATTAGATTAATTTGAAATAATTTTTTAAACAAGAGTGGACATTGTGTATTGGTATATATTTGTCCAAGTGAAAACGCCCTGGTACATTTCTGACCAGTCGGTGCCGATACCGCTGCCTTTTCCACTTGTACATTTTGTAGATTTGTACACTACTAACTACTGCCAATATTGCTATTGCTGAAATACTAGCTGATATTACATAAAAAGGCCATATTGGTTTTGTTGCTTGTTTTTGAAATGCTTGTAGTTCATTCCAACTTTTTATAAGAATTGGTTTTCCCATAGGTAATTTAATTAGTTTTTTCTTGAGTTGGATTGGTATTTTATAGGTTTTTGTTGTTATTTCATCGGTTATGGTTTGAGTTGTTACTTTCGTGGTGGTTATATTCATGTTTGGGCTTGAATTAATTTGTTGTGTTGTTGTATTTATGATTACTTTCTTTGTCATCTTGCGTTTTTTTGTCTGTATGGTTTTTACCCTTTTACATTGTATTTGATACGTGTCGTAGTCTGTATTCCATTGGGCGCATAGGACGTATTTTGTATTGGGTCCCCTTTCAAACTCATTAGTGGTTTTTTTCTCTCTTTTTCCATAAGTTTTGGTTTTATATTTGTTGATTTTAAGTATAAGTCTCTTATCGGCTTTTTATTTAGATTAAATACGTTAATTTCGTGAGGTGAAATATTTATTAAAATATCTCTATCTCCCATAAATTCTGTTTATATTTTTCTTTAACATTAGTTGTATTAATTATTCCTATGATTGTTAAGAAGATTGCTGACATCATTAATCCTTTCTGGGATCGTAAATTATATCTATGTGATGGTCCCTCTATTATTTCTGACTCCGCTAATTTGCATATATTTACATGTACTACTATGAGATCCTCATTTTTATGTTTTTGTATATGTAAGTTTTCGTTGATTACTTTAACTACTTCATATGGGCCTTTAAATGGTCTTGCTAGTTTTGTTGTTTTACCCTTTCCCACTTGTGGAGAAATAAGTCTAACCTTATCTCCCACCTTAAAGGTATGGGGTTTACTTGTTTTATCGTAGTCATCTTTATATTGCTCTTGTCTAAACTTAACTTTTAAATTAGCTACCTTATATACCTCTTGCATTCGCTCTTACATTAAGGTTACATAGTATGGTGCGTCTAAATATTGTGATACTCGTGGTTCAAAAACTGTATCAATGGGTGTTGCAGGTTCTCTTAAAAACATTAAAAAATATGGTGAATACCCTGTTGTCTCGTTGGGTGTGATATTATGGATGTATGTGCATTGACTCATGTATTTATCCCAATCATTTTGATTTTTTCCCACAAAAACCGCTAATCTACTGAGAAGTGTGCCGTTAAATCTTTCTAGTAACCCATCAGTTTGAGGATGATAAGCTGTCGTGTTAATTTTATGCATGTTAAATATGTTAGCTACCCTTTTGATTGTTTCACTCATGAAATTTGCTCCCTTATCTGTTATTAGTTTCTAGGTGTGGCGATTTTGAAAATAATTTTTTCTACAAGTAATTTGGCTAATGTTTCTGCTGTTTCATCCTTGGTTGGAAATGCCTCTGCCCATTTAGTAAAATAGTCGCTAAAAACTAATATATGTTTATTTCCATTAATAGTGGTAGGTAGTTTGCATAAAAAATCCACAGCACATAGCTCCATTGGCGATGTTGTAGCTGGGATTGGGTGTAGAGGTGCTTTAGTCTTTGTCCCCGTATTTTTTCTAGTTGCGCATATTGTACATGCATTACACCATCTTTTAACATCTTTTTTTAAGTTATCCCAATAATATTTTTGTAATAATCTGCTTGCTGTTTTTCTACTCGATAAATGACCCCCTAGAGCACCATCATGATATTGTAACAAAAGAATTTGCCTTAATTTTTGTGGTACTACTATTAACTGTTATCCACTAAAATCCTCAATAACAACTAATTTCTTTGCAATTTTATATTTTTGATTTGTCCCTTTTCTAATTTCCTCTCTAATCTTAGAAATTTCTAGATCTTTACTTTGTTCCTCTTGTATGTCTATGGGCTTTTCTGTTACTAAAGCAAAAACTTCTAATGCTCCTAGCTCAGGAATGCGTGATAGTGCATCTGCATTTTTGTTTATCCTTCCGGGTTTATAAATAATTTTGATATGCATGTCTTGTATTTTCATTGCCCATTTTAAAAGTCTACTTGATGTATCTTTGTGTTTCCAAAGGCCTTCTAATGGTTTATGATCCGTTCTTATTACTACTTCTGTTCCGTATATGTACTGTTTGAATTGTTTTAATGCAAATACTATGGCATAACATTCTTTTTCTATGGTTGAGTACCTAAGTTGTGCTCCTTTTAATGTTTTACTTGCATATGCTATTACGTAATCTTTACCCTTTTCTTCTTCTTGTTCTAAGACTGCCCCTACGGCTTTCCCGCTGGCGTCCGTCATGACGATAAATTGTTTCTTAAAGTCTGGGTATCGTAATATTGGTGCTGTTATTAATTTCTCTTTTAACTGATCAAATGCCTTTTGATGTTCGAGTGTCCATTTCTTTTGTGGTTTATTGATTTTATCATTTATTGTCTGTACTATTAATACTCCTTTACTCTCTCCTTTTGTTTTGACTCCTTTTGTTAGTTCTATCATGGGTGTTGCTATTTTTGCGTAATCTTGTATAAATTTACCGTAATACCCGGTTAATCCCAAAAATCCTTGTACTTGTTGTAACGTTGTTGAGACTGGAAAATATTTAACAACTTCAATTTTATCTGGGTTAGGTGTTATACCCTCTACCGTGACTATGTGGCCCAAAAATAGCGCTGATGGCTCTGCCCATTTACATTTTGTCGGTTTGATTTTAATCCTAGCCTTTTTTAGTCTCTGTAACACATTTGCTATGTCTTTTAAATGTTCCTCAAACGTTTTTGATGCAATTAATATATCATCCATATAAACTGAGCAATGTTGTACATTTACTAATATTGTATTCATTAGGCGTTGAAATGTTGCGGGTGCATTAGTTAACCCAAAAGGTAATCTAGTGTATTCGTACAATCCAACTTCAATGACAAAAGCAGTTTTTTCCTCATCCCCTTCTTCCATTTGAATTTGCATATACCCCTTATTTGCGTAAATAACTGTGAAATACTTAGTATCCCTGAGTTTATCATATTGTTCTTGTGCTTTCGGAAATGGGTATGAATCTTTAATTGTTACATCATTTAATTTACGATAGTCAATGCACATTCTAATTTCGCCATCTTTTTTTCTAACGGGTACGATGGGTGATGCCCATTGTGAAAAACTTTGTTTTATTACGCCTGCCTCTTTCAACTCTTTTATTTGTCGCTTTATCTCTTCCCTTAGTTTATAGGGTATCCCATAATGTCGTTGTTTTATTGGTCTGGCGTTCCCCGTATCGATTACATGTTTAATGATGTCAGTATCTCCCAAATCAAACTCATGTTTTGCAAATACATCACTATATTCATCGAGTAAAGTTTGTAGTTGGAATTGTTGAGTTTCATTTAAGTAGTTATTATTAATTTTTACTTTATCATAGAATTTAACGTTATTTATCTTACTCGGTTCGACCATTTGTTCACTGTCATCTCTCATCATCATCGTTTCACACATTTCCAATGTTTGTTCTAATTCACCTTTGAACAACTTTCCCAATCTTGTTCCTTTGTGAATTTTTACATTATTTCTTTCGTAATTAGCAATTCTTATTGGGATTATTCCGTTTTTTGGTACAACACACTCGTCGGTTAGCATTATATTACAGGTTTTTGTAACTGACTTATCCGGCTCAAAAATAAAAGTGTCCTCACTCTTGACGTTGACTTTAACTGGAATTATGTGATCACAATGATATTCTAATTCGAAGGCTTCCAATGCTATTACTTCCGCAAATCGTGATCCCTGATAGTTTGCTTTTCTTTTGATTGTGCCATCATTTAAGTCGATGACGCAATTATCTAACTTGCGAAGGATATCTATCCCTAGGATGCATTCACTTCTACACTCCGTCATTAGTTTGAATATGTGATCAACTGTTTGACTCGAGAAGTGAACGGTCAGTTTAATATCTCCTCTTAATTGCATGGTATGCGATGACATAGATATCACCGTATCGTTTGTACTTTTTATACTCTTTTTCTGATTTTCTGATAATTGATCCTCCCTTATCATGGAGGCTGCTGCTCCGGTATCTATTAGCGCTTTTATGATCCTATTATCGATCGACACTTGGATGCTAGGTCTGGCTTCATTGAGTTTTGATAACCTCTCATTTTCTTCTAGCCCGTAACATCCGTAAACTTTTCTTGTGGTACAATGACAGTTGGTTATTGCATCCAGATTACTGCTCAATTCTCTTAGTTGCTGATTTTGATTGTCATACAGTCCACCTTGTGGCTTTTCCACATTTTTATGATCCGCTTGGATGATCGTCGTTTTTGTTTTCTATCAATTGTTCCTCTTCCATTCGTCGATTTTTAATTAGTCGTATTTCTTTATCGTGTTTTGCCGTTATCAGATATTTTGCGACAAAAATGCATAGACATGCCAGAATCTTATATGAGTTACCAAATACTTGTCAAAGTTGTCGTAGTGATACTAGTGATGAACAGATCATTTTGAGCAGTGCCACTGTATAATATATTCCTAGTATAGTTGAGAACATATTCCCCAAAACTGCAAAATATCCCCATATGCTATACAATACTTTGTATACTACCTTTTTGAAATGTTCTTTTGATAACAACACATCAAAATTATAATCCCCAACATGGCTACCCTCGATTACTTTGCTCACCATTATTGATAATATTTTCTCTTTCTCGTTAGGAAACAACATGTGTTTTCTTGCACTTTCTATGGCATCTCGCGTGTACACACCGTTGTTATTCATATCATTTATCTCTTGAAATTCTAACTTTTTCTCAAGTTCTGTTAATTCTAGTTTAAACGGTTTAGTTGCCTCTTTCCTATCAGACATTGTAATCCACATTTCATCATTTAGCTGGTATAATGGATCAAGCAAATTGATACACTTATCGATTTTCCTTGGAATATAAGTTTTATCTGTTAGTATTCTGGTTATAGGCTGTAAATACACTGTTTCTCCTTTATAAATAACGGGTAATTCGTTGGTACATTGGTTATTCGTTGCTAGTGATACACTGACCGGTTTACATTGAAAAGTCTGTAATACTTCTCCTACTACTCTCGCAAAAGTTCCTTTTTCCGCAAACAATATTGGTGCCATTAAATCTGGGTTTGTAACCGCTACAGCCATCTTTGTTCTCAATATCTCTCTATTGAGTTTGCAGTCGTTAGTAATTGTTGCTTGATATACTTTGTCTAATTGAACTAATTGATGATGATAAAAGTAATCAATTTTATTATTAAAATACGAAGATAGTTTGACATCAAATTTATCGATTTTCAATTTTGCGTCTTTAATTTCATTACTACTGATATAAATACCTTCATAATTAGTCTTTACAACTGCTTTTCCGCATTTGATAACTTCTCCTTTTTCTACAAATCTCATGGCTTCTGCTTCTGAGTCTGCCATATATATTGTTGGGGTATCTTTTTCTTGTACGATTACTGTTTTCCTTTTTTGATCTTTTATTCTCTTTGATTCTGCATCGGTAAACTGTTTTCCTCTGATTGTTCGGAATTTCAGTGACTTTAATTTTATTAATTGGCATTCATATTTATCTTTCTTATACACGATCATCGATTCACCAATGTCACAACTAGATTCATCAAGCGTACAAAACTTGTGTGTCATCATTTTCTTTGATGAACTATCAAATGATGCTTTAAATTTTCTCAATTCAACATAGTATTGTCTCCGAACCACAATGTTATCTTCAATCTGACCCCATATTTTATACTTTCCTCTCATACAGTATCCGCCGGCTGATGTCCATCCGACCACATTTACTGATTGTTTTACCCTTGCCCCTACTTGAGCTTTCAATTCAATTCCATCCGTTGTTTTAATCTTTTTCGTTTTAAATGCCTCTTCACACTCACTTGGTGTTTTTATTAATGCCTCTGGCGCCCATGTCGGTACTAACATGGTCCTTGCCACTTGGTTACATACAAAGCTCTCCTCTGAAAACTTGATTATACACTCTTTTGCCTCTGTGTGAATAAAATCAGATTCTTGATACACATGAAAAATCTTGGGTTCGGTTATGATTAATTTGGTTGGATTCGCTTCTGGACAATTTTCCACATCTAATAATGAATACTTTTGCCCCCATTTTGGGTTCTGACAATCATAGGCTATAATCGCATTACTTCCTTTGATTAAATCTAATAATAGTGTTATTATTACTATTATTATTGAGATACTTGATTTTCCTTCACTTTTATTTGGTTTTTTCGTCGTTTTGTTCACAAGCTTTTTTACAATTTCTTCGGTATCATCATTTTCTATCGTTTCGCTTTCACTCGTTTTTAATGTTTCATCATACATTATTTTCCAACCTCCTTCCAGTTTTATCCATGGCATCACATCAACTTTTAATCTCTGATATATTATTTTAGCTACTTCATTTATTTGCTCCTTTGGATTTGATCTTAGGAGTTTTTTATATCTCGAAATTAGATATGCCATTGCCGTAATTACTTTATCTCTATTTATACCAGTTGTGAAGAGTATCCTTAAAACCACCTCCTCATTTACATCTTCTGCACTCAACTCTCTGACCTCTTTTTCCATTAATCTGATTTTTTGTATCATATTTTCAATTAATGCTGATGATTTTGTTTCTGGATACCATTTTGGGTTCATTGCTTTTAGAAGTTCTATTATCATAATTAAATCGTTATTATCGTCTGCTACTCTTGGATTTTCATGTCTCTTTTTGTTTGCTATTTCTCTCAAATGCTCTGCAGTTTTTCGATCATCTGACTTCTCTGCTATTTCTGACTTTCGAGGTCGTCCTCTACCTTACTTCATTGTTTCAGCATCTTGCATTATTGCCTGCTTGGAGATCGTTTCTATCGTCTCCTGCAAATTACCGTATTTATTATCCAATGGTTGAAAAATTATTTCTTTTTCTAGTGGTGACTTTGCACTTCCTTCGGATGGTTGATCCCACATTTTAAATAACATATCATAATCATTTTCTTTATTTAGTTCGACAGACGGAGTTGCTATTCTTGAGCTAGTTTCTCTATTTATTACTGCAGATATAGTATTCTCGTCTATTGTATTTATTCCATAGTCAATCAGATATTCGCCATCTTTCAACTCGATATCGTTAAAATATAATTTTATTTCATCATTTGGTCCTATTTTTCGAGGCCATTTATCTCTTGCCAATTGTCGTATTTTGTTTACCATTGTACATACATGGACTTCTGTTTTCGATAGTATCATTTGGAGAAAATATTCGTCTTTAGTATCCAATGTTATTTTTAGAGGTTCATGAAATTTCGGACTTTTTCTCACAAATTTTCCGTAACCTTTAATCATCTCTTTTAACTCTATTTCTAATTCAAACACTCGTGTTTCTCTCTGTCTCATTACCATTAATGGGATTAAACTGGTTAAACATTCTGGATTAATTCTGCTTACTTGAACTTTATTTATTACTCTCAATGTTTCATTATCATCATAAGGTCGTTTTTTCGAAACTTCTTTTAGTTCCTCTTTCATTTTTATCTGCCTCTCAGTTTCCTCATTATCAACATCAACTTCATTTATAAAACACTCATACTCATTAAGTGACACCTCCGACTTTCTCTCTATGAGTCGGCTATATTGAGTTTTAAACTCCTTTAATTCCTCTCTCAAAGTATTTATTTCATTATTCGTATTAGTAATTTCTACTCCATTTATTTGTTTCACTTCTGGTTCACTTTTAAATTTTACTCTATTTGGTGACTCACTTCTCTGATTGGTACAAACTTTTGCTAAATGACCATATCTCTGGCAGTTGTAACATCTGATTTGTCCATTGAAATTCACTTTATCTCTTCCATCATTATTATACGGACTTGCTCGCCTTTCTCGATATTGATTTTGTCTATATGGACTTGATTGTCTTGAACTATTTCTATTATTTCTATTATCATACTGACGATATTCAGAACGATTATCTCTAAAACTATTTCTGTTATAGTCAGAACGACTGTCTCTATTAGAGTAACGATTGCTTCTATAAGAATTGTTTCTGTTAAAGTCAGAACGACTGTCTCTATTATCGTCTCTAAATCGATTTTGATTTTGTTCTGTAAAATTTAATGCGTCAAATCTTTTCCTGTTTTCAGGTGATTGACTTCTACTCGAATTCGGACTATTTTTTGTCTATTTTTTACAAAATTTAGATATAACTGTTTCATTTCTTCCCATGGAACATCATCATCGTTTTCCAACTTAGGTTTCGCCGTCGTTGGCCTTTGAATCTCAACTGCATCTATAGATGCATTGAATCTATCTCTCTGTATTGCCTCTACTCTTTTCGCTTTATGAACTAATTCATTCAAATCTCGGTATTCAACCATTATTAGTGCTTTATATAAATATTTCTGGATTCCATTCCAAAACTGATCCTCAATTAATTTTGGAGTGTGCTCTCCGGCACCAAATGCCTTTTTTGCTAACTCTGTTATCGTATACACGTACTCTCCAACAGACTCTCTAGATCCTTGATATCGATTTCTAAATTTTTGTACATTTATATTTTGTAAATCGCTGTCAATTACTATCTCTGCTCTCAAATTTTCAATAAGTTGATCGAGATTATTTCCTCTACACTCTAAATTATTATATGCCTGTAGCGCATATCCTTTTAAATACAACGGAATCCTCCTATTTGATTCATCAGGCGTCCAACCACAGGCGTCTGCATACTGAGTAATTTCAGTGAAAAAATCGTCGAACTTTTCAGGTTCTCCTCTATAAGGTTCAATCGGTAAAATTTTAATAAAATTATTATTATTTTGATTATTATTCATTTTATATACGATTCTATTTCTCAAATTATAAATTATATCAGGTGGATTATCTATTTTAGATTTAAAATTTTAATTTATGGTCAATAATATTATTTAGTATAAATATATTTTCCCGATATATTCTACACTAACCCTCTGATCGCAATTCCTATCCCCCAAATTGTTGATAACAATAATTGATTTTAAAGTCCCGGTTCGCGGCACCAAATGTTGAGGTCTCACTATTTTAGATTAAGATCTCAACGTGCACTGGTATAGTGTATATACAACTTTAATATATCAAAAACACAAATTTATTTTATAAGATTTATTGAATAAAAATTACCAAATATAATATTCGATTTCGACACGAATTTCCACACGATAAAATGTAATATTCGAATCTAAACAAATGCGTGCTAAACTTTGTTTCTGTTAAATGTTGTGTATGCGTGTTGTGTTTGTTATGCAAAAAATGATTTGTTGAGCTCTGCTCCGATTTTAAGTTCTTTTTCGAGATTAACTCTAAAAGAAATATGTCGCAATATTTTAGGGCGAATATACTGAGCTTAACTCTAGTATATATACTAAATTATATTATGGGTTTTGTTTATATTATTTTAATTTATTTTTCAATGCTATAAGAGCTATTGAAATTAAATACTTAAATGAATTTATTTTTCTTTCTTAAATGCTATAAGAGCAACAAATGATTTGATTTATTTTTCAATGGTATAAGAGCTATTGAAATTGTTGAATGATTACAGCTGTTTTTGGAAAAGCTGTTTTAAAATTTAAATAATAATAATAATAACAATAATAGTAATAATAATAATAATAATAATAATAATAATAATAATAATAATAATAATAATAATTAACACGATTATCAGTACTACTAATAATAATATTAGTAATAATAATACTAGTGATTTTACCCTTTTATTTTATTTTATTGAGTTGTACCAAAACGAATAACAAAATAAATTTAATAATTAAAATGAATTACACCCTTTACAATGAATAAAACACACAGATAAATCATTATTTACAAATGTTTAAAATAAAATACACAGATAAATTATTATTTTCAAATGTTTAAATAATTGTCAAACAGGTAATGGAATAGATGAAATTGTCTAAATGAATGAATTCAACCAAATAGCAATATAATAAATGATTGTCAATTGTAGTATTATCTCTGATGTTGATTGTCTGCTTTTCCTCGTTCTGATTTGGGATTTGTTTATGATCGTTCTTCTGCGTAAATGTTGATTCTATATTTGCTGGGCCCTGTCCTGTAGTACTTTGTCAGCACGAAGGTGTCTAGTGGTTTTCCTTAGTCATCTAACATAACGATAAATTGAGTGGAGAGACCAAAGCTACATTTACCAAAGGGAAAATTGGTTGATTAACTAACTGTACTAAGCCGGAATCAAACCTATATTGAGATTCTCACAATTCCAGGAGTAGGGTATGAGTAGGCCCTAGGGGTTCTGTGATAACGTAACTTCAAGATAAAATGCGTAAGTCCTTCTATCGGCAGCCAATGACCGGGAAAACGAAGGTCCTTCGAGGAGTAGCACTAGTAGTAGCGCTTACCTGCTCGAATGGCATTCGGCTGTTGCGTACAGTACTAACATGATTTCGATCATGCGTACGTAGCAGTATATCCAAATCGTGCGGTGTACTGGGAAAAGGTAACCCTAGAATACGAATGAAATTGGCGCCGATCAGTAGTACGAGTTAAGTGGTGTTTAGATTTTCACGTACAACCAACACTAGTAGGACGAATGGTTTTTAAATATTGGTAAACCATTTCTAAATGTTTATCACGAATGTTTTCCTCGCAAAAAGTTTTCATTTCTTTGCAAATCGTAGTTTGAATATTCGATCTTTTATTTACTCTTTCATTTCGCACATTATAATGAAGATTTTGATGCATTTTTTATATAATTTTTCTTTTAATGAGCAAAAATTGTTGTCATTCGGCATATCTTCGTTTAAAATAACTTCTTCAGGATTTTAGTCATCTTCATTTTCCTCTTCATATAAATTTAATTTCTCTATCAATTCTATTATAAATTTGGTTATCGTTGTTTTCGAAGGTAATTTAAATATGCTGTGATCATTGTGATTTTGTTGTTCTGGGTTGTGTAGAAATTGTAAAACTTTCGAATAAATTGTTCTTCTTTCTTGTATTCTGTAAACAAGTTCACTTTTTAATTTAATGCTTAATGCGCTGTTAAATGCAGTTAATTCATCTAATATGAATATTAACACAACATCTGAAGAAAGTAAATTAATATCTGATCCGCAAAGAGCTTCCAGAACAACTTTTACTGGCTGCAAAGCGGATATAATATCGTGCAATAATTTTAATCCAGCCTGATTAAATGCAAAATTTAGGTTCAAATCGATAATGCTTTTACGAATACAATCTTTGAGTTCATAAAATCTTTCCAGTGTTGTTAACAAGCTACTCCATCTTGTTTTTGAGTCATATAATAATGACTTTTCTTTTCCAAACTGCTCGATCACATGTTTTTACAAAACTTCATTTTTTGTAGGTGATTTTTTAAATATTTTTATAATCGTTCTAATTTTATTAATTAGACAATTGATGCTAGGATCTTTAATATCATTAATTAGAGAATCGTCGAACATGATTTTAATATCCGAGTCATCTTCAATATCTTCCTCGTCTTCAAATTCAATAGTTTCCTGGTCTTCAATTTCAATATTTTCCTGGTCTTGATTTTCAATTTCGTCGATTTCTGTTGGTTTATCTGTTTTATATAA
Organism: Schmidtea mediterranea; assembly: GCA_022537955.1. NCBI lineage: Eukaryota > Metazoa > Platyhelminthes > Tricladida > Dugesiidae > Schmidtea > Schmidtea mediterranea. The sequence goes on from CM039680.1 coordinate 79,335,098, forward strand.
AATTTGTACAACTGCTAATTGTATACCGTGAGCCATACATAATTGGTGAATAATATTTAAATTAGATCCAAATTCGCGCATTACTGATGCACCATCTGTTGTGCAGCCGACGATATCTTTTAAAGATATGTTAGAATTTTCCAATTTATTTCTCAAAATTTCTTCACATTTTTCTGCTGGCATTTTCCCGTAAATTCTGCTGAGGCCGAGGTTCCAAAACGTTGTGCCATTGTGCACATTGATATTTAAATACCTACGATTTCTATTCGATGTCCACTCATCAAGAGTTAAACTGAATTTAATTAACATGCGCTTTCTGAATAGTAATTCACCTGTTACTTCTTTCTTTGCATTTTTTCCATAATTGATAACGATATTTTGTATGGCACTTTGAGATTTTGGAATATTTTCGTATTTTCCTTCAAGCAGCTTTGTTATATCGTATGATTTACATATTGAAATAAACGGAAGACCACCTACAGCGATCATAACCGATAATACAGCTGGCAAAGAGTCGTCGATTTTTTCAGCAAAAACGATGTGATTTGACCAGAACGAATAGTTTCCGATGTTTCGACAACGTCATCGTTATTGATGTAATCGTGGTCTCTTTTTAATAAATTAATATTGTGCTTTGTTCTTAGATGGGAATGTAATCCACTAGTACTGCTACCAGCTGCTTTGATGCGCTTACCGCAAGCTTGTATTTGGCATATGCCAGTATCCTTTTCTCGTTTGAAGTATTTCCATTGCGTTTCTTTCTTTCCGTTCATTGTGCTGTAAAATAATTATTTATTTAAAAAAATATAATCGATACAAAATAAATAAGCAATAAAAAATAATTAAAAATTTACCTTTTACAGAAACTTTTAACGTCGAAACTTTTACGTATTTTTTGTTGAATTGTGTATAATGATGTTCACACGAAAAAAATCTTGACGAACTTGACGAACCGATTCTTTTTATGCTGCGCGCATTACTGATCAGCAAGGATGTCAAAACAAAACTGTATAAATTTGGCGACTCTTTTGAGAAAAAGACCGAAAAAGATATTGCCTTTCCGGTCGGCCTTTTTTACCTGCTATTCAAAAGAGCCGTCAAATGTATCGGAATAACTTCCGACGCCCATTCGCTGACTCCAATCTGTCCAGATAAATTAGATATACTGGGGGTCATAAAATATAAAAGCTTCTTATAATGTACACCCATCTGTTTTGTGTTGATGTAGACGTAGACCACGAAATGCCAGGCAGCAAAGAAATAGGACTTAAATTATAATTAAAATATATCATTTTAAACGAAATTAATAAATTTCGGTAATTACCGGTTTTTTATTTTGTAAAACCGGTTTTCATCAAAAACCGGTTTCGGTATTACCGATTATGGAATCCCTAGTTGGCTGGTAAGCTCACAGTATACTCCGTATAAATTAGCTGTTTACATATTGTTTGTTATTTTGCAAGCGGATTAGCATAAAATAAGATTAATTCAAAAACCCTTTGAGAATCGGGAGCGAAAGTGAAGCTGCTACACATAATCACTAAAAACAATAGGATTTATTATATAAGTGGGATGACATAAGTGATTGTGAAAATACTTTTACTCGTTCCACCAAAGATTAACTGACCCAGGCATCAAAAAAGAATTATCAAATAAATATTTAAAAGAAAAGTTTTTAGTTTTGAAAAATATTATTACAGAAAAAACATCGGTAATAATTATAAAAAATTACATTTCTAAATTTATGTATTTATTAAAAATTTTTTACTATTGAATTAAAGAAAATAATGTTAATCTGATAATCAAGAAAGTTTTTATTTAATATTTTATGTTTCATTATAACAAAACTGCTGACGTCTGAGCCTTTAAAACAACAGTATGCCATTGCTTATACTGATTTATTTCAGATTGCATTAGAGAATTTTTTGCATTTTTAATTTACCAAAAAAACTTTCAATTTTTTTAATAAAATTCTATTGAAATTAATCATTTAAATGTGAAATAAATTTTGTGAAATCCTTCAATTTGAAATTAGCATAATTATTTAATATTTATTATCTTATAATTTATTATTTTTATCAATATTATTGCCTTATTTCTCCTCTTTCATGTATAAATAATAAGGATTACAAAATTTATATAGTAAATTAAATAAAAAGTTCTCGGAGAGGAAGATTTGGCCCGAAATATGTAAAAAAGAAATAAAGGATAATTCAGGTAAAAGCTGAACTAACATTTTTAGGGGTAATAAAACTAATTTATCAGTTAGGATACTTGTTCTGATTGTCGTTCGCATCATACACTAAGCGAAGTTGAGATAAATCACCTATAATATAAAAAGAAAATCAATAAATTTATAGCATATAAACACACCAACTCACCTTGAGGTTGCTTGTAAAATAGTCAATGAGACAAACCCTACACTATAGAAACAGAAAAAGTGACAAAAATAAAATAATGCACATTAACACAACCCATAATAAAACATGCATGCAAACTTTTAACATGTAGCCATCCGAAGTTGAAAAAACCCCTATAATAAATAATTTTATAGACATTTTTGAGATAATTTTAGAAAGAAAAATGGCGGAAAGTTTTTTAATTTAAATTTTGAGGTTTTTGCTAGGAAATTTAGAGTAAATGAGGATGTATATTCATAAGATTTACCCTTAAAACTAAAATTAATTTAATATTTCAGATATTTCTGTCGAAAAAAAGCAAAATCTGAAATCCGAAAAAAAGCATAAATTTTTAAATTATATTGGTAAGTTTTAAAAAATAATCATAAACCAAATTATTTTGTGTACATAATCGATGATTTATTACAAAATATGTATAAAAAGTGTAATTATTTAATGCAAATAATAATTTTTATAACTACAAAAATAATTTAACTGACATTTTTTGAATAATATCCGAAAAAAATACATATTTTTGGAGATTAGTTATTGTTACTTAATTTCCTAAATACTATTTATAATAATATATGTTGTTGGCGAATGGGGTTGGTTTTTATTTATTTTTTCTAGGGTTTTTGTGCATCTACCTCCTTAAACGCCATCACGATTATTATTCTATCCCTCCTATGTACCCATGGTGATTGCCATGTTTGGTAATGTACATAAGGGTTGAAAATTCATGAGCAGGTGAGCTCCATTTCTAGAACTACTCCTCAGGATATTTTCACTTTCGGGTTCTGGACTGCCGATGGAAGGTCTTACGTCTTTCTCTTTCTATATCCTGGTCCTTACTCGTCTATTCCTACAATTTCCATACTTATTTATCATCTTTACCCATTATTTATAAATGTATCCTTCAAAAATTTGGGCAGCGTTCCTCCCTTATTTTTCGGTAAATTTCCTGTTTCATTTGTTTAATCACGGTAACGACTGCATTTTCCTAATTTACTTTTATCTTTCCCTATATTAAGAATTTGATTACCAGTTCTTCAACTCCCGGTACATTTCCCATGATTTTAAGTAATTACAACCCTCTGCGGTCACTTTAAGAAACACTTCTCTCTTCTGTCAGATTATGTCATTCAACCTTTGGAAAACTGCTTTCAAATTTACATTCCTGTACTAACCTATCCTTTCCTACTCGATTTTTAATTAATTTTCCGTAATTATTTTAAATTTTCCCTACAAAACTTTAATCCCACTTAACTATAGTCGCACTTCCCGAATTTCATTTTCTACTCACTCCGGCTACTTTTCAGCAGCCGCTTCGAGTTATACAACGGCGCCCTGCGTAGCGGTCCTGTGCGTATTGCCAGACCCGACTGCGGACTGCGAGGCGTCAACGAGGCATGACCCGCGACCTCAACTAGAGGTTTTCACACACCAGCCGGCACGAGATCCGTCCCATGAACTGCTATTGAAATACTTATTATAAATAAGATTTTAGGGGGACTTGTCAGTGGCACCAAAAGATTCCACGACCATCCAGAATAAAATCAAAAACTTTAACACCGAAATATATATTTATACAAAAAATAACAGTACTTACAATCCACAGTCATGCAACCAGATTTGAAAAATTGGCATAAATTGGCATACAAAATTTGGTCTAAGAATGATTCACTGCTAATGGAATATTAATATTACAATGTTGAATTTTATTTTTATTATTATTTTTCCATAATATTATTTTTTTAACCCCAATATTTTGTTTTCTGGTCGCCTCTTCTGCCTGTGTTTTTTCTAAACCTTATTTTGCAAGGTTTTGGCGGTTTATTTTATTTTTCGTATGTTTCTTGCGGCATCTGTAGGCATTTTTCCGAATTTTAATTAATTATTTGTTTTATTTAATTTTTGTTATATTTTTAATTTGTTTTAATTAATATGTTTTATTTTATTTTTGGTCTCTTCTTGCGGTGCGTGCTTATGTTACAGCAGCCATATTGACAATTTCCAAACGACATTAATTATTTTGTTTTAACTTATACAATTTTCACCTTTTTGTTTAAATTGGTTTTGTAAATTTGTTTTAATTTTGGCTCTGAGCCCAACAATATGAAATAGTTGATCAAAGTTATATTTAAGAGCTTGAATTATGATCATATTTCCTTATGAAATCATAATTCAACTCTTAAAATTTAACTTTAAGTTATATAACTATATAAAAAATAACTTACTTAGCAGCCATTTAAAAAATGGCTGAAATGCATTTATTTTTTCACAAAATAAATTCCGCCAAGTTGATTTATGTATCAACTTGAATTATAGCGGAATTTATCTCAATGGGGCTTGGTGTATATATGCATAATGCAAACATGAACACAGGAAAAGCTAGACTACCCAATGGTAAAGTTGGCTTGACTCCTGTTAGAACGTTCAGTACTGACTGGTATCGGAAATATATATTTCGACAAAGTTGGCCACCATACAAATTTGCTCAAACATATACATTTTTTTTGTCTTGGAATTTTGAATTATTTTGGAATTCATTTTATTCCTTTTGTTGGGGTTGTCGGTGAAAATTAAATAGGATGTATTGTCAATCTGACTCCAAGCGTGAACTCCAAACGATATAAACTTTGTTGATTTATACACTTTATCTCCACTTTAAAATGACAAAAAGAATTATCTATTACAATCACAACTTGATGCTTATTACGACTCTTCGGGAAGAATAGCTTTTTTCGGATCAATTGGATTTCACAATCACTTGACTACTGTGACGGGTTTCTGAGATTGATAAATCTGATTTAGTTGCTTTGCTTTGACTAAAATTTACTCAATAACTTTGATGGCTTTTGTTAGGGTTATAACAAAGCATGAATAAAAATAATAAATTTTAAAATTATCAAAATCAATTAAAATTAATAAATTTTGAAAAAAGTAAAAATCAATATTTTTCGGGGGGGGGAAAGTGGTAACTGGTGGCAAATTTGATTGAAAAGACGAATAAAATATTATTAGACTGAGATAAGGTATATTGAAGGGTCAGGAGCCCAAAAACAAATTAATTAATTAATTTAATTATTTACCGACAAACCCATTAATCATGGGCCGCCGAGCTGAACGTCAGCTTAATGTGGTTCCCAGCATTAGTGAAACGGGCAATAAATTGTCCGAAATGGAAAATTGTTTTTCAGTAGTAATCCAGATTAATGGAAATCCTAAAATTATAAAATTAACTGACAACAAAATAAGTTGCCAGTTGGTCGGTGCGCGAAAATAACGAGTCGAAGGAAACGAGTGAATAGCAGTAAATCGATAAAGTTAATCAGATTGCAGTTGAACTTACATCGTGATACCCTTAGGGTGTGTACGATGAAAAAATTATTGTGTATCGTGGTGAATATTTGTTAGATGACGAAGGAAAACCATTAGACACCTTCGTGCTAACAAAGTATTACAGGACCGGGCCCAACAAATACAGGATCAACATCCACGCAGAAGAACGACCCAAATCAGAACATCAAAGACAATAATTCATTATCTATCGTGATATATTTAACAATTATCTATTGTGATCTGTTATCTGAATATTTGACAATCATTTATTGTAATCCATTTAACAATTGACAATCATTTATTGTGATCCATTTAACAATTTGTAAATAATGATGTAAATGTATATTTTATTTTTTTGGTAAAGGATATAATCCATTTTTATTATAAAGGGTGTAATTTATTCTAATTATTAAATTTATTCCTCACTATTCATTTTTATGCAACTTAATAAAAATAAAAAATAAAAAAGGGTAAAATCATTGGAGTTAATACATATAATCTTATTAATTATTATTATCATTATTAATATTGGTATTGTTATTATTACTATATAATTGTATTATTATTATTATTATTATTATTATTATTATTATTATTATTATTATTATTATTATTATTATTATTATTATTATTATTATTATTATTATTATTATTATTATTATTATTATTATTATTATTATTAAAATTAACAGCTGAAAATTATTTCCAACGATTGAAAATAATTGAAATCATTATTCAACAAGTAACAGCTGAAAAGTATTATTGAAATTAATCATAAAACGATCATAATAAATTGATTATTATTGCTCTTATAGCAATAGCATTTTAAAAAATAATAAAATAAAATAATATAAGTATGCTCTTAGAGCACTTGAAAAATAAATTAAAATAATAAGCATAAAAAATTTTAGTATATATACTGAAGCTAAAGCTCAGTATATTCGCCCAAAAATACAGCGACAAAATTCTTTAAGAGTCAATCTCGAAAAGAAATTAAAATCGGAGCAGAGCTCAACAAATCTTTTTCGCATTCACATACATAGCATACATAAATAACATTTAACAAATACAAATCTTGCACGCATTGTTTATAACTATTTTATCTGTGGAAACTGATTTGAAAAATTGAATACTATATTTGGTAAATTTTATTTAATAAATTTTATAAACGATCTTGTGTTTTGATATATTAAAGTTATATATATAAGAATACCAGTGCAACGTTGAGATCTTAAATAGTGAGACCTCAACATTTGGTGCCGCGAACCGGGAATTTAAAATCAATTATTGTTATCAACAATTTGGGGGATAGGAATTGTGATCAGAGGGTTAGTGTAGAATATATCGGGAAAATATATTTATACCAAATAATATTATTGACCATAAATTGAAACTTTAATTTAAAAATTTAAAATAGATAATCCACTTGAAATAATTTATAATTTGAGAAATAGAATCGTATATAAAATGAATAATAATCAAAATAATAATAACTTTATAAAAATTTTACCAATTGAACCTTATAGAGGAGAGCCTGAAAAGTTCGACGATTTTTTCACTGAAATCACTCAATATGCAGACGCTTGTGGTTGGACACCTGATGAGTTAAAGAGGAGAATTCCGTTATATTTAAAAGGATATGCACTACAGGCATATAATAATTTAGAGTGTAGAGGAAACAATCTTGATCAACTTATTGAAAATTTGAGAGCAGAGATAGTAATTGACAGCGATTTACAGAAAATAAATGTGCAAAAGTTTAGAAATCGATATCAGGGATCTAGAGAGTCAGTTGGAGAGTACGTGTATACGATAACAGAGTTAGCAAAAAAGGCATTTGGTGCCGGAGAGCACACGCCGAAATTAATTGAGGATCAGTTTTGGAATGGAATCCAGAAATATTTATATAAAGCACTAATAATGGTTGAATATAGAGATTTGAATGAATTAGTTCATAAAGCGAAAAGAGTAGAGGCAATACAGAGAGATAGATTCAATGCATCTATAGATGCAGTTGAAATTCAAAGGCCAACGACGGCGAAACCTAAGTTGGAAAACGATGATGATGTTCCATGGGAAGAGATGAAACAATTATATTTAAATTTTGTAAAAAATAGACGAAAAAACAGTCCGAATTCAAGTAGAAGTCAATCACCTGAAAACAGGAAAAGATTTGATGCATTAAATTTTACAGAACAAAGTCAAAATAGATTTAGAGACGATAATAGAGACAGTCGTTCTGACTATAACAGAAATAATTCGTATAGAGGCAATCGCTTCTTTAATAGAGACAGTCGTTCTGACTATAACAGAAATAGTTTTAGAGATAGTCGTTATAACAAAAGTAATGGAGACAATTATTCGGGGAATAATAATAATCGTTCTGAATACCGCCAGTATGATAATAGAAATAATAGAAATAGCTCAAGAGGCAGACAATCGAGTCCGTATAGACAAAATCAATATCGAGAAAGGCGAGCAAGCCCGTATAATAATGATGGAAGAGATAAAGTAAATTTCAATGGACAAATCAGATGTTACAACTGCCAGAGATATGGCCATTTAGCAAAAGTTTGTACCAATCAGAGAAGCGAGTCACCAAATAGAGTAAAATTTAAAAGTGAACCAGAAGTGAAACAAATAAATGGAGTAGAAATTACTAATACGAATAATGAAATAAATACTTTGAGAGAGGAATTGAAAGAGTTTAAAATTCAATATAACCGACTCATGGAAAGAAAGTCGGAGGTGTTACTTAACGAGTATGAGTGTTTTATAAACGAAGTTGATATTGATAATGAGGAAACTGAGAGACAAATAAAAATGAAAGAGGAATTAAAAGCAGTTTTGAAAAAACGACCTTATGATGACAACGAAACATTGAGAGTGATAAATAAAGTTCAGATAAGCAGAATTGATCCTGAATATTTAAACAGTTTAATCCCATTAATGGTAATGAGACAAAAAGAAACACGAGTATTCGAATTAGAGATAGAATTAAAAGAGATGATTAAAAGTTATGGAGAATTTGTGAGGAAAAGTCCGAAATTTTATGAACCCCTAAGAATAACATTGGATACTAAAGACGAATATTTTCTTCAAATGGTATTATCGAAAACAGAAGTCCATGTGTGTACAATGGTAAACAAAATACGACAATTGGCAAGAGATAAATGGCCTCGAAAAATAGGGCCAAACGATGAAATAAAATTATATTTTAACGATATTGAGTTGAAAGATGGCGAATATCTGATTGACTATGGAGTAAATACAATAGATGAGAATACTATATCTGCAGTGATAAATAGAGAAACTAGCTCAAGGGTAGCAACACCTTCTGTTGAACTGAATGAGGAAAATGATTATGATATGCTGTTTAAAATGTGGGATCAACCATCCGAAGGGAGTGCAAAGTCACCACTAGAAAAAGAAATAATTTTTCAACCATTGGATAATAAATATGGTAATTTGCAAGAGACAATAGAAAAGATCTCCAAACAGGCAATAATGCAAGATGCTGAAACAATGAAGCGAGGTAGAGGACGACCTCGGAAGTCAGAAATAGCAGAAAAATCAGAGGATCGAAAAACTGCAGAGCGTTTGAGAGAAATAGCAAATAAAAGGAGACATGAAAATCCAAAAGTAGCAGACGATAATAACGATTTAATCATGATAATTGAACTTCTAAAAGCAATGAACTCAAAACTATATCCGGAAACAAAACCATCAGCATTAATCGAAAATATGATACAAAAAATCAGATTAATGGAAAAAGAGGTCAGAGAATTGAGTGTAGAGGATGTAAATGAGGAGGTGGTTCTACGGATACTCTTCACAACTGGTATAAATAGAGATAAAGTAATTACGGCAATGGCATATCTAATTACGAGATATAAAAAGCTCTTAAGATCAAATCCAAAGGAGCAAATAAATGAAGTAGCTAAAATAATATATCAAAGATTAAAGGCAGATGTGATGCCATGGATAAAACTGAAAGGAGGTTGGAAAATAATGTATGATGAAACATTAAAAACAAGTGAAAGCGAAACGATAGAAAATGATGATACTGAGGCAATTGTAAAAAATCTTGTGAACAAAACGACGAAAAAACCAAATAAAAGTGAAGGAAAATCAAGTATCTCAATAATAATAGTAATAATAACACTATTATTAGATTTAATCAAAGGAAGTAATGCAATTATAGCCTATGATTGTCAGAACCCAAAATGGGGGCAAAAGTATTCATTACTAGATGTGGAAAATTGTCCAGAAGCAAATCCAACCAAATTAATCATAACCGAACCCAAGATTTTTCATGTGTATCAAGAATCTGACTTTATACACACAGAGGCAAAGGAGTGTATAATCAAGTTTTCAGAGGAAAGTTTTGTATGTAATCAAGTGGCAAGAACAATATTAACCCCCACTTGGGCGCCAGAAGCATTAATAATAACACCAAGCGAGTGTGAAGAGGCATTTAAAACGAAAAAGATTAAAACAACAGATGGAATAGAATTAAAGGCTCAAGTGGGAGCGAGAGTAAAACAATTAATAAATGTGGTTGGATGGTCATCAACCGGCGGATACTGTATTGGAGGAAAGTATAAAATATGGGGTCAAATTGCAGATAACATTGTGGTTCGAAGACAATATTATGTTGAATTGAGAAAATTTAAAGCATCATTTGATAGTTCATCAAAGAAAATGATGACACACAAGTTTTGTACGCTTGATGAATCCAGTTGTGACACTGGGGAATCGATGATCGTGTATAAAATAGATAAGTACAAATGCCAATTAACAAAATTGAAGTCACTGAAATTCCGAACAATCAGAGGAAAACAGTTTACCGATGCAGAATCAAAAAGAATAAAAGATCAAAAAAGGAAAACAGTAATCGTACAAGAAAAGGATACCCCAACAATATATATGGCAGAATCAGAGACAGAAGCCATGAGATTTGTAGAAAAAGGAGAAACTATCAAATGCGGAAAAGCAGTTGTAAAGACTAATTATGAAGGTATTTATATCAGTAGTAATGAAATTAAAGATGCAAAATTGAAAGTCGATAAATTTGATGTCAAATTATCTTCGTATTTTAATAATAAAATTGATTACTTTTATCATCATCAATTAGTTCAATTAGACAAAGTATACCAAGCAACAATTACTAACGACTGTAAACTCAATAGAGAAATATTGAGAACAAAGATGGCCGTAGCGGTTACAAACCCAGATTTAATGGCACCAATATTGTTTGCAGAAAAAGGAACTTTTGCAAGAGTAGTAGGAGAAGTATTACAGACCTTTCAATGTAAACCGGTCAGCGTATCACTAGCAACGAATAACCAATGTACCAACGAATTACCCGTCATTTATAAAGGAGAAACAGTGTATTTACAGCCTATAACCAGAATACTAACAGATAAAACTTACATTCCAAGGAAAATCGATAAATGTACCAATCTGCTCGATCCATTATACCAGCTAAATGATGAAATGTGGATTACAATGTCTGATAGAAAAGAAGCAACTAAACCGTTTAAACTAGAATTAACAGAACTTGAGAAAAAGTTAGAATTTCAAGAGATAAATGATATGAATAACAACGGTATGTACACGCGAGATGCCATAGAAAGTGCAAGAAAGCACATGTTGTTTCCTAACGAGAAAGAGAAAATATTATCAATAATGGTGAGCAAAGTCATCGAGGGTAGCCTCGGTGGTGATTATAATTTCGATGTGTTGTTATCAAAGGAACATTTCAAAAAGGTAGTATACAAAGTATTGTATAGCATATGGGGATATTTCGCAGTTTTGGGAAATATGTTCTCGACTATACTGGGAATATATTATATAGTGGCGTTGCTCAAAATGATCTGTTCATCATTAGTATCATTACGACAACTTCGACAAGTATTTGGCAACTCATATAAAATGTTGGCATGTTTATGCCCCTTCGTTGCAAAATATCTGATAACAGCAAAACACGATAAAGAAATACGATTAATTAAAAACCGGCGAATGGAAGAGGAACAATTGATGGAAAACGATAAAAACGATGATAATCCAAGTGGATCTGAAAACGTGGAACAACCACAAGGAGGATTATATGACAGTCAAAATCAGCAATTGAGAGAACTGAGTAATAACCTGGATAACAGAATAACAAATTGTCATTGCGTAACAAGAAAGACCTATGGATGTTACGGTATTGAAGCAAATGAGATATTACGAGAACTCAATGAAGCCAGACCAAGCATCCAAGTATTAATCGATAATATAAACATCAAAGCACTAGTAGATACCGGAGCAGCAGCCTCCATGATAAGGGAGGATCAGTTGTCAGAAAATCGAAAAAAAGATATAAAAAGCACAAATGATACGATAATATCTATGTCATCGCATACTATGCAAGTGAGAGGAGATATTGAGCTCACTGTTCATTTTCCGAGTAGAACAGTTAATCACGTATTCAAAGTAATGACTGAATGCAGAAGTAAATGCATCCTAGGGATAGATATCCTTCGCAAGTTAGATAACTGCGTCATCGACTTGACTGATGGTGCAATCAAAAGGAAAGCAAATTATCAGGAATCAAGATTTGCGGAAGTAATAGCATTAGAAGCCTTCGAATTAGAATATCACTGTGATCATATAATTCCAGTAAAAGTCAACGTCAAAAGTGAGGACACTTTTATTTTTGTGCCGGATAAGTCAAAAAGCCATAATATAATGTTAACCGACGAATGTGTTATACCAAAAAACGGAATAATTCCAATTAGAATTGCTAATTACGAGAGAAGCAATGTGAAAATTCACAAAGGAACAAGATTGGGAAAGTTGTTCAAAGGTGAATTAGAGCAAACATTTGAAATGTGTGAAACAATGGTGATGAGAGATAACAGTGAACAAGTGGTCGAACTAAGTAAGACAAATAACGTTAAATTCTATGATAAAGTAAAAATTAATAATAATTACTTAAATGAAACCCAACAATTTCAATTACAAACTTTACTTGATGAATATAGTGACGTATTTGCAAAACATGAGTTTGATTTGGGAGATACTGACATCATTAAACATGTAATCGATACTGGGAACGCCAGACCAATAAAACAACGACCTTATGGGGTACCTTATAAACTAAGGGAGGAGATAAAGCGACAAATAAAAGAGTTGAAAGAGGCAGGTGTAATAAAACAAAGTTTTTCACAATGGGCATCACCCATCGTACCAGTCAGAAAAAAAGATGGTGAAATTAGAATGTGCATTGACTATCGTAAATTAAATGATGTAACAATTAAAGATTCATACCCATTTCCGAAAGCACAAGAACAATATGATAAACTCAGGGATACTAAGTATTTCACAGTTATTGACGCAAATAAAGGGTATATGCAAATTCAAATGGAAGAGGGGGATGCGGAAAAAACTGCTTTTGTCATTGAAGATGGATTATACGAATACACTAGATTACCTTTTGGGTTAACTAATGCACCCGCAACATTTCAGCGCCTAATGAATACAATACTAGTAGATGTACAACATTGCGCAGTCTATATGGATGATATATTAATTGCATCAAAAACTTTTGAGGAACATTTAAAAGACATATCGAATGTATTACAGAGACTAAAAAAGGCTAGGATTAAAATCAAACCGACAAAATGTAAATGGGCAGAGCCATCAGCGCTATTTTTAGGCCACATAGTCACGGTAGAGGGTATAACACCTAACCCAGATAAAATTGAAGTTGTTAAAAATTTTCCAATCCCAACAACGTTACAACAAGTACAAGGATTTTTGGGATTAACCGGGTATTACCGTAAATTTATACAAGATTATGCAAAAATAGCAGCACCCATGATAGAACTAACAAAAGGAGTTAAAACAAAAGGAGAGAGTAAAGGAGTATTAATAGTACAGACAATAAATGATAAAATCAATAAACCACAAAAGAAATGGACACTCGAACATCAAAAGGCATTTGATCAGTTAAAAGAGAAATTAATAACAGCACCAATATTACGATACCCAGACTTTAAGAAACAATTTATCGTCATGACGGACGCCAGCGGGAAAGCCGTAGGGGCAGTCTTAGGACAAGAAGAAGAAAAGGGTAAAGATTACGTAATAGCATATGCAAGTAAGACATTAAAAGGAGCACAACTTAGGTACTCAACCATAGAAAAAGAATGCTATGCCATAGTATTTGCATTAAAACAGTTTAAGCCATACATATATGGAACAGAAGTTGTGATAAGAACAGATCATAAACCATTAGAAGGCCTTTGGAAACACAAAGATACATCAAGTAGACTTTTAAAATGGGCAATGAAAATACAAGACATGCATATCAAAATTGTCTATAAACCCGGAAGGATAAACAAAAATGCAGATGCACTATCACGCATTCCTGAGCTAGGAGCATTAGAAGTTTTTGCTTTAGTAACAGAAAAGCCTATAGACATACAAGAGGAACAAAGTAAAGATCTAGAAATTTCCAAGATCAGAGAGGAAATTAAAAAAGGGACAAATCAAAAATATAAAATTGTAAAGAAACTAGTGGTTATTGAGGATTTTAGTGGAAAACAGTTAATAGTAGTACCACAAAAATTAAGGCAAATTCTTTTGTTACAATATCATGATGGTGCTCTAGGGGGTCATTTGTCAAGCAGAAAAACAGCAGGCAGATTATTACAAAAGTATTATTGGGATAACTTAAAAAAAGATGTTAAAAGATGGTGTAATGCATGTACAATATGCGCAACTAGAAAAAATACGGGGACAAAGACTAAAGCACCTCTACACCCAATCCCAGCTACAACATCGCCAATGGAGTTATGTGCTATGGATTTTTTTATGCAAACTACCTACCACTATTAATGGAAATAAACATATATTAGTTTTTAGTGACTATTTTACTAAATGGGCAGAGGCATTCCCAACTAAAGATGAAACAGCAGAAACAGTAGCCAAATTACTTGTAGAAAAAATTATTTTCAAAATCGGCACACCTAGAAAACTACTAACGGATAAGGGAGCAAATTTCATGAGTGAAACAATCAAAAGGGTAGCTAACATATTTAACATGCATAAAATTAACACGACAGCTTATCATCCTCAAACTGATGGGTTAGTGGAAAGATTTAACGGCACACTTCTCAGTAGATTAGCGGTTTTTGTGGGAAAAAATCAAAATGATTGGGATGAATACGTGAGTCAATGCACATACATTCATAATATCACACCCAACGAGACAACGGGGTATTCACCATATTTCTTAATGTTTTTAAGAGAACCTGCAACACCCATAGATACAATTTTTGAACCACGAGTATCACAATATTTAGATGCACCGGATTACGTAACCTTAATGCAAGAGCGAATGCAAGAAGTATATAAGGTAGCTAATCTAAAAGTTAAGTTTAGACAAGAACAATATAAAGATGACTACGATAAAACCAGTAAACCCCATACCTTTAAGGTGGGAGATAAGGTTAGACTTATGTCTCCACAAGTAGGAAAAGGTAAAACAACAAAATTAGCAAGACCATTTAAAGGCCCATATGAAGTAGTTAAAGTAATCAACGAAAACTTACATATACAAAAACATAAAAATGAGGATCCCATAGTAGTACACGTAAATAGATGCAAATTAGCGGAATCAGAAATAGTAGAGGGACCAACACATAGATATAATTTACGATCCCAGAAAGGATTATTGATGTCAGCAATCTTCTTAACAATCATAGGAATAATCAATACAACTAATGTTAAAGAAAAGTACAAAACTGAATTTATGGGAGATAGAGACATTTTAATAAATATTTTATCTCACGACATCAACAACAATCAGAGACCAGTAGAAGTATGCATCAGACATTTTGACGGAACCGTCCTACTCAATAAGAAAATCACACCGAGGACAAAAATACTCCATTATTATCCGGAAAAAACAAAAGCAAACAAGGAAAATATTGTTGGTAACGAGGATGAGTACCAAGCATTAGTAGATATTCGAAAATTCCTACAGGGACAAATAATTGTAGGGTACGATATCACAAGCAAATTAAAAGCTCTCACATTAGAGATCTACAATGTAATGGGAGTCAGAGAAATGGCTGAAGATTCTTTCATGCGTTCCTTCGTAAAGAATGTAGCACCCCACAAAATTAAATTATCCAATCTAGCATACCAGGCAATCAGATACCACGACAAATGGTTCAAGGATAAAGTCATCAATAGAATACTACAAAAAGCAGAACCCTTCTCAGCGAACGAGACAACAATACTTCTGAAAGTCATTTATGGCATCGCAGAACAAAAATGGGAAGAAGTTATCAAATGGGATTCCTCAAGTTTAAAGAGAAATGTAAAAGAGAACCAAGAAAGCACAACGAATGCCTTAGAAAACGATGATATAGAAGAGGATATGTACATAGAACCATCACAATGGGAATTAAAATTTAACAAGAATGGCACCAGAAGGACATTCGAAAGTGAGCTAATGAATAGTGATGATGATATCATGTTCATCTCTGAGGAACGATCACAAAGTAACAACATACCTGTCAAAAGCGAGCCACAATTACAAGAAAACAAAATGCAGTGTGATAATGATTCGGATGAGGAATATTTCTCCTTCGAAGAAGATGATCAGGAAGCATCACCGAAATCAACAACCGAAGACAGTGACGAATATGGACCCAAACCGGATATAATACTAGAAGACCCTGATTTTGTAATTGGAGAAAGCCAGATAGAGATATCAGATAGCGAATTGTGCCGTCATTTCGGTAGACGAATAAAGGACGGAGACATATTAAATTTGGCACTCAAAACGGGATTCAGGCGCACCACCATGAAAATAAATGATTGTGAGATTGAATTAGTCCTCAGCGATAAAGGTAATGAGGACATTACTTTAACGGCCCAGGGAGGAATGTTAGATGACGAAGGAAAACCATTAGACACCTTCGTGCTAACAAAGTATTACAGGACCGGGCCCAACAAATACAGGATCAACATCCACGCAGAAGAACGACCCAAATCAGAACATCAAAGACAATAATTCATTATCTATCGTGATCTATTTAACAATTATCTATTGTGATCTGTTATCTGAATATTTGACAATCATTTATTGTAATCCATTTAACAATTGACAATCATTTATTGTGATCCATTTAACAATTTGTAAATAATGATGTAAATGTATATTTTATTTTTTTGGTAAAGGATATAATCCATTTTTATTATAAAGGGTGTAATTTATTCTAATTATTAAATTTATTCCTCACTATTCATTTTTATGCAACTTAATAAAAATAAAAAATAAAAAAGGGTAAAATCATTGGAGTTAATACATATAATCTTATTAATTATTATTATCATTATTAATATTGGTATTGTTATTATTACTATATAATTGTATTATTATTATTATTATTATTATTATTATTATTATTATTATTATTATTATTATTATTATTATTATATTATTATTATTATTATTATTATTATTATATTATTATTATTATTATTATTATTATTAAAATTAACAGCTGAAAATTATTTCCAACGATTGAAAATAATTGAAATCATTATTCAACAAGTAACAGCTGAAAAGTATTATTGAAATTAATCATAAAACGATCATAATAAATTGATTATTATTGCTCTTATAGCAATAGCATTTTAAAAAATAATAAAATAAAATAATATAAGTATGCTCTTAGAGCACTTGAAAAATAAATTAAAATAATAAGCATAAAAAATTTTAGTATATATACTGAAGCTAAAGCTCAGTATATTCGCCCAAAAATACAGCGACAAAATTCTTTAAGAGTCAATCTCGAAAAGAAATTAAAATCGGAGCAGAGCTCAACAAATCTTTTTCGCATTCACATACATAGCATACATAAATAACATTTAACAAATACAAATCTTGCACGCATTGTTTATAACTATTTTATCTGTGGAAACTGATTTGAAAAATTGAATACTATATTTGGTAAATTTTATTTAATAAATTTTATAAACGATCTTGTGTTTTGATATATTAAAGTTATATATATAAGAATACCAGTGCAACGTTGAGATCTTAAATAGTGAGACCTCAACATATTTGTCAATAAAGATTTCTTTGTTGGGATTTTTGTCTTATTGATTATTGAACACGAGGAGTCGGATCGAGAAACCTATTCATCGACGAATATTTAATATCCCAACACTTTGATTTCACTTTATTTCTTTTTCACAATTTTGGCTTTGTCTCGTTTCAACTTTCTTTATTATTTTCGTTCTCGTATCACCTAAATTTCTGCTTCAAACTTCTTTTATCCTTGATTCCAACTGCTCTTTCAATAATTTTCTGTAATTTTCTCCTTTCAATTCTTAGTCCAATTTTTTCTCTCTTTGATTCCAATTGCGCTTCCTTTTTATACTCCGTCACCCAAATATACTTTCTGGTGTCAAATAGAATTTCAAATATCTTTTATCGCTAATTCCATTTGGGCCTCCATAATCACTGACAGCTGTCCAGATATATAATTTTTAGAGATGCCCATTCCCGGATTCCCAAACAACATTCCTTCCCTTATTTTGAAAGGGCTTTCGAAATAACGTGCAAATTTTGCTTTTGTTTTCCTAAATATGCACTCGTTAATTATGACCTTCTTTTATTCAATTGTCTGTTTTTATTGATTTCCTCTTATTCCCTTCTCGTTATTCGGCATATCCTTTTCATTCCCTTTTTATTAAGCTCCAGAACCACATCTATATCGCTTATAATTGTTTCCCTCAATCATCTTACATGTTTATTAATTATTTTACTCTATTATTTAGGGATCCTCAACACTTTTATAATTAAAAATATCAGGAATTTCTAACAGAAATGAATTTTCTTATATAGATTATAAAACTGTTACAAACATCCAATTTTTTTCCTTTGAAATCCATATAATCTAACTCTAGTAGCTACACCTAAAAGAATAAAAAATTATTCAAAAATGATACAAATTCTTCAAAATATTCAAATAGATATCATATTTTTTCATTGTTTGATTGTTCAAATTATTCACTATTCAGAAAATCCAAAATATATTAATTTTTCAGTGTACCAGGTACAATTTGGTATGTCTATATTCCATAAAAACCAATTTATCTATTTAATATGTTATTATTAATAAAGACGTTATTTAAATTTTTATTTGATTTTAATTTAACCCATTTTTGGAGTCGATCGCTCATAAATAAGAAAAATTAAAGCCGATCTTTCCAGTAATTAGTTTGCCCACCCCTGTTGTACCCAAACACAGAATTTTCTAAATGATTATCATATAATTTTCAAGTATAATGAAA
The DNA here is from genome assembly GCA_022537955.1 of Schmidtea mediterranea. Lineage (NCBI taxonomy): Eukaryota > Metazoa > Platyhelminthes > Tricladida > Dugesiidae > Schmidtea > Schmidtea mediterranea. The sequence continues at coordinate 79,354,207 of CM039680.1, forward strand.
TACTCAATTTAATAATCACATTGAGAAAATTACTCTAATGACAATAATTCTATTCCTTTTGTTTTCCATATCTATGATATCAATACTCCCAATAGTACAGTAGTACCTCGTTTACGAACTTAATCCGTTCCAAGATTGTGTGCTTAAACCGAAATTTTCGTTAACCGGATCATCAATTACAATAGAAATTGTATGGAAATGCAATTAATTCGTTCTAATATATAATTTTTTGTTCGTAAACTGAAGTTTTTTAAACTTTAGCGTTCACAAACCGAGATTGTGCTATAATTTATTTTTCATTTAGTGTGTAAAAAAATATCGTAATGTTGTATATTTTTATAAATCATAGGTTTTAAAAAGAAACAGTTTTATTTAGGTCAAAACAATTTACTGCTGGAAAGGGTATTTTTCTTCAATATTAATTTCATCAGTGTTTTTTTTTGATTCTTGAGTTCTTTTTCTTCTGAGATTTTTGTCAAAAATGTATTTTTCTTCATTTCAGAGCCTCTTGAAAATATGATATTCCATTATCATTCATAATATTAATTGCTCGGTTTACATCAAATTTGTTTGGATGATACTTTTCAACGAATTTAAGTACTTCGGTCCACTTATTGAAAATGTCGTGATATATTCTTCTTGTTCAGCCTCAAATAACATATCCTTTTTAAACACACCCTGCTTCTCACAAAAGCATTTGAAGGTCTTCTGTGTTATAATTTTCTTCTGAATCTAATACTATTTCCTCTACATCGGCATTGTTTACTTCTAAACCCATGTTTTGGGCCATTGACACAAAATCTTTTACCTCATCAACTTTCAACATGATTTCATAAGAGCCAACACATATTACTATCAAACAATCGGGCCAAAGTTTTTCCACACCTTGTTCAAGGTACGACAAGTAATAACAATCCATGCTTTATCAATAAAATTTGTGCAATGAAGGATAAGTAAATGCTCCTTCCAAAATTCCCTTAAAGTTAGGTCAGTGTCATTGATAATTTCAAAAAATTTTGAAAATAATTCTTTCATGTACAATTTTTTTAAATTTGCAATCACTTCTTATCAAAGGGGTTTTATTAGGCGGTAGATACATGACTTTTATGAAGTTAAGTTCATCAATCAAATCAACTTCAATATTACAAGGATGTGAAAGAGCATTCTTCGTGATAAGAAGACACTTATTTAGTAATTTATTTTCCTGCAAATATTTTCGCACACCAGGTGCAAATATATCACACAACCAATCCATAAAAAAACCATTATCATCCAAGCTTTAGTGTTTGATTTCCAAACCACATTCAATTTAAACTTAATCAAGTTTTCTTTTTAAAATCTCGTGAATTTTCTGAATGGTATACTAGCATCGGCTTCAATTTAAAATCACCGCTCCCATTGCTACATAGTAAAAAGGTTAGCCTTTCTTTCATCGGCTTTTGTCCAGGCATTGATTTTTCTTCCTGTGTGATAAAGGTCCTGTTGGGCATTCGCTTCCAAAAAAGTCCAGTCTCATCACAATTAAAAACTTGTTGTGAAACATAACCATAATTTGAAATATACTCTATAAACTCTTTTTTTAAATATTTCCGCGGATTGGAGATCTGAACTCCAAGCTTCTCAATGTCTAACCACACTATGAATACCACTTTTTTATGAAAATTTTCGAACCATCCCCTACTAGCCTTCAAATGTCATTGATTTCGGAGATCTTCTTAAATAAATCTTTATATATTTGGTTAGTTTTTTCACGTATTATCAATTCACTATTACTATCACCACAAAGCTGATTTTGATTTATCCAAATTAATAATAATTTCTCTACTTCCTCTATTATTTGTGGTCTTTGTTTTGTCAAAACATTCACTCCCTTTGCAACATCGGCCACTTTAATTAAATCTTTGTTTTCTAAAATTGTGCTAACCTTTGATTTTGGTAAATTAAAATCTCTTGAAATATTGGTTGTACAAATGCTCATCTCATATTTCTTCAAAATTTCTTTCTTTTTTTCAATTGATATTTTACTGCACTTTGAATAAGATTTTGATAGTATCATGAAGGGATAAGAACTATAAAATAAAATATTATTACAAATAGTATAACAATACATTAATTAAAATATTAAGATAAACCATGCATTAAATTATTAAGATTAACTATTAATTACAATAAATATCACAGCATGTATTTATTTAAAGTTATGTAATAAGTTTTAAAATATTTCATATTAAAATTGTTTATTTAAGCACTAAATATTTTAAATATCTACGCTTGTCATTTTATATTTTGATGTTCGTAAACCGAAGCATGTTCGTAAATCGAGACAAAATTGGTTAAGATTTTTCAAAAACCTTTGTTCTTAAACCGAATTGTTCATAAACAGAGACGTTCGTAAACTGAGGTACCACTGTATCTTAATTTAAGGTAAATAATTTAATGCATTTGTTGGTGTACGGGGAAAATTCAATGATTTCAAAACACTGACAACTCTTTACCGGTATATCCTAATCTCTTTCACAGTAGGATCTTACTTTCCCATTGCACATCACCAAATTTACACATTACCATCATACATCTATGATCGGACCCATGTTGGTACTGTGCATGACAGCCAAATGCTATTCAAGCAGGTGATCATCGTTACCGATACTACTCCTTGAATAACCTTTGTTTCGGGTTCTAAACGGCCGTTAGAATGTTTTACGTCTCATTAGTTTCAATTTAACCGCTAGTATTGAGCCTGCTCGTTTCTGAACCTCGGGGAAAAGATATGATTTAGTAGTCTTTATTGCATCCATACCCTACCAGACCCCGTCAGTGAATAAAATATCAGGGACAGATACCGCACTGATTTTTTAAAGAAGATTTTGTTGTTATCTAAATTAGATTGGTGAGTTGGGATATATCCTTTTTATATTGTCTGAAAAATTGAACTAAGAATTAAATGGAGAAAATTACAGAAAATTAATATAGAAAGGTATCAAAGGGAAATTTGGATAAAACTAGAAGTTGTAAATCAAGGAAAAAAGAACTTTAAAACAGAAACTAAGCGAAAAGAATAATAAAGAAAGTTGAAACGATACAAAACCGAAATTGTGAAAAGAAAATAAACTGAAGTTAAAGCAAAACAACTAAATCAGATTTATCAATCTCAGAAACCCGTCACATTAGTCAAGTGATTGTGAAATCCAATTGATCCGAAAAGTGCTATTCTTCCCGAAGGGTCGTAATAATCACCAAGTTGTGACTGTAATAGATAATATTTTGTGTGATTTTAAAGTGGAGATAAAGTGTATTAATCAATAAAGTTTATATCGTTTGGAGTTCACTACTGTTGTTTAAAAGCACGCTTGGAGTCAGATTGACAATACTTTCAATTTAAATTCACCAACAACCCTAACACCTTGTTTATTTATATCAAATTATTTATATATTTTAAATATAACTAATTTATTTGAATTCAGAAAATGATTTAAAATTCAATTAATAAGCCTATTTTTATTAAATTGTTTTAATTTATAAAGAAACGGAAGATGGTGGAAATCGTAACTCTCTGAGTGATCGATCTCGGCGCTTTCCAACAATATTTTATGTATATAACGGAGTCTTTCTATTTTAGTAACCACTCAAGGTACCTCATCCTAATGGAAAATACTAGTTTTCATTTGGCTTAATCAAATTCAAAATTTTCGATCCGGCTCAAGCTAATAACAAATCACTCTACACCGTGCAAATTTCTACATCCAGGCCTTGAGAAATAATACGATGGCGAAATGAAAAAATACGAACCAAACTATTTATCTAGTAAACATCAAATACTAGCAATTTAACAACGTGAAAAACTTTAAAAATTGTGTGTTAAGCGGTTAAAAATCACAATTAGCTCAAAAGATAAAAATATTACTTTAATTTACACACACACATATATATATACCCAATGTTGTTTTTACTCGGTCTTTTTTTGCACGATTGAAGAAATATAAAAAATTCTGATTTTACACGATTTGATTTTTTACACGGACAAAAATTCTACTGTCATCATCATTGCCATAACAAATTATCATCATTTATTGCTTGTCTTCTAAAAAATGAAATGAAGATAGAATTGCTCACTAGAATATAAAACACACTTAGTAGACGTCCATTAATTATGTCACCAATTTTTAGGCAATTTTAAAATCCACTTTGTCAACAATTGTCAAACTTTCAGTGACCGCTGTAATGTAACTTTGTCAAACAATTTTTATCCCCCCTACAAACTATTAACATTTTTTTATGACTGACTTGCATGTAGGAAATAGAAAATATAGAGATTAAAAGGTCTAAAAATAAATTTAAATACATTTTTACTAGTTTTAAAAAAGAAAATAATAAATTTTAAATTTATTATAACACTTAAAATTCAAGAAGAAATCGAGAATATATTCTAGCTTCTATCCTCTTCTCATGGACAACCCTGATGTTCCTCAATTGTTATAATAGGCATAGGAGATGATTTATCAAAGTGCAGTGGAACCGAAACACCAAAAAAGTCAACATCATATAATGTTTCTTTCCTCTTTTTTTCTAAATATCTTCTAGCTTTCTTGGTAATATCTTTTTCTTTTCAGTTTTCCTTAGCTCTTCAACCTTTAGTTTCTTTTCTTTAAGTTCACTTTTTTGGTCTAAACTTAAAACACTACTAGCTTTTTCTTATAAAAGTCAAACAAGTCCTTTACTCCAAGATTGGGTATTGTCCGCGAGTTTTGTGCTTTAACCGCCAGCTGCAATTAAGGTGGTAGATAAATAGCCAGTGATTCTAAATCAACGGCCATAGACAGGACCAAGTCAGATTTCTCAGATGTTGTCAATACCTGCTGCCCATCAGGAATTTCTTCATTAAGTGGAGTTAGCATCTCTCGAAGTCGATTTTTACCGCTTTTTACGTTTCCGGTTGAGTGACGAATATACTCTAGAATATGATGAGCTGGTATCTGATTTATTTACTTGGCTACTTGTTGACCACGTATCTGCGATTTCAACTTGGGCTCCATAAAGATCTAAAGAAGGGTACAGGTTCTTCAAAAAAACTTTTACTTGCTCATGGGTTAACCACGTTCTTTTGAGCTTTTAATAATTGTTTCTCATTTTTCGAAAACGCTCCTCAAATGAAGGAAATGAGGTCGGTTCAGATATACTTGTTGATGGTTTTAACAATTTCGGAATCTTTGAGAGAAACTTTGGTTTCGTGAATATTCTGAAAATGGAAATCCCGTAAAACTTAGATCACAAGAGAAAGTTTCTAAAAGAGCATGCTATTTATATCAATTAATACACCTACTCCGCCTGCAGTCCCACTTCAATTACTCCACGCACGCGCATTAACACATCATCTTGATACCAGCATCTTTACATCATGCGATTTTCACGATTTTTCAAAGGATTATTTTGTTGTAAATCGCTCGAGTAGCAATCGTCATTTACCGAGTAGTTTAAGTTGTTGGTAGATTTTATTTTCATGTACAGTCTATTTGTCAAGTAGAGATCGCTAATGCGTGTGCAATGAAGAAAAAAGGCCTTCATCTAGATCAATGGTTTCTAACCTTTTGAAGTAATCGTACACCTTGGTAAAAATTTAGAATTTCACGTACCCCTCATTATTTCTGTAATTTATAAAGTACAAATACGATATGCATAATTTTTTAAAATGAAATCATATTTTATTTAATAAGTAAAAAAGTAATTACAAAAGGTAAAAATGAGAGCATTGTTGCTGTTTATCGTCAACCAATTGTTGCATTCATGGTACAGTGTTCGAAAGGGCCAACCGCGTGTCATGTTCAGCGTTTAGTTTGTTCCGCAACTTCATTTTTATTAATAGAAGCACTGGAAATTGAGATTCCTAGCGGTAGTCGTGGAAAACGGAACGAGAGTTTGCAAAGCCCGCTTGAACAATATTTTTTCCTTATTCGAAAACATATCGGAAAAAAATTCATTCTTTACTGAACGCTCTACATACTCAAAGAAGTGCAACACGTACTCCTACGAGGTACATAGAACCCCAGTTAGGAACCAAATGGAAACAAAATTACACCTATTTCTCGATTTGAACGGTTTCGGTTTAACACGATTGAATTTATTAAATGTACTACATGCTTATTATATCAAAATATTAATTTTAATTAAAAGTAAATTGTAAAATGTATTCTTATACTTAATATTCAACACATTTTTTTTAATAAAATATATATTTAATTACTAATTATACGGTTTCAATTTTCACCATTTCGATTTACACGGCATTTTCGAGGAACCAATCTACTGTGTAAATCGAGGGCTAAGTGTATTTACAATCTAATTCGGGTGTTACTATTTTGCTCGGAAATAAATGATTATGTTGACTGTGACCTCGTACTAATGTGATATCTTGGGTTTGTGCTCTATTATAAATGAAATGGTGGATTACATCAAATTTTCTTTATGTACTTTCTGAGTCTCTAAAAACTATTGTTCTGCTTTTAATATTCTACTGTCAATGTTTATTTTAATTGATTTAATGTGTTGAAGGGTTTATTTGTAATGTGAAATGAAATTCTACTCAGGTTGGATGATGCTTGCCACCTGTCCTGACTTTAGATACTATCATTGAATTAATGATGAAAAAATAAATGAGTAGTAATTTACCGTATCGCATTACTTTCCTCCTTTTTATACTTGTATTTTATTGACAGGTCTTGAGGCAAAAACTCCCTCTAATCTATTTTTCTCCTAATTATTGTCACCCTTACTTGCATTTTAAATTTGAGTAACAGCATGATCAACGTTACTGTCCATTGGAGCTATTTATACGTCGACCGTCTTCTATATAGTTAAACCCTCCAAGCGCCTGAATTTGCCAGCGACCGTCGAAGCAACAAGGAGGTTCCTAATTGCCGCTGCATCCAGACCAAATTAACGGCCATAGCGAGATTTTCATTCAGACTCCTTCTAGTCACTATTAACACGTTAGTTGCAATGATACATGAATGTCTTAGCATTGTGAAAGCTAATGTGTTAACTATCATACAAATGCAAATTTTACAGGGGTCTGTCGAAAAAATCAAAAATTAAAATTATTAAAACATATATTCGAACAACAAAATCTATTTACAATTTCCTAATATAAAAAGTATTGATCAAATTTTTTTTTCTTGTGTTAGAAAAAAATACTGAAATTATGAATTTTGCTGCCGCTTATATATTACTTTTGTGCGTGCTTGCAGCAAATCAGATTTTTCCCGACAAATTTCGGCCATTTTTATATATCTTATTCATTTTTATAAATTTTTTATTAATTTTATTAATTTCTTTTATTGCTCTTTTGCTTCTTATGAATTTCAGTTTAATTTGCGCTCTTATTTTCATATTTGTAGCCATCTATTATGTTTTATGTCACTAAAAGGTTTCGGTTGGCCGTCTTTTCCGCTCGTGTTTTTTATAACCGCTTTCTGTGAGGTTTTAGCGGCTTATGTTTTGACGAAGATTTTGGTGTTTGTATCTGTATGTGGTTTCTAATTTTATTATTTTTTGTTTTAATTATTTTATTATATTTTAGTTATTTTTATTTGATGTTTATATCACTTTTAATATCTGTTTGCAGTGCATGTTTATGTACGGCAGCCAACTTAACAAAATCTTTAATTGTTAGTTTAATTTATTATTTAATTTTAATTGAATATGGCTTCTAACCCAACATTTAAAAAACAATTATAAAATTGGGGAGGGTATAGAAGTTCTAAAAAATTTATTTAAACAAATAAATAAAAATATTTTTTACTTAAACAAAAATTTATTTTTTTATTATTTTTTTTATTTCATTAATTCATTTGTAAATATATCATTGCACATTCACGCATTTCTATTTACCTAATAAATTAGGTATTTTAAATGACCAAAAAGTTTATGATATTAAATCGGATCTTTCTTAAAGAGAACATTTATTTATTGAAAATATGAAACTACAGAGGTCAAACATGAAAGGGAGTCGAGCTGTCAATATGGATTGCTGAGTACCTTATGTGCAACAGATTCGTTTTCTGTGACCTGGTTTTAGAAGACCGGCCCAGATTAAAAATTTTTCTAAATTAAAATATTACATAGTAGGAGATATCAAATATTAGATGAACATATATGTAGATCGAACAATGTATGGTGATAATTGGGGATGGCAATGGCTATGACAATTCAATGATCTTATTCTCACGATAACCCAAATTTATAACAATCTATGAGAATTTATGATAATTTCATTTATCTGGACAATCTCTGATTCATTTATGTGTATTTTATCATCTTGAACAATCTGTAACATAGCTGAACTCAGGTAACTGCAAATGGAGTTAGCACAGGAAACACAATCAAAATATATACAGGATCATTATTAAAAGTTGGTGAAGGTAAACATTATTTTTATAATTTTAACAAAAGTTATTTAAATAAAAGTCTTTAAACCAGTGTTAGTATTCTTATTTATATATGACATCAAGTTGAGATTCTGGAACCTCAACATATGTTTGTTATATGCAACCAAGAGTAAGGGGAAATAAATATATTTCAATGCAATAAATCTGAGAACTAGTACAAAATTATGGATTTTAAACATAGAATAATTCAGCCTTAGTTTACTTGGAAAAAGAACATTGAATTCGCATGAATTTCTGAAAAACTATCAAGACGATATTTCACCGGAGGGAATTTCATTTTTTCACGCTTTTTGGGATTATTCTGTGAGAGGAGGTTTCAGAAATATATTTATCACTATTTTTATTAGCTCGCTTTTAGTCTACTTCTTCAATTTTTTTTTTACATCTCAGACTGTTATCAACCGATATTTCAATATAATTCGCCTAAATCAAGAGTGAAACAAATGAAAGAATTCCAGAGAATGAATAAATAAACTCGTATTTTGATTGGTACCGGAACGTGTAAGATATTCAGAAAGAGGTTTTGAAAGAGCAATTTAAAACCGTTAATCCTTTTAAAAAGCACAATAGATTTAAACATACACTTTTTGTTCCCGAAGATCCAGATGAAATTTGATTTGTGAATGAAGACCTTAAGCATAAAGTACTAAAGCGTAATCAATGGAGCCAAATAAATATTAATCATGATTTGTAAATAAATTTAACTTCTTATTTATTATTATTAATAATTATAATTTATTTTTAATATAATTATTGTTATTAATTATTATTTATAATAACTATTTTTAAATGCTCAAATGGCTCTTATTGTCAATTCTGGTCATCAACCCGTTTACATATTGGGTAGTGTTTGGAACCACTTGCAGTTTTGACCCGAAACAAAATGAGCTTCAGGTTGAAGCTGGCCATTTTAGTGGCTCACTTTAACTGCCTTATGGACTAAAATAAGTTATTGTTCTTGAATGGTCGAGGATTTTATGTTCCTGTTTCAGGAATTTTAATTGCATAATTATATGTGCTTAATCTAATAGAATTTATTAATCTCAAAATAAACGTGGTTGTAACTATGTATTTGCAAATCAACCCACAAGTATAATTGTTTTGATTGAAATTTTTTGGGCGGGTCCGCTTTATTCATTTATTTATATATTTATTTGGAAGCTGATCATTGTAGTGTGCGGTTGTAATCTAAGTAGTTTGCAGCCTTTGAAAATATTTATTTTTTGTTTAAAAATTAGTAATTAATTTGGTCATAGTGCAGATGATGCTTGTTATGGTCATGAGTTCACAATGAAAGTTGTGTAATGTGCGGGCAGTTGATTACCTCTTCAGGTTTTTTGGAAAGGAATAGTCAAGCTTTGTGCAAGCGAACGAGTACCCAGAATGTCTTTAAGGTATTCAAAAATTCAAAATATAAACTTCATTAAAACTAAAATTTAGAATGAAGTTTTGTAGGTAGGTAAGGGCACATTGCGGCCACACACAAAAGTACCAGTAGATCCACCCCTGCGATGGATTAAATTACGTAATAATGTAATTAATCTCGAATAATCTTGATTATATAATTATGTAATCAAGATAATTAATTTTGTGTGTGCAGCTTTATTTTTAAATTATTTTGTGTGTATTTATTTTTGGCGCATATAATTCGAATTTTGATGTATTTTAACTTTCGGCAAATTTTTTCAAATTATTTTTTGGTAATTTTAAATAAATGTTAATATTATATTAAAGTAATTTGATATTAAATTTTTTAATATAATTTTAGTTTTCGAATTTTATAATTTTAAGATTGAAATTTATTTTAGATTTATGAGAAATTTTCAAAACAATATTTAAGTAATCATTTAATAAATGATAATTTTAACTAATGTTATTAATTAAAATTTAACCGTTAAATAATTAAGGTTTTGAAACTAAAATTTATGATTTTTAATGTTTTAAATTTTTCTTTTCAATTTGCTACTATGTTGAAGCTTTTTTTAAAAAACATTTTATTCAAAATACTAACAAATTTAATCAACAATCTATGAAATATTTTACAACTAGGTTAATTTTTATTGATATAGTAATATTTTCTTAATAATTTGCTACTAGGTCGAAGCTTTCTTTAAAGTTTTATTCAAAGTAACAAGAACAATTTTTACAAATTTAATCAAATTTATTTAAAATTTACATCTTTCCCACTACTTTATTCGAAATTTATTCACCAGACACTATTTAATTACAATTTAAAGAATAATTATTTCTACAAAATCTAATAGACATTCATCAATCTCACACATTTGTCGTATAAAATTTGGATTTTCAGTACTTATCAGTATACAAAAATCTTTGTATGTTTTGAAGCATGGTATTAACACTGTCAGAAATTGTTAGTATTAAGTAATTGGTAATTATTTGATTTTATGGTAATGTGGTAGATATTAACTATTTTATCTATCAATTTTATTCAAAGATCTTTAGGAATTTAATTTTTAAAGTCAAATCATTTTCAATAAAAATATGAATTTATTCCAAGTATTATGAAATTAATATATTTTAAGTTTTGTGAAATTAATTTAAGAATATTTTTCTAATCAAGTTTCTTTTCATAAGCAATTAGATTAACATCCACTTATACTTACTAATTAATTCATCATTCAGTAAACAATAAGAGTTGGAGTGAAAAGATTAGAAAATGTGTTTAGTGTCAAATTGAATTAAATTAATTTTTTGAGGTGTTAGCAAATGATAGAATTATTTTAGACTTAGTGGCATGTGAAAAGTTAATAAAAAGGTTGACATTCATCTTTGAAAAAAACTTTTTAATAATTGTTCATTGTTGGATGCAATTAAAAGTAATATAAAAATAATAAAAAAAATTTTAAATGTTTTTTATAAAATAATTTCAAAAAATCAAAAGCAAAGCAATAATATTTTATTCAGAGAAAATATAACAATGAGTTGAGCTTCAATGAATTTGATTAATAGTCGCTTGATAACAACCAGGTAACTAAGCAACCGATTGATTTATCGATTCAGAGACATCAATGATATAAAAAAGAGAGTGAAGAAGATTTTTATTAATAAAATTTGTAATTGAACTTGTATTTCTTTTGATTGTTCAAATTTTTATGTTTTATTTAAAATCTGGTGGTCAGTAACCTAACATTAATATTTATTGGTTCAGTAATAAGTTATTGGTACCATATTGTGTGTATGGTGAGTTTAATGATATTTTTAAGGATTTAGATTCGGTTGAATATTGTTATTTAAAGGGTAAATATTATCTAAATAGGGATTTTTATGAAAAATATCATTTAATAGAAGAATTGGATAAATTTTTTAAAAACGTTGACAAGTGTTTGACAAAACATATTGACTTTTACAAAATAATTTCAATAATTTCAATAAAATACAATAATCTAATACAAAATTTTATTCAGAAAAGATAATGTTTCTTGCTAACTACCCAGTAACTAAGCAACCAAGTGATTTACTGATATAAAGGCATTAATGATGTGAAAGAGAGTGAAGAAGATTTTATTAATAACTTTGTATTTTTACTTATATTTCTTGTTATTGTTTAACTTTTTATTTACTTTTATTTAAAATTTTATTGGTAAGTAACCAAATATTTATATTTATTTGTTCAGTAACTAGTTAGCGGTTACCTAATATGTATTAAAGTAGCTGGAATGAAGTTTCAAACCGGAAAACCTCAACATGTAGTGGATAGAAGCGGAAAGTATCCAATCTTAATCTTCAAGAGTGGAAAATGCAGGATAATGGGTTGCAAGAGACCAATACAGGAAAGCAATCTCAAGTATCAGATTCAAGATTACAAATTCAATCATTATCTTTGAATATTGACATTGGTTGTCGAATCAATTTATACGATTTGTATATCAAAACAGAAAACATTTACGAGCCAGAACTGTTTCTTGCATTAAGACTTATCAAGTATAACCCCTTGTGTGTTAATGTATTTGCAAGCGGAAAAGTGTTTGTCATGGGGATAAAAACATTGGTATACAACACTCTTGTACAAGAAATAATTAATTTTATAAATTCTAAAATTGATAATCTTAATACCGACGAAGATATACTAGATTATTTATTAAGCACCGATCGTGTTTAAATAAATAGTTGTAAAAATTCAAAATGATCGACGAGCAAGAAGTATACCTATTCGAAACAATTCTGATGAAGATGGAAGACCTCTTTCCGAATATAAAGAATAAGCTTTCGTAATGTGCTCCAGATTTTTTATCAAATGACTGGAATCAACATCGAAGAAATTGTACGCATGCATTACGAATCGGTTCAGGGGTCTGGTTTGAAATGTCTAGATGACTGCATTGTTTGTGCAGATCCCTCAGTGTTGACTTATCTATTTAGATGCAGAAGTTGCAGGCATTAAATGCGACAAAAATAAATACACAAAGAATAATTTAAAAATAAAGATGCACACACAAAATTAATTATCTTGATTACATAATTGTGTAATCAAGAGAATTCGAGGTTAATTACATCATTTCGTAATTTAATCCATCACAGGGGGGGGCACTGGTACTTTTATGTGTGGCCCAGTGACCCCTCAACTACCTACTGAATTTACATAACACAACCTTGTTTTAATGCACCCTATGACAGTGGTCTTAATGACCTTGGCGTATTGCGCAATACAACATTGATCTCGAGGTGGCAGTGACTCTATAAGGGGGCGATTTAAGTAATGACGTCATATGTAGATATCCTAATAGTCCGCTTTCAAATTCTCAGTGGCTTCAATAGGTTTTAGAAAATCGTCACTTGTTGACGCCTATTGTGGAAACAGTTATATTTTTAGGAAGGAGGACTATTCCTTTCAGAGGCCACAGAGATGACGGTAGCTTATTAGACATATATGATGACGATTGGGATGTAATGATAAATGATAGTAATTTTCGAGAGATGCTAAAATTTAGAGTAAACTGTGGCGGTTCAAATTTAGAAAATCATTTGAAAACAGCTAGAGCGTCAGCAACATACATTAGCAAAACCACGCAAAATGCATTAATTGAATTCTGTGGAGAAGAAATACGTCAACAAATTTTGAGTCGTGTTAGAGAATCAAATTATTGTGCTATTATGTTTGACGAAACAACAGATGCATCACATAACTTCTAAATGACTACAATATTGCATTATGTGCTACCTGATGGATCAATTCGAGAAGATTTGTTGGATTTGTTGGTTTGCATGATTAAAATTATCAAACTGAAATTAATACATCCATTGACAATGAACTTTTTCTTGACCTCAAAGTTATTGGTTATAAACATGTTTGAAAAAAAGTTACACCTTTCTCTAGAAAACTGTGGCGGTGTAGGAACAAACGATTGTAGTGTTATGCCTTCATTGCAAAAAAAGAGCGGTGGTTGAAATTCAAAAAGTTGCAGTGAATGCCGTTTGGTTTCCATGTTATATTCATGTTTTAAATTTAACTTTATCAAAAAGTTCGATCGTACAAGCAATAAGAAATTGTTTGGGTGTTCTTACCGAAGTTGTTGCTTTTTTCAATACTTCTGCAAAAAAAAATTTCATAATAAAGAACATGCTAAATTCACAACTGGTTTCACTTTGCAAAACACGATGGTTTGAGAGACATGATGCTTTGTTGACGTTTAGTGTTGAACTTCCACTAATAATTGACTCACTGAATAATATAGCTAAATGGAATGACAGAACAACTTAATCAAAAACAAGAACTTTATTGATCATCAATTAGAGAAAGTGATTTTATTGTGTCTTTAGGTTGTGCTGAGCATGTGTTCTATCTAATAAATGGCCTCAGTCAATTGTTTCAAAAGAAAAGTTTAGATTTACATGAAGCAAAAAATTGCATTAAAGACCTGTTGATTGTTTTAAAACAAAAAAGAGAAAACTGCGAAGAATTGTTTGCTGAAATTTTTAGATCAGTAGTAAAAACAATATTTGGAAAAAAGGTTTTACCTACAAAACAATAATGCAACGACAGACATGCCTGGAGAATATACCTTTGGATATATTGGAAGAATATTACATACAATAAATTTACATCCCTCTACTTGATGCACTGATATTAGACTTAAATACACGTTTTTCCAAAGAAAATTTGCAACGTCTCTAAATCTTTTCTTTGATACCAGAAAATATTAATAAACTGAATTATAAACGTGTTGCCGAAACTGTTTCTACAATCAGTAATACCTATGTCGTCATTCTTGGACTTAGTATCCAAAACTTACCTGCACCTGAATTTACATTGGAAATTGAACTATGGCAGTGTAAATGCATGAGGATGAAGGAAACGAAAAGATATTATCACCGTGTACTGATCTTTTTGTGTTTTATTTAATTTATGTTACGAGGTGCAATATCCAATCACTCAGAAGTTTTTCCAAATTATTAAAACATGTCCTGTAAGTGTTGCCAGTGCTTAACGTAGCTTCTTAAAACTGTGAAGAAATAAAACCTGGCTGAGAACACAATGACAGAAAACAGACTAGTCGGATTGTCCCTACTTAATGTACGCAGAGACATTCCAGTAAATGCTGAAAACATGATTGTTCGTTTTGAGAAGTCGGGAAATCGTAAACGAGTTTTTGTATTATAAATTGTTAAAATAATAAACAAATCAAGGTTTCAAATAATAGTATTTCAATAAATTTAAATCACTTCAAAATATTTATGTATATTAATTATATTTATGTATTAAATTTGAACGGTTTTTTGACATGTTTCTTAATAAAAGGCTGCAAACACTAAGTAAAAGTCGCAAAAAATTTCTTTCAAAATAATTTAAGGATGGGGGGGGGGGGGGCGATCGCCCCAATCACTCCATATGGATCCGCCACTGTACATATATATATATATATATATATATATATAATTATGAAATAAGAAAATTTAAATGATTAATAAAAGTTCAACCCAAGCTTTTGCAGGTCAATAATCAAATTATTCCTATTAGAATATAATTTCTTAACTGACATTTCCTTTGTCATCTATATCCCAAACTTCATCTGTATTTCATGACTATCAATATTTGGGTTCAATGTTTTCTCTAAATTGCACATGTAAAATTTTTTATTAGGTGTTCTTTAAGTAGGTGGTTATGTCACCGCTAGATCATTTCACCGCTAGACCACATATCCCCCGGGGGCTAAAATTCTTCTCTAAAAGTACAAATTTTTTCTAAAATTATAAATTTCCATGAGACAAAGACAACGAGTCATCAATATTTTTCAAGGCCATTTAGACAAAGACCATGACTCATTCAAGGTCATCGGATGAGTCATTATAATTTTCAAGGTCACTTAAAAATTCTCAAGGTCATTGGATAACTCATCATAATTTCTTAAGGTCATTTAAATAAAGACCATGACTCATCAAAAATGTTCTCAAGGTCTTTCAAATGTTCTCAATGTAATTGGATGAGTCCTAATAACTTTCAAGGTCATTTAAAAATTTCTCAAGGTCATTGGATGACTCATCATGATTTCTCAAGGTCATTTAAACAAAGACCATGACTCATCAAAAAATTTCTCAATGTCATTCCAATTTCTCAAGGCTATTGGATAAGTCATCATATTTCTCAAGGTCATTCAAATTTTGAAAACTTTAAATATAATTCACTACTTATTTTTATAAGTAGTGTTTTAAATATTATTTTTTATTATTATTTTTATTATTACTACAAGTTAATATTATTATTTTATTATTATTTTTATTACTTTTATTATTATTATTATTATTATTATTATTATTATTATTATTATTATATAATAAAAACAAAGTCATTAACAACAAAAACTTTATTAAAAATAAATTATTCGACTATAGTAATATTGCGGAAGAGCTTTGTTTACAACCCATTCCACATACTTCCGATATCGGGCAGAACATCATTGACATCCATCATCGCATGGATATTCGGGTTCCATATCCTTTAACATTTTGTTTTGTTTGACATTCCATAGGAACTCATCGATTACGGAAAATATTCATATAGATGTATGATTAAAGACCAAGTCTGGAATCATTGATGCTGGCTTATCCTTCAATATTTCATGTATATCTGGATAATAGAAGTCCAGACGTTCTTTGATAACTTTAAAATAATCATCTATAAAACAAGTAAAATAATAATAATAATTAATTACAATAATGTTCAATTTCGTTCATAGCTTGAACTGCGCTCGGTGCAATAACATCCATTATAATGATAAAAATTGAAATAACAATTAGTTTTATACTAATTTTAAATCAATGAAAAGTTAAACACACAAACTTTTAGCTATAAACAATAAATATTAATTTATATAGATTTGAAAATGATTAAAGAAATTATGCTAATAATATTAGTTTTTAGTTATTTTAAAATGGCTTTCTCAATTGTTGTAACCGTTCAAGGTAAAAATTCAACAAGATGTGTATGTCCTGATACAGCCGTGTTGATGGATATTTTGTATAAGATAGATAGGTTTAGACATTTGCAAACTCAAGTCAAAAAATTATCTGAAAGAAAGAGTGATTTAGAAATCCGATTTGAACTCACATATGAGACTTTAAAAAGAGCTCGGAACATAATATATGATGAACTTCTATATCTAAATAAGACCATTGATATTATCAAAAATGAATTAAGAAAATCAATATTCAAATTGAATGAAAATCGAAAACTTAATGAAAAAATGATAAATCAAGTTCAATATAGTATAAAAGTTTATTCTAATAAAACAACTGATCAGTTCAATCGTATAATGAAAGGAGTTCAACATCCGATGAAACCAATGCAACCGGTTATGCAGAACAGTGGTGACAAGTCATCAATATTCACATTCCCATTATTTATTTTTACCTATTTTCTTAATTAAATGTATTATGGATGTCACTTATTTATTTAAAGAGATTTGAAATGATTAAAGAGATTTTATTAATAATATTAATTGCTAGTTATTTTAAAGTGACTAATGTAAACAAGTCAATTATTATAACTGTGGAAGGTCGAAATAAAACAAGATGTATGTGTCCAGATATTGCAAGGATATATTACATACATGATTCTGATTGGTCGAATATAGTATAAATAAGCCTTCACCTCCAAACATATTTATAAAATGCCAGAAACTAAATTTTTTATAACTTTATTGAATGAGCTGGTTGTTAATAATGGAGATGATGATGATATCATTAAAAATATAAAATTCATGGTCAACCGTAATTTAAAAAATCATAGAAGATATTCCATTTAAGCCCATTCTCAATTTGCCAACATTGGAGAAAAAGAAAAATTCATTCCAATCGATATTTAGTTATATTTTTGATGAAAATAATAAATAGATGCGAATAATAGTAGGATTAATGTATATGAAACAGATTATTTTAAAATCCTGCTCCGACTATAAAAATTATTTCCAATGGTCCATTGAGGTATATTACTTTATATTATTATTTTATTTTTATCATTATTTAAGTAATAGAAACAAAAATTGATCCATGGGTAGAAGCAAACGGTGGATAGGTATCAATTATTCAAGTTGCCGCAGAAGCCAAATGTTCAGATATTTATATTTCAAATTGTAAATTTTTATTAAAACTATTAACTGGAGCATCTGTCATATATATCTGTAATAAAGTTTATCATAAATTTTAATAAATGTATTATTCTTTGTTATTAACTGAATTATTAATAGAAACTACATTTTTAAAGATTTATTGATTATTAAATGTACATGCTTCATCAGCACAATATTCTATCATTATATTTTCTTTAACATGGTCAACACAAGTCTTAAATTCGTTAGGCTCAACATCCACTAAATTTTCAGTAGAGATTTCTTCATCATTAATAATTTCAGTATCTTCATTATTAATAATTTCTGTATCTTCATCATTAACAATTTCTTCATCGTCACTCAGAAATTCTGAATCACAACCAGAATCTTCTTTACCCAATGTTTCAACTAGAGTCAACATATTTCTAATTTTTATACCTGATATTTCTTCGAGTTTATCAAACAAAAAGTTTATTAAATATTTTAAACGACAATAAATTAATTATTTTATATTTTATATTTTACCTTTTTCAGACATTATTTTTAAACAATTTTAAACCTAATTATAATTTTGTGTATAAAATATTGTGATGTCTTATAAAGAAAACAAACAAAATCTGATTAAATACATTTATTAACATTAAACATTAAAATATACATTAAAATAGTTGTGAAAGTCTAGCAGTAACAATTTTCCAGATTGGAGAAAGCACATCATTTTGATCAGCTTTATATCCTTGAATTGCTATTGTTAAATACTAGTTTTCCTGTTCTTTGAAACCTATTTCTGCAAATGCATCATAATATCTGTTATACTGACAGTTAAGAATGCATTTTGATTACATTTTAAATTCGAATTGATCTTATTGAAAACAGTATCAATATCTTTCATATCTATCATTCAGAGTGTCCCAGCGAGAGATTGAAATTGAGTACGATTGAGTTTGACTGGATTTACCAATTGCATATTGATAGATTCCTTTAAAAAATACATTTTTTAATTGTGGAACAATTGAACTGGTTGGACAAGTTCTTCTTTAGCAGAGCTCACTATTTTCTTAGTCATGTTTGAATGATGATCTTTATAAGATTGTGACAAGCTTTTATACCCTTGCTAGATAGTGATTAACCAATCAGAATCGTTGTTGCATCGATGTTGTATGTATGTCTATAAAAGTCAATATTAAGGTGTTTCTATTATTCAATTATATTATTTTTATTATTATTATTAAAACTTTTTATTATTATTACTTATATTATTATTATTATTATTATTATTATTATTATTATTTCAAGTTACTTTTATTATTATTGATATTAATATTATTATTATTACTAACTATTAAAAAAATCTAAGTACTACTATTGAAACAAATACTAATATTATTACTAACTAATAAAATTACTACTATTAAAACACATAAATACTATTATTATTACCTACTATTAATACTAAATAAAACAAAAAACAAACAAAAAACACCAGTAAAACACAAAACATTTATTTTCGTAAAAGTTGGAGTTTACAAAAGTTTCTTACGGATTTGACGAGTCACCATTCAACGTACCTCTGGTATCGGAAATTGCAGCAACTACAATCGAGAATACATGGGTATTCAGTTGCCATTTCTGTTTCGATCCTGTTGATTTTGTTGTCTCACAGAGCTTTATTCACTATCTCTGAAATCCATATCCTCGTCTCATTAAATGTGAGCTCGGAAATCATTGAAGGCTCTTGATCCTTTATTATTGCATTGATTTGCGGATAGTAATAATTCATTCTTCTAATTACCAGGGTTTCATATTCTTCGAAATAAAATATTAATAATAAAAGAAAATAAACTAAAAAATAATTTACCATTGCGAATGTTATTTGTCATCGGCTTTGTATACAATTTTTCCATTTTAAAAATGAAATAAAATGACTAAGCAAGTTGTTTTAATCAATCATTAGCCAATCAGATATCGACCAATCCCATGATTTCATTGTGTATGTCTGTAACAATATTTTTGTACTCTAAATTTCGCAACCATAATATGACTATTTTCCCACTGGTAAACACGTTAACACACATTGGGTTGTATTTTAAAAGCCTCAGTGCAGGAAATAATTCTGACTCGAACATACAAAGACATTTTGTTGACATGTTGTATAGATTGATACAATGTCCCATATCTATGGTGACCGTAATTGACTGTATTTTAATATCCTTTTTTCTATATTGTAATTTATTGACATCTAAAGATTTCTTGCAACCCATGATTCTGCATTTGCCGGATTTGAAAATTATTATAGGGTATTTTCCACTCCTATCAACAATTTGCTGGGGTTTACCATTCGGAAACGTATTTTTTGACACGTCGAAAGTTCCTTTATAATTTATATTTGATAGCATAATTAAATCATATAAAAATATTAATCTATATATATATATATATATATATATATATATATGATTTTTAGAAAGAGTTCATTAAATTATACAATATAAACAAAAACCTATAATTATACAAATTAATAATGGAATTAAGAAATGAGGCGGTATATCAAATCATCGGCCCAAGTGGTAGTGGTAAAACTATGTTTGTGTGTAAATTACTTAAATCTAATTTATTTCAAACAAAATTCAACAAGATTTATTGGCATAGGGGTGCCGATGAAGAACATGGATTAACTCAAGATAATTTCTGTAAATTGAAAAACATGAAAATAGTAAAAAGTTTCGATAAAAACTAGTCAAGTCCATTAAGGAAAGACGATGTCATCATTATCGATGATTTGTATCAGGAAGCTAATAAAGAAAAGGGTTTCAATAACTTATTCACAAAACTCAGTCTACATGTTGGTGTTACTGTGATCTTTATTACTCAAAATTTATTTCATCAGGGTGGCGCACATCAAACAAGGAATATAAATGTTCAATATTTAGTTATTTTCAAGAATCCTAGAGATCAAACAGTTATTGATTTTCTTGCTCGACAAGCATACTCTAATAATCGTAATTTTCTTATCAGTTCATTTCAAGATGCTACAAAATCATCACATGGATATATATATATAAATTTCTTGATTTCACACAACAATGCAGTGATGAAAAAACAGATATTTTCAATAAAGAAGGTGCCATGGTATATAAACAAAGTTGAAAACATTAACATGTAAAAATGTTTATGAAATCCAGTCTTAAAAATTTCAGAAAACTTAGACAAACTATTACAAAGAAAATGAAGACTCAAAAAGTTCCACCAAAAACCAGTTATACACCATCTAAAAAACTAATGACCGAGAATTACCCTGTAATGAATCTAATTTCAAAAACCCCTAAACCTAATTAAAGGAGTACGAAAAATAACAAAGTTAAAATTGTAAAAAATCATAGAAGTTTCCCGTATTTTAACGCATTGTTAAAGGCTTCGAGTATGAGAAGAATGTCTATTTTACAATCATTTCAAAAATTTTTGTCGTTTATTTACTCAAAATTCTACTAAAAGTAGTCAGAGGTAAAATTAAAATCAGCAAATCTAAAAAACTAGTGTTGAATAAACATCGAAAACCTTTGTTATCGCTAGTAAATAAAAAAATCGTAAGCAAATGAAAACAATTATATATAAACAACAAGGCGGTTTTATCGGAGCCATATTACCATTATCAAAATCATTATTAGGTGGTTTACAATAAACGATGGGTCAATTATTACCTAATGTCAAATTAAAATTTAATTCATCTTGTTGTAATGAAGAAGATTTGGACAAATCCAGAAGACGAAGCAGGATTTCGAAAAGGAAAACGTAAAAGTGGAGTTTTACAATAGTAAAGTTAAGCAAATCCTGGATTGTCTCAAAATAAATCATCACTCTGTACAATCTCAATACAAAGCTGCTCATGTTGAAAGATTTAACCGGACTTTGAGGGATTGATTGAAGAAATATTTCGTGCATCAAGGTGATAAAATATGGATAACTGTATTGCCAAAGATACTTGTTAGTTATAATAATTTATCACATCGAGGTCTGAATGGTTTGAGACCTGCAGATATCAGCTCGAAAACAGCAGTGAGTTCTAAAAAAGTTTTTTAAATTGCAAAACCAAAATATAAAGTTGGTGATCACGTTAGAATTAGTAAAATATCTGCTTCACCTTTCATCAAAAATTTCTATAGTAATTTGAGTGATGAGGTATTCGGATTACAAAAAGTAACACTAAACAGAGTTGTGTAATGTATGTTATTAAAGACAGTGACAACAATGTAATACAATGGAAATTCTATGAACAGGAATTACAAGTTATTTCTAAACCTATAGTGTTCAGAATTCAGAAAATATTGAAAACTTAAAAATGGGTAAGGATAAACAATACTATGTCAAATGTCACGGATATCAAACATCCTCATGGATATCATCAAAAGACCTAGTAAATTGATTTTCTATACTATTTTACCGAGCAATAGTTGCCCACTAATCCATCCGGAAAATCAAGCGAGTAAATTTATGGTTAATCTTCAAAATCCTATGTATTTACATGGAAATTGGGAAGTTGCTTTGCAAGACTTTACATTTGTTCAACATTCCCATTTTATCATCAAAATACAGTCCCTAATAGTCCCCATTTTATAGCGTGTTCCCAAAACATGTAGTGGTATTTTCTCAATCAATAATATTGAACGATATTGTCATATTCCGAATCAAATTTTAGATGAATATAGTGGCATGTTTTTCAAGGATGGATTGAATGTTAGTTGTGATTTTAGTCCATTTACAATAAAATTTGAAAATATTGATGATGCCAAGCGAATTGGTAGTTCCTGGTACTGAATACCTATTACGTTTCAAAACTTTTATTGATGTCGGCCCTGTGAATGAACACATCAAAATAACTGTGTCATATATTAATGAGATGAAAGATATATTTACATTTACTAAATATTTATATATTGAAACACTTGAAGAATTACATAAATATATTTCATTCAATTGCTTACATATATTTAAAACTATTGAATTTGTTAAAGATGGATTATGCAAATTCAGTCTGAATAATAACATTTGTGAAGTTACCTTTGATAAAAATTTAGCTAATACATTGGGATTAGATAAGCAAACATATCGGGCAAGTGCTTTTGGTGTACGCAAACCAAAACTAATAAAACTTCATAGGCAAATGTTCATATATACTAACATCATCGATCCTATAATTGTTGGTGATTCTTTGGTTACTCTTTTGAAATATGTTTGGGTTGATAAGCATGACCAGGATGAAGTTGTCAATATAAATATCGATAACCCCATGTACTTACCGGTATCAACATCATGTATAAACAATATAGAAATAAATATTCGTGATGATAGCGGTAAATTTATTGAATTTAGTAAATTTGACATTACATTTTCGTAAATTAGATGACCAATAACGATATCATTAGTATGTATAGTGGTAGCCATTGTTTAGCTTGGTTATTATCCAAGCGATTTGATGTTTAATAAATGTATTAATGTTGTGTTTTAGTATTTTTATTATTATATGTTTAATTAATATTTAATTAACGTTAACAAAGCCAGTGCTAATTCGTGATTTACAAAGACACTGCATAATCATCACATGATTTACAAAGACAGTGCATGGTAAGTGCGTGATTAGTAACAAGGAACACATGCATTCACACTCAAGACTGTATGTAATTTACAAAGAAAACACATAAATACTTTTGACTGTATGTGATTTACAAAGAACACATGCATACACAGTATATGCTGCATGTGTTTTTACAAAGAATACATGCCTACACGGTATAGGCTGCATGTGTCAAAATCTCTCTCCTATATGTATGTATTGCTAAATTGTGATTGGCTAAATCCTGAAAATCTGATTGTCTTTATAAACATTGACAATTTCCAAAGTTGTCACAATTAATTCAAAAATTCATTCGCGCGATATTCGAAAATGAACAATAGCAATTATAGTATTTTAAGGCAGTTGTTCACTGATGGAAACGGTAAATTTTTATTTTATTATTAATATTTATTATTGATTAATTCAGGTACATACAATTGGTTCGATGTAACCTAAAACGAGGATCGAAATCATGAAGTTATTGAAATCGAAGATGATAGCTGTAAATTAATTTTAAATTATTAATATGAATCTTTTAGAAAATGATGTAATTATAATGATACACCGATGGAAGT
This sequence comes from Schmidtea mediterranea, assembly GCA_022537955.1. Classification (NCBI taxonomy): domain Eukaryota; kingdom Metazoa; phylum Platyhelminthes; order Tricladida; family Dugesiidae; genus Schmidtea; species Schmidtea mediterranea. The sequence goes on from CM039680.1 coordinate 79,378,397, forward strand.
TATAGTTATCGACGATGGTAAATTGAATCATTTAATTATGAATTTTTTAGATGAAGAAAATAATGTTTCTATTTCTAATGATGCCACCGTTTCTGAATATGCCCCCGTTCCTGATGATGCCATTGTTTCTGGTGATGATGTTTTTTCTGGGGATGCCCACATTGATGTGGATGATACCGATGAGGATTCAGATAAATTTTAGTTTTTTTATTATTTTTATAATAATAAGTAATTTTAGATATTATTACTAACATTTATTATTATTTAATACCATTTACAATGGATTAAATAAAAACAAATATTAATAATTAATTTCTATATTTGTTGAAAAACTTATTATTTGTTGAAAAAGGGATATTCAATGAAAAACTTATTATTTGCTGAAAAACTTATAATAATATTTATTGAAAAACTAATAATAATCGATGAAAAAGTTATGATATTTATTGAAAATGTTATGGTCATATATTGTTGAAAAAGTTATATTCGATGAAAAAGTTATGACCATATTTTATTGCAAAAACTTATAATAATATTTTTTGAATAGTTATGATATTATTTGCTGATAAACCTGTAATAATATTTATCGAAAAACTAATAATAATTGATAAAAACCGTTATGATATTTGTTGAAAAAGTTATGACCATATTTTGTTGAAAAAGTTATATTCAGTGAAAAACTTATGAATATTTGTGGTAACACTTATAATAATGATTATAGAAAAATTTGTAATATTGATCATATGAAAAACAAATAATATTTGATGAATATAAAAATTTATCATTTATCGATATTTAAAAGAATTAAATTTTAATAAATTATAATAAGATTTACATATATAATTTACATATATATATATATATATATATATATATATATATATATATATATATATATATATTATCAGGCCGATTATATCCGAAGTATTGCATCTCTTCCATATTTCATTCAGTAAAATGTCATGGTGAAATGAAGCGTTACTATGGTCATAAATTTTTTGGCATCGATTTTTTCATATGCCTCAAATGCGAGACTGTCCAAGACATAAATTATTTAGAGTTTTATAAGGGGCACTCTACCCACTTAAATTAATTTATTGTAAATAAAAAGCTCTTTTTAGGAAGATAAATAAACGAAATAATAATAATAATAATAATCTTTAGCAAAAGCTGTTAAGACACTTACTGATTTGCCTTTAACGGATTCTGTTTTTGATGGCGCGATTGTTAGAGCCAAGGCTACTTTCCCTTATGACTTTGCGAAATCTCTTGAGGTTCTTGAATCGACTACTGAATTGCCTCCTATTTGTGGTTCTGTATCTGCTGATGAATACGATACAGCTTAACAAATTTGGACACAGCAAAATTGAGAGAAAATGTTAGATTATATGTTAACCTACTTAAAATTAGACGTATTCCTTCTTGCGGATTATTTTCAGCAATTTCGCGCAAAAGAAATTGCTTATAATAGTCTAGATTAAGAGGTTCTAGACTTTAGAACCTCTAAATTTTTATGGAATTCCTGGTATGTCATGGGCGTCAGTTCTCATGACATTGCAGGAAACAATAGAACTTCTGCAGGACATTGAAATGTTTAATTTCTACAAGGGAGGAATACGGGTGGGTTAACATTTGTTAACAAACATTATGTCGCAAGTTCTGAGGATACAGAACTCTTGTATATTGATATAAATAATTTGTATGGTTGGGCTCTTAGCCAAAATCTTCCGTATGCGGATTTCGTTTGGGTATATGATGATTTAGATCATATTTTATTCGAAATGCATCAATGAGGATATCTGAATACTTCCGTATGGTTATACAATGGAAGTTTATATCAAGATTTCTCATTGTTTGTATGATTTTTTGAATTATTTTCCGATTGAACCTTAAAAGATATGTCCACCGAAATCTAAAGTTGAGAAGTTGAGGCTCACGCATTGGCCTAAGAACCATGTTCTTCATTAGCTGTTTCTCAAGCTTTATCTTTCTCTCGGTGCGAAGGTTTTTAAAATTCATCGCGCAATTAAATTTGAACAAGCACCTCTACTTCATGCATATATAGACAAGAACAGAAAATTAAGAGCAGAAAGTACTAGCGAGCCATATAGAAACTTATTTAAACTTTATAATAATAGTTTGTATGGAAAGTCTGTCGAAAATCTTAAAAAACGGATGAATTTGAGGTTATGGAATTCTGATGAAAAGATGATTATATATGCCTCAAAGCCAACTTTCAGAAAATCTATCGTAACTGATGATAATCTGATTGCTGCTCATCTGAATAAGAATTCGATATGTTTAGACAGGCCTAGTTACATCGGACAATCAGTTCTAGACCTGTCTAAACTTAGAATGTACGAACTACAGTATAAGGAATTAGCGAAATACCGTACTGAATTTAATTGCGAAATAAATATCGTTGCCGGCGACACTGATTCGTTTTTCCTAGAGCTTAGGCACTGTAAGCTAGACACTCTTTTGCCGGCAATGATAAGATACAACTTTTTAGATACGTCCAATTTCGACCCGGTACATCCCTTGTACTCAAGAAAACTTGACTCTGTAATAGAAAAATTTAAAAATGAGATTAAGGGTGTTGGGTACGAGGAATGAGTTTTCTTAAGACCCAAGTGCTATAGCCTTTTAGGTACTAAAGATACAATGAGGGCTAAGGGGGGTGAAGTTGCTGGGGATAGAGATTGAGCACAATTCATATTTATATTGTTTTAATAATGACACAATATTCATGGTGCCTCAAACTAGGATAGGGACGCTGAACCATCAATTGTTCACATTTAAGAACTCTAAAATTGCACTTACCAATAAAGATGATAAGTGGAATTCGGTGGGTAAAAATTCCAGTCTCACATTTGGCCATTATTTAGAAGTCGATGTCATTGACGATAACCAAGTAACGCACAGCACAAGCTCTTATCGGAACAGCTCATACAGTCAAGATGTTGAAATTGACGACATACTTTTATCTGATTGATTTATTTAAGATTTATGTCAATATATTTTTTCTTGAATTGATTTTGAGATTTTATCTATTTAATAATTTTTTATTGTATTATTAGTATCTAATAACATTGTTAAAAAATAAAAGTGTTAATAAGATTTAAAAAAAATAGAAATGTATTTATTGAATTTATTTTTATTTGAAATAAATTTTGTTTTTATTGTATTATTGTTAAAAACTAAAAATAATAATAAGATTAATAAAAATATTATAAATTGTGATAAGATTTCTAAAGATTTTGAATAATAATTTAAGTAATAATAAAAATAATTTGAAATAATAATAATAATAATAATAATAATAATAATAATAATAATAATAGTACTAATATTAAAAAAGTGTTAATAATATTAATAATAATAATAAAAATAATAATAATTAAAAATAATAATTAAAACACTACTTATAAAAATAATTAGTAAATTATATTTAGAAATTTTCAAAATTTGAATGACCTTGAGAAATTTTAAATGACCTTGAAAAATTATGATGACTCATTTGTTGGGCAAAAACTGATTAAACCCATATTTGTTTGACCAACACTATAACGCCTGTGTGTTTTTGAGCGAAAAACTTAAATTTAGAAAGAAAAATGGAAAATGTAAAGAAAAATAAAATAAATAAAATTTTTGTACAAAAAATGGAAAAATTTAATAATAAATCAAAAGGAATTAAAAAATTATAATTTTGGGATATTCTGAAAAATTCCTTGTTTTACCGTATCAAAACACACACACGAACAATCGTGATATATAAGGCGATGCTGGTCGTGCAAAAATCACATTTTTTACTCTCTCACTAAATTTTTTGGTACTCTTTTAACTCTTTATTAATCTCTATTTTACTCACTATATATTATCACCAGTTTATTTATTGAATAAAGATTTTTAACGATTTTGGGATTTTGGGCTGAAATCTTTAAAAGGAATCAATGTAATTATTTTTTTTATTTATCATGTTGTCATTTTTGGTTCATTATTATTTGAAAAAAAAATTTTTTATTATAATATATATAGGGTTTTGTTTTGACCATGAAATAATATTTTTTTTAAATAAATTTTGACTAAAATGTCTATCATTTTATATTTGAAATAATTTTTTAAAAATTTTATTATCTAACCTCCATCATGAGGTTTAAAATGAAAGTTCATTCTAAAAATTCAAATTTTCATACACCATAACCCACACGCAGGCAAGTGATTAAAATGAAAGTTTTGTTACCCAGGATCAAACCGGTGGTTAGCGGGGAACCTGTGGTGAAGGCAGTAGTTGGAACCGCTCAGTATTCTCCCTTCCTAAATCCTATCACCCAACCCTCGAAAGAGTAGTGTTGAGGTTCTGGGAAAGATTTAAATATAAAGATCAATAAATAACATACGTAAGAGAGATAAAAGAGACTAATGCACACGAAGTAAATCAGCAACCGACTGTAGGATAAACGACAAACCAAAACAATTTACTAATTTACATAAATTTTAGTAAAAGGAGTAATCGAATAATCGTGATTTTTAGTAGACATTTGAAATTAGTACCTCACGACTGACCACAAACACCCATTTTTGATAAAAATCATCTCAAAGTAAGACCAAGAATACAAATTTGTTCAGACACATATCCAGATTTTTATATTATTATTATTGTTATTTTTATCAATTTTTAATATTATTACCCAAAGTGACCGAAATTAATGTTAAAGTTGAAAATTGTATATTTATTTTGAAACGAGGGTCGCCATGCGAGCTGCATAAATTATACCCACTTTCCCCAAATTTCATACCAATCTCTATTAGTTACCTTAAATTTTTCGTAAAAATTAAAATTATTACTATTAATGTTGGGCTCAGAGCCAAAATTAAAACAAAATTACAAAACCAATTTAAACAAAAAGTTGAAAATTGTATAAGTTAAAACAAAATAATTAATGTCGTTTGGAAATTGTCAATATGGCTGCCGTAACATAAACACGCACCGCAAGAAGAGAACAAAAATAAAATAAAAACATATTAATTAAAACAAATTAAAAATATAACAAAATTAAATAAAAACAAATAATTAATTAAAATCATTAGAAAGCCTACAGCTGCAGAAGGAAACATCCGAAAAATAAAATAAACTGCCAAAACCTTGCAAAATAAGGTTTAGAAAAAACACAGGCAGAATAGGCGACCAGAAAACAAAATATTGGGGTTTAAAAATAATATTGTAAGAAAATAATAATAAAAATAAAATCCAACAATAAAATATTAATATATCAAAAAATAAAGAAAAATATATAAAAAATTTCAAAAATATTTTGAAATAAATAAAATAATTAAAAAGCCCTAAAAATGGCTAAAAACCGCCCATTGGTCGCACACAGGCACAAAAATACTATATATACGGCAGTCATTTTCATAATTTTCAGACATTTTTTCAGTCAGGTGACTACTAGAAAAATTTTTAGACATTCTTAGACAAACAGTGAATCACTTGTAGTCAAAATTTTTATGCCAATTTATGCCAATTTTTCAAATCTGGTTGCATGACTGTGGATTGTAAGTATTGTTTTCTTGTATAAATATATATTTCGAAGTCTTGTTACTTTGATTTTATTCTGGATGGTCGTGGAATCGTTTGGTGCCACTGACAAGTCCCCCTAAAATCTTATTTATAATAAGTATTTCAAAAGTAGTCCATGGGACAGATCTCGTGCAGGCTGGTGGGTTAAGTCCCCTAGTTGAGCTCGCGGGTCATGCCTCGTGGACACCTCGGTAGTCCGCAGTAGGGTCTGGCAATATGCACAGGACCTCCACGCAGTGCATCGTTGTACAACTCGTAGCGACTGCTGAAAAGTGGCCGGGGCGAGTAGAAAATAAAATTCGGGAAGTGCGACTTCAGTTAAGGAGGAATAAAGTTTTGTAGGGAAAATTTAAAATAATTACGGAAAATTAATTAAAAATCAAGTAAGAAAGGATAGGATAGTATAGGAAGGTAAATTTGAAAATATTTTAAAAAAAGTTGAATGATATAATCTGACAGAAGAGAGTAGCATTTATTAAAATGACCGCAGAGGGTTATAACTACTTAAATTCATGGGAAGTGCACCGGGAGTTAAGGAATTGTTAATCAAATTTTTAATATAGAGAAAGATAAAGGTAAACTAGGACAAATGTAGTCGATACCGTGATGAAATAAATGAAACAGGAAATTTACCAAAAAATAAGGGAGGAACGCTGCCAAAATTTTTGAAGGATACATTTATAAATAATGGGTAAAGATGATGAATAAGTATGGAAATTGTAGGAATAGACGAGTAAGGACCAGGATATAGAAAGAGAAAGACGTAAGACCTTCCATCGGCAGTCCAGAACCCGAAAGTGAAAATATCATGAGGAGTAGTTCTAGAAATGGAGCTCACCTGCTCATGAATTTTCAATCCTTATGTACATTACCAAACATGGCAATCACCATGGGTACATAGGATGGATAGAATAATAATCGTGCTGGCGTTTAGGGGGTAGTCACACAAAAACCCTAGATAAAATAAATAAAAACCAACCCTATTCGCCAACATTAACAATATTATTACTATTATCATTAGTATTATTATTTCTATTAGTTTTATAATCACCCTAATAGTATTAATACACCTATTATTATAGTTAAGCCCTATGTAGTTTTTATAACCCCAATTTATCCATACTAGGATTCTTCAGGCTCATTATTATCGTTACCATTGTTAAATATTATTTAATCTCATTGTTAACATCATTATTATCATTATTATTATTAAGGTAATTATTATTTTAGTATTACTATTAATATTATTACTTTTATTATTATTATTATTATTATTATTATTATTATTATTATTATTATTATTATTATTATTAATATTATTATTACTATTATTATTACTATTATTATTATTATTAATATTATTATTATTATTATTAATATTGTTATTGCTATTATGATTATTACCATTGATTATTATTTTAGTTTATTATTAATTTCATTATTATTATTATTATTATTATTATTATTATTATTATTATTATTATTATTATTAATATTATTACTATTATTATTATTGCTATTACTATTATTATTACTGACTGGTATTGTCATTGCAATATCAATTCATTATTGGTATTATTATTGTTATTAAGAGTATTAACATTGTGAAATTATGATCCTTATTTTTGTCAGAGTTATTACATTATTATTATAATATTACTATTATCATTGCTATTATATAGTTACGGTCAATGATTACAAAATTTCATTAATCCTAAATGAAAAAGAAAATAACAAATAAATACCTACTATTAAATTTTATTAATAAAAAGGAAAAATGTAAAATATTCCACATTAAGGAAAATTTTATTTCCAAACAATTAAAATATTCCATTAGTGAATTTCCATTTGAAATCATAATTGGAGTTAAATCTGAAAGTCTTGAAAATAAAAAATTAATAAAGTCAACATTAAATTAATCCACAAACCTCATAGGAAGTGACCATGTCGCTGGTAGTAGGCCGAGTGAACTTGGCCTCCGTGGGAAGTCTAGAATGCATAAAAATATTGGTTAAAAGTATCTAAAAATCGATACTTACTTTTATTATAGGAATTGAAAATCCTATAATAAGTTGCCATGGCAATAAATGGCAAGCAGCATGAAATAAATTTAGGTAATATAGTATATATTAAAATACCTTCTAAATTCTTGATTTTTAAGGATTATGGTGAGAACCCGTAATATAAAATAAGAAATTCTTATATACACGAATGTTAATTATATTATACGAATTAAAATTTTATAATTTACTATATAGTTAATTAAATTAATTAATCCTATTTATTAACACCAGTAAATTAACATGTTAAGGATTATAGTATGTTCTTTAAGGAAGATTAGGGACAAATTTTAAATTATTAAAATCAAGATTATTAATATTATTATTAATATTACTTTTATTATTATTATTATTATTATTATTATTATTATTATTATTATTATTATTATTATTATTATTATTATTATTATTATTATTATTATTATTATCATTGGTTTTATAATTATTATTATTATTAATTTGAGGATTTCTTGTTTTATTATGGGGTTAGTTATTATTACAGTAATTAGTAACATTGTTGTTATGGTCTTTGATATTGTTTTGATCTAGTAGGGATATGAGGTAACCCAGGGTATCCCCAACAGCGAAAAGAAACCGAAAGAGGAATCGGCCTGTCAAAAAAGAACCTGAGCGATTATTTAAGCTACACAAAGCTCGGGTGGTGGGACATATTTTAAATGCGAATGGGTTTTGAATACCAATATGAACTGAAACTGTGATAGCTTTACAATTGTTTTATTTATTTGATTTATTGAATAATAATCCTATTTGTGTTTGATTTTGATTTTGGTGATTAAAAATTCTTAAAGCAGTTAAATATTAAAAATTTTAAAAATAGTTAAGTAATTGAGACGGGACCATTGAAATAAGAGCACGATGTCTTCTACGACAGCTCGTGAACTCATCTGAATATTAGGGCATTGGCAGTCTTTGAAAAGAGGCTCACTCTTTGCTAATATTCAACCAACTAGCACATAGTACCAACGTCAATTTTTGGCGGGTGGCTAGCGGTTAAACTTCTTATGCAGGTGCTGGGTGGGAAGTAGTTACCCTTAGACTGGATTGACATTTTTGATTACCCATCAGTGCCTAGCACATTCAATTACCTAGGAAATTTTGAATTACCTTGAGAATTATTATGAGTCATCCAATGATCTTGAGAAATTTTAAAATGACCTTGAAACGTATTTTTGACTCATCCAATGACCTTGAATGAGTCATTGTCTTTGTTTCAATGACCTTGAATGAGTCATTGTCTCAGAAAAATTTTTACTTTTAGAAAAAAAATTATCCCCAAGGGGTATGTGGTGCATCGGTGAAATAACCATTTACTTCTTTATTACATTTTTTTCTAAATGTGTTAAGAGACAAAATTTTGTGTCAGTTTTGGAAGTCAGCACATTTACACAAATATTTTTTCATCAAACCGCCTATTTGTCAATAAATCAAAGAATTAACATGTTATTTATAATTTTCAATGCATTTAGGTTTATTTAAATTTTACGAAAAATAGTATTTAATTAGAATAATTTATTATTGCATGTCATTTACGTAAAAAGTAACACGCGTAAAATGTTTCAGCCAATAACGTGCTAATATAAAAATAAATAAAACACTGTTACAAAAATAGAATGTAATTTGACACATGTGCGAACAGGAATATTCTGATTGGCTGTCAACTTTGTGCTTTTTTTTCTTTTGTATTACTTGGTTACTTACAATTTTTTTTTAAAAAGAACCACTAATAAATGAAAATTTTTAAACGGTTGACAACTAAAGTTTCTGCTATATCTTGTTGTTAAAGGACGTCCATTTAAAAATTTGAAAATTGTGCTTCATAGGTTACTTTAATTATTGGAAATGTGTATTCCAATGGGTTGAGAAAGAGTTAAAAAGGATATTTTTTATTAAATCAAACTTAATTAAACTAATTATTATTTTTAACTATCACAATTTAATGTTTAAAACAAAATTTTCGAAGCTATGTTTTTCTTTATTCCATAACACTTTATAATTAAACTTTATTAATTAATTATTTAATTTTATTATTAATTTATTTAATATTTTTTGGTATCATATTTTAGCAAAGATTAATCAGTATCAGCCAATATCTAACTAATTAATTCAAAATTATAGTTTTAAGTTTCTGCATTTATATAAATCAACAAAATTAGAATTATGATGATATAAATATGAGATATTTTATTTTATTAAAAGTGCATTTTATGTATGTAAAAAATCTAGATAAATTTTCAAAAAAATATACATTAAAGATTATATTTACATGAAATTTTGCTGAATTACTATTGGTTAATAAAGAAATTAATTTATGTGAATATCAAATTTTGCCATTATAAAAATGAGTGTTTATTAGAAATATATTATTAAAATGTATCTATGCTAAATTTAACGCAACAGGAAATCTTAATAATAAAATCCCTTCAAACTTTTATCCTCTGTGTCGGTTTCATTTTCAATGCTTGGAGTGTCGTTGTCGTTTTCAAATACAGAATATTCCAATCTAAATTCACTCGAATTGTCTTACAAAACCAATTTCTTTTCGATACAGTCATTTGTTTTTATGTTCCCTTTATCTTGTGGGTGACAAAGGACTATTTTGATTCCGATAACTTGTTTGATGTTTTCATCTGTTACTTCTGGACATCCCAAGGCTTGTACTGGATGTGCTGTGCATTCGGAAATCAAAATCTCGTATGGACAACAATAGATCGGTTCCTAGCAGTAATTTATCCAACTTTGTATAAAAAACATTTAAAGTTTTTGTTAATTTCATATGGAGTATTGATATGTTTGATTAGTGTAACATTTGGAATTGAGATTAGTGTCGGAGTTGTCGTACGTAATAGTAGTTGTCAGTTGATTTTGCCCCCAGAAAGTGTTATTTTCCCCGTGACAGCTTTGGGTTATTCGGTGGTCAATTATTTCGTTCCGGTTTTCATATTTATCGTCTGTTATTTTAGAATACTTTGGAAGTTGAAAAGTATGCAAAGTAGCAACTCAAATGAAACGTTCCGCAAATCAACTGTGACATTTACGATTGCATGTTTTGTCAATGTTGTTTTGTTTATTGCGTTGTTGATGATGGACAACATTTTGTTTATTATGCAATGCTTTTCGTTGCTGTCGTTCAATATCGGAGCCGACATTCAAGTCATTTCACTGTTTCTGGTCAGCATTAACAGCTGCATAAATCCTTTTATTTATTTAATTGTCATGAAAAATTTTAGGAAGCATTTTTTCTTATTTAACATTTTTCGTAAAACTGAAAACAAAATAACCCCCGTTTTCAGCACAACAATTTAATGTAAATTATTTCTCGTTTAGTTTTTATCATTCATTTTTTGTCAACTCAGCTGTTAGTTGAAACTGTGAGAATGTGAAAAAATAAATAAATACGTAAAATGTAATTAGATTCTTTGTAAATAATATATATATATATATATATAATTTTTAAAATTAGATAAAATAAAAGTAGACTCATTCAAAAGCTTGGATACGAAATTTAAAGGCAATAAAAAAATTAAAAAATATTAAAAAAAAATATAAAAAAATAAATATTCAAAAACAAAATTGTTTTATTTAAAATAAAATTCACAATTAATTAAAACTTTATTTTATGGAAATGCTGATTTCTTACAAAAATGGACAAAAAATTGCGTAAAATTTTGTTTTAGGTAGAAAACTCATCAAAGAGACCTTATTGTTTTGCAAAAGAAATACAAGGAAAACTCTCTTGTCCCGGATAATCAGTTTTTTGGGTTTATTATAGGTTTGGCGTTAAATTTGTATTTTATAACACATTTGTAATGTATTAATGTTTTGATAATCAAATAAGACAAAGCCGACAAATTTTTAATATGTAGTTTATGGAGAGCATAGTCTAGTATTATAATATACTTACTATAATTATATGTAAATCAAAAATTATTAAAATAAATAAATTTAGAAAGTTAATTATTCATTTATGAGAAATAATTATTTTATTAGTTTCTTTGACAATTTATATCATTAATTAAAACCAAAATAATAGCGTAATTATAAATAATTGATGGTAAAAGTTTTTTAATATAGATATATGAAAAGTGATTTTTAATAACAAACGATCACTTTCTCCGATAAAAATATTTTTTTAATAAATCATTATTCATTTAATCTTTTTTTATTAATGAAATTTAACACAGAAAATTAAAGACAAAATACTTTACCATTTTTTTTGATTTTTTCAATGTCTATATCAGCGGTCAGCAACCTATGACACGCGATGAAGTTGCGAATGGCACTCAATACACCACTATAAAGAGGTCTTGGTAATAGCGACTCTATAGCGATGCTAAAATCGGTTTCACATATATTCTCTAATATTATTAGATAAAAATATATATTTGTATTGGTATTGAAATGTTATTTTTTGGCTTTATTAAACCCAATTTTCCTAAATTTTTAAATTGTGTTGGAATTTTATGTTATTTGTTTTCAATAACATATATTAAAAAGATAATTTTGCGATCAAATTATTTTCATAAAGAACTATATTATTTAATGTGACAGACCTATACCATTACTTACATGTAAAAAAGAAAATAAAATGACACCCTGAATAAATTGGAAGTGTGGCTTGGTAAACATCAGCTATCAGATTGCCGACCCCTGGTCTAGATTATTTATTTTGAAACCTATTACTTTTATTAAAATTTAAATTTTCATTTAATCTTTAGCATAATTTTATGATATTTTAAAAACATTTTTATATTTTTAATTTTAAAATATATTTATCTATTTAATTTTATTATCATCAAAATCTTACTCTGTAGCATGAAAATTGTTTCTTTAATAATAACTACAATTATAAAAACTGAAAAATAGTGCCTTTTAATAAATGAAACTAAATAACATTTCTTTTTCTTAATTTAAAATAATTAAGTTTATTGTTCTATAATAATAAGAATGAGAATACATTTTAATTAAGGAAAGCAGAATAATTAATAATTATCAAGGACAATTAATAATATCAATTTCATATATATCCAAAATATAATGACTCGTTTATATTTAAATCGTATACCAATACCTAGGACTTCCGGTAAAAGTACGCATTAAAACAAATAATGACTCAATTTTTATTATAAATTTATATATCAACATAATAAGATCCATGATATTAATCGGCAATTAAGCTCATTTCCGTTAATTAATTTAATTTAATTATAATCTTTTTGACCTATTTATTCGTGGAAATCATTGGATAAATAAAAATATAATTATTTTATTCTTTTATATGGGAATTACAAATTAAAGCAATTTAATTTATCTGTTCTTATAGACTCATTTCGGATGTTTAAAATGATTTATAGAACTATTCAGAATAAAGGGTTAATTAATATAGTCAATCGCTGGTAGAGTGGGAGGGTAAACCGTTCAGCCATGAAAAAACCCATTAGAGTCATGAAAATTTATTATTAGTAAAATAAAATCATATTAATTTAATGAAGTTATTTAAATAAAAGATCTTAGTGCTGATTCTTTTCTCTGTGAAATGATCAAACGTTCACTCTTTCTTAGTGATGTGCATTTTTATATAATTCAATTTGGAATATTTACTTAATCAAAACCATGCACAAAAAATACAAAAATGACTCAAAAATTGACGGAGAGAATTTATAGGGGGTAACATGTTTAATTGTTTGCCAAGCAATAATTCAAATATTACCCAAATAAGAAACTAGAATGCAGTTTTGAATTTTCTCTACATGTAGTTGAGCACAAATTTGTATTGCTATTGTGGGGTTAGTGGCTTCTAACATTGACTCCTTCACAAACAATGCTTTTATTGCCTGCCAATGGTTACCCGTTGCTAGGCAACGTTGGAACTGTAACCACTGGTTATGAGACCGCCAAACGTGAGCTCTAACTGTAGAACTGCTAAGGCCCAGCCTCATAGTGGGTTCAACGCGCTACCGATAGAAGGTCTACGCGCGATTTGCTACATGGTTCCTTCTGTATGAACTCAATAATTACTAGAATTCTACTCGCATATTCTTTCGATTCAAATGATTGATTTTTTAAGCAGATTATTAAAATTCCAACACTAACAAGAAAATAATTTATTTTTATCATACAGGCTACATTTTAGGTTATATATTTCCGATCTAACCTGCTAGTGTATTAGTCCTAGGGTTAGATGTATCGATATTAGGATTTTATGAGTGCTCACTGGACTACTCTGTGTGAATGATTTTCAGCCGATGAGTAGAATTATTTTAGGTTGAACTTTCGGGAGATGGATGACGAATGGGCAGCCAAAAAACTGTTCCTATATCTCCCATCTACCCTTATAAGTGGTATGAATTGATGTTTGGGTTCTGGCGTTACGCACACCAGAACCTTCATGGGCACGAGATATTGGCGGATGAGCCTGCACTTACACATCTCGATAGTTATATAAAGTTTGCTAACTTGCGATGTGTTTCGGCTGTGAGCCGGAAAAATTTCTACATAGTATGACATCTTTAGTAACTCATATATTTCACAAAACATTATATTTGTACATAGCAGCTGACTCCAACCATTCATAATAAATCATCTTTCCATACGTACGTTCAAGTAGAGCTTACTTGAGATTCCTTGAAACGTAGTATGGAAAAATTGTTGATAGCTGAATTGCCCTGCGAGAAAATTTGACTTTGCTCACAAAAGTTAGTATACATAAATATTCTGTGAAAATGAATTGGTATATATACCTGTTCTGTGACTCTAACCTTGTGTGTTCTTTTTGATGCATTTAAACAAAATTTGACCTTGATTTTAATTGTAATATCTAGTTCTTATTTTATCAATTTTCTATATTAAATGAATAATTCATTTTATTAATTTTTTAAAAGAATGTTTCTTATTGAAATTATTCCGTTTTATTCGTTCGCTGCTAATTTTTATTAATTATCCATTTTTCGGTCAAGTTTTATGTTTTCTTGTTATTTTATGTTAATTTCGTGCTAGTCTTGTTGCATTTTCGTTATTATTTTTAAGTTATTTTTATGTTTTTGATTTTATATTTTAATTGCATCTTCTCATATTTTAAGGTTGTTTATTCGATGTTTCTGGGTCCGATTTTAAATCTGCATGTTATGTTTGCGTGCTATTTCCAATTCATTCAAACAAAATCTAGTGCTGGCCCAACACTATGACAATTTTCATATTCTTTAAAATAAAAAAAAAATGTTTAAGTTGAAATAAAATTTTTTTGATGCAAAAATCTAATCATTAAATATTCAGTTAGCTTATTCAATTTTAAAATTTTATCATTTAAATATTATTTTAAATAATAAGATTATTTTCTTTAAAAAAGTTTTCTGAGTGAATTAAAAGTCATATACCAAAAACTTAATCTAAAATTAAAACAAATGTTTAACAATGGAAACTGTAATGGGCAAATAATAAATGATAAATATAATAAAATCAAATTAACAAAGAGTCATTTATCCACCGTGTTTGAAAAAGCTGGAATGTTGATGAACTCTAGACCACTCGTAATACTGTGTGAAGACAGCTAAGAGGATGCGGTTGTTATATCAAATCATTTAGTAATAGCTGGGTGGAAAGACGAAACAGTCATAGATCTGAACGAGAAAGCGTAAAGTTGTCCTTATGTGTGATGGAAGAGAGTACAGGAAATAATTAAGAAATTCTGGTGTAGGTGGATGAAAGAAGTGATTCTACAATGGAGATCTCGCGAAAAGTGGAAGTTAAAGAAGAAAGAATTTGGAAAATGGCCGTTATTAGTGAGGACAGGTGGTTTGATCATATCTTTATGCAAAAATAAGCAGGTTACAAAAAAATATCTATGCTACATGATATAAAAAAGTTTCACTGCAATATCAATGAGTCTAATTAATTTTTATCCTCATTTTTATTTAATTTTTAAAAATAACAAAATGTTATTTAATAACCAAACATTTCTATGTCAACATAATAAATATAACTAGATTTTGGTGTGGATCAAAACCTCCCGAATTAATACTTACTAAATAATAGTAACTAATAAATAATTTACTTTTTTTAAAATAAGCCTGATTTTATATATCATACGTGTAATTATTAATTAATATCAAGTATTATTTAAACAGATTTTAATTATTGATTTTGAATTACTTTTGATTAATTCATTTTTATTTATATTCATTTCACTTTTCTTAATGTTAATGTTTGATTGTTTTATTCATTTTTTCCGAGTTGCTAGTTATTCGAACTAAAAACGAGCTGTAACTGTGCAAATAGTAAGAGTAGTTTTGAAATTAAAATAAAAAGTTAAAATTAAAACGGAAAATTCCCTGTTTAGAAAAACAATATAAAACCGTTTTTAACTCTTTTTTAGCCGTTTTTAAATAGCAAGAAATATGATTTCTGAAGGGAACCTAGAAATATTCATTTGGTGAAATGACGATGGATCAACTGTCATATGATTAAAATATAAAAGGTTTTATGTAATAATAAAATGTTGCACTAAACTTAATAAATTATCAACTTTAATTATATTATTAATTTATTTAATTATTATCAAAATATTTTTTTAAAATTGTTAAAAATAAAAACAAAAAGACTAATTGAAAAAATTATATGAAAACTTATATGAAAATATAAAAAAGTTTATTTTGTAGAAACATTTACTTTTTAATTTCTATTATTGACCTGTTTATAAATCTGTAAATTTTTTCTTTAATTTCTAAGGGAACGTCCAAGCAATTTGTCTTGTATTGCTCGAACATGTCAAGTATTTTGATAGATGTCAACTTGTCATCAATGTGAAGGAACCAGAATTTGGTATCTATTTTGTCCAAATCTAAACTGTTGATGCTAAGAAATATGAAAGTGCTTAATGCTAATATTTCCTCAACTGAATATTTCACTCTCAGACCTGCCACATAAAAGACGGCTTTCCATATACAGAGTATTCTGTCGGCAACCTCGTCTGATATATCATATAGTTTTGCAAATTTATTCAATGCCTCTCTGCATGAAATATAATTCAATTTATCTATATTTGTATGATTTATTATCAATCTTTCTAATTTCAATATATCTTTCTCTTGATCTTCACTCGAATCACCAGATTGATCAGGATTTAATCTCTGTGCTGCTTTGACAATATTGTATAATTGGATCTTATTATTTTGATATTTGCAATTGAGATGAATACATGCAATTACCGTATTGATAATTGGAGGAGATTTGGAGAACTTTTCTACGAATATTCCCAGAGTGCTGATTGAGGCATCTATAATATCAATTGTCAACCTCAAGTCTGCTCCTATATGTTGAATTAATGCATTTGAAATTGCTTTTCCTTCTTTATTCATTTTAAAATATTTTTTAATTATATGTTTAAAATATAAGCAAATTGATTTATTTTATATTTTTTCAAAGTTTATTGACCAATAAAATTTTAAATAAATATATATTAAATAAATATTTAAAATGACAAATTGTTTTCTTCCAAACATCAAGAAATCCAGTGTTTGAGTGTTCGAAATTGTAGATTCGACAAAAAGATTTTGAATTTAATATAAAATAAATTAGCCTAATTTGTTCTACGAAGTTTAAATTTAAAGTAAATTTAAATTTAAATATTGGTCAATAAACTTTGAAAAAATATAAAATAAATCAATTTGCTTATATTTTAAACATATAATTAAAAAATATTTTAAAATGAATAAAGAAGGAAAAGCAATTTCAAATGCATTAATTCAACATATAGGAGCAGACTTGAGGTTGACAATTGATATTATAGATGCCTCAATCAGCACTCTGGGAATATTCGTAGAAAAGTTCTCCAAATCTCCTCCAATTATCAATACGGTAATTGCATGTATTCATCTCAATTGCAAATATCAAAATAATAAGATCCAATTATACAATATTGTCAAAGCAGCACAAAGATTAAATCCTGATCAATCTGGTGATTCGAGTGAAGATCAAGAGAAAGATATATTGAAATTAGAAAGATTGATAATAAATCATACAAATATAGATAAATTGAATTATATTTCATGCAGAGAGGCATTGAATAAATTTGCAAAACTATATGATATATCAGACGAGGTTGCCGACAGAATACTCTGTATATGGAAAGCCGTCTTTTATGTGGCAGGTCTGAGAGTGAAATATTCAGTTGAGGAAATATTAGCATTAAGCACTTTCATATTTCTTAGCATCAACAGTTTAGATTTGGACAAAATAGATACCAAATTCTGGTTCCTTCACATTGATGACAAGTTGACATCTATCAAAATACTTGACATGTTCGAGCAATACAAGACAAATTGCTTGGACGTTCCCTTAGAAATTAAAGAAAAAATTTACAGATTTATAAACAGGTCAATAATAGAAATTAAAAAGTAAATGTTTCTACAAAATAAACTTTTTATATTTTCATATAAGTTTTCATATAATTTTTTCAATTAGTCTTTTTGTTTTTATTTTTAACAATTTTAAAAAATATTTTGATAATAATTAAATAAATTAATAATATAATTAAAGTTGATAATTTATTAAGTTTAGTGCAACATTTTATTATTACATAAAACCTTTTATATTTTAATCATATGACAGTTGATCCATCGTCATTTCACCAAATGAATATTTCTAGGTTCCCTTCAGAAATCATATTTCTTGCTATTTAAAAACGGCTAAAAAAGAGTTAAAAACGGTTTTATATTGTTTTTCTAAACAGGGAATTTTCCGTTTTAATTTTAACTTTTTATTTTAATTTCAAAACTACTCTTACTATTTGCACAGTTACAGCTCGTTTTTAGTTCGAATAACTAGCAACTCGGAAAAAATGAATAAAACAATCAAACATTAACATTAAGAAAAGTGAAATGAATATAAATAAAAATGAATTAATCAAAAGTAATTCAAAATCAATAATTAAAATCTGTTTAAATAATACTTGATATTAATTAATAATTACACGTATTATATAAAATCAGGCTTATTTATTAGTTACTATTATTTAGTAAGTATTAATTCGGGAGGTTTTGATCCACACCAAAATCTAGTTATATTTATTATGTTGACATAGAAATGTTTGGTTATTAAATAACATTTTGTTATTTTTAAAAATTAAATAAAAATGAGGATAAAAATTAATTAGACTCATTGATATTGCAGTGAAACTTTTTTTATATCATGTAGCATAGATATTTTTTTGTAACCTGCTTATTTTTGCATAAAGATATGATCAAACCACCTGTCCTCACTAATAACGGCCATTTTCTAAATTCTTTCTTCCACTTTTCGCGAGATCTCCATTGTAGAATCACTTCTTTCATTCACCTACACCAGAATTTCTTAATTATTTCCTGTACTCTCTTCCATCACACATAAGGACAACTTTACGCTTTCTCGTTCAGATCTATGACTGTTTCGTCTTTCCACCCAGCTATTACTAAATGATTTGATATAACAACCGCATCCTCTTAGCTGTCTTCACACAGTATTACGAGTGGTCTAGAGTTCATCAACATTCCAGCTTTTTCAAACACGGTGGATAAATGACTCTTTGTTAATTTGATTTTATTATATTTATCATTTATTATTTGCCCATTACAGTTTCCATTGTTAAACATTTGTTTTAATTTTAGATTAAGTTTTTGGTATATGACTTTTAATTCACTCAGAAAACTTTTTTAAAGAAAATAATCTTATTATTTAAAATAATATTTAAATGATAAAATTTTAAAATTGAATAAGCTAACTGAATATTTAATGATTAGATTTTTGCATCAAAAAAAATTTATTTCAATTTCAAAATTTTGTTTTATTTTTAAGATTATGAAAATTGTCATAGCAATACAAATTTGTGCTCAACTATGTGTTCAAAACTGAATAGCCTAGTTTCATATTTTAATTTTTGAATTATTGCTTTGTAAATATGTAAACATGTTACCCCCATCCAAATTCTCCGTCAAGTTTTGCGTCATTTTTTTATTATAAAATTACGCTTAGTTTAAAAAAAGTAACTTACTTATTAGTTACTGTTTGATACACACCGCAATCTAATTAGATTTATTTATTTATTTAGACTCATAAATTTAATTGACACTGCAGTGAAACTTTTTTTATAACATGTGGGTTACATGTGGGTCACCAGTTTTTTTTGCATAACGCTTTCAAGTGAAAAGAGACCATTTTTGAAGGTGATATCTTTCTCATTGAGAAATTCCTTTCTAGTCATGATAAAATGGATCTTGATAACGACAAAATAGATTCAAATGATGACAACTATGACTGTGATTATTGATGTTTTAGCAGAAAATGATGGTAATATTATTTGACAATTCTTAAAAGTATGTTTATTTAACTAAAAATTTAAATTCAAATTTTTAAGTATATTAAAAGATTTAAATAAATTCAAGCTGTAAATTTAATTAAAGTACATTAATATTAATTGACATTTTTTAAAAATTTTTGTTGAAATTATTTTGCTTAACAGATGCAAATCATGATTGACCAATACTCAGCATGAAATGTGTTCACTTTATCTAGTCTTCTGTGGCCTTTAATTTTTGTTGTTAGACTAGCAATGGTAATATGTTTTAGTGTTTTTAGATTATTAATATTATTATTAACATTATCAACTATGATATGATTAAAATTTTATAGGTTTTATGTAATAATAAAAGGTTGTACTAAACTTAATAAATTATCAAATTGTAACTGATGAAAGGGTTGAACTATTATAACCTTATTATTATAAATTCTTCAGAATAATCACTGATAAAACTAATTTAGTAAATTATTTCCTTTTAATTCGAGATCCAAAGGTTTTTTACTCCTCAATTGTAAAATACTACGAAACCATTTCCCTTTAAATTGATACATTACCAATAATCATCATGGAAAAACTGTCATTTCATGAATTTATTCCTTTTAACTATAGTTCTTCTACCGGTAAAAACCGTTACCGTTTACCGAAAAATTTAGACTTTTAGGGATTACCTTTTACCACTAAAGCATTTTAAATCTTACCGGTAATTTTGAAAAAATAAATTTATGAGAGCAAACACCAAAAATGGTTAAATGTCGCTTATTCTAGTTTAAATACAAAACAGAAAAACGTTTGAATAATGAGAGGAAAGCGCCATCTCATTGCGCAAATCTTTTCCTTCGTAATGAATCGTCCGGCAGTCGTAATTTTGTTAGTGAATGAGAAAGATGCATGAACATTATACCGAAAATGTTTTGCAAATAACGTGAATTATTTTTTCTTTTTATATAAAGATTGTTTCTGATTGATTTTCTTTTCAAACAAAACACATTAATCGGCACAGGCCCACAAAATTTTAGTAAAAATAACTAAAAACATCTTCTGATGATACCTACACTAGTACTTCTACGTCTGCCTTTATATTTAAAAAGGATAAAACATTAATATCCAGTTATTTACAGCGAGAAACTTTAGAAGAGATAGTGTCTAAACCAGCGGTAAGAGGAACCGGAGTAAATTACCGCAATTGGGGTAAAAATGAAATTATTGGGGGTAATATTGACAAAAAATAAAAAATTACATTAAATTAAAATAATTATAATAACAAATAACAAAACAAACATATATATTAGAATTGACTTAAAATCGATATAATTTTTTTAATAATACATTTTAAAAAGTGAAGCTTGAATTTTTAACTTTTCTATTGCAATTGTTTTAATATATATTTATTTGATTTATCCTATTTTTATTATTTAAAATATAAATAATAAAATTTGAATTTTAAATAGATATTTATTTTATTTTATATTTCATGGTGAGTAGTAATATGAAAAGCTGCCAAGGCCTTCAAAATTGCACATGAGGAGGCGGTAAAAGATTGCTGCTATTTGCAACAACCTACCTCTGTGAACAAGGCTTTTCCACTCTAATAAACATAAAAACGACGAACAGAAATAAATTAAACGCCGAAGACTGTATTCAAATTGCACTTACATCAAAATGCCCCAATTTTGAAGTTATTGTGTCAGACATGAATCAACATCATTTCTCCAAACCCTGAGGAGAGAAAGTTTCTAAATAACTTTTGTTTGTTCCAATATGAGAATTTTATTTTGTTTATATATTAATATGTAATAATTACATACTTGCTAATTTGATGAAACTTTTTTTTATTTTCCGCGTAAATTAATTCAATAAATAATGTTTAATTTGAAATTTACATTGTTTGTCTTCGTTTCAAAATCTCGGGGTTATATCGACTTACGCAAAATTATTTTGGGGTAAGGGTTAAAAATATTCCCCTGCCGTTGAGTTAGAGCATAAAATAAAAATTATAATTTGACTTATTATATCAAAAGTTCTACAGTTTTAATTAAAATATAGTAAAGCAATATAAAAAAAGTTACAGAGAGTAATCATGGATACTGTAATGAAGAATAATTAAAGAATATTGTATAATTAATAAAATTAACCTATTATGTGATAATATGTGAAAATTAGAGTCTGGAGATCAGAAGTTGGTTATGATGTTCGATGATTATATTTGAATGATGATATGTTTGTGTGTTTGAAGGTAATAATTAGAAAATCAATAAACTCTCTTTTGTGAATGTTACGCATCTAAGAGCTATGGAAGAATAAAAATTGATTACTTATGTTTCAAATTACCATGGAAACCATGCAAGGACTTCAGAATTTTATCAAACCACCAAACCAATTATAATAAAACGGAGATTTGTAATTATTTATTCTCAAGTTAAAAAGATTCTTTAAATAGCTCAACAGCCTGCGGAATTTCAAGAAAATCAAACAAATGCTGAATTGATTCCAAAATATGAAGAGATTCAGTCAGACTATATTGGGTACGATGGTTGTCTTCGTAAGCCAAAAAGAATTTAGCAATCGATTTGGAGGATATAGAAAAGGAAATGACATGTGCATTGAGTTTTTTTGAAATATAATGAAACTTGTTGACAATTTTCTGAGACAAGTTAAAAAAGCCTGCGATAATGATATTTCTAATACAAGATTTAGAAACAAAGACAGAATTAAAATTGAGAACAATTAAGTCAATAGAAAAATCAAAATAATTCATTTATAGAATGAACTAGATCCAGAAAGAATTATTCAGTCAGCGATCATTGGCATTACTACACGAATGTAAGTCATGCGCAGAGATGGTTAGAAAGCCGAAACAAAATCTGATACACCCATAATTCAAAATATGACAACGCAAGAAGTAGAGACAGACAGCTTCGAATCCAAAATGTTAATTGTATCGGCCAGAGTTCAAGAAATGTTTGTAGAAGTATGAGCAATGAAGACAAATATTTAAATATTTATTCATATAAATCTGCTATATTATACACATTCCCTCTTGTTGTCAAATAAAAGTCTAAATTATCATTAAATTCCTCGAAATTCTACGAAATAAGGCCATTTTAAATGAGTATGTGACAAAAAAATTTAATTGAATATCAAAAGTAGACAACCAAAGACATAATAATTACATAATAATTGAGAATTTAGAAACAAAGAGAGAATTAAAATTGAAAAAAGTTAAGTCAATGTCAAAAGCTCAAGAATGGAGTAGATCTAGAAAGAAGTATTAATACCAATATCAAACTCAAAGTTTGCATGTAGTGAAAAAAGAATTGAAAATAAATTTCAAGAAAATTAGAAAAATTATGTTTAAATAAAATTACACAGGCAATAAAATTTAAAAAAATATATTTTAACTGACAATTCTGCTGGGAAAAATTGGGATGATCTCTGGTGAACAAATCACAAAAATTGTTGGCTGTATAAATGGATAATTAATTCCTCCAAACGGCAAATAGAACTGATTTATATACAAAAAATGAATTTATAGCTGCAAACTTTTTACTTTTTCCTTTTTTACATTTTAAAATAAATATTTTGGATCACTTGATAAAAATTGCAAAAATTCTGAATGATTTTTTATTGAAATTTTTCTCATTCTAAAACACAAATTTAGTTTCATTTAAATTTATAGAAAAAGGATTTCCGCTTTATTTCTAAATTATTCCATTAGATTTCACTCTTGTTAACTGAAAGAATTTGAATTCACAAACATTGTATTTAACAATATATTATTTGAATCTAAAAACGGAAAATACTTTTGACAATTAGAGAATAAACAATTATTTTTATTATTAATATTAAAACATAACCACACAAAATTGGCAAAAGAACTAAATTAAATTGAACACCAATCCAAAATATATATTCAGCTACAATATATTATTCGACTGATTAACAGTCATCGTCAAGTACTTCGTCTTGAATTTTAAACTATTTAAAACAAATCATTATTACTGATCATTATTTATGCTTTTAAATTCTTAAAACATTTTATCAAAAATTAAAAAATTTTGCAACAAATTTCACAAAATTTAAAAAACTTTAATTTTCTAAATCTTACAAAACATAGACTTTAACAAAATTTAAATAAAATTTTCAACAAAATATTTAAAAAAATTTTACCAAAACTTTTTTATACTTAGTTTCATCCCGCATCAAAAAATTGCGCTTACTAATATCAATCAATTCCATCAGTCGACTGTGATCAAAACCTTGAGAGCGGAAATGACGGACAGTCATTCCAATGTATGTGATATTACACCCATGACATATAAATTGAAAACCAAGATCCGAACAAAATCTAAGTAGAACTTGAAATCCACTTATCAACACGAAATCCAGACAATAATCGCCGACATTATTCAATTCTTTCTGTTGATTTTTTATTATTATTATTATTATTATTATTATTATTATTATTATTATTATTATTATTATTATTATTATTATTATTATTATTATTATTACTATTATTATCCTTAGTTAGGCTTTTTTATCGAGGAAATATTTTTAAGCTTTTTATTCGAGGAAAATTACTTAAGCTTTTTATTTCTATGTTTTTTATTGAGAGTCGAAAATACTCCCTGACTTTAGTGTAACCAATCGTATGCGATTTGAGCCAATTTTTATTTTTAGGGATTTAATCGATAAAAAATAATTCGGATTTTTATCAAAAATTTATTTTTAAAATTAAAAATTTGAAAACAAAAATCAAAAAATTAAATTTAAAAAAAAATTATTCATTAAAACATGTACTAAGCAAATATAAATAACGATCATTCAATATAAATAATTCTAAATTTGCTTTAATTCTCATTTAAAAGAAATTAATGCTCATTTTAATATAGTTAATGCTCGTTTAAATATAATTCATAAATAAAATATTATAAAAATTAATAATTTTTTTGAATCTAAAAATTAAAATTCCTTTTATCTAGGTTGATTTTTATGCCTGTTAATGACTGTGAATCTATCAAAATATATAGTAAAACGTGTGTCTGAATTGCGCTTTATTGTAATTTAATCATTACCATGCTTTTTATTTAAATATTATTATTAATATTATTATTATTATTATTATTATTATTATTATTATTATTATTATTATTATTATTATTATTATTATTATTATTATTATTATCGAAAAAGATTATTTGATAATCAAAATTATTTCCATCAATATAATAATTTCTTGGTTGCAAGGGCTTATTTTATTATTTACCTATCTCGTATAATTATATTTATGATTATTATGTTTTTTCACAAAGAACAATAGCAATAACAACTACTTTAATTCGACAAAATCCATAAACACAAATACAATTGCATTTAATCCAATGTGATTGGCTAAAATTTCTAGAATTATTTTTTGGAGAATAATTAATAAATTTTTTTACAAAAACTTTAAAATCCTGAGAAAATTTAATTTTTCATCGTCATGTTAAATTTAACTGAAGAAGAAATTATCATTATAAAATCTTTCCAAACCTTCTGTCTTGTTGTCGGTTTCTTTTTCAATAGTTGGAGCGTTGTTATTGTGTTTAGGTTCAAAATATTCCAATCGAAATTCACGAAATACCTCATGCGAAACCAATTCTTATTCGATTCAATTATCTGCGGCTACGCTCCATTGATAATATGGATTTTCAAAATCGAATACGATGCCAACAGCCGATTGGATGCTTTCATTTGTTACTTTTGGACATCTCAAGGAACATTTTGGATGAGTTGCTGTTTAGCAAATCAAAATTTGGTTTGGATTACGATAGATCGTTTTTTATTGGTGGTTTACCCGATTTTCTATAAAACCCATCTGAAAATGTTGATTTTCATTTATTTTTCCTTTCTTTCATTTGTTAGTGTTTTTTTTGGAATTCTAATCTCATTCACAGTTGACATTCGCAATGCCAGCTGTATAATAATTATTCAGCCAGAAAGGTCGATTTTTCTTGTCTCAGCAGCCGGATATTCGGTTTTAAATTACTTTATACCCATGTTTGTGTTTATATTTTGTTTTTTCAAAATAATTTCATAACTAAACCGTATGCAAATAAACAACAAAAATGAAACTTTTCGCAAATCTACTGTAACCTTTACGATTACATGTTTTGTCAACGTTTTTTTGTTTATTGCATTGTTGATGATGGACAAAATTTTGTTTATTATGCAATGCTTTTCGTTGTTGTCTTTCAATATCGGTACCGATATTCAGGTTATATCGTTATTTCTGGTGAGTATTAATAGTTGCATTAATCCGTTCATTTATTTAGTTGGAATGAAAAATTTTAGAAGGTATTTTTTATTACAAGGCCCATTTTCTGTTCAACCAAACGAAATGGCACCAAGGTTAAATACAATCATTTGATTTGATTTCTCTTTTTTGTGTTTTTGTATTTCATTATTTTAAAGTTTAACAGTTTACGAAAGTTAATTTCTTTCAAGTTTTGTAAACTACTAAAATGTTAAGAAAAATATTATTAATAAATTATTTGAAAAATCTCATAAAATACTTAGGATAAATGAAGAATTTTAAGTTAAATCAAACGAAAAATAATTAGTCCTAGACGTTCCGAATGCAAATACTTAAATAAAAATTTCTAATTCATTTATTTTTCAACGTTTGCTAGGTAGAATTAACCGCATAATGCACAGTTCCGTGACATATACAGACAACGCTTACTTGCAGAATTGGACAGCTCCGTGAACGTCGTTGCAATTTTATATGTATTAAAATCTTAAGCTCCGTTTAGTCACGGTTTATGTTGAAATATTACTGTCCAAATATTTCAAGTCCGTATCTGTCACGTTGGATGGTAGATTATTTTTATTCTCGGATGTAGCGTTTGTTTACGTTACGTCAGTAAGTACTATCGATGTGTTTATTTATATATTACGCTAAGACTAAACCCAGACGTTTATGACTCAAATACCATTATAAAAGTTATCTTTTTCGTATGTGAAAGTATAGAATATGCAGTGATATTTGAAGTTGCACATTATTTACTTTTATTGTAATAAGTTTTTACGCAAAAGTTGAATATTTTGCCTCAGGTACGATTTTTTTATTTTTGAATATTTAGAAACTTATTTAGAAAAAAATTTATAGCCAATATGTCTGACCTAGAAGATTATGATTTTGAGTATGCCAATTATCAGAGAGCGGAAGTGAAGATAGCGACGTAGAATCAGATTCGGAAGAAAGTGAGAAACAACTGATACCTGGCAACAAATAAGTACAGATATTTTGAATTCAGCACCATCACATTTCCCGTTTATTGGTGTCGCAAATTCGACGCTAATAATTTTGCAGTCTTGGATTATTTCCAATTATTTTATGATAATGACTTAATAAATGTATTGGTCACCGAATCTAATCGCTATGTAGAAAACAACCACGAAAGTCATTCGATGTTTTATCATCAATAAAAATAGAGGAAATGCAAACTTTTTTATGTATAAATATTATTCAAGGAATACTTAGAAAGCCAGAAGAAAGGATGTACTGGACAACTAAAGAAATTTTTGCTACTCCAATATTTCCAAAACTAATGACATTGCGTCGATATTTATACATAAAAAAAATTTACATATTTCCGATTATGAAACATACGACTTTCATACTCATCCGAATCCTAAACTGAACAAAATCTGTCCTATTTATGAAGCTCTAAATAGAAAATTTAGTACGTTATATATACCTGAACGGAACATAAGTGTAGATAAGAGTTTGTTATTATACAAAGGACGATTGGGTTGGGTCCAGTACATTCCTCTAAAACGATCTCGTTTTGGGATAAAAATCTACATGCTCTGCGAATCTACAAGAGGTTATTTGTATTCATTTATTATTTATACTGGCAAAGAACTGTAATATCCAAAAAATATAAAGACATGCCTATGACTTCGCAAGTCGTATTATCGCTTGCGGATTCTTTACTAGATATGGAATATTGTATAACTACCGACAATTATTACACGTCACAGCAACTTGCAGATTTCCTGGTATCTAAAAAGACCGATTTATATGGCACTCTGCGGTCCAACAGAAAAGATTTACCACGAGAATTTGTGGCTAAAAAACTAAAAAAGGAGAAACTGTAGCCTTCCGAAGAGAAAAAGTTATGGTAATGAAGTGGCATGACAAGAAAGAAATTTTTCTCTTGTCGACAATTCACAATCCCGAAAAAACACCAACTACGAAGAAAGATAAGGAAGATAATTCCATTATGAAATCTAAATTAGTTGTTGACTATAATAACACCATGGGAGGCATCGATAGATTAGATCAACATTTGCATGATTACCAGATACCTAAAAGACGGGGGAAAATATATTACAAAAAAATATTTATGCATTTGTTTGATTTTGTCATTTTTAACTCTTTTGTTCTGTACAAAAAGAATGGAGGACAGATGGACAATTTGGAGTTCAGAACAAAATTGATTGAAGAAATGATTGAAAAATATCACTCAAGCACAAACATCAAAAAGACAGGACGTCAAAGACTTATAGGCCCATTACGACTAACGGAAATACATTTTCCGGATTTTATTCCTCCGACCGAAAAAAAGGCTGTACCTTACAGAAATTGTGCAGTATGATGCTCAAGAAAAGACAGCACGGGCACAAAAATTAGAAAAGATACAAGGTATTGGTGCGCTGATTGCAACGTTGGACTCTGCGTAGTCCCTTGTTTTAAAACTTATCATACGCAATTAAAATATTAAAAAAATATATGTTTCCTTTTATATGAGAGATAAAATAGGCATAAATAATAATTATTTGTAAAATAATTAAATGTTTTTTTGAACCTAAATTAATAAAATATATGTGCATTAAGGGGTTAAAACAACAAATTTAAAAAAATTTTTCTCACATTTATGGAGAAGCTAAAAACCATTTCCTCTTCTTCCAAGTCAAGCTATTTTGATAAAAAACATCTATTAATTTAAAGTTTGGAAAACATTTTCAACACAGAATAAATTAAGACTATTTGAAATATATTTTTAATTAAAAAAATACTGACAAAAAATTTAATAAAATACATTTAATGTAATTTGTCTATGGAAGTTCTCGCAGATTTTTAAAAGTCGTCTAATTGTTTTTGTGAACAATTAATATATTATTATTAATTTAGATTCTAATTACAATTTGTCTTGTTTAGATCAAACAGAAAAATTAGAATCTATGCTAACGATAATAATAATAATAATAATAATAATAATAATAATAATAATAATAATAATAATAATAATAATAATAATAATAATAATAATAATAATGATAATAATAATAATAATAATAATAATAATAATAATAATAATAATAATACAAAGCATTTAATTAATTGATTAAAATATTTTTGATTATAAAATAATCCTTTTCAATCTCTTAGAGAGTAGCTAATATTTTCAAATTTGAAATGCGTTTCATTCCTTCATTTAAAATTCATTTTTTGTTTTCTGATTGGCCTAAACTTTTCTTTTTAAATTTTAAAATCAAATATCTTACATTTTTAAAGAATTAAAAAATTTAAAATAGAAATAATTAATTTTTTAAAAATTTTAATATCAAATTTAAAGCACAACATTTTGATAACGATAAAAAATTAATATCACTGGGACCAAAATTCAGTCTAAACAGAAAAATATATGACTCAACCTTGCTCAAACTGCTCTTTGCGGGTATGCATACCAAATCAAATATGACAACACTATCCCTCAATCAAAAGATCAAACTGAAAAGCTCCCAATGTATACAAACACTGATAAACTCTACTTACACAGTCCGTACAAAGAATAAAATTAATAAAGGAAATTAATACCGAGAATATCATCAAACTTCTGACTGTATCTTTGAAAACACCTATTTTACTTTTGAACAAAAGATATATATATATAGAATTAAAAGGTCTGATAATGGGTTCTAGCATTTCAGACTTGATCTTTAATCAAATTACTATTCAAATTAACTATGATAAATCCCTGTTACTATTTAGCTATAATATTTACAACCGAAAACTTTGACGGTGAAACTTAATTATGATTTAAATTAGTAAAAGTTGCGTAATTTAACACAATTTTAACGAAACTATGCTGACAAAATTTAATTTCACTTGATAGATATTGAAAAAAAAAGATATTGAAAAAAAAGGGACATGATAATTTCGAGAAATTTCCCTAAGCGTTTATTATTTATATCGATATTAATTTTGATTTAAACATAAAATGAAAAAAGAAACCCCAAAACTATTTTAAAATGCATTCATAACTACAGTACGTAAAACTGAAATAAGCACGCCGATGAAGTTAAACACTTATTAGAGCCTGAAGAAAGTGTTCAGTTAGTATTTAGTTGCAAAATTTTTCTTAAGTTTGCTGAGTTTTAATTAGCATTGTTTATAAAATAATTTATAACCTAAGGTATTATATTACAAACCAATAAAGTATTTCGGGTATTACTGAAATTTGTCGAGTACCACTAAATAATTTTTGTTTACAAATAAACCTTATAAGATTTTTATAGTTTATAATTTATATATACTGTAAATATATATATATATATACATATATATACCCCTTGTCCAGTCTGTATGTATTTTGAATGTATTTAAAGAATTGAATGTGAATTGTGTATATTATGTATTTGATGTTAAGTAAAAATAATTTTAAATTTTGAATTTAATTTTTTATTTAGATATTAAAATTTTATTTAAAACGAATGATTATTTTTTTATTTTTTAAAATTTAAATAATTTTTGTTAATAATTTGATTACGACAATTTTTGGTTAATTTGTTTAAATTTTCTTATTTTCACTAAGATTTTCAAGCCTAAAGAAGAGTGATAAATGGTCGAAATATATAGTGAAATGTTATAAAGAATATATATTTAGCATTTTTCAATTATTGTTATTATTATTATTATTATTATTATTATTATTATTATTATTATTATTATTATTATTATTATTATTATTATTATTATTATTATTATTATTATTATTATTACTATTATTATTATTATTATTATTATTATTATTATCATTATTATTATCATTATTAATATTATGATTGTTATTATGATAAATAATATTATTGTTGTTATTATTATTATCACTACTGTTATTCTGATTGTTATTAGTATTATTGATATTATTATTACTACTATTATTGGTATTGGTATTATCGTTAATAAATTTATCATTTGGTTCGAATACTGGTAAAAATAGGGTTATTTTTTCATTCATATGATTCGAGTTATTATCCTTATTGTTATTATAATTGTAATCAATGTTAGATGGTCATTATTTTTATTCGAGTAATTAATACTATTATTGTCATTAATCCTTTTATTTTGTTCCAAAAGTATTAAATCGGAGAGTTTATGGGACATTAAAGGATTGGACACGACACCTTTTATGGTGGTGCATGAACCCAAGCGGCAAGGGTGTCACTAGAAGGTTCTGGGGTGCGGAGCGCACCCGGTGACATTATCAAGAGGTAATATCAAACTAAAAAATATTGCAAATTTGGTAAAGCAGGCAGTTCTGTCTAGTCGGGTTTTATAACCGTTCATTGTTAAACACATGAGCAGGCACAAAGTGCCACCATGTAGAGCGCCTGGTGCCTGAATAAATAAGACTCAGAGCTTGGAGCCTCGGAGTCGGAGTTGAATCGTAGTTAATTTGGAAACGCGCCAATTAATGACGAGTGGAGTCACATGGTTGCAGAAAATTACAGACTTCTTGACTTATTTTACCAATATTACTATGTGCGATTATATATGGTACAGGAACACTCGGAAGAAGACCATGGTAAAAGTCTAGAGGGGTGACACCCAGAGTTTACCGCACTGGGTGACACCAACCCCAGAGACGCCACTACCAATCGGATGTTAGGACAATAACAGTTTTTGTAGAGAGACTCACCTTTTCTGATGTTCCGCTCGTTTGTACACATTACTAACGTCATTTTCGACGGGTATTCAGTGGGTACATCTTGTTATATGCGTGTTGGATAAGGATCCGATAGATATTCTCTTGACAATTAATTTACATTTCTCCTATCAGTACCCACCAATATATATATATATATATATATATTTCGGTCCCATACATAATTGAAAATTTTTAAGTTCGTTTTTTTCTTTCTCCAACCAACCATTTGATGATGTCACATCTAGAAACTCTACAATCAAAATATCTTGAAGATATTTAGGACTTGCCAAGCCCGCATGTATATCTGAAAAAAATTTGTATTTTGACTTAAATATTAAATATTTTTTTATTTACTTAGTACTTACTTACTTAGCTTGAACTTATTACGTATTATTCTTGTTCTACTTTAATTAAGTCAGCCATTTTGTGACTTATAAACATTTTGCATTTTCAATTAAAACGTATTATTTTGACACTACAAGTTTTCCGGCTTTCAGAATTTGATACAATCTAAAGTCAGGTAATTATGCAATTCTATTTAAGGTTACATTACATTAAACATTTTATTTTATTGCGAAATAAGCTATAATGTGACATTTCCACAAAGTTCCTAAATACATAATATAGTGCCTGCCAATTTAGTGAACATGCGTATTGTTGTACTTAAAATAGTAATTTTGTACTACAGATTTTATTATCAACTATATTTTATTTCCAAAACACTAAAAAGTGAATAACTATTATCAAACTTTAATATTTATGTATTGTATATGTTTTTCAGAATAATAAGTAATAATGGCCAGTAAATGTATTCATTCTGTGACTTCAGTCTAGCTGGTTGTAGGCACAGATGACTATTTCAAAAATTATATCTCAAGGAAAAGTCTTAAAGGTGCTGTTCACTACCGCACGGTTGAAAAGATGTGATTGAAGGGCATCATTTACAAGATTGCCTCAGTGATTGTAAATGTAAAAAATATCTTTGTTTGCTCTTCATTCTTGTTGATGTGTTGAAAATTTGTTGCAACGCTCAAAGATGCTATGGCGAAATAGTAGATGGATATGTCACCGCTAGACCATGTCACCACTGGACCACATACCCCCTCCCCCACCCCCGGTAATTTTTTTTCTAAATCTAAAAGTACACATTTTTAAGAGTACAATTTTTTTTAAACAAAGACAATGACTCATTCAAGGTAATTGAAACAAAGACCATTACTCATCAAAAATTCAATGTCATTGAAACAAAGACCATGACTCATCAAAAAAAAATTTCAAGGTCACGGATTTTTAAATCATTTTTCAATTATAATATGTCTACTTACTTTTATAAGTAGTATATATTTTGTAAATTTTATTCTATTTTATTATTATTTTTTAGAAATATTATTATTTTTATTATTATTTTTAAAAATATTATTAATTTTCAAGGTTATTCAAAAGTAGGTCAAGGTCATTCAAAAAAAATTTTCAAAATTTTTTCTATGTTGAAAAGTACACGATTTCCTATGTCACCGCTGGACCAAAACATAGAAAATTTTTCGAAAATTTTTTCTGTTGAAAAGTACATATTTTCTCAAGGTCATTCAAAATATTTCAAGGTCACGGAATTTTTAATCATTATTAATCTATATTTTGTCTACTTACTTTTATAAGTAGTATATATTTTGTAAATTTATTATTATTTTTAAAAATATTATTTTTATTATTATTTTATAAAATATTATTATTTTTATTATTATTGTACTACTTACTTTTATAAATAGTATATATTTTGTAAATATTTTTTATTTTAATTATTATTTTTATTATTATTACTATTATTATTATCATTATTATCATTATTATTATCAACAATAAAAAACACATAAAACAATACATTTTTATTAGTATCAATACTAACACAATAAAACAATACGTTATTATCAATAAAACATATATATATATATATATATTTCTTTCTTTCTAGATCCATTTTTCCTCGAACATAAAAAACAAAATTATTATTAATAAAAACTCTAAATTAATTATTATTATTATTAATACTAATAAAATTATTAATTTAATTATACTAATAAGAACTCTAAATAAATTATTATCATTATTATTAAAATACATTATTATTATAAATAAAACATAAATTTTTCTTTACAGATCTATTTTTCCTCGAACATAAATTATGATTTATAAAAAATTCTAAATAAAATTGTTATTAATACAATAAAATACATTATTATTAACAATAAAAAACACAAATTGTCAAATAATCATATAAAATTAATAAAAAATAACAATTAAATCACAAATTATATTGAAATAAATTAGTCTGACAAAATTATATCATCAATGTCTCTACTGAAACAGGTGCAGGAGATGTCACAGCTTGGGCTGCGCGTGCTTTTATAGCTTGGGCTATGCGATACTTGATCATCATCAATGGCATCGATTCCTAAATAGTGCCCAAATGCGAGACTTGAATTTCTACCCACCCAATTACGCTTATCGTCTTTATTGGTAAGCGCAATTTTATTATTTTTAAATGTGAATAATTGATGGTTTCGCGTCCCTATCCTAGTTTGAGGCACCGTAAATATTGTGTCATTATTAAAACAGTCTAAATATGACTGGTGCTCAATCTCTGTCCCCAGCAACTTCACCCCCTTAGCCCTCATTGAATCTTTTGTACTTAAAAGACTATAGCACTTGGGTCTTAAGAAAACCCACTCCTTATACCCGAGACCTTTACTTTCATCTTTAAATTTTCCTATCACAGAATCTAATTTCCTCGAGTATAAGGGATGTGCCGGGTCGTAATTCGATGTATCTAAAAGGCTGTCTCTTATCATTGCTGGCAAAAGAGTGTCTAGCCTACAGTTCTTAACCTCAAGGAAAAACGAATCAGTGTCGCCAGCAACGATATTTATTTCGCAATTAAATTCATTGCGATATTTTGCTAGTTCTTTATACTGTAGTTCGTACATTCTAAGCTTAGACAGATCTAGAACTGATTGTCCGATGTAACTAGGCCTGTCTAAACATATCGAATTCTTATTCAGATGAGCAGCAATCAGATTATCATGAATTACGATAGATTTTCTGAAAGTCGGTTTTGAGGCCTATACAATCATCTTTTCATCAGAATTGCATATCCTCAAATTCATCCGTTTTTTAAGATTTTCGACAGACTTTCCATACAAACTATTATTATAAAGTTTAAACAAGTCCCTATATAGCTCTCTAGTACTTTGAGCTCTTAATTTTGTGTTTTCTCAATGTATGCATGAAATATAGGTGCTTGCTTGAATTTAATTGCGCGATGAACTTTAACAACCTTCACACCGAGAGAAAGATAAAGCTTGAGAAGTCGCCAATGAAGAACATGGTTCTTCTTAGGCCAATGCGTGAGCATCAACTTCTCAACTTTAGAACTCGGTGGACATATCTTTTCCGGCCCAATCGGAAAGTCATTTAAAAAATCATGTAAATTATCTGGAATCTCGATATCAACTTCCATAGTATATCCATATGGAAGGATTTCGATATCCACAACATTCGCACATTCACTCAAAACATTATCCAAACCATCATACACCCAAACAAAATCAGCATACGGAAGATATTCGCTAAGTGCCCAACCATACAAATTATTTATATCTATATACAAGAGTTCTGTATCCTCAGAACTTGCGACATAATGTTTGTTAACAAATGTTAACCCACCCGTATTCCTCCCTCGTAGAAATTAAACATTTCTATGTCCTGCAAAAGTTCTATGGGTTCTTGTAATGTCATGAGAGCTGACGCCCATGACATACCAGGAATTCCATAAAAATTAAGAGGTTCTAGAGTATTATAAGCAATTTCTTTTGCACGAAATTGCTGAAAATAATCCGCAAGAAGGAATACGTCTAATTTTAAGTAGGTTAACATGTAATCTAACATTGTCTCGCAATTTTGCTGTGTCCAAATTTGTTGGGCTGTAGCGTATT
The DNA here is from genome assembly GCA_022537955.1 of Schmidtea mediterranea. Taxonomy (NCBI): domain Eukaryota; kingdom Metazoa; phylum Platyhelminthes; order Tricladida; family Dugesiidae; genus Schmidtea; species Schmidtea mediterranea. Next base: position 79,414,354 of record CM039680.1, read on the forward strand.
CATCAGCAGATACAGAACCCCAAATAGGAGGCAATTCAGTCGTCGATTCAAGAACCTCAAGAGATTTCGCAAAGTCATAAGGGAAAATAGCCTTGGCTCTAACAATTGCACCATCAAAAACAGAATCAGTTAAAGGCAAATCAGTAAGTGTCTTAACCGCTTTTGCTAAAGATGAATTAACAAATTGCATGCTGTCTATAAAACAAACAGCAATTTATTAATGTATGCGATGAGGGAGATAAATTTTTCAGTAGTGGTCGGAATAATATTTAATTCCCAAGAAGAAAAATTATTTAGACCATACTTTAAAATATGATGGAGATCATATCCCCTCAAATTGTGAAAAACCACAGGTAATTGTTTCTGGATTCGCCGAGAAACAGTACAATTCATACAAGCAGCCCCTAAATACTTACCTGAGAAATGACAATGATCCTTAACTTTATCCCTAATAAACTTTTTACATAAATAACAAGTGCGACAATCCTTGAACTCCCGTTCCTCATTAAATGTTAGTGATCCTATAGGTTTTTGACAATGAACCTCGTAACATGGCAAAACAATCAAAAGAGCGATTTCATCAATCGTTTTCAAAAACGCCAAAACGCAATCATCGCCAATAAAATTATAATAATGTTTTGTGTTTGTGTAGTTGTTAATTAATAATAGACCTGCTGCTATCGGCATATGTATTTGATGATGCCTTACATCCAGTGGTAAAATTGACTCAAAATCCGCATAAATTACGAATGGCGGGGTAATAGATTTTGCATAATTTGAAAATTTTAAATATTTATTTTTAGGCAAAGTATAAAGGGTAGTGCCTGTTTGATTTTTAATGCACAAGGCAACATGGGTGTCAAATGCGGGTTTTAATCTAAAGCCATTAAGACAATGGGGACACCAATAAACAGATATTTGGACATTGCAAGATGTAGACGCATGGCAGTTCATTAATTTATCTAAATCAAAAACTGCAGTATAGTGATAATTATCACCGTCCTCCAAAAGAAGTAAATAAATAGGTGTACCGTCAGTAACCTTGGACCGGTCAATTATATCTAAATGTGGATGATGGGGGATATAGTTTATATCATCTAGAGTTTTAGACGGTTTTTCATTATAAGTCAAAACATTTATAGCGAGCTTTAAGTCCTTGTTCTTTCTTTCGAACTTGGGAATATTACATAGTCTCATAGGACAATCGTCAATGGGGTCAAAATTCAATTCGTCCAAATAATTCTGATAAGAAGAAACTCTGTTTCTATGGGTGCGAACTACACTACGTTTTAAAAGGGCTAATATACAATATATAAAACAATGATGGTCATTGTTTTGAACGTTAACTATAGCTTTTTTGCCAGATAAAGATCTCGGTGTTGGGATATAACTATGGCCAGCTAGTCTATTTATGGGGAAATACTTTGTTAATATAAAATCAATTTCTTTGATTTTAACAACCCGCCATCCGCTCCCTAAATATGTGAATCTTTCTATTTTATTATTTAATTTAGTAATACCATCAAGCAGAAAATTATCAGAGAAAAGTTCTGCCTTATTACTGAAAAAATTATCTTTTATTTCACCATCTTTTTCGAATTGGATAAGAATGGCGAATTGTAATTTAACCGACCCCATTTGGTTTATTTCATATTTTAATCTATTAACTATTTTATTTGTTAATGAGATTTGTATTAGATTCTCATGTTCTACATCAAATCTAATACTTTTATGACTCCCATTTAAATCTGACCTTATTTCAGGTTCATTATCAATATTAATCGAACCCCCTATTTGATTATTATCATCGCTAATGATGATTTCTTCATCATCGCTAATGATGATTTCAACCCTTTTAAGTTTAGAGGGAACACACTGAATATCTGCAGCAGGTCGTTTATTATGTCTCGACGTATTATTATTATTTTTATTATTATTATGTCTCGACGTATTATTGTTGTTATGTCTCGACATATTATTATTATTATTATTATTATTGTCATTATTGTCATTATTTTTACGTTTATTGTTATTATTTTTACGTTTAAGGATTTTTCGTAAAAGGGCCTTTTTATTCAATGTAAATTGATTTAAGTGGGTATAGTGCCCCTTATAAAAAGCTAAATATTTTATATCCTGGACAGTCTCGCATTTGGGGCATATGAAATAATTGATGCCATAGAATTTTTGACCGTAGTATCGCTTCATTTCATCATGACATTCAACAGAATGACATGTTGAAGCGACGCAATACTTCGGATATAATTTGCCTGTTAAAAAATATAAAATTTAAATATCGATAATTTTTCAATAAATTTTTCAATAAATATAAGTTTTCAATAAATTTTTCAACAATTATAAATTTTTTCATCAATAAATATAAGTTTTCAATAAATTTTTCAACAATTATAACTTTTTCATCAATACAATATAGCTTTTCAATAAATCTTTCAATAAATGTAAGTTTTCAATAAATTTTTCAACAATTATAAATTTTTTCATCAATAAATATAAGTTTTCAATAAATCTTTCAATACAATATAGCTTTTTCAATAAATTTTTCATCAATTATAACTTTTTCATCAATAAATATAAGTTTTCAATAAATTTTTCAATACAATATAAGTTTTCAATAAATTTTTCATCAATTATAAGTTTTCAATACTGTTGGACGCACAGGAGTTATCAAATTCCAAATTTCACTCGTTATACTGATGTGACTTTCACATTTTATGACTAGGGAGAATCACCTGATGCGCCGCATGATTTTATTAACCATCATGTACCCGTGACCGAAATCACGTTGGTACCGTACACAATGGCCGAATGCCATTCGAGCAGGTGAGCGCCATCACTAGCACTACTCCTCGAAGGACCTTCGTCTTTCCCGAGTTGTCGCTGCCGTTAGAAGGGCTTACGCTTTCATATAGAGGTTTTCATTACGTTTCACCCCTCGGAGAGAAAATAATGGAAGATCATCCAACCCCGGCATTAGTTCACCACAGTTTATCCCCCCTATTCGCACCACAGCTCTCAGAGATCCAACTACGTGGTTTTAATCCCACCATGGAAGCGAAACAAGAGAAGAACATTGTATTATCGACAAAATCGAATCAGCCAAACAGCAAAATAAAAATTAAAAAAAAATAATATCCACGATCGTCAGATTCTTGGGTTACAACCCAAATCGGCCTCGACTTTCCACTAGTTGTCCTCGTCGATGTCCGTTGGGAAGTACTTCCTCTTCATGGGCCTATACGGGGGAGGACTCGCCGGTCGATTTTCCTCTCCCCGGGTCGAGGGACCTGCTACTTCCTGTGAAGAGACATTGTGAGGTACTTCGCCCATGAGGATGGCTATTTCCTCGGTTCCGAGTCCAAGTCCGTCGAGGACTTGAGCAACTAGGAAAGGGTTCGGGTCCTCATCCACCAGGTTGATGTGGATGGATGGGACGGGAGATCTGAATACTACGTTCGGGGCGTAGCATATGTCCGGGTCGAGATCCGGAAATTCGAACTCCTCGTAAGGAGGTGGTGGATCTTCAATTTGGCGAGAAAATTCGGAGGTTTCGACTCCTTGGGAAAGCTCCTCCTCCCGTCGACGTCGATCGCGACGTCGTCGGTTTCGGTTCGGCCGCCTACGAGTGGTATTTATGGTAGGGGTCTCCACGGCCCCGGTTGGCGATTGAGAAACTACTGACGTTGCTGCGGGAGCTCGGGCCTCTGACGTTGACGGATTAGACACAGGGAGGGATGGAAGGATACCCATGACAGGGAGATGATGAGCCGGAATTATTTCCAGTTGACTGGCTCGGACATTCCCCGGGACGAGAGTCCGGAGCTCAACGTCCGTAAACGCCCGTCGTAAGGCGGTCGACTGCTCTTTGATTAGCAGACGCTGGGTACGGGATTCTGTGACCAGCTCATCTCGCGCCAGAGTGAGCCGTTCTATCTTCTGCCTCAGTGATCTGATGACGTCCGGCGGGGCCCAAGTGCCCTTTACTCGTTCGTACTTCGCGTGGAGCGTATCATATTCCCGTCGGAGTTCTTCATATTGATGGCGGACGGCCACGATTGAGGGTGAAAGTCAGGGAATTCTTGGTAAATCACTCGAATTGGAATTGTTACCATTCATCCTGAAGGAACAAACAAAAAAAATAAACGAGGTCCTCTGAGAGATGAGATGGCAATAAAATGTGGGCATAGTTAGGGAGGGGTTTGGATGGGGATTTTTTGACTGACTCCTATTTTCATTATGTGTCCCGGTGTGGTTATATTCCTGGGGATGTCTGAAAAACGAGTCGGCCTCTTCCGCGGATAATGATTTACACCGTTTAATCCCTACCTGGTGTTGGATAATATTTAACCATAGTAGTAGTAAGGTGTAATGTTCTTCGACCTGATGGCTTACTTTCCTCATTTTAGTTTTTATTTTACCTATTCGTCCCCTTTTCATCCTTTTCTCGTTTATATAACGTTCAGGAACAGGTCAAACAAGTCTCACTCCTCCACAGGTATTAACACGGTGTTTTCTCGTGGTGGGACGTCTATGAGGGCTTTACATTTTATCCCTTTCGATGATCCACATTAACCACTCTGCACTATTGTACTCACTTTCGGGTATTATATCATTTGATTTCGAATTACGAATTTACGTGTTATTACATCGGGCTACGCGGATTTTGCGTGGTTTCCCCTAAAGTGCCCGTTATTTATCATCATCCTGACTTATTATCAACTTCATCTATGATATTTTAGTATAACCATTCATTATGGTTAGATGATACTATTATTTGTATTGATTTCATTATGATCTGACTCTTCATCATCATCAGACCAGTCACTACCACTCGACTCATCTTGTCATAAGACACCTACTCAACCCGGCAGACTAGTCGGTCATTACTGTGTTGATTTTCTTTGCTAATAAACTTAACCACCAATTATTATTGAATTAAATGATTTTCATTACTATTTATTTTGTCAGAAATTTGGCCATAAGTTATTCTTAGATTAAATCGTGGTATTTGTGATTTTAGTTTACTAGTAAAAATGGATTATCCATGTAGGATCCTGGGGGTCCTTAGCTAGAGAATTTGCAGGAATGTTAATATTAATTGATCGTTCATAGTCGTTTTAGTGTAAAAATACTTAAAGAAATGTCACTTAATATTGGCGTCTACGCTTATTTTTGATTGTAATGTTCAGGTGAATTGAGTGTGAGTATTATAGTTTATTTGATTTAAATGGAAATCGCGTATTGGTGAATATTGAAAATTGAATCACAGTCGGGTTGGGTGGATTTTGTTCGTCTAACCCGTTGGGGTATTTCCATAACGAGACCATCATTTATTTACGTGGTTGGTATTCAGAGTCCACCATTTGAGTAACTATGGCGCGCTCATGCGTGGCCCCTATCATTTGGTGTATAATTATTACTATCGATTCGTCTCTAAGGTATTGTGATGCCATAAGGGTCAAGTTTTTTACATTTTAATATCTTCTCGATCTGTGTCACCTATTTTCTAAATTTGCGGGTCAAAAAATTGAGCATTCTCACGTGCTGTCACTCCCATAGGCTATACCGTCTATATTTTTGCTTGTCCGACATCTCGTACGGTTTAGTTAGTTCAAAGGCTTTTCTTTCACTGGAATCTTATTCCTTTGATATCTATGATACTCGACTGCCCTAGTGCTTAACCCTGCTACCCATTTCCTTACAAATTTGTCCGATGAGAAAAATCGTCCGTATGATCTACTTGAGATCCTTCCTAACTTCCCCTTAACTCTGCTGCCGCATCTTCCCTGATTTTAATTCGACTCGTTCCGGCCACATATTTCAGTAGCCGCCCCGAGTGTACAACGGCGCCCTGCGTAGCGGTCCTGTGCATTATCGCCAGATCCGACTGCGGACTGCCGAGGGGTCCAAGAGGCATGACCCACGAGCTCAACTAAGTGTTTTCACCCACTAGCCGGCCCGAGATCCGTCCCATGGACCATCTATTGCTATACGATATATTAAGGGTCGGACAATAGATAAAATTATAATTTATTAATATCAAAGCAAATGAGACATTATTATTAATATCAAAGTTTTATAAAGCAAACATATAAAGATTAAGACCAAATATATACATAAAAATGAAAATGCCTTACGTCTAAAGAGAGTTCTCTAATTTTTCTTGAAAATAAACGCTTGATCAGAATTTAGCATAAAAGTTTTACCGATTTTTTGACGTTAAAAATTATGAAATTCATCACTGTATTTATACTATTTGTATGCATGTGTGCGACCAATAGGCGATTTTTCGCCATTTTAAGGGCTTTTTAATTATTTTATTACTTAAAAATTAATTTTATTATTTTTTGTATATTTTTCTTAATTTTTTGATATATACTTTATTTTATGTTTGGATTTTATTTTTATTATTATTTTCTGATAATATTATTTTTAGCCCTTTATTTGTTTTTCTGGTCGCCACTTCTGCCTGTGTTTTTTCTAAACCTTATTTTGCAAGGTTTTGGCAGTTTATTTTATTTCTTTATGTTTTCTTTTTGCTTCTGTAGGCATTTTCGAATTTTAATTAATTATTTGTTTTATTTAATTTTGTTATGTTTTTATTTTGTTTTACATATTATGTTATTTATTGATTTTTAATATCTTGGTGCGGTGCATGTTTATGTGCAGTGATTCCTTCCATCCTTTTTTATTTTTGTTTAAATTGTGGCTCTGAGCCCAACAATACAATATAACTTTTTCAATAAATTTTTCATTAATTATTGAAATTATTAATATTTGTTTTTATTTAATCCATTTGGATTAAATAATAATAAATGTTAATAATATTAATAATAATAATAATAATAATAATAATAATAATAATAATAATAATAACATTTTATTAAAAATATTTATAAAAAATAATAAAAACTAACATTTATCCGTATCATCGGTGTCATCCTCATAAATGCAGGCATCTTCCCCAGAAACGGGGGCATAATTTTCAATGTTGTCATCCCCAGAGACGGGGGCATAATTTTCAATGTTGTCATCTCCAGAAACTGGGGCAAATACATTATTGTCCAAATCTACTAAAATGGTTTTAAAAAATAAAATAAATAAAAAATTTACCATGATTGATATCATCTTCGCTATCACTGATAACTATGAATTCAGTCGGTGTAATTACTTCTAAAACACAAGTTATAATAATAATAATTTAATAAATAAATTTACCGCTATCCTCGATTAAAATAACTTCATTATCATTTTCGGTTACATCAAACCAATTAAATGTACCTTAATCAATAATAATATTAGTAATAATAAAATAAAAATTTACCATTTCCATCGGCCAATAATTTTCTTAAAATACTTGTATTCTCCATTTGAAATTGCGTGAATTTTTGAAAATTTGAAAAATGATAAATTTTTGAATTAATTGTGACAACTTTGGAAATTGTCAATGTTTATAAAGAGAATCAAATTTTCAGGATTTAGCCAATCACATTTAAGCAATACACACATATAGGTGAGAGATTTTTATACATGTTTTCTTTGTAAAACACATGCAGTCTACACTGTGACTGCATGCGTTCTTTGTAAATCACATACATTGAGTTTGTTTGTGTTTTCTTTGTAATTCACATACATACTCTGTGTTTTCTTTGTAATTCACATACAGTTTTGTGTGTGTGTGCTACTAGTCACGCACTTATCATGTGATGATCACGCATTTATCATGCACTGTCTTTGTGATCATTAATTAATTAATAATAATAATAATAATAATAATAATAATAATAATAATAATAAAACATAACAATAAAACATTTATTATACATCAAATCGCTTGGATAATAACCAAGCTAAACAATGTTGACCACATGTTAAGGTCCATGGTTTTTGATACATAGTTTTATTATAGACAATAGGTTTACCCATTGTTTGAAGTTTCGAAACCATTAAAGCCGGATGATAGAAACCCATAGGATCAAATACAAATATCTTGCTAGGTTTCATATATATTGCTAACCAATGTTCTCCACCGAGATGAGACGATTGAGTATTGACGATTATGGCTTGATTATTACGTAAATATGGAATTTTATCAAGAGGAAAAACCCCTAAAAATTCATGTCCTAGTATTTGTTTTCCAATTCGATAGACCTGAACAGAACTACATCAATAATATTAATAATACATGAAAAACTTACTCCATGACAAATTATCATAAATTATCTATACATTTATACCATTCAAACCAACAATGTTTGAACTCTGTTCAAACTAGTACTGTTCTGTTTGCAGTTATTTGAACCTCATTTTCAAATACTCCATATATTACAACATGTACCGGTTCAGTTGTAGCTTTAGCAAACTTTATATCTAATCGTAAATTTCCATTTTGAGGTAATTGACTCTGATTTAAATCAAAATCGGGTGCCAAAACAAATGTAAAGAATGGATATTTGCTTTTAAAATCTTCAAGAGTTATACCACAATTAAGGTTTTAATCCAAATAACCCATATTTCTCACTATACTCTGCATATATGTAGCACAATAATTATCATTATCGAAATCTTGAGTATATGTTTCTCTATAATCACTATTTTTCGATAAAGTTAACGATGTTACTCCAAATTTTTTGAAAATTGAGCACGATGTTAAGTATGATCCATTATATTGAGATTCACTTTGAAATGTTACCAATATAAAGTTGGGCATTCTTCTATCTCCAAATATTTGTTCCTTATAGAAAGAAGCTGAACCTTTAGCAATAGCAAATTGAACAATTTCCTTTGTTTTCAATGGATATATTGCATGCTTAGAATTAAGCCCCAGTTGATGACCGGCCAATACAGAGGGCTCAACACGAACTCTTCTCACCAATAACTTTGCATCAACTAATTGAAGAATTGGTGCTGTGCTAGCACTTGTTAGTGATAATGCCGAATCAGATCTTTTCAATCTAATGTGTACATTAACACCTGGGAGTAAATATTTTGGTTGATCCATAAAATCGAGTTGTAATGATGACCACATGGTAAATAATTTCAAGCCTTTAATCCACTTTTTCCTATCGTCATCACTACCATAACCCATAGGAGTTAAACATGTATTTTTAGTATCGCTATTGTAATTTATAATAGTTTCTATTAGAGCTTTGTGAATATATGTACTGTTACCACCTTCAATCTTGATATTATTAAATCCGAGAACTGCATCTTTAAAAAGTATATGAAACAAGAAATTGTTTGGTATAACATCACTAGGTTCACCCAACGGTTTTCTATCTTTATCTACAACTTTGATCTGAACAGTTAGCAATGTATCGTTCAAATCTAGATATTCAGTTTGGGAACCATTATTGTAAAATTCAATATCAGTTCTACTATCCATAATAGAATTCATCGGGAATACTTCTTCAAAGGCCCCCATTTCAATTACTGCCTGGGGAGATGGTCTATCAAATAAGCACAATTCAGATTTACCACAAATCATTTTTGAAATATAGTTCCATGGCCTTTCATTCGATTGTTTATATGTTTATGATGTCTTTTACGTTTTTGAGCTGGTGCTGGTGCTGGTTCCTGTTTTTGAAACATACCTGCAACACTAGGTAGAACTTTCCCTAACTCTGATAATGCATTTGATTTCAGAGATGGTAATATTTTCTGCTCATTCATTATCACATCTTTAGCAGTTTTCATACCAGAACGACCAATGCGTTTAAGAATAGGAAGTGCAAATCTACCAATTGTTCTCAACCATCCTGATCCATACTGTTTACCAATAAAATATGGTAATTTGCCACCACTTTGGCTACCACTATACATACTAATAATATCGTTATTGGCCATCTAATTTACGAAAATGTAATGTCAAATGAGTTTATGTATCTTTACTAAATTCAATAAATTTACCACTATCATCACGAAAATTTATTTCTATATTGTTTATACATGATGTTGATACCGGTATGTACATGGGATTATCGATATTTATATTGACAACTTCATCCTGGTCATGTTTATCAACCCACACAGATTTCAAAAGAGGAACCAAAGAATCACCAACAATTATAGGATCGATGATGTTAGTATATATGAACATTTGCCTATGAAGTTTTATTAGTTTTGGTTTGCGTACACCAAAAGCACTTGCTCTATATGTTTGTTTATCTAATCCCAATGTATTAGCCAAATTTTTATCAAATATAACTTCACAAATGTCATTATTCAGACTGAATTTGCATATTCTATCTTTAACAAATTCTATAGTTTTAAATATATGTAAACAATTGAATGAAATATATTTATGTAATTCTTCAAGTGTTTCAATATATAAATCATTAGTAAATGTAAATGTATCTTCAACCTCATTAATATATGATACAGATATTTGATGTTTTCGATCGTTACACTTTCTCATCAAATGTTTTGAAACGTATTAGGTATTCAGTACCAGGAACAACTATGTTAAGCATATCACTACCCATTCGCTTGGCATCCTCAATACTTTCAAACTTTATTGTAAATGGGCTAAAATCACAACTAACATTCAATCCATCTTTGAAAAACATGCCACTATTTTCATTTAAAATTTGATTCGGAATATGACAATATCGTTCAAAATTATTGATTGAGAAAATACCGCTACATGTTTTTGGAACACGTTTCTTGTAACCGATTTTACACAGATATAAAATGGGAATGTATTGTACACAAATGTAAAGTCTTGCAAAGCAACTTCCCAATTTCCATGTAAATACATAGGATTTTGAAGATTAACCATAAATTTACTCGCTTGATTTTCCGGATGGATTAGTGGGCAACTATTGCTCGGTAAAATTGTATAGAAACTCATTTTACTAGGTCTTTTGATGATATCCACAAGGGTTTTTGATATCCATGCCATTTGACATATTATTGTTTATCCTTACCCACTATTTTAGTTTTCAATATTTTCTGAATTCTGAACACTGTAGGTTTGGAAATAACTTGTAATTCCTGTTCATAGAATTTCCCTTGTATTACATTGTTATCACTATCTTTAATAACATACATTACAGAACTCTGTTTAGTATTAATTTTAGTAACTACTATCGAAATCTTTGATGAAAGGTGAAGCAGATATTTTACTAATTCTAACGTAATCACCAACTTTATATTTTGGTTTTGTAATAGCAACTACTGATGGTACTCGTGTTTTTGAGCTGATATCAACAAGTCTCAAACCATTCAGACCTCGATGTGAAGAATTATTATAACTAACAAGTATTTTCGGTAATACATTTATCCATATTTTATTACCTTGATGCACGAAATATTTCTTCAATCTATCCCTCAATATCCGGTTAAATCTTTCAACATGTGCGGCTTTGTATTGAGAATGTACAGAATAATGATTTATTTTGAACCGATCCAGGATTTGCTTAACTTTAATATTGTAAAACTCCTTGCCTAAAATAATAATAATAATAATAATAATAATAATAATAATAATAATAATAATAATAATAATAATAATAATAATAATAATAATAATAATAATAATAATAATAATAATAATAATAATAATAATACCTAAATCGGTTTGCAAATTGTTTAGATGCCCATTTTTAAATAAATTATTAATTGCTTCAGATATTTCCTCTGCAGATTTTGTCTTTGTTGGTACACCGCGAGCAAAACGACTGAAAACATCGATACACGTTAAAATATATTTATAACCCTTGTTAATCTTCGAATACGGTATCATCTCCATCAAATCCATTTGCCATAAATCATTAATACCGAATGTCTTATAAGCTCTTGTTGGAAATCTTTTCCGCATCGGTTTGTTTAAACTGTACGCAAGCTGATCTGACAACCACTTTTGCGTTTCCTTTTTCGACTTTTGGAGTCTTTTCTTTAACTTTGCCACTCCACCGAAACCTGCTTCGTCTTCTGGGTTCGTCCAAATCTTCTCCATTACAACAAGATGATTTAAATTTTAATTTAACATTAGGTAATGATTGCCCCATCGTTTATTGTGATAATAATGATAATGCTAATGGTAACATTGCTCCGATAAAACTACCTTGTTGTTTATACATGATTTTTCTCATTTGCTGACGATTTTTATGATTTACAAGCGATAACAAAGGCTTACGATGTTTATTCAATACTAGTTTTTTAGATTTACTGATTTTAATTTTACCTCTGACTACGTTTAATAAAATTTTGAGTAAATCATCGACAACAAAAGTTGGAAATGACTGTAAAATAGACATTCTTTTCATACTCGAAGCCTTTAACAATGCATTAAAATATGGGAAACTCCTATGATTTTTTACAACTTTAACTGCGGAAAATACCCTATTATATTTTTCAAATCCGGCAAATGCAGAATCATGGGATGCAAGAAACCTTTAGATGTCAATAAATTGCAATACAGAATAAAGGAAATTAAAATACAGTCAATTACGGTTACCATGGATATGGGAAAATCTATCAATCTATACAACATGTCAACAAAATGTCTTTGCATGTTCGAGCCAGAATTATGTATGTTAACGTGTTTGCCAGTGGCAAAATAGTGATATTAGGGTTGCGAAATCTAGAGTACAAAAATATTGTTTGTGACATACAAAATGAAATCACGGGATTGGTCGATATCTGATTGGCTAATGAGTGATTAAAACAAAGTGCTTATTCATTTTATTTCATTTTTAAAATGCAAACTACACCGAAGAAAAATATCCAGAAGAAAAATACCAGTCAATATGGTAAATTTATTATTTATTTACTTTCTTTTATTATTATTTATTTAGACACATATGCCCTTATGGTGATTGAAAGAATTATTTATTATTATCCTCAAATGAAGGAGATTTTGAAGACAAGGAGCCTGCAATGATTGAAGCTGCAATATATGAAGAATCCAGAATTATGATTTCCGAGCTGATTAAGCAAGCTCTTTGGGACAATAAAATCAACCGCATGGTCAAGGAAATGGAAACGGAATACCCCTGTATTTTGGGTTGCAGCTGCTGTGATTTCCGGTACCAGCGCTATGTGGAATGGAATATTACAAATTCAATAAGAAATTTGCAAAAAATGAAACTTTTAAGAAAATAAATGTTTTGTATTTTATTTTTGTTTTGTTTTGTTTCGGTAGTTTTATTTTGCTAGTGGTAATAATAATAAATGTTTTTATATTTTGGTAGTAATAGTTTTATTTTGATGTTGGTAATAATAATAATAATAATAATAAAAATATTGATAATAATATTGATAATAATAATAATAACTCGTAATAATAAAACACGTGATATTAATAATGAATTTTATATAGGTGATGTGTGTAAAATCATATACAAACTCAATGGGTTAATTCACATATATTTTTCCAGTCACGCACTTATCTTGCACTTATCATGCATTGTCTTTGTTATAATAATATGCATGATTCTGATTGGTTAATCAGTATCTGTCAAGGGTATTATGTTAGTTATTTTATTAGAATAAAATTTTATACTATATTGAACTTGATTCATCATTTTTTCATTAAGTTTGCGATTTTCTTTCAATTCTATTATTGATTTTCTTAATTCATTTTGGATAATACCAATGGTCTTATTTAGATATATAATATAATCATATAATTCGTTTTTAGCTCTTTTTAAAGTCTCATATGTATGTTCAAATCGGAATTCTAAATTACTCATTCTTTCGGATAATCTTTTGACTGAAGTTTTCAAATATCTAGGCCTATCTATTATATACAAAATATCCATCAATACTGCTGTATCAGGACATACACATCTTGTTGAATTTTTACCTTGAACGGTTACAACAATTGAGTTGACCATATTAAAAACTAATAATATTATTAAAATTTCTTTAATCATTTTCAAAACAATATAAATTAATATTTATTGTTTATAGCTAAAGATTTGTGTGTTTAACTTCTCATTGGTCTAAATTAGTATAAAAGTAATTGTTATTTCAATTTTTTATCATTAAAATGGTTGTACCGAACGCAGTTCAAGCTATGAATGAAATTAAACATTATGGTAATTTATTATTACTATTATTATTATTACTTGTTTTTTTAGATGATTATTTTAAAGTTATTAAAGAACGTCTGGAATTCTTTTATCCAGATATACATGGAATCATAGATAAGCCAGCATCAATAATTCCAGACTTGATATTCAATCATACATCAATATGAATATTTACTGTAATGGGATATCGAACAAAACAATTTATCAAAAGATATGGAACCTGAATATCCATGCGGTGATGGATGTCATTGCTGCGCTGCCCGATATCGAAAGTATGTGGAATGGGCTTTGAATAAAGCTCTTCGACAATATTACTATAGAAGAATTATCTCTTTATAATAAATTTGTTGTATATGTTTCGCTTTTTATTATATAGTAATAATGTTAATAATAATAATAATTTTATAAAAATAATAATAAAAAATATTTACAAAATATATACTACTTATAAAAGTAAGTAGACATAATATAGATAATAATGATTAAAAATTCCGTGACCTTGAAAATTTTTGAATGACCTTGAACAATTTTTGAATGACCTTGAGAAAATATGTACTTTTCAACATAGAAAAAATTTCGAAAAATTTTCTATGTTTTGGTCCAGCGGTAACATAGGAAATCGTGTACTTTTCAACATAGAAAAAATTTTGAAAAAATTTCGAAAAATTTTCTATGTTTTGGTCCAGCGGTGACATAGGAAATCGTGTACTTTTCAACATAGAAAAAATTTTGAAAATTTTTTTTGAATGACCTTGACCTACTTTTAAATGACCTTGACCTACTTTTGAATGACCTTGAGAAAATATGTACTTTTCAACATAGAAAAAAATTTGAAAAATGTTCGAAAAATTTTCTGTTTTGGTCTAGCGGTGACATAGGAAATCGTGTACTTTTCAACATAAAAAAAATTTTGAAATTTTTTTTGAATGACCTTGACCTACTTTTAAATGACCTTGACCTACTTTTGAATGACCTTGAAAATTAATAATATTTTTTAAAATAATAATATTTCTTAAAAATAATAATAAAATAGAATAAAATTTACAAAATATATACTACTTACAAAAGTAAGTAGACATATTATAATTGAAAAATGATTAAAAAATCCGTGACCTTGAAAAATTTTTTGAATGACCTTGAAATTTTTTTTGATGAGTCATGGTCTTTGTTTCAATGACCTTGAATGAGTCATTGTCTTTGCTTAAAAAATTTTTGTACTTTTAGACTTAGGAAAAAAAATTTTACCGGGGGGAGAGGGTATGTGGTCCAGCGATGACATGGTCTAGCGGTGACATATCCATCTACTCGAAATAACAAAAAACTGAATATTAGTATATCTTGCTCAAATTTTTACCATAACATCAATGCAACTTGCATCACACACCAGATGGTTGGAGAGAAACTTTAGACAATATATAGACAATCTCGGATAATGCCTTTACCTCACCAAATGTTTGTTGGTGGACCTCGATATTATCAAAGTACTGCTCTAACTTTAGTTAAATTACAACAGTCGAACTTCATGAGAAGTAAAGATTACAAAAGATAAGAATAAATAAATAGCTTATTAATCTTATTAGCGTTGTATACTTCATGATCTCATAATTGCTTTCATAAATATATTCCCTTATTTGTAAACGTTAAAATGTTTAGATAAATTGTTGAAAATTTACAATTTAATATAGTGACAAACAAACAGTCAAACTCAAACAGTTCCATGGGACGTAGGGTATAATCACGCAAAACCTCTAAGGCAAAGTCAAATAGTGGTATTCCTGATCTGACGATGTGGCAGACAAAATGAAACGTGGATTGCTTTAGGATGACTGATTTGACATTGAGTACATGTTATGACGTTTACGGTCGAGTGATTAATATAATTAATAAAATAAATAATCAAAAAAAATTTTAATTTATAAAGAAATTTTTAACTTAAAAATTTAATTGAAGAAAAAACGATTTCTTCTCAAAATGAAATTATCAAAACAAATAAATGTTCAGCTATTAAATTTTTTCAGCTATTTGAAATATTATTAGCCTAAATAAAACAAAAGTAGATTTAATATATACACAATTCTCGGAAAATTGACATAAAATGTTTTTGTCTGCAATAAAATTAATTATAAACATCTGACAATTTTCACATCTTTATCAAAAAGTCACAATTTTTTTTTAAATAATTTGATTGGTCTAAATTATATCGCAATAAATAGTCGCATTTTTAAAATGAAATTTAAATCCAAATTTTCTAATATGAAATATGCGTTTCATGAAAACGATTATTTTATCATAAAAATTTTCCAAACGTTGCTTCTGCTCATCGGTTTTGTTGTCAATTTTTGGAGCTTTTGTATCATTTGCAATTACCCGGTTTTGTCATTTTTTACAAAAGTCTTAATGAAAAATCAGTTTATTTTGGACAGCATCGTATGTGGTTTAACTGCACTGATTTTGTGGATTGAAAAAGTTAGTTACAACGAAAATGATGCGCTAGACCAACTGATATGCATCGCGTGGTCATCGCAAACCTTATATTGGATGTGCGCAATCTTCAGCAATCAAACGCTGGTCTGGACAACATTGGACCGGTATCTTGCCGTCATTTATCCCACTTATTATAAATACTATAAAAAGATTTTTACTATTTTTTATTTAGTGTCGACTTGTTTGATGAGTTTAGCGTTTGGAATAGAGTTGGGATTTTTATCAATTATTCGAAACGGAAGTTGTATTCCCATTCCTTCAACGGAAACTCCGTTATTCCCAATTGTATCCATCAGCTATACAATAATGAATTACGTTCTTCCGGTTTTTATCTTTATATTCTGTTATTTACGTGTTATTAGAAAATTAAAATATTTGGTCGAATGGAAATCTGGGGGGGAGAATTTCAAAAAATCAGCTGTCACATTCACGATTGCATGTTTTATTAATGTCATTCTATATATTATTTTACTATTGATGGACAACATCATGTTTATCTTGCAAAGTTTCAAATTGGTCACTTTTAATAATGGATCAGACCTTCAGATGATCTCCCTCTTTCTGGTCAGCATCAATAGTGGCATTAACCCCTTCATCTATATGATAATGGTGAAAAGTTTCCGGAGAAAATTCTGTGAAAGTAAATTCATTAGAAATAAAAGGATAGTAGCCTCTTCTCGTTCTATTGTTGACTAAGCCATTCTGTAACGAAAAGAAATGTAAAAGTCTTTTGTAAATAAAGAGATTATTGTGTTTGTTGCTTTAAAATAATCATTTTGGTATTCAATAAAATTATGCGCAATTGAGAACTATAAAGTAAATTTTACAGGCCTAATGAACGAAAACATCTTCTGAATGAGTTACAACACAAAATAATATATTAATTGCAATATATTTTAATTAATTGTAAGCATGGATTAAAAAATTTAAAATTAGAAATTAAATGTATTGGGAATAACATATAAATCGTCTTTTTTTAGTTAATTTTAAAAAATACATTGAACGTATATATGCCCAGTTAACAGGTTAATAAAAAAGTTAATTAAAAAGTTAAAACGTTAAGGATATAATGCAATAGGACACCAAAAACCTAAATTGAAAACTATGTAGCAGTTAGGTTTATTCAAAAAATTATTTATATTATATATATCATATCATATCATATCGTATATTTATGTGACCTTGACTGAATATTAATTAATAGTGTTAATTTATGAGCAGGTGAGCTCCATTTCTAGAACTACTCCTCATGATATTTTCACTTTCGGGTTCTGGACTGCCGATGGAAGGTCTTACGTCTTTCTCTGTCTATATCCTGGTCCTTCCTCGTCTATTCCTACAATTTCCATACTTATTCGTCATCTTTACCCATTATTTATAAAAATATCCTTCAAAAATTTGGGCAGCGTTCCTCCCTTATTTTTTGGTAAATTTCCTATTTCATCATGGTATCGACTACATTTGTCCTAGTTTACCTTTATCTTTCCGTATATTAAAAATTTGATCCACAATTCATTAATTCCCGGTACATTTCCTATGATTTTAAGTAATTACAACCCTCTGCGATCACTTCAATAAACATTTCTCTCTTCTGTCAGATTATATCATTCAACATTTGGAAAAGATACTTTCAAATTTACCTTCCTATACTATCCTATCCTTTCTTACTTGATTTTTCATTAATTTTCCGTAAATATTTTAAATTTTCCCTACAAAACTTTAATCCCCTTAACTATAGTCGCACTTCCCGCATTTTATTTTCTGCTCGTTCCGGCCACTTTTCAGTAGCCGCTACGAGGCGTTCAACGATGCACTGCGTGGAGGTCCTGTGCAATTGCCAGACCCTACTGCGTACGACCGAGGTTTCAATGGAACACAACCCACGAGCACAACTAAGGAACTTAATCCACCAGCCGGCACGCGATCCGTCCCATTGATAGTTATTGAAATGCGTATTATAAATAAGATTTTAGGGGGATTTGCCAGTGGCACCAAACGATTCCACGACCATCCAGAATAAAATCAAAGTAACAAGACTTCGAAATATATATTTATACAAGAAAACAATACTTACAATCCACAGTCATGCAACCAAATTGGAAAAATTGGCATAAATTGGCATAAACACTTTGTCTAAAAATGACTCACGGTTCGTCTAAGAAAGTCTAAAAAGTTTTCTAGTAGTCACCTGACTGAAAAAATGTCTGAAAATTATGAAAATGACTGCCGTATATATAGTATTTTTGTGCCTGTGTGCGACCAATGGGCGATTTTTCGCGAATTTTAGGGTTTTTTAATTATTTTATTAATTTCAAAATATTTTTGTAATTTTTTATATATTTTTCTTTATTTTTTGATATATTAATATTTTATTTTTGTACTTTATTTTTATTATTATTTTATTACAATATTATTTTTTAACCCCAATATTTTGTTTTCTGGTCACCTCTTCTGCCTGTGTTTTTTCTAAACCTTATTTTGCAAGGTTTTGGCAGTTTATTTTACTTTTCGTATGTTTCTTTTTGCATCTGTAGGTTTTTTTCCGAATTTTAATTAATTATTTGTTTTATTTAATTTTTGTTATATTTTTAATTTGTTTTAATTAATATGTTTTATTTTATTTTTGGTCTCTTCTTGCGGTGCGTGCTTATGTTACAGCAGCCATATTGACAATTTCCAAACGACATTAATTATTTTGTTTTAACTTATACAATTTTCACCTTTTTGTTTAAATTAGTTTTGTAAATTTGTTTTAATTTTGGCTCTAAGCCCAACAGTATTGACTGATTTATGAGTTATATAATTACATTCATAGATCCCAAATACTGATTCGTCATTTGTTGACACTTGAATTGTCTCAGTTTTCGAGATTGTTCTGCCTTGATAATACTTCCTGTGAATCAATCGATTTATTATAAGCTTATTGAAAGCTAGGATCTGAATTTGAACGGTTGGATTTGAATGTGCTGAAACTAATATGAAACAAAACAGCAATTTCCACTATTGAATTTTAAAGTGACGCATTATCGAATAATGTTCGATGATCTTCAAGAGTTGTTGGAACATTATTAAATTGAAAAAGATGGCGTTCATGTTAAAGAGTTATAATATTCAAAAAAATAATTGTTATTTTTAATAACCCATGTATAATTTAGTTAAAATTTAATTAAAAATTAAATGCTGCAGGCACCACATTAATTATGTTTATATTTTAATTATCAAAAATTTAGTTCTAAAATATTCAAACACATTATGTTCAGTAAAATCTTTTTTTACAACTATGACCTGTTTTCGTTTTTTGAGAGTTCATTTATTTTCACTGACAAAAGATCAAAAATTAATTTTCTTTACAACATAAAAATTTGTATTTGTCTTTATAAAGTGTAATTACTATCAATAACATTTAATAGAAAGCAGATATACGCAACCGGAAACAGAAAAACCCTTTCAAGCATGCGAAAAAAAAGATTTTATAACTAGTCACCCGTCAAAAGTTACGTTGGAGTTGTGTTTTATTACGTGGTTTCCAGAATAGGTAAGTCTTTCTACCAAGACTGCTAATGTATTGAAAATCCAATGAATTCATGGACTATTGTAGAATGTTTCATGTCCATTTCTTTTTTTGATCCTTTTCAAAAATTTATGCAAAAGATTTAAACCAATACCATACAACATTTGATATAGATCAACATAATTATTTACAACATAAAATTAACTAAATAAAATTATAATAAAAGGAATGCTTAAATGAGTTCATATTAAATCACAAGTTTTCTTTAGTTGATTAAATAGTCGCGGTGACTTAAGTAATCTAATTCGAGCTCATTCATGTTTCCCATGATGTAATTTGAGTGGAGGATACCTACAACAAATGATGAGTGCCAGTTCAACAGGTTTCTATTAAGTTCGTTAGTGGGTGTAACGATCACCACAATCGTAACCTGACTCCAGAAGGTTTTGAGCTTAAAATAACTGAGATAACTCGATTGTTTTCAAATATTTATTAATAGATACAAATATACAAATATGATTTATTGATTTACAAGAATTGTTTATTAATTACCCAAAAAAATTCCGCTAATTTCTAAAGCAATGAATATCGGTTTTGTCTCAGGTATTTCTAAGCAGGCGATAACTGGATCTTAAATGTATCTACAGTTTCGATCTAAGGTGAAAGACAAAAGATGAAGGCTACTTGAATTTTACGCGATAGGTCTTAAATTAGGTCTTAAAATAACTGTTGCAAGTAATTTACTGAAATTGTAAATTTGAGAATTACTTTCTGTTAAGTAAAGTCACATTTTTCCAAGTTTTTCTAAGTTATTGAAAACATAGCCAAATTTTGATATTTTCTTTTTTAAAACATAGGTCAATCTAAATTTTGATAAAATTTATGTCTTTCAATCAAAATTTTCAAAGTTTTTTCTATGTTTTAAAAAACATAAAAAACATTTATGTAGATAGCTTCTTCTTGGAGATTAAAATTTTAAAGTTCGATATTCTTTTGCCAGCGATGATTTCTGATAATCTGTTGGGCACTTCGAATTATGATGAAAGATTTTAAACTTTAAATTTTAAAGTCTGAGATGCTAATTTCTCAAACGATCAAACTATTATAAACGGATCTTTATAGAGTTGTTGTTCAATGAAACAAAAAACTTGTAAACTTTGATGTTTTTATTGATTTTAAACAGTTCCCTAGGGAAAAGTATGTCTGCTAAATATTTTTTATATATATTTTCGTGATTTATACAAAATTTCGATTCGACCTAGATATTTTTTCTAGTGGGGCAGGTGTCCTAAAGTCGACATCCATCTACTATTGGGATGTTTCAGAGTATTTAAATACTTTGAAAAATATATTTAGAACCATCCAAATTTATATATGCACATATATTTATAAAAGACATTGTATTTTCTACGACTATGAATACCATAAATAAATATGATTCATAGTCAAATTTTGTAGAAAATACAATGTCTTTTATAAATAAAAAAAAGAAATCAGAGGTGAAAAACAAAAAAAGTCCTTATAATATTATATATATATATATATAAGGAAATCAATTGTCATACATGTTAGGAAATATATAACATTTACAAGTTATTTTAGAGTTTCAGTAGTATTAATGATTAATTGTCAGTATACAAGTTTCTTTATGACTATTCCTTTAGGAAACTTATCAACAAATAAACTTTATGTAATCGATGGGATATATATATTATCATGTATCAACTTTCCCATAGTGAAAATATTCCAATACAAAATTATCCCAATGCATCAGTCGTCATATTATAAGGGATTTTAGTTGTCAAACAAACCCATACGCCTTTATCGAACGTACTTGCAAAACTTCTGCAAGTTTATCCTCATCGACAATGGATGGAATTTATATGTGCAATGATCAAATTAAAGTTAACTGGGCAAGTGGATTTAGTATGATACCAGGACCTGCAGCTGTAACATCTGTCAAAATTGACTATAGTGATTCAGTACAAACATTTGTTGGTGACATAAGCTTTGATGTATATGAACCGATGCTGAAAGAAGGATTCAAAGGGAATTAAAATTGAATAAAATCAAATCTCAATCAGCAACTAATCAAGGAAATACCTACGCTTCCCTTTCTTGAACAATAACACATTTAATGTAATCAGATCTTTCATTCACAACACAGATTTACCTGTACATATTAGTCCAACCTTCACCACTGTGCACCTTTGAAATCACAACTTCGAAAATCTCACACTTCCCAAAATGCAACTATAGCCTCTTGCTCATAATCTGCCATCACCGTAAATGGATTTCATCCCAGATTTAAATTACATAGTTCAGTTAAAACTGTTATAAGAAAGTTTTGACCGATCCCTCATCAATATTCAAACAGTTGGGATCACATTATTATACTCCACAGCATGATTCGTATATCATCGCAGGAAGAATCTTGGTGCTGTTTTAAAAGTTTAATCGGCATACCAATTTGGATAACGAGCCGTCAAATCTAAGTTATTCTGGGCCGAACATTTAAGATACCTTTGATGTCCTGAACCATTACCATGCAGTGCTTTCTTCGTAATTATTATTCATAATGAGGGTAAAGTATTTATTATTTTAAAATTACAATTAAACATTTATTTACAAAAATTTATTTATTTCAATATCATCATTGCCTATTTGTATAAATTCGTATTTTTAAAGATTTTGTTATTGTTTAGTATTGCTTTATTTAATATTATATTCAATTACATATTTTTTAATTAATTATATACTTTTAAAAAACCATATTCTAATATTATAAATATAAACTAGTACCCTTTTTATTTATTATTCTTTTTGAAATATTGAAAACTGAAATTTACTATTATGACCACGCCATTATTTAAACGCTCAGTTGAAACGCTCACCTTATTTGTCCACGTCATTATTGGTGGATACCGGTTTTTTATCTGATGATGACAGTGAATTTGTCGAAATAAAATCGTTGAATGTGTGTTTGAATGGCACTTTCTTGTAATTATTATTATAATTAAATAATTAAATAAATTTGGCAACGATTTAATTAAAAGATAACGCCAATAATATTATTAAAATAATTGAAAATTTTAAATTACATTAATTTTTAAAAATTAGAATAAGTGAAAATTTTAAAATTTTAAATTAATTAAAAGTGAATTTAATATATTTTTAAAAATATTTATTTATTAAAAAATTAAATTAATAAAAAATAATTTGTTTAAATTAAATGTTAATTCATAATATTTTTAGTTGGTTTTGAGTACCTGAAGATGATAGCTGTGCTATCGAAATATATCGTACGAAAGGTTTTTTATTGGCGTTATCTTTTTATTATTATAATAATAATTATTTTTATATAAAATAACTATCAATCAATTTATTAAAAAAAGAAATTTAAAACGTTTTCACCGAAAGAATTTACTGAATTGCATGGAAGCGTTTCAAGACGTCATTTCTGACAATTTTTTTTATAGAATCAATTATTTCTTTATCTTCATTAGAAATGTAATAATATGAATTAGGCTTAGTGATCCCATTGAAATCACTTCGGCTTGCATTTGTATATGCCCCCATGTCGACCCAAACCAACCAGTCCCCTACATCCATTTCTGGTAAATTACTTGCTGGACTGATGCAGTCCAATGTGTCGCATGTCGGTCCATAAAGCTTGCTGACATAACTGAACAATATTTTCAATTAATCCTGATTAATTAATGAATAAATTATTATTGCTTAATAAAGTTTTCTTTTATAAAGAAATATAATGAAATTTCACCAACCATTTTTCATCACTTATGAAGTTCTTAATGCTGGCATTTGGATTGAGTATTCCTATTAATAAGAATTTAAATTCCATGAACTGAAGAACATTGAAGGATCCATAAACGCCGTCATCAAGTATATATATATATCTCTTAAAATCATCAACAGGTTCATCAAGTACCTGGAAAAGTTTAAGGCATATTATCCAAATATTTGTGTTTTTATTTATTTATGCTAATAAACATCAGGCAGGTAGAGCACCTAATCCTCTAAAGATTTTGTATTTAAAGGGTCATTATACGAATATTTTACAAAATTCAGCGAGGTTAATCTTTTTAATAGTTTCCAGAGAGCATTTAAACTGTATTTAGGAAACAAATAATGAGCAATTTAAGTATTTCCCTTACAACTATATTGAAAACGATACCAATTGTTTTTCATATACAAATTGAGCATATTAAATTACTCAATAAACTTTATTAAAGTTCATTTACCGTAAAAGCGGGTGACTTTGGTCCAATAAATTAATTTCCAAATAATTTAGAATGAAAACTTTATTAATGGTGATGAAAAATTGATTTTAGGGTTATGTCATTTTTATTTACTATCAAAAATATAGCTTCAAACTTTTATTTAAACATATTTGTTTTGCTACTACAAGTGCGCTGTATTTTGAATATCCTTGAGGTAAGTCTCTAAGTCTATAAAACTTCTGAAATATTTTATATTATTTTTAGATGTAGGTATATCAGTATATCATTTATTTTGAAGTATATTTGTTGCTAACTTGAGCAGCACAGTGGTTTTTGTAACTAGTTTTTTTCCAATTGAAAAGCATTAATAAAATTTGTCATCAATTTGCGGTGACTTTGGTTCACTTTCAGTATTCGAAAATAATTAAAAATTTCTACGGTACTAACAATAAGCGTTTGTAAAATAAATGCGCTTAGACTGAATGAATTTTACTAGTTTGAGAAACCTTATGATTTATATTATTTGCCATTCAATTCTCATAAGTAAGGCTTGTTCGTTCACTCATAAGTCATTGTATCTTTTTAATAAAATAAAAATAAACTATCCTTATTAAAAGAAAGCGCCATTCAAACACTCGTACGATATATTTCAACAGTTTAACTATCATCTTTAGGTATAAAACCAACTAAAATAGTATGGATTAATTTATATAATTTAGAAAAACTATTTTTTAATTAAATATTTTAATAAATATTCAAATACTTTTACACTAATTTTTAAAATGTTAATTAAATATAAAAAAATTGATCAGTATTATAATAAAAATTTTAAAATTATATTAAAATTTGAACACAAGAAAACATCAATTAATTACAATTTTACATAATCAAACTATTAAAAAATATTTTAAAAATTCGAACTTTGCACATTAACTATCTTGAAGTAAGTACAATTAGAACAAGAATAAAAATAAAATGAATTTACTATCTGTTAATATTGTATATATTTTAAGATACAAGTAAAATAAAAAAAACTAGTACAGATCAAAGCTCGATATAACGAAGCTCACAGGACTGAATAAAATATTTCGTTATACTGAAAATTCGTTATACCGAATTCAGAGAATTATGACACCAAACCATACAAAGTGTACTCTTGAGTCAAAATAATGGTAACAGGGTGTTTGATATTTCAGCTAACTATTGTATCATAAAACAAATGAAACAGCGATCTTCAAACTTTGATACATAGATTTATTTAAAATATATATTTATTGCATACTCAACATGATTAAAATGATATAAAATAAAAAAAATATGTAAATATAAAAAATTGTAGAAAAGCAACAGGAAGATTTTTATTTTTTGACAAAAAAAATCAGAAATTTTAGTTTGTTTAGAATTTTCTGTAGCAGCTTTAAAAATGTATTCCTCAAACTTTGAAATATTTTTAAAAGCATTTTCAGAAACATTTTTGGAACTGCATATGTATTTGCGAATATTCTTCAATCCATTTAGAGCATCCAATAAAGAAATCTTCGCTTATGGTAACATAATTTCAACACCATCTGCATACTGATTTCACAAAATGTTTAAGTTAAAAGTAAATTCTAAAGCACAGAGACAAAACCTTCGTTATACTGAGATAATGAATTTTGGTTCATTCTATTTTGTATGGAAGTTTCTTGGGGATAAATTATAAATTCGCTATACTAAAAATTTCGTTACTTCGGTATTCGTTATACAGATATTTGACCTGTATCATAGGTAGACAAAATACGACCCGTACATTAATTTTGACCGGACCCAAAAATCCCAGTAGATAACCAAACATATTTGGACCTTGTTTTCATATAAATTTGTCCATTTTATTTATTTGCTTCGATTTAACCATGTTTGACGCTTATGAAAGTGTCAAAAATTTGTAACCCGGCCCTCAAAAATTTATAAAACTTCAGGTGGCCCCAGGTCCTTAAAGTTTGCCCATACCTGACTTATATTATAATTGAACACGCATTTTCAAGCAATAAGAATGCGCGTATGCTTCGTAAAAATTTAAAGAATTCTGCATCATTAATCACTTAATTGATTTCTTATTGGATCAATCATTCATATCATTCTATTCTAATGTTTTAATACCAAGTATAACTACTTTACCACTTATTAATATGTTGTTTTTAATAATTTACACTTTGAATATCTTTGACAATTATTTGTAAATAAACATAATTTTGAAAATATATGAAAAACTTATAATTTTCTGCTTTACAGTCATTTTCCTGTTTTGCCATTATTTATGAGGGTTGGTAGTTAATTATATTTTCATGAGAAAATGTACACTGATTTTCTACCAATATTTATTAAGTTAAAAAAATCTATGATGATGACGGTTGAGCTATTGAAATATATATATATATATATATATATATATTGCAACTATTATATGTGACAAAAGGTTCCTAAATTTTTATCGGGAAAAATAATCAAATCGAGGAAGAAAATATAAAATATAATTATCTAAGAATTACTTTAATTGAATGCAAATTTGAAGGATTTTCAAACATTACAGCATCCAAAGATCCTATTTTGACAGTTCTATCTTGTGATGGAATTGATTGATCAATATAGAATTCTTGTGAATATTCAGATTCTTCAATTTGTCTTTTTCCAATAACCTATTTGTAACATTTATTATTTAAATTAATTAATAAGTTTAATTAACTTCAGTGGCCAATGTATAAGCTCCATGTACAAAAAAAGTTCCTGGTTCTGAAATTATAGTAAACCTATCAGAGTAGTAAGTATCCAACGCTGAGTTGAGCTCAATGCACATCTTTTCGAAATCTTCCTGCAATTTGACTTCAAAATCTGTTATAACTGAGCTTAACCCTGGATACCCTCCTCCAATGTCCAATAAAGTTGGGTTATAGCCTAATTTTGTGATTAAATCCATTACCTCAGCACAATACTCAACTGTATCTGGCCACGCGGAGAAATCCTCACACATATTTCCGACATGAAAACTATTGTTATAAATTATAATAATAATAATTATTATTATTATTAATATTATTATTAAAAAGTATAATTAAATCATGGAGCACTTTTACTATAGTTATTAAATTTAATATATTAATTATATAGAAAATAAAAGTAATTTAAAGTTTATATGAAAATGAAAATCTATTAAATAAATTTTTTTTGAGAAATTTGTCGTATTGTTTTAATAAACACGATAACACACAGATTTTGTATATTAATAAATTCATTGTGACAATATCTATTTTTATTTCCGTACATAGCGATCATGGCCTCAGATTTAACATGAGTAAAAATAGGAAAGCGTATAAAGCTTTCAATGCTTTAACATATTGATTTCGCCTGACACCCTATGCGTGACAAAACGGTTCTTAGCGCCGTGCGCACGGCACTCATAAATCACGTGATCCAAAAAACACTAAAAAAATTTTGTAAAGACATTAATCATAAATAATTTTGATTTATTTTAAAAACAGCAGATTCATCTAAAAAACCGGTGCCGCTCTGGCGAAAGTGTGATAAGTTTGTGCCGCAGCGAATGGGTTAAGTGAAAAAATAACGTTTGATAGTATTAGTAAAGTACGTGGTTAGGGTGGTAGATATTTTATCAATTTATGAAACAACTCCAAGGATTAGAAATTAAAATGGGAAAACCATTATTAATACCGGTTTCATAGATCGAAGAATCTTAGAAAAGATAAATTATGAAAGGACTTTGAAACAATAACAACATAGTTTGAAAAAGTAGAAAAGTGATTAAAAATTATTCAAGCATCATTGAAATGTACAGCATTTGATCTAATGGTGTTTGCTTTATTGCATAAAAGTAAATATAACGAAATAAAATATATTAAAATAAGAGATTCTAGAAATCATTGAAGAAATTCGAAAAGCAGACGCTGTTGATGGAAAAATTTCTTTTACGAAAGTGGTAGAAAAAAGACAATAATTTTAAGTATCTCAGATTTAGACATCCAAAACAGAAGAAATATCTTTTTTGGATGTGTAGTTAGGCAGTACATAATAATATACAATGATTTCGAGTGAAAATACAAATTTGAGAAGATCATTTTGTAGAAGTTCAGATAAGAGACAATGGTGTAAATTTTGCACCACTTGCAATGAAAAACATTTGCAACATGATATGTTCTAGTATAAATCTCCTGAAATTTCCTAGCATCTAAAAGGAACAATTAAAATGTTTGCGAGTGAATATGACTTCTAATACAGACTTTGTTTCAATTATAGATAAAATCATAGTAGATTCATGATGTTTTGATTTGGCGAAAGGACTACATGTGAAATATAGTTTTAAAAAACAGTTGGTGCTTTAAAAATAAAATCAAAACATCATGAATAAAACAGAATAATTAAAAGAAGTAAAGTTGATTTTATAGTTGACAGGTAAAATATTGGACCAAAACACTCATAGATATAACAGACTAGCAATGCAGTTGAGAAATTAAAATGAAAAATCAAGAATAAAGTTGCAAAAGTGGAATTATTAGTCTATATACGTTTCATTGGAATATACTGCTGATATGGATTTGGGAGAACACGATGATAATTTCATTTATCCACATATAGATTTTGACTATAGATCTGTGTTTTCTCTGTCTCTGCAGTGTTGAAAATTTGTGTTAAAAACAAATAATTATTGAATTTCTTTTAATTTTAACAACTGATTTTTTTCATTTTCAAATGGTATTATATTTATTAAAAAATATTTAACTATGAATCAGTAAAGATATTGATGGTTTTTGATATTCCGAAAAATGCTGTTGCGAAAATTCGTGAATATCAAAAATTATCGATATCTTTACTGATTCATAGTTAAATATCTTTTAATAAATATAATACCATTTGAAAATAGTTGTTGTTTTATAATCGAAAATAAATGAGGAAGAATAAAATTCTAAAGAAAATTGAAGATAAAAAAGATAACTAAATTGACGGTTAGTTATAATTATGTTTGGATTTTAGACAACTGAATAAGGAAAAAGAGAAAAAGGTTTTGTCGTTACAAAATATAGAAATAACTTTTTAACATTTGACGAATACAAAAACATGGCTCTACTCATTTTTTTATTGTAGAGGCACTAGCAAAATTTTTAAAATCAATGATAATTGTTGAAACTGTGGTTTATATAGATCAGGGGTCGGAAACCTACGGCCGGCGAAAAGATTTTGACAAGCTTATGAAGATATTTGACTGGCTCGTGACCGTATGTTAAATAACGATAATACATTTAATAATAATTGGGATAAAAATTTGGATATGTTATGAATGAATAAATTATAATGAATTGCTCAAATTTTGTGAACATTATTTCTCCAATAATTTGTAATGTTGTTTAAAAAATATTTACTTTTGACTCGAATTCTAATTAAATCTTTTAAACTAGAAGACGGTTTAGAAAATTTTATTGAAGTTGAAAGAGTTTTTTGAGTTAAAGTAGATATCCGTAGAAATCAAATCAACGTTTGCGAAAGCGTTTTTATTAATATATGCAATATGAAGCCAAATGAAGATTTAGAACCAGTAAATGATAACTAGACATTTTTAGATATTTAGAAAAGCATTTTCCTTTATTTTCAATAAATAATAAAAATTAAAATTGTGAAAATGATGATTGTAATGGCGAATTTTACCTGACTCCAGCTATGTCGAACTCTAATTCTTTTGCTTTCTTCAATAATTTTTCAATATTATTTGAATTGACACCGAATTTATCGCCCAGTTGGCATTTAGCACTAAATTTCTTTCTCGTGCTGACTCGAATCAAAAGTTTCGCTGATGGCCAATATCTTTTTAGGCGATAAAGTTCGCCTTCACTGTCAAAAGTAGTTTTCTGTATCCCATAGGATCCGGCAAATACCATATCCTATAAAAAAGTTAAAAATATTATATAGAATATAAATTGAAAAAATATTAGAAATATGTTTATGGTGTAACATGATTAAATATTTAATTTTATGAGCTTGGTGTTTATCTTCAACATTAGTTTAAACTCGTGAAACCAAAGTTTTGAAGGCTTTGTGAAGTTTCACTACTTTGAAGATATCGTTAAAATCACGGGAAATGAATTTCATATACTAATTGGTTTAATACCTAGTGCAGAGTTAAGCTGATTATGTCCGCAAAAAAATTAAAAGTTTGCCGCTATGAAATTAAAATTCGACTTTTATTTGAGCATTAAAAATAATTATTTCAAAATTTGTCAAATTTGCAACAGAGAGATTCAATTTTTCTGTACAAATTTGGTTTGAGTTTCTCAAAACTTTAGATTATGACATTTTTATGAGTACCTTGACATGTTTTTTCAATAATTTGTTTACTGCGAGATAAAAGGTTTGCGTACCGCTGGTAAAGTTGGAAGACTTCTACTCAAAAGTTGTATCAGTGTTTAAAATCAGTAAACACTTTATTCATTCGATTTATTGGTTCCAAGAAAAAGGAATTGGAAACCGAGTAACAGGAGCTATAGTAACTTCTTTCCAGCCGGGATCTGCTGAATTTTAGTAATTACTTTTAGCAGCGAAAAACTTTAAGTACTTTTTTTTAAAAATACATCCATATTCACGGGTTTTTTAGGATTTTTAGTGAACTATAATGAGAAATTTGTCAACATGTTTTTGGAACTTTTAAGATAATAAATAAAAAGTGGTTTGGTTTGTGTCCGACTACCTATCATTGTTTAATACTTTTCTGTAATATTTTGATTCTGTGCCTTAACATTTTTTTTAATAAATTCATATTCATTTTAAAAAGTTTAGTAAATAAATTTGATTTTTAGAATAAATTTCAATTTTATTTTTATTTTTAAACATAACTTTATACACAAAATATTTTTAATTTATTTTATTTATTTTAAAGTATATTTATTTAATTTACTTTTAATTAAATTTATTTACGTTTATGGCTTGTCTATTAGGTAAAAATATTATGATACTCATTTCGTATTTCGCGTTTATTTTGCATTTTGATTTTTATAATACATTCAATTAATACGCAAAATTTTAATTATTGTGGACATTATATTTTTTCTAAAAATTCCATATTTTTTAATATATATATATAAGGACGATTAACAGAAACATTGACAAGAGTCTGTACCCGGTGATTATATTTGCAATAATAAAATATGGCGATATTTGAGTAAAATTTTCATTTAATATAAATTATTAAGGAATTACCGTAGTTTCAGGAATATAAGTCGCTACTCTTTTTCGTTTTTTCTTAAAAATTATGTGTGCGACTTATACGATAAATAAATTTTTTATGCGCATTGATGCTGTGCTTTAGTGAATTGCATCTACCGCTGTAAATTGTACTTATAAATCTTATTTGCTTTTATTTTCTATTCATATTTTAATATTGACTTTTATATAACTCTTAAACAATTGTATAATATTTCTTACACGAATATGGAAATTACAAATTCGCATGCAATGGCCGGTGGTATCAAAAACGTGATTACGGTAAGTGCGCAAGAGCGAATTATCTGTTGAATTTTCCAAAATTATCTGAATTTCCTCCTCCCGCGACTTATACGTAGGAGTGACCTATAGGGCGGAAGATACGGTATTATAAAAATTTAGGAAAAATAATCGAAGAATTTAAGAAGTTTTTTTTAATTTCATTAATTTTTCCCAGTGTTGTTGATAATCATTCTTAAGTAAATTAAAATAAATTAACATTTTTAGATTAATAATAAATCAATAATTTTGTTATTTTAAACAACATTATTAATAAAAATTATTATTAAAAAATTTTAATTACCTGTTTAAATTTAAAAGGATTTGCAAAAATAATATTATCTGCTATGATCTTATTTGATGTTTCAATGT
Source organism: Schmidtea mediterranea (assembly GCA_022537955.1). Classification (NCBI taxonomy): domain Eukaryota; kingdom Metazoa; phylum Platyhelminthes; order Tricladida; family Dugesiidae; genus Schmidtea; species Schmidtea mediterranea. The sequence continues at coordinate 79,446,537 of CM039680.1, forward strand.
CAATATTAATGCTGTTGTAGGCTTTCCGGCAATTGTTAATTGCCAGTTCCATTTCTTCTTGGCTAGCACAGTCAAATCCTGCACCTAATGAGGCCAAAAGTTCTAAAACCTTGGGATCTGGTTGGCATTTCACGGCATAAAAAGGACGCACCCTCGGAAGCAATTTACGCCATCTTAAGAATTGTTTGACAATGTGACCCAAATTGACCTCGAAAAATGTTTGTTGAGAATCCTTTAAAAAACATTTAAAATAAATGTAAATATAGATTTTGTAATTAATTGGTTAAATTAATTAATCATTTTTAAAATTTTATATTTAAAAATAATTAATTTTGGAAGCATCACAACTTTAAATTATAATGAATATAATTAAAAAAAGTATATACTAAAAAGGTTATTATAAAATATTTAAAGAAAAAGTTAAAATCTTATTAAATATTACTTACGATTATTTGGCTTTGAACTGCTAGTAGATTTCGAAGAGGTTCCCGGTTCAAGTTGAATTGTTTCGAATAAGTTCTAACTCCATTTTTGGAAAAACCGACAAAGATCTTTTCAATATGACAAAGCGACCGTTGCATGATCAGTACCCAGCAGATAACGCAGTTTTATAAAAAATATTTTCAAATCAAAGTTATAAAACTTTTTTGGCGTAGGTATTACTGTGTAAATATGTAGGTGAAATTTTAAATATAAACATCAAAATGTCGTCATCATCAGTAATTTTTCTAATTGGTTCATATTATTCCAAATAAATTGTTTAAATGTACTTGAAAAATTCTTTTTCAAAAAATTGCAATATTTTAAATACCATTCTACGCCGTTGTCAGTGAAAGACGATAATTGAAGGCTTCTTATCTAAATCTATGATAACGTTTTTCATATTGTTGTAAAACTTTTAATTGTTTAAATATTTTCTCATTTTTTTTATTTTCATTACGGATATATATTAGATTTGTGTCATATAGAGTAAAAAATTGATCTATAATCCCAATGAAAATAAATGAAATTTTAAAAGAAAACAGACAGAACAAAAAGAACAAAAACGTATTAAAATAAATTTATTTTGGATAATATTAAAATTTGATTGATAAATAATGTTGGGCCAGAACACGAACGGCCTTGAAAAATGTTTAAATGGATCGGTAACACACATGCAAACATAACACGCAAATTTAAAATAAACCTTTTAAAACATCAATTAAACCCTACCAAATCTGAGAAAAAAGAGAATTAAATATAAAATAATAAACATAAAAATAAATTAAAATAATAACAAAACGCAACAAGATCCGCACGATACAAACACAAACATAACATGAAAACCCAACAAATTCGACCGAAATTTGATAAATTAATAAAAGTTCATGAAAATGAAATTTAAATCAAAGAATTGAATTAGAAATAATTCAATAAAAATTCTAAATAAAAAATTATCAAAATAAATGAAAAAATAATAAAAATAAAGATTAGAATACATTAGAAAATAAGAAGGTCGAATTTTGTTTTACTAAATCAAAATTAACACGCGAGGTTAGGGACAGAAAATAGGTATAAATACCGATACAGTTTCACATAAAATTTAACCATTTTTGAAACCGTTTTTAATCAAAATCATTTTTTGAATTTTGTTTAAAAATCTATTGTGAATTTTTAGGTGAGCAGTAGTTTTATTTGGATCTCTCTCTCCACGTCTCATCCTTGCAACCTCGGTAGAGCTCTGCTTGGATGTCGGCGTGGGGGGAGATGTATTTTTATGAAATATTTTTGGATTGAATTGGTCAAGTAATTTTGTACTTTGTTTTTTAATATATTAATAAATATTTATAATGTTAAAAATCGAATTTGTTTTTCATAATTAATTTATTTGTCGAAATTTTTCCGGCCACAGCCAAAACACATCGCAAGACAGCAAAATCAACATACAATTCAGATTCGTGTAAGTGCGTGGAATATCGCCGATGATCTGTGCCCGTGAAGACCCGGCGTGCGGAACGCAGGGGTTGAAACGTCAATATTAACTCATATAGAAGAAAGGAGAAATAAGGAAGAGGTCTTTTGGCTACTTCCTCGTTTCTCGTTTTCTGTAAATTCGACCTAAAATTATTCTACACACGGCTCAAAATCATCACACCGAGTAGTCCAGTGGGCACTCATTAAATATAATATAAACATAAAATGCGTTTAAGGCCTATTAAAGGGAACGGGTACGGGGAATAAATTAATATGAAATCGTTGATATGAAATAAAATAAATTAATAAATTCAAATTAACCATAAATTATAAATTTGTAATCGTTATCCAATAGATCGCTTCAAACTCCTAATAAAATAAAGAATTTAATCGGGTTCTAAGATTCGACGGGTTTTTCGGGATCACCGCTACGTAATCAATGACTATTTTCACCGTAAATTTACAATTGTTATGAATTTAAAAGGAAAATCCATAAATTAAAGTTATTATTACATAGTTGTTAATAAACTCGGTAAATACATAATTATGATAATTGAAACCAACTCACCCTAAAGTTTCAGTAAAGTAGAGGATTTAACTAACTCCAAGTCGGGATACGTCCCTCAGTATAGTGAGCAAACGCATTTTTTGAGTACCCTTCTAGAACGGCATCATTAATAGTTGAATTTGACTAAAACTTAATCGCGGAAACAAAATAAATACCATTGGCTCAGTTAAATAGGGTAAAGAAATAAAAACTCATCGAGCAGATCAATTTATTCCATTAAACGTTCGTATCATAAATCAAAATAATCCCTCCAAAATTCGCGTAAGATGCTTGTAATAATAGAACCCACGAACTCCCTACAACTTCAATAAAATTGTGCGAAAATAAATTAATTAAAGCACTAACCCCACTTACGGAATATGTAGCACTGATATAGCTAGCACAATTCACCAGGTAAAATAATTCCAATTAATCTGGATAACATAAATACGAATTGTTTTCTAAATCTACTCCCGGCATGTTTGGCAGAGACATCCAACATTAACTAAGAAAAATCTGTTAGAATAAGAAGTCATCATATAAAAGAACTTACCAAACTGTATAGTCGAATAAAACTACGAATTTTCGATAAAACTCCGGAAAACCGATCACTAAAATTTCGCGTGTTCAGATTGACCCACTAAACCGAATAAATTAAATATAAAAGTCCAACGATCAACGGAAATAGAATTTAACATCAACAGTCAAGTCAATTACCATTGCATAAACAATTTTCCGAGAATCATCAGAAAGAATCAATGACCCGTGTATACAAACACCCACTGTTATATTTATATAAATTACCAAGATCAATCAACTTTGGAATTTTATTTTACATATGGATATCCAATCTTTGGCTAATGAAGCAACGGCGACGCATGGAATATCTGCGAAAGGAGCTGCGATGACACGGAATAAAACGGAATGTAAGACTGTTATATTGAATTATAAATGATTTTCATGTTTTCCAACTATAATCGTAAACAATTTTCTCATGTTAGATTATAATTATATCTAATTTGTACTATTCATATTCCATAATCCATAATTTTTCCTCATAATTGTAAACAGTTTTCTCATTTATCATACCCATTTTGAGATTGGTTAAATAGTTTTCTTGTCCATATTTAGTTTAAAGTAATAAATAATTTTCCTATTCATATCTAATTTTAATTGTAATCATGAATGTCTAGTCAACTATTACAAATAGCTCATACCTACGGTAGCTCCGTTCCCATCATCACTAATTTTCTACTTTTCAAATACCCGAGTAAAGGCAGTTAGGCCATTAAATCGCAGAGCATCACCATTTTTCCCTTAAAATATTTGTATGCATCGCCATGATAATATCGATTATGTTATTACCCCTCCTATTTATTATTTCTCTCCCTTTTCACAAGTTTCAGGAACGTCACACTGAAGAAGTAATTACAGAACAAGTGTAGCATCGCTCAAATAGCCATTACTAATCAATAAATCTTGGAGATTTGATTTCGTTCAATATTCGAAACGGGCGATATAGGGACTTATTCTCGGTAAATCTACATAAAAGGAAAAACCCATTACACTGAAAGATTTGCCGCAACCCATTTCTTTTTCCAAATACCAACTCTTGCCAGTTCAAGGGAGAATTTCGCCCCAAAGACTTCGACGGATGTAGGGCTTCTTACAATAATGCGCGCGAAATATTCTAAATAACCGAACTAGTACGTAAACGTATAATAACGATACGATATGCATAATGACAATAAATCGAATTAACCCTTGAAATAAATCAATCGTTTTCCGTATAAGGTGACTGAGAGATCCAGAAAATCCCTATATATAACAATGGTAGAAATTAATTTAGACGACGGCAGGAGACTCATCGTAATTACTCTCCTGTCACTAAGAGTGGTAATATTAACTGATATCTATTTCAGCAACCAACCTAATGAAACAGACGGAAATCTCTCTCGCAGACCGATGGAGATGGGCGTGGGCTCAGTACCGCCAGGAAAGATGCCCAGAGTTTCCCCCGTCGAAGTTCCTCGATAGGGACAATCTGGGACAGGGAACGATCGATCGATGGAGCCCGACCAGAGAGATACACCAACAGGCTCAACAACTACTCATCAGCCTAGAGACCCATCAACGCGAGGTCAATTTGCGGGTAATCCGAGCTCGCCAGTATCTGGCAAATGTTGAGGAAGATCTGCTGGCGGGTCGGATTGCCGATAACTATTGGCATCTCCAGCCAATCGTTCAGGACTCGCCAATCGATACGACTCAAGCACGAGACACGAAGAGACCGGTTATGTCGATCTCGGGATACACACCCGAAGAATGGGTGGCCAAAAGATTCCCTTGAGGGATTTCAAGCCAAATCTAACACCACAAATTACTCTAAACAATTTTGTTTATTTTTGATTCAAATAATACCAATTAAATTTGCGAATGTTTTAGTTTCGTTCCACATCTACCTGGGTGGATCCGACCAAACTCAAATCCATCCACCAACGTCTCACAGCCGCTCAAAAAGGTTGGGCGGAGGAGCGTCAACTCAACCAGAGTCTCCGGACGCAAATCAGGGGATTGGAAGTCGCCCTGGCAGCCAGTCGTGAGGGGGAAGCGGTGACTTATCCGCTTATCTTCGCCCCTTCTCAGTTGGCGTACCGGGACCCCATCAGCAATGTCGCGCTGGCAGCAAATCCATCAACAGTCCCGTCAAGTAATCGCCGGCCGGGACGTAAAGAGCGTGCCCGACGCAGAGCCGCACGCCTGCCAAGCCAATCGAACTAACTTACCGACATTATATATACTTTCAATCGTTTTTCTAGTTTGAATAAATAAAATTGTAATTATTGTTAAACAAATCCCAAGTAACAGGTCACAAGATATGATTTATATGAGATTATCATCATGAGTACTCACACCGTGACATTAAAAAAGTCGTTCTATCTCTATCGGTCAACATGAATCTGATCTTGAACTTTCTCACACAGGGGACAGAGTAAAGCGAGCACAGGTCTTCCATCGACAGCTCGTTGAACCCGAGGGTTGTCCGAGCAATTACAGTATTAGTAATAGTGCTCACTTTTTGCGGACAATCCACCCACTCGAACACATTTCCAAAGTTGCCTAGCAACGGGTGCCGAGTGGTAGCTAGAAAATATTTGTATGGCGTTACCGGGGTAACAATAAGACGATTTAAACAAATAGCGAAACCCAGTAACCCACCAATAATAATTTAATAATAAATAAAATGATACAGTCAACTCTTTATAAAAGGAACACTTAGTTTCAATAAAAAAATAGTGTTCATACATCAAAACTCTTCATATAAGTTCAAAAATTATGCCAATTATTTTTTAATCATAAAGTAAGTTATTTTAAACTTCCTAGATCGCCTTCGCGTATAATCTCATCATTTAATTTTTAGCTTTAACATGCGAACTGATTTCGGGGAATTATATACCATCCAAGATTTGATGACTTCGGATAACAAATTAGTCGGATATTAGTCGGATAAAAAAAAAGTTCCTTCTGAGGATTTTCTTCCTTTATTGCATCCAAATCTTCGACAACATAATTATTGGATTCACTAATAATAAATGCAGTAGAATTCTCCTCGATTGATTCTTCTTGTGTTGAAGAATTGTTTTCAATTTCCAATAATTCATCTTCATTTGTTTCAATTGTCAAAAGTGCATCGGAAACTGAAAAGCCTCGAAACCTCTTAATCTGAAACCACTTGAACAGTATTGTGTCAAGTTGCTCTGTTTTATAAAGTTTCCTTCTTCGTATAAAATTTATTTCAACATCACCTATAATCTTCTTCTTTTTTAATATCCCATTTATACATCCTAATGAAACATTATACTTTCTTGCAACTGATCGCTGATTTGCATGGCCGCTGGCTGCATCTTCGATTATCTTTTTTTTGGTTTCGATGCTCAAATCATGTTTTTTTCGTTTCTTTTCTGGAGATTTCGTGGGTTGAAAAATAAAAATATTTAAATAAATGCATTAATTAATCATTAATAAACTATATCATGAACTTGACTAACAAAATGTTTACATAAAAAATAAGCTAATTATTAATTATACCCAAAAAAAGGTTTTTAAAAAATCTACTTAAATTCAAAATTTATATAATTATCATTTTTTTAATATTTTTGTTGTCAATAAAATTGAGTTCTCTTGTTCATAGATAAAATTAATTATGTTCATAATAAATATATATATATATTTCTCAAATTAATATTATAGAATTTGATAAATGTTAATAATAGGAAGATGTTCATATAAAGGGATCTTCATATAAGAAAGAATTGACTGTATATCAATAAAAAAAATTTTGTTTATCTTTGATATATTTTCTTTTTTGGGTGATATTTAAATTTTTTTCATTCTTTTAAGATGAAAAATTTAATTTTAAGCAATTAAAATTTTTGATTTTTTGTCAGAATGAAAATCAATTTAAAAAATATAATTAAATTATTTTTTTTCAGCCTGACTACTTTTACAGCTCGACTTTCTACGCATCTTGGGTCTTCCACACTGTTTGGATTTATCATTGACTCGGGCTTTCAATTTGTTCGATTTTCCCTTAAGGCATAATTTCATTTTAATTACTTTGATTTCCGCTTTTAACCTCTCCCTAAATTTTTACTATTAAATGTCATCTTTAGGTTGGACGTTCCACTATACCAGTTTCCTCCGATTAATATTAACTTTCAAATTTTTATATATTTTAATCAATTTGTTGAGTTTTAATTAGATGAAAATAATAATAACAATAATAGTCGGTGTTACTGACCTCAAGTGTTCTCTAAAAATCAAACAATACCCAACGTATTTTTGGATTATTAAGACAAAACATTAATAAAATCAATAAAACACCAAAATAGTAAAAATGCAGCATTAATTAAAAATTTACTTAAATTCGAAAGCAGTATTGATTTGGAGGAAATAGATATGGTTGAATGCCAAATCGAGAGACGAGTTCAGAAATAATAATAAAAATTTAGTAAGGGGTCCCCGGGAAATAAAACAAGACAAAAATTAATTTTAAAAAAATTAATTGGTAATTTGAAGCCCGAGGCAATGGGAAGTCTGAGGCAATGGGAAACCCGAGAGATGAGGAAAACCCCCCGTGTAAACAAAACGAAACCGAAAAATAGAAATGGGTAAAATTACCTAAACAATATTAAATTGGCGCCACTGATCTATGTGGAATTAATTATATTCTAATTTATAATTTAGTAAGACACCAAACGTTGCTGACAAATGTCGCTAAAATTATCTATGTGGAAGTAATTATTTTTAATGAATAATATAGTATGGTAGCAAATGTTGTTGACAATTGTCTGAAAACAGTCTGAGCAGGAGTATTAAAGGAAAAGGGAAAAACATGAAATGGCCAGTGGTCGAAGCAAACGAGTAGTCTAGTCAGTTCAGTAAAACAGTCTAAACCAATTAAAGTCAAAAGTTATCTATCAGAAGAGGTGATTATCCATTGGATAACCTACCTTAAGGTAATCAAATTTATTCGGTGGTTGAAGTGTGAAAATAACTCACAAAATTGTAATTACGAAACATTGAAATAAATTGGATTGAGTTGTAATTGTGGTAAAGTTCAAACAAAATTATTCTGTGTTGGGTTTACTTATTTAATTCGAAAAGGACACGAGAAGTCATATGGAACCGACTTTCAATAATAATTACCCAACAGTATATTTATTTTGGAAACTTTACTACACATTCACAAAATTCAATTAACGTAATGAGACTGCTCGCTCTGTCTGTCTGGTATATCCCGCTGTGGTTATTCGGTTCTATGCACTTTATAACAATAATCACCTTCGAACTATTGATCCATGATTCAATTAGTATTTGGCCTAATAAGATCCTTCAGTTCTTCTATTGCTTCAAATCTAATAACTAATTTAATTCCTCAAATCCAACTCTGAGTTTCGTCGTGTCCCTACCTGAGGAAAAATGTCAACTGCTTCTAAGTTAGAGTTACTTTATATAGTAGAAAAAATGGCTTTGATTAATAGTCATCCAAACAAATTTCTTCCGTTTGACAGCTTTTGTCTGTAGGCTTTTTTCATCTATTCGTAGTAGAAAAACATAATTGATTGCCCCACCATGCAACTTACATATAATAATCTTTTTCCACTGGTCCCAATTAATCATAATGTTATGGTAATGGTTTCAAAACCAAATTTGTTTATTTTTTCTTTTGTTTACATAACTCTGCTTTTCCTTAATTAATTAGTTAATTAACAATTTTCTGTTTTTGTACATTTTATTGCTTTTTGATCTTTTTTGAACATATTTCATAAATCCATTCTTACCATGATATTCACCATCATCTCATCTATATCTGACTTATTTTTCAACTTTAAATTAGATGATTTATTGATTTTCTACTGTTTTGCATTTCTTGCCATTCAATTCTAATTACATGAAAATTATAATTCCTTTAAAATAATCTTTAATTTAACAACCCCAACAAATTTATGAACTTTAATTTATTTTATTTTTTCATCCTTTTATATCAACTCAAACTGAGGCTTTTAACCTTGACTATCTAAAAGTGAATAGATGGTTCTCACCTCACATATATACTGTAATTAAGAATAAATCAAAAAATAGTTAACGAATATTATTATTATTAATTTTTGTCATTATCATATCATATACTTGGATGTCAGTTTTATGTTATCAAATAATAAAAGAACATTTTTTTGGAAAATTCAATTTTTGTAAAATTACACACACAAATATATATTGTATGCATTATAACAAAGATGTGTCTCTGTAAAATATCAGTATACTTTTCTTTAGAGAAACACACTTTACCTTTTAAGAACCCTTGATATATTTTCTTCAACAATAGAAACAGGCCCTTGACTCAATTCAAAGTTAATTTTTTGAGCAAAAATTAAAAAGAACTTTCTTTATTTAGCAATTCAATATCTATTCTATGAAAATTAAACATATGTAAGGTAATAAAATGGCAGAAAAATACTAAACATGTAATTTTTACACAAATTAGAGATTTTTCATCTCAAAATTCCTCGTATTTCTTACTTGAGAAATAAATATTACTGATTTTTGATAGAATATGAATTGTCTTAACCAATAATGTATTGTAGACCCGAATAGACATTTGTCTCTAAGATCCTTTTGTGTGCCATTCTTAATTTTTTCAGAAGGTTTACAAATTCGATGTAATATTTTAGGCCGTTCTTGTATTCCAAACGAGCTCAAAGATGCTTTAAAATATTTATTTTAGAAAACAAAATAATTCTTTTATACTTGCAAAAGAATAACTCATGTTTAGAAATGCTTCAAAACTTATTTTTCTTGCACCTATTATAATTTAATTTCAAATTCTTTAACACAATGTCAGCTAGTTCAACCGTTTTTCTACATGATTTAGAAGATATGAATAATTTTACTTTTGCGCCTGGGGTAATTCTATCTCATAATCTGTTATCGATTAATGTATTAAATAAACCTCTATTACAGGAATTGGTAAACTTTTGGGACCTGGGACCACTTGAAGTTTTAAAAAATTTTTGAGGGCCAGGTTTCAAATTTTGACACTTTCATAAGTGTCAAACATGGTTAAGCCGAAGCAAACAAATAAAATGGACATATACAAATTTAAATGAAAACAAGATCCAAATGTGTTTAGCTATCAGCTGGAATTTTTGGGGTCGGTCTAAAAGCCTGTTCAAGCCAGATCCGGCAGTGGCTTGCCAACCTCTGCTCTATTACATCCATTGAATTTGATAATTACAATTCTATTTTTCACCCACATCTTTATTATGACTGCAAACTAGAAATTCGCTGTTGATTTATTATTTCACGCTTGAATCAAATCTAGAGAATAAAAGATTCAACAAAGTGATAAAATATTTTTACAGTAATTTTTTTATTTTATTTTTATCAAACTTGAATGATTGAAATATAATTTTTATAAAAACTCTCTAAAATTGCTCTACATCTAAAATCAGTGCCAAATTTTAAAAAAATAAAATTTAAGCTTTGTTGATTTTTTCTGCCAATATTTTAGATAATTGAGAAAACCTGGAGATAAAAATTATTGATTTCAGACTTTGCATTAAATTGTAAAATATTTCGTAGAGAAGTTAACTTTAATGAGGGGTCAAATATTTTTGATTAAAATTTTTAAGTAAATCTTATGAAAAATGCAAATTAACTTGGGATATGAAATTTTTCTTATATTCATAATGAATATTGTTTATTTTTCAAATGGAACTTTTAGTTATTCAAATAAATTTAAATATATTCCCTAACAATGATAACAATTTATTTAATTACAAAATTTAAATCCATCCAATTTGTTTTGTAATATTTAAACAACTCAGGAACTTATATTTTCCACATTATTTCAGGCATTAACTGCCAAAATTTTCAAATATTGATTTCAATATTTGTTCAAAATAAAGTAATTTTAATTTATTTAATTTACATTTCAGTTTTAATTAGAAAGAACTTTTATTGTCTTTGTAGAGTGTGTGTGTGTGTGTGTGTGTTGGGTTAATCAGTAATATTTTCGATCGATTTGTGCTTGTTTGAATTGAAATTTTGAAATCAAATTTTTATCAACTGTTTGTTTTGGAATTTAAATTAAAATTTTGTTGGTTTTTCATTATATTAAAAGTCGGTAATTTTTGACTACACGTGATCTATAATAGAAATCAACTGAGTGATCAATACCCAACGTATATTTGTATTCAAATTACAACACTCAAATAACACTATCAATTTCCTCTGTCGTTAATTGGTTTTATGCACTTTACAACAATAATCACCTAGATAATCTGATCCCAGTTTAATTGTATCTCACGTATCAATTCCCTTTAACTCTTATGTTTTTATTTCCGATAATTAACCTGTCTTTTAAGATCCTATTCTAAGTTTCTTCTTTCCTATCTGAGACAAATTGTTGGTTTATTTGTAATTGTTTATTAATTTAGGAAATGATGCCCGGAATGAACATATTTACAAATAAATATTTACTTAGTTATGTTTACTAAATGACACCCAAATTAACTCATATTTCTAAAAAGTAATTAAACAAAGACAGAATGTGTTATGCCAGGGTTGGACAAACGGTCGATCGCGAAAAGTTCAGTAGTCGATCACGGCATCTAAAATAATTCACTAGGTTAATTTAAATTCTTTTTAATTTAAAATATGCACTAAAAATTTAGCAGACGATGAAACATTAATTTAAAATTAAACATGTAACTATAATTCAACTGACGTGACTAATTCTCTTAATACACATTGTATATTAAAAGACAAGATTTTGGAAATATTGAATCATCCGATCAAATATCACGATGTTCTAGTAATCATACTATCGATCTGTATTACCTGATTATTCAATTTCTACATCTGTTAAGACGATCTTTCAGTTTCAAATCAACAACAGGAATTTCATCCGTCGTTTCGCCATGCAAAACCGAATACCAATTTCAAACTTACAAGGAAGATTACTCTCCTTATGATTTCGCAGATCTAGCATTGGCTCAAATTTTTACGTCTTTACGGAACGTTATTAGTGCTAAGATATATTTAGATCTTGCAACTAATCAGAGCAAAGATACTTTCTTTTGTGATATAAGTTTTATCTATGTATGCTATTTTGCATAGTCAAATTGAAGACTGCCTAATAATTTGAAGATTTACCTCTTTTTTGTCATGTTAGTTGTCTCAGTTGAGGAATCTTTTAAGAAAGATTTTTAAAAATTTTAACTGAAATTATTTGTTTTTGGACACAATGGGATAAAACTTGAGCAATTGGAAAATCCAGTATGGGTAAAAAATTTGCATTTCTTACGGATTTTATGGGCCAATACAGCTTGCTTAATTTACAATTACAAGAAGGAAAAAATATTATTAAGTTGCTCATTTTGGTAAATGCTTTTAAAGCAAAATTAAAACGTTTTGCTTCACAATTAAAAGAGGCAAAATTTTAAACATTTTCAATATTTAGAAAAACATATTGAACTTTCCGGTGAATGTAATACTGAAATATTTTGTTTTGAACAGGAAAATTTTAATCAAGATTTTGAGAAACGATTTTCAAATTTCAATAATCTTCAACCGATTTTTGAATTTATTTCATTTTCTTTTGAAAAAATCGATAACGAGAATATATAATCAAATATAGCTCATACCTTTTAATTGAATTCATCGAATCTAGAGTTATGAATTTTAACATTACAATCACATGCAAATGTAAATATATATTTGGAATTTATTACCAAAAGAAAAATATTCATTTTTGAGATCGGTGGCAACGAGGATATTTGCATTTTTAGGTTCCACTAATTTATGTGAAGCAACGTTTTCTCAAATAAAAACATCAAATCGCAATTTAGAAGTTCTCTGGCTGATGACCACTTAATATCATCTATTCGATTGTGCATCAGTGATTAGAAACCTTATTTAACAAGACTCGTCGATGAAATGGAATGTCACACATCTACATCAAAAAAATTAATACACAAGTTTTGTCAATAAAATATTTTGCACAAAATATTTATCAATAAAGTATATATATATTCCACGAAATAGTAAACACAATGTATCTATTTAATATATTATTATTAATAAAGACGTTAATCAAATTTTTGTTTGTTTTCAATTTGACCCATTTTGGGAAGTCGATTGCGCCTCAATAAGAAAATTTAAAGTCGACCATGCCTTGTTTTGCGCATTACAAAACAAATACATGAATGTGTGACTAATATTGTAACTTACTTGTTGCAACTTATCCACCATATTTATTAACCTGATGTATCGCCTTCTTGGTGCTATACACTAATATAGAGGAACATGTCAGAGTATACATTATTTGTGTAGAATTTTATCACACGTTTGTATTTTATATTTTTATCGTGTGTTTTAGTAACATGATTGTGTATGTGTCATTGCAAATTTGTAGATTATGTTGTATTATATTGTTGGGAAAAAACTAAGGTTTTAAATTTTTGTTTATCTGGCATGACATCCGATAAAATCTGAGCACGCAAAATTCAAATGGACAAAATATCATCAAATATAGTTTATTAAGCAGTAAATAATACAAAAAGTATAAAAAAGGGTGAAAAAATACAAAACATATGTAAAAAATAAATAAAAACATTTTTAAAGAATTGAAAAACATTAAAAAATAACAAAATTAACCAACTTCATCAAATTAGCTCCAAAATCATCGAAAACGCTTATATTCTAGAAAATAACTATGAGAATTAAATCTAAAATGTAATTAAAAACATAAATAAAAAAAATCCCGAAAATCTGTAAACCTGTAGAAAATGATGAAATATGGTAAAAACGTGTAGACGTTTTGTTTTACCTGATCAAAAAATATGCGTGTAAAACTCCCCAATATAAGCTGATGCCAGATCGACATAATTTAATGATAACTTTTTATATTCAATAACGGCCTTTGGAAGCCCTTGAAAGTGTTGGGCCAAGACAAGATTTTGTTTAAATGAATCGGAAATAACTCGCAAACAAAGCAGCGCAAATTTAAAATCAGACCTATTAACATAAAATAAACAACCCTAAAATATGAGAAAATGTAATTGAATATAAAATCAAAAACACAAAAGTAAATTAAAATAATAACATATATGCATCAAGATCCGCTCGAAATTAACATAGAATTAACAAGATAACATAAAGAATTGACCAAAAAATGGATACTTCATGAAAGTTAGCAAGTAACAAAGAAATAAAGAAAAAATAGAATATTTTCAATAAGAAATATTATATTAAAAAATAAATAAAATAGATTGTCTAATGTGAAAAAATGATAAAATTAAAAATTAGATATTACACTTAAATCCAAGGTTAAATTTTGTTTTAATGCATCAAAAATAATATACAAGGTTAGGGTCACAGAATAGGTATAAATACCGATTCATTTTCACAAAATTTTAATCACTTTGTGAGCGATCACTTTTTCCTTACATTTTAACCGTTTTTGTCAGCAAAATCACTCTACTTTACAAAATACTACGTCTGAGAAGATACTAGTTTCTGAAAAGAGTCTTACAAGAATTACAATCCAATTCATTTAACGTTGTGGATTTATATTACCAAGTGAGGGTAATTTCGAATGAATAATGATGGAATGATAAATGATGTAATAATGTTACAATTACCAATTATATGTATCAGAATCTAAAAATGTGTTATGACGACGAGATTTTTCCGGCCCACAGCCAAGACCTATATGCAAGATATTAAAATATACCCACAAGTCGAAATGTGTAAGTGCCAGTGTAACCGCCGATATCTCGTGTCAGTGAAGATCCAGTCGTGCGTAACGACGGATTCAAACGTCACTAATGAAATCTTATAGGGGCAGAGGGAAGATAGAAAATCAGTCTTTTGGCTGACACTCAGTCATCCGTCTCCCGAAAATCAACCTAAATATTACTTACTCATCGGCTCAAAATCTATTACACCGAGTAGTCCAGTGGGCACTCATAAAATCTTAACATCAGTATGTTTAACCTTAAGATCAAATATCCGAGAGGGTGAGTGGGAAAAGATGAGCCAAGTCTTTGCAATGACAGAAAATATAAATTAATCGAGATGTTTTATAAATTTAATCAAACGAAACACGTAAACGAATTATAGACAAAGAAACATATAAATTAATGAAGAAGGCTTGTATGTTCAATGAATTGAAAATCGTATACGAATTATTTAGTAATAAATAATGAATATCTAAATTAATTATGATATCTAGTAAACCTAATGAACCCCGTAAACGGATTATTTAGTAAAAGACAAATAAAAATAAAAATTAATTAAGATATTTAGTAAATTCAATGAACCCTTTAAGTGAATTGTGTGATAATAGGTAAATAAGAAGGTTAAATGATCCAGATATTTGGTGAATAACCAAAGAGAAAACTACAGAGAAAATAAAATTACTAAATAAAATCAATCCAATAATCTACGTTGAACCAATAACCTTGAACAGTATTCAGAATAACGATAAAAATGGTTATAGAGAAGTCGACAAAATGTAATAAATAAATGGAGAATGATAGTAATGATCAGAACCATTTCGTGAATAAAGTAGAAATAAAGACGTAAAACAATGAATTAGAATATAGAATCTTTACAAAGGGTAAACAAAATGTAAATACATACCGACGTGGTAAAGATCGGGGTCATCGATTTATTAAAGACATAATATTACTACGACTCAAAGACGTACGAGCGATAAATAGAAAATTTTCATAAAAATCAACAGGTTCCATAATTGCATTGTCCCTGTAGTCCAATTCACGTCTGTGAATCGCGACAATGTAAGGATTCAATTAAAGGTGACTGCATTATATCAAAAGCAAATCATTAATAATGACGATCGAAATTTAACAAGGATCCGCGGTAGAACCAATGAAAACAGATGATTTGCCGACCTAATCCAAGAAAGTAGGGTTCTTAATCACCCCATTTCGACCGCCCTGAAAACTTAAATAAGGCGAAATTACTAATGGTAAATAACTAACGCAGAAAATATTGATTGCACGTTAATTGTATAGGCCCCACAATCAAATTGTAAATACTGAAACCCTTCAGCCAAAACCACGAAGCTCTATGATACAGCAGAAACGACCTTGATCGAGAAATGAAATTGAATCTAAATAACTATCAATCACAACCCGACTAAATAGATAAATCACCGACCCGAAAAAAATTCCCCGATAAATCAACAGAATTAGAAATGAATAAATTCTAGGAAAAGACCCAGTTATTACCACATGCTTATCCACCGAGAGAAAAATAGACATGCAGGAGAGACAAATTTCTATGCACAGCATTACTAACCGATCTGTGTGCGAGATGACCTAATAAGTTTGTCTTAAATAAATAAAATTTTCCCGGGAATTCGAACGGCGGAAATGTCAAATATATTCGAGAAAAAGAAAATGCGATGATCAATTCGAAAAATCAATTCACGAGAATTAAACGCCAAACGCCGAGAGTGTGCCTACCCACTATATATGTCGAATTGATAGAATAACAATGTCAGTAGCACATACAAGAATTCTTAATGACCAGCATGATCAAGGAACATCAACGCAGCCACCAAATCCGAGTGGCTCGAGATCGCAAACGATCGATACTTCTAGGATAGTTGGTAAGAAAATACTTAATTCGCATAAAAATTTAACTACCATTACATGCAATCAAACAAAATTGAGGACCATGATTTAGAGATCCGAAACTACCCAGAAAACCTTAGATTCGTCAAGATTCGAGATCGACTGACAATGTGACGAAACAATCAATGAAGACCTACTAAGGGACATGTCGTAGACATAGACTTGTTTAATGAAATAAATATAGTTGAATAGCTATAAGTGATTTTACGAGTTTCATTTTCTTTTGGATACAAATTAATGTCAAAGGCTTCAAGATAACCCGAATATCATGTTGTGCAAGTAGACTTCAGACCTCATCAAGTTATACCAACGAGTTTCATTCAAATGATGTTTTTAGCACGACCTTATTGATTATTACTAAATGACACGTACATGATGATACTTCAACAATGTAATTCGATATTAGTTTAACACTAGCGATCCGAGAAAACAAAGATTATAATTGCATGCGAGTGATGAAGAATAATAGTGACATCGTAGTCGTAGGTTCAAGTGATAAGATCACTATGGAACTGTCCATAAAAAAACTAGGACCGTCATGAATCCATCGCAATAATAACACTCAGGGCCGTAATAGTATTAAGGATGACAGGACTGAGTAGCAGAGTTTGAGACTAATCCGTAAAAATAATAGTAATAAACATGACCAATTATTAAAATAAATTGATGATAATATATGATACTCGAAGGTATTTATACTTATCTTCAACAGCCAGTATATCACTCATGGACGAATCTCGGGATAACCACGATCCGATTTTCAACTAGGAATGCTGCTCGATGCCAACAAGCCTTATAAGATGCAGGATACACAGTATCGCCGACCCAAGGATCCGATTGGCCGGACTACTCCATAGACAGAAATGACAAAGTCGAACTAGCGAGCCAGGGAAGAACCCCACACGAGAGGCTCAACAGAAGGCCGAATTCACGTTGGCCAGATTAGAAGAATTTCAGCGCCGAACTCAATGGCAAATAATTATGGCACGTCGACATCTTCACCGAATCAATGCAGATATCGCAGCCGGACGGATCCCCAATACCGATGGATACGCTCCTGATTACGGAGTATTATACGAATTAAATGAACCGGCTCTGAGCAAAATGTTGGCACCAACCAGCGTAGTGGTGCCAAGGAGACTCATCTGAACCTTGGCTCTAGATCGCCTCAGTGCTCCGCGCTGGGACGACGAGCACGCATACGCAAGTCACCCCACCATGGAAGTTTCAAGCTTCAGGAATTATGATCAGCGGAGAAAAAGAAGACGACTCTAGAACATCATAAATTAATGTGGAATCAATTTTGTAGAGAAAATAAATTTTAGCTTCATAACCTTTTGATATTAGTTAATAAACTTTGATAGTAATTGAATGGAAAATGGGAATGTGATAAGAAGTTAGACTGTTAGAATGTAGTCGCAAAACGTTGAGGAGGATACAAATCGAACTAATAAGCCACATAATAACGATAAATCTAAATTAATAGTGAGTCGAATAAAATTAAATGTAATAAATAGCGATATACCAACCGACTGGTTTTAAATTACTAATAAGATCGAAATTGATAATCTGTTTAAACCTGTCATAATTGTAGATATGAACACGCTTCGAGTACTAGATAAGGAACTAGTCAAATTCCGACTAGAAAGTGCGGATTTCCACGCTCAAATGAACCGTTGCGAGTCAAACTGACCTATCAGTGACTGACCGCCACCCAACGGTGGTGGGTTGAAGAAAAACAAATGGTTCAAAATCAACAAGCGTATATCAGAAGTTTGGAGGTAGCACTGTCGGTTTGCCAAGTAGGCAACGCAGTGACGTACCCACTGCTATTCGCTCCCACCCAGATCGCCTATCAGGATTTTAATCACCCGGTCAAACAAGCAGTGCTCAAACGGCCTCATCCTCGGACGGGGAAAGCGGAGCGCGCAAGGCGACGCTTGCAACAGTCAACGGAACCAATCCCGAATAATGGATCAACTAAACGAAGACAGTGTGACTTCCTCGTTATATTTAAATACAAAGTCTTAGTTTTATCTTATGAATTTATAAAAACTCCCTATTGAATTAGAATTTTCTGTCGTATGTAATAGAATAATAACCCGGAAGAGAATTGATATAGTGTGTAAACTAATACAGAAGGCACCAGAATTGTAAATCTCGTATAGACCTTCGATCAGTAGCGCATTGAACCTATCATGAGACTGGGCCTTAACAGTTCTGAGAGCAGAGCTCACCTTTGGCGGTTTCATAACCAGTGGTTGCAGTTTCAAAGTTGCCTAGCAACGAGTAACCATTAGAATGCAGAAAAGGTCGAATGCATGGGGTCAAGGTCGCGCACCACTAACCACACGGATCTGTCTTTATTTTAAATTTTATTACAGGTCTATTCATATATATATATATATGTTATTCATAATTATATATGTTGTTCATTATTACATATATGATGTTCATCGGTCGTTGTTTTCGTTATTTAAATTAAGCATTATACCATATTATATTACACAACCAATGTTGCATCGTACTGATCAAATACATTTTCTAGGTTTTTTAAATGCTTGTTCAACTATAAATATTTTTATACAAGTACAGTCCACCCACTATATAGCGCCAAATTTAGGGGAAATCGTGAAATTTTGAATTATGGCGATATACGGGGGTTGGCGCTATATTTGAATGGCGTTCAATGGGGGCTAACTGTATATTGAATATATTTTACGCGATATTTTTAAAATGCATAGTCAAATCCATCAAGTAAATCAAGAAATATTGCATTAAAATCAATAAGAAATACAAAGAAAACTTAAATTTCGAATATACTGATGCCACACATTTTTGTTCAAAGTTTTCAACACTCCAAACTTTATTCAAAAATAGGCGCCAGTGTAGGCTACCTCCATAAACTCCCGCATGTGTACGTACAACGCATTCGTGTCAAGACTAATATCTTCATTTATTTCACCAAAACCTTCTACAGCGAACTGTTTAATACCCGCATTTTTCTGTGGTAGTGGTCTTTTATTAAAATATCTTGCCTTGAAAACACTGAAACATTCTTCAATTGGATTTAATGTGGGTGAGTAGGGGGTATAAAATTGTTGGGCCAGAACATAAATAGCCTTGAGAATTGTTTAAATGCATCAGTAATACAGCACGAAAACCCAGCACCAAGATAACTTAAAATACAATATACAACACCTACTAAACATTTTAAAATCTGAGAGAATATAAATAAATATAAAATTAAAATAAAATAAATACAAAATGCATCAAGAACCGCACGAAATCTACATAAAACATAACATAATAACAAGAAAATTTGACCGTAAAATGACCATTTATATAAAAGTAAAAATTAAGGAATCAAATGAATAAAAATAAAATATTTTTAGTTGAATAAATTTAATTAAAAATGTTAAAAATAAATTATCAATTTAAATTAAGAAATTAATAATAATTTAATTTAGATAACACAAATAATTTCAAGGTCAAATTTGTTTAATCGCAATAAAAATAACACGCAAGGTTGAGGTCGAATTGTAGGTATATATACTGATGTGTTTTCACAAATTTTCAGCACAAATTCGACAACCAAATTTCAACCAAATTGACAGACTGTGTGCAGCCAAATTGACCAGACAAGATCAGACCAAAATTAACAGGCTGTATGCAGAGAGAAAAATTTAATTCTACTGTTAGCTGTAGCTGGTCAGATTGATTTTAAGTTACTGTTGTCGATTTGTGGTATTACTTTCCGAGTTTATATGGAGAATCTTTATGGAATTTTATGATATGAAATGAAGAGTTTATATGGAAAATCTTTATGGAATTTTATGATATGAATGAAGAATTTATATGAGAATATATATTTATGCCTCGAAACTTTTATCGAATTTAGATGGTAACATTTAATTTTTTTTTATTTTATTTTTTGTGGCCCACAGCCAAAAACAAACTGCAAGTAATTAAAATTACACATAATCTATCGAACTGTGTAAGTGCGTGTATAATCGCCAATAGTTCGTGCCCGTGAAGGCTACGGCGTGAGAACGCAGGAGCTGGAACGTCAATATTATACGTATATAGGGGAAATTGAAAGGTAAAGGAGTAGTCCTTTGGCTGCTCCTTCATCATTCGTTTCCTGAAAAATTGACATAAATTTTTTAACAGCAATCGGCTCAAAATCTCTAACACCGAGTAGTCCAGTGGGCACTCATTAACTATGAAATGAACATACATAGATCTTAAGGACAAAGAGAGGGAATAAGTAGCGGGGAAAATTGCGAAATCGTTGCAACAGTTAAAATGAATAGCCATCGGAAAAATATTAATCCGAACGACCAAAATCATGAAAAATAATGTTTTTTAATAATATATAAGGAGTAAATAAAATATGTTGAATTGAAACTGTAAATATGGGCAGAACTCTGCGCAAATTTTCGGAAATACTTAAACATGTATCATGAAACTATAAAATAAGGGCAGATCGCTGCCCAAATTTTCCGAATCAACTAAAATACTTATCAAAAATAGCAAAGTAAAAGTAGGATACGGCTCAAAAATTGATAGAATATCCGGATAAGACCGTAAAATAAGGGCAGAACGCTGCCCAAATTTTCCGAATTAATATAAGTACTTGTTGAAAATAGTAAAGTAAAGGTGGAATGTTGTTCAATTGTTAGTATAATGTTCTTATAAACTGTAAAATAAGGGCGGAACGCTGCTCAAATTTTCCGAATCGATGAAAATACTTTATCGAAAACTGCAGAATGAGGTAAAACCGTAAAATAAGGGCGGAACGTTGCTAAAATTTTTCGAATTAACAAGAATACTTTATTGAAAACTGTAAAATACGGATGGATTACAGCTAAATCTTTATATAAGAAAAATATTTTATAAAGCTGAGGAATAAGGAAGGATCCCTACTAAAAACTTGATGATAATAATAATAGTAATAATAATGATAATAATAATATAATGGTAATAATAATAATAGTGGTAATAATAATAAATATAATGGTAATTATAGTTATAAGAATGATAATAAATGTAATAGTAGTAACAATTAATAAAGTTAATACATATAATAGTAACAATGACAATACTAGTATCAATAATAGAGAACATTGTAGATTTAATAGGGATAAGGGTAAGAGAGCTAGTGTGTGAATATTTAACATAACAAAGGGGGTACATGCCATAGAATAATCATCAACACGGACGACGATAAGAAGGACTATGGGAATGGACATAACAATGAATGATATGAGAGTATAGGTTAACCTTTGAAGGAGATAGGAGAATAATGGGACCTAAAAATCGAAATCGAGCACAGGCCTTCTATCGGCAGCTCGTTGGACCCATGGATCGTTCGGTCAATTATAGCATTGGCAATAGCGCTCACTTTTTGCGGACAATCTACCCACTCGAACACAGTTCCAACGTTGCTTAGCAACGGGTGGCGAGTGGTAAGCGAAAGATATTTGTATGGGGTTGTCTGGGTAACAACCATATAGTTTCAAAATATCAACACCCAGAAACCCACCAAAATCATTATTTTCATACGAAGTTTTTTCCTTCAATTATGGTTTGTACATAATCTCGGAAATCATTTATGGGAATTTCGTACCGAATTATTTCCTTCAAATTTCTCAATTTTTCTTCTCCATAAACTTTCTTCTAGTAAATTAAATAATTCAGCTACATCGTTTTTTTCTCATTTTTGTTCATTCTTATATGTCCACAATTTAACATTCGAGAATTCATTTTGTCAATTATTGTTTCAATAAGTGTTTTTCGTGGGAGACTTTCAAATTTTTTATTTTCTATAAAAGGAATATCTGCAAATGTTTGTGATGATAACATTTCAACCTTTTTTTCAAATATTCCTAAATTTTCTTTCATTTGTATCATAATATTTACGATTCTATTTACTAGTTTGGTTGCTTTTTGAAGAAAAACAAACCTGGCTAGAAACACTATTGATAAATAATAAATTTCTTGAAGAATATCGAACATAATCGCTAAATTCTTTAAAAAATATTGATTTGCAAGTCGGTTTGCCATACCAAGATATTTTGAATGTTTGGTAAAAAATTTATAAAGTGGTACATAAGCACGCCAAAGAGCCAAAGCAGATCTCAAGCTACATGCTGCCCATCTTGAACCTAAAACACGGCCTATTATTTTAATTTCCGAATCGCTTGATATATTTTGTAAAAGTAATTGATTTTTATTTGATTGATGAAAAATAACATAAATTTTATCAATAAATGATTTGAAATTATTCACTTGCTTTATTTCATATATTGAATCATCCAAAACAAGCTGAAGGCGTTCATAATAAGAAACTTTATTTAGATCAGGTGAAAGACTGTAATGAACGATATCGAAGAAAATGAGGAACGATACAACTCGAAGAAATTTTTAATATTATTGTTAAAAAATTTTGATTTATTAATAACTACTCATGCTGGAATGATGCCTTTCATCGATTAAATCCCGTGAAAGCCTGCTTCCATGGTACTTAATCTATGGGAGAAGCCTCATGGTCACTTCTAAACTATTCTTTAACAAAAAATGAAAAATTACATTATATAGAATTATCACGATTATTATCATTATTATCATTAGAAATTGTTATCATTATTAGATTTGTCATTACTAAATTCATTATTATTAAATCTTATCATTTAACCTGAATAATTGCCATTATTTAAATCTCAAAGAAGTGCATGAATGCAAGATAATAAAGTTAATTTTCACTAACTAGTCTGAGACTAAAACTTTAGTGTGGGAGGTACCAGTAGTGAAGGGTAGTTCGCCGGGTCAGCTCTCCTCTCCAAGAACCTCGACGCCAAACCCTCAGTGGAAAGCAAATGATCATGAGGAAGGATCAAATACAACACAGAATAAAAGAAAGATATAATTACTAGAAAGCAGAAAAAAATCGAAAGCCACTAGTAATGTGCGTCAGGTAGGAATGAGTAATGAGAAAAAGCGAAACATGAGGAAGAACAATCAAAATTTGCTAGATGCGAACAGTTGAAAGAGGCAGTGAATTTGAAATGTGCATTTTTTACTTTGATAACTTCAATTTAGTATTGGTTAGTATAACATGTTTTGATTAAATAACTAGCAGGAAAGTGTGTTTCATTCTAATGACAGAAAGAAAATCAACTGAGAATAATGGCAAAGGTAGGTCATCTAACTGCTTCAGGGATCAATTAACTTGATTAATGGTTGTCAGAATCACTCACCACTCCAACATTTGTTATAACAATCTACCATTTATTCACCACTCATATCTAGATCATTCGGTTAGTGAATATTAGTTATTGTTTATTTTTTTTATTAAACATTATTCCTATTTATTTCTATTAATATCCACTTCGCCATTCCTTTCGTAGATATGATGTTATAATGATTATTTTTCATACTTTATTATTATAATTAATATTTTATTTACAAGGTCAAGAACTCAGAAATCCTTCGAAAATTAGCAATACGATACGGTTGAAAAGTCCAGAGAAATTGAACATTCTGGATTTGTTATTAAAAAGAAAATATAAACTGTTTTAATTTGATTAAATAGAGACGATTTGAAATTAAATCAGAAAGTTAAGCCATATAAAGGAATATTAATAAATTGCAAATAAATAAAAGGGGGATGACAAAAATCCACAAATAAAATAATAAAACTCCACACAGAAAGTAGGTTGAGGAAAAATCTAAAATGAAAATCAATAGAATTATGCGAAAAACATTCCGTTCTAAAAATAGAAAGGAATTTCTTGATTTAATCGATAAAATTGAAAGTTGGAATTTTGGGATTTAAAGGGGATGGGTTGCGAATTTCATAATTTCGATCACGTTTTCGATTCAAAGAATATTATTAAAACCGTGTACATAGGTTACTCGACCGAACTACTCGAAAAATTAATAAATTAACCAAGAAACTCATTGAAATTGACGAAGTTCCACTTAGATCTTACCCTCACTTCACAAACTATTATATTTAAGCATAAAGCATACATTGACCTTGAGTAATTTTTAAATCAATTTCATTGTTAGAAAATAATTCAAAACCGATTGTTACTTTGATCTAAAATTTCTTCTCAATTATTTTAGTGCAACAAAATCAAATTAAAACTGTAGATGCAGAAAAATTCTGACGAGACGTGACCCACTACCGCAATGAGGCTCTGAAACAAAGTCAGCGAGCCGAATCGATGATTAGACGATGCCGCCAGATGGAGGAGACATAGACAAGGCTGGAATCGGCAAAGAAACCGGTCCGACAGAACGAGTTATTGAAGGCACAAGATGCCGAGATGGCAACCGAAATGGTGGAGAGTAGTGGGATACAGGCCCGCTACCCCACCGTCCCGCTGAGACAAAGACATATACCCCCCGGCAAAAAAAAATCTCTAAGTTTAAAAGTATAAATTTTTGTAGGACAAAGGCAATGACTCATCAAAATTTTCTCAAGGTCATTTAAACAAAGATCATTACTCAGTCAAGGTCATTGGATGAGTCATCATAATATTCAAGGTCATTCAAAATTTATCCAAAGTCATTTGAATAAAGACCATGACTCATCATAATTTTTCTCAAGGTCATTGGATGACTCATCATTTTTTCTCAAGGTAATAGTATTTTTTTTAATTAAAATTTAATACTTACTTTTTAAGTAGTGTTTTAATTATTAATATTTTTAAATTTTTATTTTATTATAATTATTATTATTAATATTATTATTATTATTAATATACTATAATTAAAATAATTATTACTTTTTTTATGATTATTACGATTATCATTATTAATGTGATTTTTCTAATTATTACATATTTATTACATAATTATTACATATCATTTATTATTAATATTATTATTATAATTAATATGATTACTTAGTATGAATAAAAGATAAGGCCAGTAAAAAACTTTTCGTACGATATATTTAGACAGCATAGCTGTCATCTTCAGGTACACAAAACCAACTAAAAATATTGTGAATTAACATTTAATTTAAACAAATTTTTTTTATTAAATATTAGTGAGCACAATAGAGGCTGTAAAAGTGAAATAGGAATGTCTGATTTTAGAATATTGTTGAAAAGTTTTAGTAATTATTGGGAACGCGTGATATGTGAAGCATTGTTGATAAGGTCATTGGATCCAAAGATTAATGTGCAAAGTGATGTGACTACGAATGTTTTGAATGTTTTTAAATAGTTTAAGTATGTTAAATCATGTTTATGTATTGTTTATTAAAAATAGTTTATTTTAATATTATTAAAATAATTGAATTTTTAAATTACATTATTTTTTAAAAAATTATAATATAACTAAAAATGATAATATTTATATAAATAAAGTTTTAAATTAATTAAAAGTTATTTCAATATATTTTTTAAATATTTATCTTTTACAAAATTAAATTAATAAAAAATAATATGTTTAAATTAAATGTTAATTCATAATATTTTTAGTTGGTTTTGTGTACCTGAAGATGACAGTTATGCTGTCAAAATATATCGTACGAAAAGTTTTTTATTGGCGTTATCTTTTAATTAAATCGTTGCCAATTTTATTTAATTATTTATTATTATGATTACTTATTATTATTATTATTATTATTATTATTATTATTATTATTATTATTATTATTAATAATAATAATATGATTATTACGATTATCATTATTAATATGATTTTTCTAATTATTACACACTATTACTTATTATTAAATTTATTATTATTAATATGAGTACTTAGTATGATTACTTATTATTATTATTATTATTATTATTATTATTATTACTATTATTATGATTATTATGATTATTATTATGATTACTTAGTATGATTACTTATTATTATTATTAATATAGGTTTTCTTATTATTACTATTATTATTAATATGATTGTTACGATTTTCATTATTAATATTATTTTTCTAATTATTACATACTATTACTTATTATTAATATTATTTTTATTATTAATATGATTACTTAGTATGATTAAAAGATAACGTCAATAAAAAACTTTTCGTACGACATTTCGACAGCATAACTGTCATCTTCAGGTACACAAAACCAACTAAATATATTATGAATTAACATTTAATTTAAACAAATTATTTTTTATTAATTTTTTGTAATAAATAAATATTTAAATGGCGTTATCTTTTAATTAAATCGTTACCAAATTTATTTAATTATTTATTAGTATGATTTCTTAATAATTATTATTTTTAATAATAATATTATTATTACGATTATTATTTATATGATTATTACGATTATCTGATTTTTCTAATTATTACACACTATTACTTATTATTAAATTTATTATTATTAATATGAGTACTTAGTATGATTACTTATTATTATTACTATTATTATTATTATTATTATTATTATTATTATTATTATTATTATTATTATTATTATTATTATTATTATTATTATTATTACTTATTATTACGATTATTATTATTACTATTATTATTATACTATAATTAAAATGATTATTTCTTATTATTATTAATATCACTACTTATAATAAAAAACAATGAATTACTAATAATAAATACACACAAAAATATATTTACAAAATATAAATACAAATCATGTCGGTTAAGTTATTGTTCACGTTTCTTCACGCTGGAACTTTGTCATGAAAATATAATAAAAGTTATTATATTTCTACATAGCAAATTATATTAAGTTTAAAAATAAAACTATAAAAAATAATATTATGAAAATGAAAATTATAACAAACTTTCATGATAAAACATGAAAACTATTACAAGTTTTCAAAATATACGAAATAAATTAAAAGATTTAACGAAATACTGATTTTTAAAAAATATTTATTTAAATCAATCTGACAACAACACGTCGTACATATCAATGTTCTCATCACTGTCCTCAAAACTGGGACTTAAACCACTGAAAAGCTGCCCAACTTCATCTTCATTATCACTGAATTCTGTTATATCGTGAAAACTGGGGCTCAAACCACCGAAAAGCGGCTCATCCAATAAATCCGGTCTATCATCTAATATTTGGCCAATATCTATGGCAGCAATCCAAAAATAATGTCCAAATGTGATACTGGTATTTTTCACCACCCATAACGATTTTACTATTTCTAAAAGTATACAGCTGGTGGTTCTGCGTCCCTATCCTACTTTGAGGTACTGTGAATACTACGTTCTTATTGTAGCAATCCAAATACGACTGATCTTTGATGTCAGTCCCCAACAACTTCACCCCCTTAGCCCTCATTGTATCGGATTTATCTAATAAACTATAGCACTTGGGTCTTAAGAAAACCCATTCCTTATACCCGAGACCTTTACTCTCGTCTTTAAATTTTCCTATGAAGGAATCTAGTTTCCTCGAGTATAAGTGATGTGCCGGGTCGTAATTTGAGGTATCTAAAAGGTTGTCTCTTATCATTGCCGGCAAAAGAATGTCAAGCTTACAGTGCTTAACCCTAAGGAAAAACGAATCCGTGTCGCAGGCAACGATATTAATATCACAGTTAAATTCGGATCTATATTTTGCCAATTCATTATATTGTAATTGGTACATCCGCAGCTTAGACAGGTCTAGCACTGATTGGCCAATGTAGCTAAGCCTGTCTAAACATATAGAGTCTTTTTTCAGATGAGGAGCAATCAAATCATCCACTATTTTAATGGACTTTTTGAAAGTCGGTTTTGAGGCATATACAATCATCTTTTCAGCTGAATTGCATAGCCTCAAATTCATCCGTTTTTTCTAATTCTCAACAGACTTCCCATATAAGCTATTATTAAATAATTTGTATAAATCTCTATGAAGCTCGCACTTTGAGTTTGATCGTAAATCTGTATTTCTTTTAATATAATCTTTAAAAATAAATGCCTGTTTAAATTTAATTGCTCTATGAATATACTCAACTTCCGCACCCAATTCTATATACAGCTTGAGAAGTCTCCAGCGAAGAACATGGTTCTTCTTACTGTAATGCGTGAGCATTAACTTCTCAACTTTTGAATTGGGCGGACACATTTTTCCGGAGCAAGCGGAAAGTCATTCAAATACTGATGCACACGCTCAGGGATATTGATGTCAACTTCCATACGGAAGGAATTCAATATTCGCATTCACACATTCACTCAGCACATCATTCAGATTCTCATTCACCCAAACAAAATCACCATACGGAAGGTTTTGGCTAAGTGCCCAACCATATAAATTATTAATATCAATATACAAGAGTTCAGTATTTTCAGAACTTGCAACATAATGTTTGTTAACAAATGTTAACCCACCCGGTATTCCACCCTCATAGAAATTAAACATTTCCATGTCCTGCAAAAGTTCTATGGGTTCCTTTAATGTCATGAGAGCGAACGCCCATGACATACCAGGAATTCCATAAAAATTCAGAGGTTCTAAACCATTGTAAGCAATAGCCTTTGCGCGAAATTGCTGAAAATAGTCTGCAAGGAGGAATACGTCTAACTTTAGGTAAGTTAACATAAAGTCTAACATTGTAATGTAATTTTGATGTGTCCAAATTAGTTGGGCGGTAGCGTATTCATCATCAGATACAGAATCCCATTTTGGAGATAGTTCATAAGTCCATTCAAGGACCTCTAGTGATATTGCAAAATCATAAGGAAAGATACCCTTTGTGTTAACTATAAGACCATCAAAAGCAGAACATTTTAGAGGTAGATCAGTTAGAGTTTCCACAGCCTTAGCTAAAGAGCAATTTACAAATTGCATACTATCTATAAATCTAACAGCCAATTTCTTTATATTTACAATTAACGAGATGAATTTCTCAGTTGTTGTAGGAATGATATTTAATTTCCAAGATGGAAATTCATTCAAACCATACTTTAAAATGTGATGAAGGTCATACCCTCTCAAATTATGAAAGAAAATAGGTAACTGTTTACTTATTTTCCTATTAATATTACAGTTTCAACAGGCAGCACCAAGATACTGACCTGTAAAATGATCATGGTCCTTCAACTTATTTCTAATAAAATTTTTACAAAGATAGCAAGTTCTACATGCTATGAACTGCTGTTCCTCATTTGAAGTAAAATTATTCATAGGTGTTTTACCATGATTTTCATAATACGGTAGGACAATTGTGACAGCAATTTCCTCTACTTTCTTTAAAAATTCCAAAACACATTCCAAGCCTATAAAATTGAAATATTAAGTTGTGTTTGTATAATTATTGATTAATAATAAGACTGCTGACATCGGCATGTGTATTTGGTGATGTTTTATATCTTTAGGAAAAACAGCCTCAAAATCCGCATAAATTACGAATGGCGGGGTAATCATTTTAGAATAGTTTTTAAATATTAAGTTTTTATTTTCAGGAAGCGTGTATAGGGTTGTTCCTATTTGATTTTTAGAGCACAAATCAACATGTGCCTTAAATGTTTTATGATAATAAAAACTATTTAAACAATGGGGACATTATTTTACGCGAATTATGTTGTTACATTCACTACTAGAATGGCAATTCATGAGTTTATTCAAATTAAAAATAGCAGTATAATGATAATTATCACCGACCTGTAATAATAAAAGATTAATTTGATTACCGCCGATAACTTTTGTTCGGTGAATTAAGATGAGGTGAGGATGGTGAGGTTCGTAATCAATATCATTCAATTGCTTAGAAGGGGTGGTCTTATATTTAAAAACATTGATTGCCAAATTTAAATCGCTATTGTTTCTCTCAAATTTCGAGATGCTACAGAGTCTCATTGGACAATCAGTAATTGGATCGTAATTTAATTTGTCCATAAAAGTTGTGTAAGAAGAAACACGCTCCCTATGTTTTAAAACTATATCGCGATTTAAAATCGCTAAAACACTATATATTAAATACGAATGATCTGTGTTTTGAACATTTACAATCGCCTTTTTACCTACTAGAGATTCCGGTGTAGGGATAAAACTATGTCCAGCTAATTGACTAATTGGATAATATGCGGTTAAAATAAAAACGATTTCACGAATTTTAACTGCGCGCCACCCACTACCCAAATACGTGAATTTTTCGATTTTTTCATTTAATCGACTCACTCCATCAGCAAGAAAACTATCGGAGAAGACACTCGCGCTATTAGAAAAGAAATTATCTTTTATTTCGCCATCTTTTTCAAATTGAATGAGAGTTGTAAACTGGACTTTTACAGATCTCATTTTCTTTATTTTATTTTTTAATTTATTTATAAGTTTATCTGTTAGGGCGATTTGAATAAGGTTTTGATTTTGTAAATCAAATCGAATATTTTTACGGGAACCCCTTAAGTCAACCTCTATTTCAGGTTCATTGTTTACATTTATTTCATTATTTACCGAACCCTTTATTTGTTTATTTTCAGATTCGTCATCCCTAATAACAATAGTTTCAACTTTTTTAATTTTAGCAGGGATACACGGCACGATATTATCAGCAGGTCTTTTTGATTTTTTATTATTTGTTTTATTATTTATGTTATTATTTATGTTTTTAGTAGCATTTGTATTATTATTTGTATTATTATTATTATTATTATTTGTATTATTATTATTTGTTTTATTATTATTATTATTATTATTTTTATTATTATTATTAACATTTTTCACATTAATAATTTGAAATAATATCTTTTTATTAATTTTAAATTGATTTAAATGGGTAGAGGGTTCCTTATAAAATTCTAAATATTCAATATCATCGGCGGTATCGCATTTAGGGTAAATAAAAAATTCGGTTCCAAAGAATCTATGACAATAGTAACGTTCTATAGTCTTATGGCACTTAGAGTTTTGCAAAATTGCAGATTGGCAATAGTTTTTATATAATCGACCTGAGTAATATTTTAATTATTATCAATTGTTTATTATTATTTAAATCATATATGAATCAAATAATAATATATAAATGATTATAATTGTTAACTATGTGAATATTTTAAAAAAATTAATATTTCAATTCAATAGATATCGTAAAAATAATTCAAGAGATATCGTAATATTTTAATTCATAAAAGTAGATATTTTTTAAAATAAATCATAAAAGTAGATATTTCTTCAAATAATTCATAAAAAGTAGATATTTCTTTAAATACTTTATTAAAACAGATATTTCTTTAAATTATTCATAAAAAGTAGATATTTCTTTAAATAATTCATAAAACGTAAATATTTCTTTAAATAATTCAAAAGATATGTTAAAAATAATTCAATAGATATCGTAATATTTCAATTCATAAAAGCATATATTTCTTCAAATACTTTATTAAAAGTAGATAATTCTTTAAACAATTCAATAGATATCGTAAAATATTTCAATAGATCTAGTAAATTAATATTTCTATTCTTATTATAAATTAATGATATTTAAAGTATTATAATAATGATATTATAATACTTTACATATTATGAACTTATATCTTAAAAATTGATATATGGACGTCATTAAAAATAAATATTAAAAATAATTAAAATCTTACATTTTTTATAATATATTTTGGCATGAGCATCCACCAGCATATTTTTCCCAGAAACGGGGGCATCCACAGAAATGTTTTCATATACAACATCATTCCTCGAAATGTAGGTATCATCCTCCATAGAAACTGTGGCTGGTGTATCGGTAATTTCATCCAGATAAACCGTAATACTTTCATTAATAATTTCTGAAAAACATTTAATAATTTATTAATTTAATAAATAAATTTACCGATATCCGAATCATCACTATAATTTCATCATTATCAACTTCATGATTCTCTAAAATAATATTAAAATAAATAATAATAAATTTTAATGTATTTTTAGTATCGTTATTGTAATTTATAATAGTTTCTATTAGAGCTTTGTGAATATATGTACTGTTACCACCCTCAATCTTGATATTATTAAATCCAAGAACTGCATCTTTAAAAAGTGTATGAAACAAGAAATTATTTGGTATTACATCACTAGGTTCACCCAACGGTTTTCTATCTTTATCTACAACTTTGATCTGAACAGTTAACAATGTATCGTTCGAATCTAGATATTTAGTTTGGGAACCATTAATATAAAATTCAATATCAGTTCTACTATCCATAATAGAATTCATCGGGAATACATCTTCAAAGGCCCCCATTTCAATTACCGCCTGGGGAGATGGTCTATCAAATAAACACAATTCAGATTTACCACAAATCATTTTTGAAATATAGTTCCATGGCCTTTCATTCGTTTGTTTATATGTTTATGATGTCTTTTACGTTTATGAGTTGGTGTCGGGGCTGGTGTCTGTTTTTAAAGCATACCTGCAAAACCTGGTAGAACTTTCCCTAACTCGGATAATGCATTTGATTTCAGAGATGGTAATATTTTCTGCTTATTCATTATCACATCTTTAGGGGTTTTCATACCAAAACTACCAATGCAGGAAGTGCAAATCTACCAATAGTTTTCAACCATTGTGATCCGTACTGTTTATCAACAAAATATGGTAATTCGCTACCACTTTGGCTACCACTATACATACTAATAATATCGTTATTAGCCATCTAATTTACGAAAATGTAATGTCAAATGAGTTTTTGTATCTTTACTAAATTCAATAAATTTACCGCTATCATCATGAATATTTATTTCTATATTGTTTATACATGATGTTGATACCGATAAGCACATGGAATTATCGATATTTATATTGACAACTTCATCCTGGTCATGTTTATCAACCCACACAGATTTCAAAAGAGGAACCAAAGAATCACCAACAATTATAGGATCAATGATGTTAGTATATATGAACATTTGCCTATGAAGTTTTATTAATTTTGGTTTGCGTACACCAGAAGCACTTGCCCTATATGTTTGCTTATCTAATCCCAATGTATTAGCCAAATTTTTATCAAATGTAATTTCACAAATGTTATTATTCAGACTGAATTTGCATATTCCATCTTTAACAAATTCAATAGTTTTAAATATATGTAAACAATTTAATGAAATATATTTATGTAATTCTTCAAGTGTTTCAATATATAAATCTTTAGAAAATGTAAATGTATCTTCAACCTCATTAATATATGATACAGTTATTTTGATGTGTTCATTCACAGGGCTGACATCAATAAAAGTTTTGAAACGTATTAGGCATTCAGTACCAGGAACAGCAATGTTAAGCTTTTCACTACCCATTCGCTTGGAATCACTAATATTTTCAGATTTTATTGTAAATGGACTAAAATCACAACTAACATTCAATCCATCTTTGAAAAACATGCCACAATTTTCATCTAAATTTTGATTCGGAATATGACAATATCGATCAATATTATTGATTGAGAAAATATCACTACATGTTTTTGGAACACGCTTCTTGTAACTGATTTTACAATGACTATAAAATGGGAATGTATTGCACACAAATGTAAAATCTTGCAAAGCAACTTCCCAATTTCCATTTAAATAAATGGGATTTTGAAGACCAACCATAAATTTACTTGTTTGATTTTCCGGATGGATTAGTGAGCAACTATTGCTCGATAAAATAGTATAGAAAATCAATTTACTAGGTATTTTGATGATATCCATGAGGGTATTTGATATTCGTGCCATTTGACATAGTATTGTTTATCCTTACCCACCTTTTTAGTTTTCAATATTTTCTGAATTCTGAACACTGTAGGTTTGGAAATAACTTGTAATTCCTGTTCATAGAATTTCCATTGTATTACATTGTTGTCACTGTCTTTAAAAACATACATTACAGGACTCTGTTTAGTATTAATTTTTGTAATTTGAAATACTTCATCACTCCAATTACTATCGAATTTTTTGATGAAAGGTGAAGCAGACATTTTACTAATTCTAATGTGATCAACAACTTTATATTTTGGTTTTGTAATTTTAACAACTTTTCTAGAACTCACTGGTGTTTTTGAACTGATATCTATAGGTCTTGAACCATTCAAACCTCGATGTGATGAATTATTATAACTAACAAGTATTTTCGGTAATACATTTATCCATATTTTTTTACCTTGATGCACAAAATATTTCCTCAATCTATCCCTCAATGTCCGGTTAAATCTTTCAACATGTGCGGCTTTGTATTGAGAATGTACAGAATAATGATTTATTTTGAGACGATCCAGGATTTGCTTAACTTTACTATTGTAAAACTCCTTGCCTATAATAATAATAATATTAACTTGTAATAATAAAAATACCTAAATCGGTTTGCAAATTGTCAGGATGCTAATTTTGAAATAAAATATTAATTGCTTTTATATTTCCTCTGTAGATTTTGCCTTTGTCTTCATCAAATCCATTTGCCATAAATCATTAATACCTAATGTTTTATAAGTTCTCGTTGGAAATCTTTTCCGCATCGGTTTGTTTAAACTGTACACAAGCTGATTTGACAACCAC
The DNA here is from genome assembly GCA_022537955.1 of Schmidtea mediterranea. Taxonomy (NCBI): domain Eukaryota; kingdom Metazoa; phylum Platyhelminthes; order Tricladida; family Dugesiidae; genus Schmidtea; species Schmidtea mediterranea. Next base: position 79,481,741 of record CM039680.1, read on the forward strand.
TTTGCATTTCCTTTTTCGACTTTGGGACTCTTTTCTTTAACTTTACCACTCCACCAAAACCTGCTTCGTCTTCTGGGTTCGTCCAAATCTTCTCCACTACAACACGATGATTTAAATTTTAATTTAACATTAGGTAATGATTGCCCCATCGTTTATTGTGATAATAATGATAATGCTAATGGTAACATTGCTCCGATAAAACCACCTTGTTGTTTATATATGATTTTTCTCATTTGCTGACGATTTTTATGATTTACAAGCGATAACAAAGGCTTACGATGTTTATTCCACACTAGTTTATTAGATTTACTGATTTTAATTTTACCTCTGACTACTTTTAGTAGAATTTTGATTAAATTATCGACAACAAAATTTGGAAATGATTGTAAAATAGACATTCTTTTCATACTCGATGACTTTAACAATGCATTAAAATATGGGAAACTCCTATAATTTTTTACAACTTTAACTGTTTTCTTACTCTTTTTAATAATGTTTTTCGAAATAAGATTCATTGCAGGGTAATTCTTGGTTATTAGTTTTTTAGATGTTGTATAACTGGTTTGTGGTGGAACTTTTTCAGTATTTATTGTCTTTTTAATACTTTGTCTAAGTTTTCGGACATTTTAAGCCTGGATTTCATAAACATTTTTACATGTTAATGTTTTCAACTTTGTTTATATACCATGGCACCTTCTTTATTGAAAATATCATTTTTTACCTGTAAATCATCATTGCATTGTTGTTTGAAATCACGAAATATATCCATGTGGTGATTTTGTAGCATCTTGAAATGAACTGAAAAGAAAATTACAATTATTAAGGTTTGCTTGTCGAGCAAGAAAATCAATAACTGTTGCATCTCTAGGATTCTTGAAAATAACTAAATATTGAACATTTAAATTCCTTGTTCGATGTGCGCCACCCTGTTGAAATAGATTTTGAGTAATAAAGATCACAGTAATACCAACATGTCGACTGATTTTTGTGAATAAATTATTAAAATCCTTTTCTTTATTAGCTTTCTGATACAAATCATCGATAATGATGACATCACCTTTCCTTAATCGACTTGACCAGTTTTTATCGAAACCCTTTACTATTTTCATGTTTTTCAATTTACAGAAATTATCTTGAGTTAATCCATGTTATATATCTGCACCCTTATGCCAATTAATCTTGTTGAATTTTGTTTGAAATAAACTAGATTTCAGTAATTTACACACAAACATAGTTTTACCACTACCACTTGGTCCGATGATTTGATATACAGCATTTTTCTTAATTCCATTATTAATTTGTATAATTATAGGTTTTTGTTTATATTATATAATTTAATGAACTCTTTCTAAAAATCATATATACATATATATACATATATATATATATATATAGATTAATATTTCTTTATTGTTTAATTATGCTATCAAATATAAATTATAAAGGAACTTTCGACGTGTCAAAAATGACGTTTCCGAATGGTAAACCCCAGCAAATTGTAGATAGGAGTGGAAAATACCCTATAATAATTTTCAAATCCGGCAAATGCAGAATCATGGGATGCATGACACCTTTAGATGTCAATAAATTACAATATAGAATAAAGGATATTAAAATACAGTCAATTGCGGTTACCACAGATTTGGGACATTGTATCAATCTATACAACATGTCAACAAAATGTCTTTGTATGTTCGAGCCAGAATTATTTCCTGCACTGAGGCTTTTAAAATACAGCCCAATGTGTGTTAATGTGTTTGCCAGTGGAAAAATAGTTATATTAGGGTTGCGAAATCTAGAGTACAAAAATATTGTTACAGACATACACAATGAAATCACGGGATTGGTCGATATCTAATTGGCTAATGAGTGATTAAAGCAACTTCCTTATTCATTTCATTTTTAAATGGAAAATACTACGCCAAAAAAAATATGTACGATTTACCGATGAAAAATAACATTCGATATGGTAAATTTATTATTTATTAATTTTCTTTTATTATTATTATTTTATTTAGAAGAATGTGAATCCCTGGTAATTGGAAGATTACAGTATTATTTTCCTCAACTCAATGCAATAATAAAGGATAAGCCAGCAACAATGATTCCCGAGCATATATTTAATGAGACGAGAATACGGATTTTGAAGCTGATCAATCAGGCTCTATGGGACAATCAAATAAACAGATTGGAAACAGAAATGGCAACTGAATACCCATGTATTCTAGATTGTAGTTTCTGCAATTTCCGTTACCAACGGTACGTCAAATGATGTCTAGTCAAATCCGTAAGGAATTTTCGTAAGCTTCAAGTTTTAAGGCAATAAATGTTTTGTGTTACATCTTTTTGTTTTTAGTTTGACTTTGATTTGTTTTTGGTATTAATAGTTAGTAATAACAAGTTTTATTAGTAACAATTTATTTAGTCATTGTTTTATATAATAAACGAAATCATAATAATAATAATAACAATAATAATAATGATGATAATAATAATATTAACTTGTAACTTGTAATAATGTAACATTTAATAATAATGTAACACATGATGAAAATAAGTATAGAAATACACACATATAGGTGAGAGATTTTGATGTATGTGTTCTTTGTAAATCACATACAAAAAAAAGTATGCATGTGTTTTCTTTGTAAATTACATACAGTTTTGTGTATGCATGCAGTCACGCACTTATCATGAGGTGTAAATCATGTGATGATTATTCACTCATTAGCACTGGCTTTGTTAAAATTAATTAATTAATAATAATAAAAATAATAATAATAATAATAATAATAACACAAATAATAATAAGTATAGAAATACGTACATGCAACAATGATTCTGATTGGTTAATCAGTTTCCTTCAAGGGTATAAAAGCTCGTCACCACCTTATAAATATCATAAATCAAACATGACCAAGAAAATAGTGAGCCCTGCTATCAGTGTCCAACCATTTCAGATGTTTCACAACTATAAAATGTATCTTTTAAATGAGCCTATCAATATGCAATTGGTAAATCCACCCAATCTACATAGAACTCAATTTCAATCTCTCGCTGGGACTCTCTCAATGATAGATATCAAGGATATTGATACCGTTTTCAATAAGATCAATTCAAATTTAAAATGCAATGAAAATGCATTTTTACCTGTCAATATAACAGATATTATGATGTATTTGCAGAAATATGTTTCAAAGAACAGGAAAACTGGTATTTAACAATAACAATATGAGGATATAAAGCTGATTAAAATGATGTGCTTTATTCAATATGGAAAATCGTTACTGCTAGACTTTTATTGTATATTTTAGTGAATGTTAATAAATGTATTTAATCAGATTTTGTTTGTTTTCTTCATAAGACATTATAATATTCTATAAACTAAAATATAATTAGATTTAAAATTGTTTAAAAATAATGTCTGAAAAAGGTAAAATATAAAATATAAAAAAATTAATTAATTTACGTTTAGAATATTTAATAAACTTATTGTGTGATAAAATCGAAGAAGTAACCGGTGTAAAAATTAGAGATATGTTGACTCTAGTTGAAGCATTGGGTAAAGAAGATTCATGTTGTGATTCAGAATGTCAGAGTGATGATGAAGAAATTGTTAATGATGAAGAAATTATTAATAATGAAGATACTGAAATTATTAATGATGAAGATACTGAAATTATTAATAATGAAGATACTGAAATTATTAACAATGAAGAAACCCCAATTTTAGTTGAGCCAACAAATTTAAGACTTGTATTGACCATGTCATAGAAAATAAATCTTTAAAAATGTAGTTTTTTATTAATAATTCAGTAAATAACAAAGAATAATGCATTTATTAAAATTTATGGTAAACTTTATTACACACACACACATATATATATATATATATATATATATATATATATATATCCGATGCTCCAGTTAATAGTTTTAATAAAAATTTGCAATTTGAAATATAAATATCTGAACGTTTGGCTTTTGTGGCAACTTGAATAATTGTTACCAATCCACCGTATGCTTCTACCCATGGATCAATTTTTGTTTCTATTACCTAAATAATGATAAATTAATAATAATATAAAGTAATGTACCTCTATAGACAATTGGAAATAATTTTCATAGTCAAATCCGGATTTTAATATCATATGTTTCATATACATTAATTCTACTATTATTCGCATCCATTTATTATTTTCATCAAACATATAACTAAATATTGATTGTAATGAATTTTTCTTTCTCTCCAATATTGGAAAATTGAGAATGGGCTCAAATGGGATGTCTTCTACAATTTTCTTGGTACGGTTGACCATGAATTTTATATTTTTAATGATTTCATCATCATCTCCATTATTAACAACCAGCTCATTCAACAAAGTTATAAAAAATTTAGTTTCTGGCATTTTATAAAAATATTTGGAAGTGTAAGTTTATTTATACTATATTCGACCAATCAGAATCATGCATGGATATTGCATTTAAGTTGCAATGTCTTTATTTAAGAAAATATGTAAAAGTATATAATGGAAATAACCTTGATGATTTGTTGCCACTGTTAACAGGTTGTATTGGCTGTTGAACTTCTTTATACTATATTGAACTTAATTTATCATTTTTTCATTAATTTTGCTATTTTCATTCAATTAGAATATTGATTTTCTTAATTTATTTTTGATAATACCTATGGTCTGATTTAGATATAGAATTTCATCATATGTTTCGTTCCGAGCTCTTTTTAAAGTTACATATGCGAGTTCAAATTAGATTTCTAAATTACTCATTCTTTCAGATAATCTTTTGACTGGAGTTTTTAAATATATAGGCCTATCTATCATATACAAAATATCCATCAACACGGTTGTATTAGGACATACACATCTTGTTGAATTTTTACCTTGAACGGTTACAACAATTGAGTTAGCCATTTTAAAAACACTAAAAACTAATATTATTATTAAAATTTGTTTAATCATTTTCAAATCTATATAAATTAATATTTATTGTTTATAACAAAAAGTATGTGTGAACTTAACTTCTCATTAGTATAAAAGTAATTGTTATTTCAATTTTTTATCATTATAATGGATGTTATTGTACTGAGCGCAGTTCAATCAATGAACGGAATTGAACATTATGGTAATTTATTATTATTATTTTTTTTTAATTGTTTTGTAAATGATTATTTTAAAGTTATCAAAGAACGTCTAGAATTCTATTATCCAGATATACATAAAATATTGAAGGATAAGCCAAAATCAATAATTCCAGACTTGGTGTTTAATTATACATCTGTTGGGTTATTATTATTGTAAGTCGGTCACCTCTGACTCCTCGTGTCCTTTTCCAATCAAATAAGCAAACCCAACACAGAATAATTTTATTTGCACTTTATCACAATACAGATCAATCCGTTTGTTTCAATTATTGTTATCACACTTTCACTAATTGATTTGCACTCTCTGACAATTGTATGAGCCTGTTTATCTGAGGGTAGGTTGTCCAAGGGAGAACCACCCTTTCTGATAGATAACTTTGACTTTTTTACTTGGATTTGGATTCCTCGACTAACCTAGTTACTGCTATTTCCCGTTGATTCACTCTGCTCTTTCGTATCTGTTTATAATAACTTTCGTTTCTTGTCTAGTGAACACTGTCCCTTTCGTGTTTTTCCCTCTTTCTTTTATACTCCTGCTCACACTGTTTTGCGACGATTGTCAACAATGTTTTCTGCATTATTAAATTATCAAGAATAATTACTTTCCAGTCCGGCATTTGTCAACAACGTTTGGTCCATTACCAAATTGCCAATTATGAATTAACTGCCTCTCCGTAACTTAGCGGCGCCCACTCAATGTTGTTTAGGCTAATTTATTATTCCGTCTGTGCGCCGGGTTTTCCTCATCTCTCGGGTTTTCCTCAGCTCTCGGGTTTTCCGTATCTCTCGGGTTTCCCATTGCCTCGGGCTTCCCATTGACTCGGGTTTCCCATTAGTAATTAATTTTTCTTAATTAATTTCCTTTTTTATATTATATTATTTTCTAGGGACCCCTCACTAAATTTTTATTATTATTTCTGGACTCGTCTCTCAATTTGGCGTTCAACCATATCAATTTCCCCCGATCAATATTACTTTCGAATTTTTATAAATTTTTTAATTAATATTGCACTTTTATCATTTTGTGTTTTATCGATTTTACTGTGCTTTTTCGTGATACCCCAACATATCTCCCCCTTTAATAAAGATTCGCCCTCGAATCTATCAAAATTTGAAAATTTGATTTAATAATAATAATATATAATAATAATAATAATAATAATATTAATAATAATAATAATAACAATACCAACAATAATTGTAATAATATGATAATAATATAATATTAATAACAAATCATAATAACAATAATAAATTAATAGTTGTATTATTATAATAATATTAATAATGCTAATAATAACTTAAATACTAATAACTTATAATAATAATAATAATGATAATAAAAACAAATCATTACAATAATAATAATAAATTAAATAGTAATAATTCATAATAATAGTAATAATATGTTAATTAATAATAATAGTAATAATTTGATGTAATAATAATAATAATAATAATAATAATAATAATGATAATAATTTATTTTATTTAATAATAGTGATAATAATAATAGTAATAATAATAATAATGGTAATAATAATAATAATAATAATAATATAATCATTATCTAAATAATTTATGACAATGATAATGATCTAATATGCAATAATAATAATAATAATAGTAATTATGATGATGATTTTCAGCCGAGAAATCCGGCGCCGTTCAATTTTGTCGCCAGACAATTTCTCGTTGTTGAACGGCGTCGCTGCGAGGATAATGCGACTCATCAAATCAGCCAATAATGCGACTCGTCAAATCAGCCACGAACCAATAACAGCACGAAACGATATTTATTTTTATTGGAATTTTTTTCTTTTTTTTACATTTTCCAATTCAATTGGAAAACTGGATGACAACAAAACTACCACGACTAAAAAGACACACGAAATGAATACCAAAGAACTGACAGATCTAATGATGCTTCGACAGCAGGAAGTCATCAAAGAAAGTATGGGGATGTATATGAGATTTGTTGGAAACTTAAAACCTCCCCCCAATCAGGTATTGTGTCTGTTTTTTTTTTTTTTTTTTTTTGAACTAATTTTAGATACTACAAATAATGATGTAACAATATTAATAGATTTTAAACCACAGATGGATGAAATTCATAACTTAAAGCATAGTGCACCAACTATTCACCAAAAAAAAGTTATCAAACGAAAATAAGATTACACAGCCTCACTGGGCCCCCTCAATGACAATATCTTACTCAATGTTCAGCCCAATGCCGTCACAAGGAATCCTGACCAAAGATGCACTAAACATGCTACCCTCCCTCTGTTGACAGTTGTTTGATTCTGTTTTGGATTCACTATGGTTATTTGACATTAACAAATCAGAATCAGAATTTGTAAACGATTTTTTTTTTTACTCGAATTTAATTTAATAATATTTTATTCAGAACTGCCCACCGACCGGAAAACACCCTCACAACATCAGTCCGGCCATTTCATGTTTTACCATATTGATGCCTTGTGTTACTGGCCTGATGGTTCAATTCTTTTTCATTGGCGTAATATGGTCTCGTTATTGATATATTATTGCGTCACAGTGTCAAATATTACCAAATCACGAAACAATGCTTATCAAAATGGAATTTGGGGTTTTTGGATTTAGGGAAAGTTATTTTGTTTCCTTAATATCGTCAAAGAAGAAAGATGCCGGAAATAAATGACATTGTTGTAGAGGAATTGGTGAATTTTTTTTTTTTTTTTTTTTTTTATTATTTATAATGATTTGAGTTTCCAATTTTTGTTTAATAAAGAAATTAATTCAGTTTGTAAAGAAATTTACATTTTTTTCTCAAATAAAAAACAATAAATTTTTATAATACTTAAACTCATTTGAAGCTATTTATGATTTTATTGTATCACGCATTTAATATGGGACGACATAAATCAAAAGACGAGATTAAATTAATATTTTATAAATAATAATATAAATAACATTAATTTATTTCATTTCAAGTTTCAGTGTTTTTGATCCACATTTATAATGAATGACCGTTTTCTTTTTCTTGTATGTAAGCTGGTTTATTACGATAGTTTCTTCACTATCGACTTCCAATGAATTCAATGGAGTTTTTCTCTTTCTGCTCCTCGGCGAGATACTTGACCAAGGCTCGAATATTGGTTGGATTTGATAAATTTGTTCGTGGATTATCAAACCCAAACTCTCCTCAATTGTTTCGATCGTCTCTTCTATGGCCCATTTTAATTGAATAGTTTGAATTTCACCATCAGTTTCCATATCCTCTGCTGATGTGAGGTCAATTTCTTCTGCAATTCTAGTCATTGCTGTTGAAGCGGTGTTATGAAGCTTTTGATATTCTTCCAACGAATATTTTCTTGACGGTTGCTTTTTTGGTATTTCTACATCATCAATCCACAGTTTCTCAATTTGTAAATATATTCTTCTTATGTTCTTTACATCTTCGAGGGCTGAGTGTATGCCCACCTGCATTTGGTCTCCAAACATCTCCTGGACAACCGTTTTCAATTTGAAAAATTCTCCTCTTCTGGAAATTCCAACCTTTTCCAATGCTTGTGCTGTTGCCAAGTCGCGAATGCCATGCAACTGGTCTATCCAAAGTTTTAAATATTGTATTTCCGCATGAAGATCGTGGCCAATTAATATTTTTCCAACTACTAAATTTTGAACTTCCTTCATAATTGCATATTGGTCATTTTGATTCCTACTTGCCACTTCTGTTATCCCATGGATTTGCGAATTAAAATGCCGCAATCTCCCTCTTGGAGTTAGGTAGACATCCTTTATTGTCTTTCCATAATAATTCATTATCGCAATAGATAGTGGTACCATCTGATTGGTTTCTGATGTCCCATATTCCGCATCGATAAACAAGATCTTATTCTTATCTCTTCTTGACCCATTTGTTTTCTTAAAAATGACATCCTTTTCTTTAGCATTTGTTCAGTGATTGTTAACAATTTCTCATCCACAGGTAGTGTTGATATAAGCTGCGGTATTTCTTGAGCTTCATTTTTAATTCTGATTTCGAATACAACCAGAGCATTTTCATTTGCTGCTCTCAACCTTTTGGTCATTGCTTCTTCCTGCATTTTCCATGACGATGCTTGATGCATTTCCCACCATATTTTCTGATTGTTATCGATCATTTCAACATTTCCTTTGACAATGTGGAGCATGAATTCTTCCTTTTTCGTTATATTTATTCCATCGGCTAATTTAATTCCCGATTGCCTATTCACTCTGAATATTTGAATCTTCATTTTTCTATCATCTATTCTCAGGTAATTTGGAATCTGCACATTTTCCTCGATGATGTATGGGTTTCGTCCAACATTATTTCTATGTAGCTTGAGGTAGCTATCATAAATTGTCCTTGCCCATTGAATTTGTTGCATTGCTAAAACATAGTTCGTTAATTTATTTCAATTTTAAAAGTTGTCGCTAGAGTCAAGGTTGAGTACCCTACGGATACTGCCTTAACTAGTAGCGGTATAAATAATAATATTAATAAAAAAAATTAATTACCTATTTTAATTTGAATTTTTATACTATTTTTATTTGCTTTTTTAATCCTTATATACCCCTTAATAAATTTTCTTTGCCCCCAAAATTTCTACCTGCGCAAATTTTGCTTCCCCTTCTTTGCTCTCAACTGCCAATCAGATTCATCAATGATCAAAAGGTGCAAATCTTTACATTATTCAAAATAAAAAGTTAATACTTATACTGTACTACTACATTATCATAATTGCATGCAAAATAAATGTATCTCACTACACGATTGTCTCCTCATAGACAATCCAAGGTCTTTGGGCCATGGATCGACGCTCAAGTCGTTGCTTTAATTTTCGAAGATATACTAGCAATGCGAGAAGAAAAATGATGGAAAATGATATCACACTGATTGTACTGATCGATAGAATTACAATTATGATTTCATTGTTATCAGATGAAGATGATGTAGTGTTGTTCTCACGAATTTGCACATTAGCCATATAGTCATTGAACGAAGGTAACATCGTTTTTTGTTTTCGAATATTTACATTAGAGATATGAGAATAATTGGTGTTCTTTACGAGTCCCGTTGAATTATATACAACTCGAATGAATCTCGTTTCGACAAAAATGATTTCCCAGGGATTGAAATTTGATATGCGTTTGTAATACTTGATTTTATCATTACTACTTTTGATTTAGATCGTATTTGCTGAAAATTTAACATTTTAAAGGTAAAGTTACTTGTTAACGTGGCTTGAATTTTCTCATGATAATAGATCATAACTTTTTCATTCATACCTGAATGCCGTGAAATATTTAGTTTTTGGTCAACTAACTGTAAATGAACTCGATTTGTTTCGTTTTGCAACAAAAGTGATTTCCGACTAAGATAGATCTTGACCCACCGGTCATTACTCTCTGTACCATTATCGTGCAATACTTTTTCGTAGTAATGAACTGCGATATCGTAGGTATGATGCAGTTTTAGATTCGCATAATGCACGAAAGACCTTCTAACATTCAACGTATCGATTGTATAATTCTGAAAAATTATTTTCACTTGTTGGGAATTTCGGGTTCCCAATATATATTGATTCCATTCAGCACTGGTTCTATGGAAACGTAGTTATATAATGTTTTTGTCCATATTTCAATATTAATCAGGTTCATTATTTTATTACCATTTATTTGGGGTTGCCCTTGTTTTATTAACCATGGGTATTCATAATTTATTGTTAGTTGACGATCTACATAAGTATTTTTATTAAAATTCAACTTCACTGGTGGTTCAAAATAATTCAGTAAATTACTTATTTCTATTTCTTCGGTCGGTGCACAACGATAGATCCATACCATCTGGGTACATGTGGCATAAATATCAACTTTTTCCATTAACGGGATCCTTTTGATGGCGTAATTTGGAAACGATGGAGTCGCATTCGACCCTAACACATTGATTATCATGAGTGCTGTAACGAACAAAGTTTTGTTGATATATCCCAATGGTGAGCGATTTTTTGCTGTCTTTTGTTTGAGCACGTTTTTGTCTTTAGATCTCAATTGATACTTAGTGTCTTCTGCAACTGGCACCTTTTTACATCGATTAGCATGAACAATAATTGTTCCTGCCTTTTTATTATTTTGTGGACGTAATTTTAGATTAGTTTCAGTGGTATCACATACAACGTATGGTCCTTTGAATGGTCTCTGTAATTTTGGTGATAAACCCTTCACTGGTTCTGGTTTATGTACATACACTAAATCTCCTACCTCAATATTGTGAGCATGTGCTCGTTTATCATAGCACTCTTTATACGTTTCTTGACTATGTCTTATTTTAAGTCCAGCTTGAGTCCATACCGATTGAAGTCTTTCTTGCATAATTACTTTGTAATCAGATATATCCATGTACTGTGAGATAGGTGCTTGAAATTTTAAATCAACCGGCATGTTGTTCCGCCGTAAATACATGAGATAGAAAGGTGTTTCACCGGTATTCTCATTCACTGCATTTCTATACGCAAATAAGCATGGCTTGATAAACAAATCCCAATCTTTCTGTTTTCTATTTACGTAGGATGATATCATATTGATTAATGTTCCGTTAAATCTTTCAACTAGACCATCCGTTTGTGGATGATAAGGCGATGTACTTAGTTTCAGTATCCCGAATAATTCCGTGATTGAGATAAACAGTTCACTTTGGAAATTCGTTCCTTGATCAGTAAGTAATTTCTTCGGTGCTCCATATCGAAAAATAATATTTTCTACAAATATCTTTGCAACTGTTTCCGCTTTTTGATTTTGCATTGCATATGCTTCAGGCCATTTAGTTAGATAATCACAGAACACAATGATATACTTGTTGCCATTAATTGTTTCAGGTAACGGACCAACAATGTCCATTGCAGTAATTTCCATCGGCGCTCCGGGCACTGGCATAGGTTTCAAAGGTACTTTTATTTTCTTTCCCGTATTTCGCCTGGTTAAGCACACTTCACAAGTATGACACCATTGTCTGACATCTGATTCAATAGTGTCCCAATAATATTTTTGTTTCAATCTTGATAATGTCTTCCGAGCGGATAAATGTCCACCTAGTGCTCCATCATGGTATATTAACATTAAAGTTGTTCGATGTTTGGTTGGAACCACAATTAATAAGTTTTCATTTTTAACACATTTTAACAAACCATCATGAATGATATATTTATGTTTTTCGTCAACTACATGTTTCCAGTCACTTTCCTTTTTGATCGTGACTGCATGTTTCCGCAATTGATTTAATTCATTATCCTTTTCCTGATCTTTTTGCAGTTCCTGCAAATTATTAGCGGTTTTGATTGCCATAAATATTGTATTATTATAATTCATTTCATTATTCTTACTCTCATTATTTACAGGAATTCTCGATAGCGTATCGGCATTTCCATTTGATTTGCCTGTTCGATATTTAATTTCGAAATCATATTCTTGTAGAGCTATTGACCATCGGATCAGTTTGCTGGCTGAATCCCTGTGTTTCATCAACCATTGTAACGGATTATGATCAGTAAACACAACAAATTTTCTGCCAACTAAATACTGTCTAAACGTTGCTATACCGTAAACCAATGCCAATGTTTCTTTCTCAATTGTAGAATAATTCTTTTCATGTGGCTTTAACGTTCTACTGGCATATGCTATTACGTGATCTTTCTCACCTTCGACTTGTTGTCCTAATACTGCACCCAATGCAAAATTACTTGCATCTGTCATTAAAATGAATGGTATTCTAAAATTTGGGCATCTCAGTATAGGTTTTTTAATCAAGCTTTCTTTAAGTAATTCGAATGCTTCTTGTTGCGCTTTTCCCCATTTAAATTGAGTCTGCTTTTTTAATAATACATTTAAGGGTTGTGCTACATGAGAAAAGCTTTTAATGAATTTTCTATAATAACTGGCTAAGCCTAGAAATTGTCGAACTTGGTCTACATTTTCAGGGATTGGGTATTCTTTAATTTTTCTCACATTTTCTGGGTTTGGTTGCAATCCATTTCGAGAAATAATATGACCTACATAAACCACTTCCGATTTTCCCCATTCACATTTAGAGGGTTTTATTTTTAGATTAGCCTTTAATAATCTTCTAAATACAGTTTCCACATCTTTCAGATGTTCTTTAAAAGTATTTGAAAATATTATTATGTCATCAATGTAAACTAATGCATGTGGGATATCCCGTAAAACAAAATTCATACCTCGCTGGAACGTAGCAGGTGCTCCAGTTAATCCAAACGGTAACACATTAAATTCATACAATCCTTTACCATCAGAAAAAGCCGTTTTTCTTCGATCTTCTTCCTTCACTTTAAATTGATTGTAACCTTTATTAAGATCGATTACTGTGAAAAATTGTACTTCTCCCATTTGATCAAACATTTCTTGTGGAACTGGAATAGGATATGTATCCTTTCGCGTAACTTGATTTAATTTCCGATAATCAACACAAAATCGCAGATCGCCGTCTTTCTTTTTAACAACTACTATTGACGATGAAAATGGTGAAGAACTATCTCGTATTATTTTAAACCCTTTCATTGCTTTTATCTGCCTATCACTTTCCTCTTGATGTATATATGGAATTCTATACGGTTTCAATTTAATCGGAGTTTCATCAAGTAATGGTATCTCATGTTCAATTACTTGGGTGAGTCCCAAATCGTACTCGTGTTTTGCAAACACCATTTTATATTTCCTTAATAACTCTGTGAATTCCTGTTTTTGTGATTCTGTTAAATCATTACTAATGACTTGTGGCTCTTTGTAAATTTTAATATTTCTGGTAATTTTGGGTTTTCTCTATTTCAAACTTCGTTAGTTTTCCCAGTTTGGTTTTCGGTTTCATTTGGATGGGTTTTGTGTTTTGATTCACTATTCTCACTGGCACTGTTTGGTCTTTGACCTTTACCACTTCATCACACATTGGAATTTCGTATTTTTCTATTACCTTCTCATTTGGTTCAAATATGCACTCGTCATCTGACACATCTAACACATCTGCATAATATATTACCTCACTTCTTGCTGGCAATTCTAGCGTCTGATTTAAAAACACTTCTCTCACCTTATGTCCTTTTTCGTCTGTCTGTCCTTTCATTAATCTCCCAGTTTTTAGATCAAGAGAAATTCCCTGTAGTTGTTCCATTACATCCATACCAATTAAACATCCGACAGGACTATTTCTCATCACTGACACATAATGCACTAATTCGTGATCACCAATAATCAATTCAGCTTTTAATTTCCCAATTATACTTAAAACATTGTGCGACATTGACCTTATTACTTTACTTGTTGGTTTCATCTTTGATTTCTCTTCCATTGTCAACAAATCATCTGATACTATAGTATTACTGGAACCTGAATCTAATAAGGCTTCCACTTTCCTTCCATTAAAGAGAATGTTTATTCGAGGCTGTTTGCCTTTATTTCCTAACGTCATCATTGCATAACTGCATGGTAATCCGAGCATGTTTTTCCGTTCAATTTCAGCGCTCGTGGGTTCAATGTTATCTAATTCAAACTGAATATGTTCTACCGGTTTCATTTCTTTCAGTTTTTCAGTTGGATACTTTGGTGCCGTTGGCAAAAACGTTGGTGTATACCACTTTGAAAGCGTTTCAATTCCGCTAAGTTTTGGCATAGGTTCTAATAAAAATTGTAGCTCTGGCTTTTTTTCACTCTTCATAATTCCTTTTTGAAAATATCTTTGCTCCTTTTTATCATCATTGATGTCATCATTATTATCATTATTGTGATCATTTGCTGCACATAGAGACACTTCACTTTTTTGATCGGTTTTCAGTTGTGCTCTCACACTTGCCATTTCTCTATATTGATGATGAGTAATGAAAAATCTCGCTAAAAATGGAAAACAACCAATAATTATTTTCCATGACCATCCGGATATTACGTATATTCTATGAGCCGATAATATTTGTGACATTATTACCTTTATTGTTATGATTACAACATAGAATCCAATTAAGCCTGCGCATGCTTGTCCTAAAAACATGAATTTCCCCCAGATCTTTTTCATCGTTTTATATGTTGCCTTTCTAAAGTGATCTGGTGTTAGAAGATATTCATAATTGACTTTACCTTCCCCGTTAGGCAAAATTGTATCAATCATTTCTGAGATTACACGTTCCTTTTTTGACGGAAATAACAAGTTTCTTTGAGCTTCTTCGATATCCTCACTTGCATAGAAACCCATTTGTGCCATTTTATTTAGGGATGTGAAATTTACTAGATATTCTAGATTTGTTAATTCTAATGTATCCGGAGTTCTCACTCCTCGGTAATCTGGTAATGCTATCCACGAATCCTGTGCTAAGCGATACAACGGAGCAAGCAATCTATTACATTGAAGAATCTTTGGCTTAGTATGCTCTTCGAGTAATATTCTTGTTATGGGTTCCATAAATCGCATTTTTCCGTTTATGCTCACCGGCAATTCATTTGTACATTTTTCGTATTTCATAATTTTAACTGTAACTGCTTTGCATTTGTAGCTATATAGGGCCTCTCCGAAGATTCTGGCAAATACACCATTTTCTGATATTAACATAGGTGCTACTAAGTTTGGATTCGTAACCGCCATTGCCATCCTGTTTCTAAGTATTTCTTTATTCAATTTACAATCATTTAGAATCATTTCCCGATATATGCTCTCCATAATGTTTTGACTAAAATGGTACAAATAATCAATTTTATTGTTAAAATAGTGAGTAAGTTTAATATCATTTGTATGTATTTTAGTTTTCGCCTCCTGCACCATCATTTTTGATACGTAAACACCTCTGTAATTTGTTGCATAAACCATTTGCCCGCATTTATTAGTAGCCTCCTTTTTTATAAAACGCATACCATCTGTTGGTAATGTCGACATTAATACTGGTGTGGTTTTCCTCGTCCATACTGGAGTTGACCTAATTGTGCTATTTGATTTATAATTTATATTGAAATTATCGGGGCTTTCTCTAAATTGTTCTCCACTTAACTCTTTGAAAGTCATAGTTTTCAAATGCGCTAAATTACATACATCAGTTTTAACATCAAATACTAAAATGGATTCTCCTGTTTGGCAATTGCTTTGTCTCATATTACAAAACGGATGCGTTTGAAGTTTTCCTGTTTCATCATCAAAAACTCCTTCAAATTCTCTCAATTCTGTCAAATATTCTTCAATCACCACTGATTGTTTAATAATTTTATCATTTACTTTATATGGTTCTCCTTCGCACGTTCCATCCTGTTGTATTACTCCCTTTACAACAACTGTCTCTCTTATTCTGTGATTTACTTTTGCTTTTAATTTAATTTCCGGATTAATTTTTAACTCCTCTGTTTGAAACGCAGCTAAGCAGTTTTCTGGCATTACCTCTACTGGTCGTGGAATAGCGTGCATTTTTATCAATGATGTGTGGCTCCATTTACCACAGAAAAACACAAAAGTAGTTCGCTTCGCAATACATTCTCTAACTTTGGCTCGCCGCAGATCAGATTCCTGATACACATAATATTTTACATCATTTTCTACTTTTAATTTCTTTGGGTATGCATCCGGACATTCTGCCATGTCCACAACCGAATAAATTTTCCCCATTTCTGTTTGGGAACAATCGTAGGCTGTCATACCTGTAGCTTGTGTAGTTATTGTACAAAAAATAAAGAGCATAACTATTGCCCATGGAAATATCATCTTTTTCTTTAGCCCTGGGCTATCTTTTCCATTTAACGGTTTGCATGATAATTTTTTTCATGACTTTCATTTACGCTAAAATCATTATTCAGCTTCTTCCAACCACCATTATTTTTAACCCACTTCATAAAATATTCATTTGAGATTCGTGCCGCTATATCTATCAAATTTTCCAAATTATCCGTTTCCGCTATCGCATGAGCTCCAATTTCTAAGACCATATATGTTAAAGTTGTTAACATTACTTCTTTGTCAAGTCCATTTTTAATCAAATTTTCAATTAGTTTCTTATCACAAAAGTTATCATTTTCTCCAAATCTTTGCACAACTCCTGGAAGTCTGTTTTTCATTTCAGTTACTATATTTCTTAACTCATACTCTACATCCATTTTTATTTCAAACATCGGATATACTGCTTTAATCAAGCCCATTAAGATTATTTTTGTTTCATCAACTTCCTGTTCCATTCTCACTAAACTCCGCTTTATCTCATATAAAGTTCTAGGTTTCCTAACAATTATTTCACTATTTATTTCACCTCTTGGTGCCTCAAACCTTTCTTGTTTCTCAACACGTTCTACCTGAATTTTATTATTCAATTCATTTTCTTCCTTATCACTGACAATTTCATCTACTTTTGTTTCTACGTTATCTTCCTCTATATCTGTATTTGAATTCTCCGAGTTATCTACTGAATCTACTTTCTGTTCCTTTATTGCTACTACACAATTTACTAAATACCCTGCCCTTCCATCAGCATCTAGGTATCCGTTTTCGTCTAATTCCTGTGGCTTAAATCCACAATCATATAAATATTCATCATCATCTAATTCTTCATCTTTGAACATCAATACAATAATTCCATCTTTTCCTATTTGGTTTGCAGCTCTTTTTCGTAACTTCTGAACCTTTGTACACCAATGTTCCTCTATATACTCTGTTTTTCCCCAATCTTCATAATCTATTGCTATAATAAATGGTTTTAATTCCATTCTAGTTTCTCTTAATTCTCTACCAAATCTTCGCATTAAACATTTCAATTTTTCTCCATACCTTGATTTATCATATAAATATGGTCGTATTATGTTTACTATTTCTAGTTTAGCATTTTCCTGTAGTTCTATTTTATCAATTAATTTTAATTTCTCCGTAATTTTAACTCCATCCCACTCACTTAAAGCATCTCTTAAGTCTCCTATTAGTTCTTGCGAATCACTTTTTTCCACTACTTCTTCCCTAATCATGCTCGCAACCTGCAATTTATTTTTATTTCCAGGTATAAAACCACAATCTATTAAAAATTCATCGTCTTCTAAATGCCTATTCTTAAATTTCACCTTTATTATCTGTCTTCCATTATTCTCTTTTAATTTCTCTTTTAAATCTTTAACATAATCTCCAATTTCATTACGAATACAGATCACACTATTTCTACTTTCATCTACAACATCAATAAAAATAAAATCTAACCATTTATTTTCTCTGAAAGCTTTCCCAAATATCTTCATCATATTTGTTATTTCATCTCTATCTTTTAGATTTACCTCATAATGATCAGCACATAGTTCAATTACATTTTTCAATTTTTGTACACTCAGTGACATTTGACTCAATTCCAGTAATGATGTCATTATTTTAGACGTTTCTGCTGCTCTCGATTCGATTAATTTATTAAGCTTCGATATAATCATTACTGCCTTTTCGCTTTGCAGATCATCTTTAATCATCATTCTTTTCAGCTCTGTATCTGATGCTTCTGATTGCGACTCATACATCATGTGATTATCTGTCTCTTCATCAGATTCAAACTTGCATATTAAACGATCCAAACGTCGACTCATTTGTTTCACTTCGTCTTCAATTCTATTATTATAATTATCTGGCTGCACAAAAGCAACATTGTCTGCTTGTGATTTATCACTTTGGAATCTAATTTTCTTTAAGATTGGCTTTTGAAATCTCTCATTATTCTTAGGACATGACCTTGCCATATGCCCATAACCTCTACATGAATGACATTGAATTCGGCCTTGTAAATTAACTCTATCTCTTTGAGGTGACGGTGAAGTTGATGGAGATCTTGATCTTGCGAAACAGTTCCGTGATACATGCCCTCTCTTTCCACAGTTATAGCACTGTATATTATCATTAATTCGATGACTATTAGTGCTCATTTTATTAAAACTTTTCCCACCATTGCTTTTCAACCAATTTGGCCACATCCTCTTTGGACTTTGTTGCTCTTCATCTTTAAACCAACATTGACTATTACTATGTCCCTTTCTTTGGCAATGATCACACTGGACAGGACTTGGACTTCTTTGAGTATTATTTTTAAACCAGCATTGATTTATATTATGTCCCAATTTCTGACAATGACTACACTGAACTGGTCTTTCTCTCTCCTCATTTGGACTATTTGTAGATTTCCTTGGCTCAAATTTTACTCTAAATTTTGGTGATGGACTGGTGGATTTCTGGAATAAATTACTTTTGATTGGTGATATTGATCTGTCTCTAGATTCATTAATAGTTGTAAAAGATTCTGCTTTTGGTTGAGTAGTTTTCAAATTCAATTCAATCTTCATAGCCTTTTTAATTAGCTCATCAAAATTGTTGAAATCTACATAGCATAAGGCCTTTTTAATTTCTTTTCTGACTCCTGTTAAAAATTGGTCTTGCAACAATTCCTTCACTTGCTTCGCCACATCAATTTGTTCAGGTTTAATCTCAAAAGCTTTCTCTGCAAGGGTTGTCAAATGATAAGCAAATTCACTTACTGATTCGTCTGGTCTCTGCACTCGATTGTAAAACTTTTGGCGCATTATTCGTTTAATATCACCACCAATTAATTTCGCTGCTAAGGCATCTTTCAACTTGGTCCAATCATTGGCAATGAGTCTTTTATCAATTTGTTGCCAAGCCTCTCTCGCTGCTCCTTTTAGATACAATGGTAACCGTTGCACCATAATCGATTGGCTCCATCCGTAAGCAGTGGCATACATGTAGTAATCAGCCATAAAATCAACAAATTCGACAGGATCTCCTCCATATTGCTGAACTGGTAGTTTCTGACAACTTGCATAATCATTACTAAGAGTAGTAGACATATTTGCTTGGATATTAGATACAGGGGTTGTCATAGTCGACACTGGGGTTTGATCATTGTTATTGGAATTGCTCGCCATTATTTCTGATTGCTTCTGGTTTCTCAAATTATAAAATCTTTTTTGTACAACTTTTTCTCGTCTGAATTTTAAAATGTTACAATTATTAATATTACCTTTTGTTTTAATTTTGGAATTTATTCTATACTAATTTTCTTTATAAATTCTGGCGTACAAAGTTTCTCGATAATTCGAAAGTTTTCTTTTAATTCAATAATTTATTTTCTTTTCAGTTTATTTTTGCTCTGACACTCTTCTCTTTTTTTTTCAATTTTCCTCTTTTTACAAAATTCAATTATTTTCAGCACTATTTTCCGCCGACTTTCGATCACGTCGTCTCTTTTTAACAATTCAATTATTTTCAACACTATTTTCCGCCGACTTTTGATCACGTCGTTTCTTTTTAACAATTCAATTATTTTCAACACTATTTTCCGCCGACTTTTGATCACGTCGGGCTCACCAAAATGTTGGGTTATTATTATTGTAAGTCGGTCACCTCTGACTCCTCGTGTCCTTTTCCAATCAAATAAGCAAACCCAACACAGAATAATTTTATTTGCACTTTATCACAATACAGATCAATCCGTTTGTTTCAATTATTGTTATCACACTTTCACTAATTGATTTGCACTCTCTGACAATTGTATGAGCCTGTTTATCTGAGGGTAGGTTGTCCAAGGGAGAACCACCCTTTCTGATAGATAACTTTGACTTTTTTACTTGGATTTGGATTCCTCGACTAACCTAGTTACTGCTATTTCCCGTTGATTCACTCTGCTCTTTCGTATCTGTTTATAATAACTTTCGTTTCTTGTCTAGTGAACACTGTCCCTTTCGTGTTTTTCCCTCTTTCTTTTATACTCCTGCTCACACTGTTTTGCGACGATTGTCAACAATGTTTTCTGCATTATTAAATTATCAAGAATAATTACTTTCCAGTCCGGCATTTGTCAACAACGTTTGGTCCATTACCAAATTGCCAATTATGAATTAACTGCCTCTCCGTAACTTAGCGGCGCCCACTCAATGTTGTTTAGGCTAATTTATTATTCCGTCTGTGCGCCGGGTTTTCCTCATCTCTCGGGTTTTCCTCAGCTCTCGGGTTTTCCGTATCTCTCGGGTTTCCCATTGCCTCGGGCTTCCCATTGACTCGGGTTTCCCATTAGTAATTAATTTTTCTTAATTAATTTCCTTTTTTATATTATATTATTTTCTAGGGACCCCTCACTAAATTTTTATTATTATTTCTGGACTCGTCTCTCAATTTGGCGTTCAACCATATCAATTTCCCCCGATCAATATTACTTTCGAATTTTTATAAATTTTTTAATTAATATTGCACTTTTATCATTTTTGTGTTTTATCGATTTTACTGTGCTTTTTCGTGATACCCCAACACATCTATATGGATATTTTCCGTAATCGATGAGTTCTTATGGTACATCAAACAAAACAAAATGTTAAAGGATATGGAACCCGAATATCCATGTGGTGATGGATGTCATTGCGGCGCTGCCCGATATCGGAAGTATGTGGAATGGACTTTGAATAAAGCTCTTCGACAATATTACTATAGTCGAATTATTTCTTTCTAATAAAAGTTTTTGTTGTTAATGACTTTGTTTTTATTATATATTAATTATAGTATAATAATATTAATAATAATAATAAAAATAATAATAATAATAATATTATTATTATTATAAAAAAATAATAATATTAAGTAATAGAATAAAAATTAAAAAATATTAATAATTTAAACACTACTTATAAAAATAAGTAGTAAATTTAAATTTTTAATTTTTAAAAAATACTATGATTTTCAGAAAAATTATAATGAGTCATGGTCTTTGTTCAAATGACCTTTAGGAAATTTTGGATGACCTTGGAAATTATGATGGCTCACTCAATGACCTTGAATGAGTCATGGTCTTTGTTCAAATTACCTTGAGAAAATTTTGATGAGTCATTGTCTTTGTTTAAATGACCTTGAGAACTTATGATGGGAAATTTCGAATGACTTTGAGAAAAATTATGATGAGTCATGGTGTTTGTTTAAATGACATTGGAAAATTTTTGAATGACTTTGAAAATTATGGTGACGCATCCGATGACCTTGAATGAGTCATGGTCTTTGTTTAAATGACGTTGAGAAAATTTTGATGAGTCACAGACTTTGTTTAAATGACCTTGAGAAGTCATTGTCTTTGTCTTACAAAACTTAGAGAAATTTTTTTACCGGGGTGTTATATGTCTTTGTCCCAGCGGGCCGTAGAGTAGTGGGTCTCTATCCCACTACTGAGGAGCTGAAGAGAGAAAACCAACAATTAAAGTTAAGAGAAACGTTCCGGAACGAAATCCGACACCACCCCAGTACGTTTTCAAGTATCGATCTGAATTCCGTATGACCTGTCTCAAGCTCCATCCAGATCAATACACCCACCAATAACGAACCAAAACCATAATCGAATCATAAGAAATGTCATCCCAGCAAAGCAGATAGAGAATGAAGATGAAGATTGAAGATAGCTCGTTTACTGGGTCAAATAAAGAAATTCGGACCCACATCTTTTGATAACCCCAAATAATATTGTGATAGATCTAATAAATATTTTTTATGATTTGAATCGATAATCGTTTTGGAATCAACATTAAATTATTTGACAAGGAATACCCTTAAAATAACATTGTTTGATAATCGATATTATTTCAATTAAATTAGCAATAGATGGACTCGAAATTTAAATGAGTATGAATACCTTCTATTGTAGTTCGTGAACCCAAAGGTTTTTTAGAGTATTAGGAGTCATGGCGATATGGCTCACCTTTTACTAGAAACCTCCCATTGGATTACATTTCCAACGTCATTTTGACGGGTATTCAATTATTATGCTTCTTATGCGCGAATCTGGTGGCAATCCCTTCAAAGTACCCCCGAAAATTTTATTTATTTTCACTCACCAGGTGCCCAGCAATATATAGAAAACGTAATGAAACAATAACTCTGTTGATATACATTTTTTTTGTGAATCCCAAACTGAGCCAATAGTTTTCTGAATTAAATCTGACAGCAATCATTAATATATTTAGGAACAGATGAAATATATTTTAAGGTTATCACAAATTGATTTTAAAAAGATACGAAACGGAGGAATTTACTTCAGTCACAAAAATAATTTCCAGAAGTTATTTGTGAATGAAAACATTTTTAAATTCATTAAAATCTGTATTCGAATTTAAATTTAATAGATCTTAATTTTTTTAAAAATAAATCACAAATTCCTTGAAATCCATAATAAATACGATAGTTTGGTTTCATTAAAAATATTACTAAAATTAAAAATAGTTTAAAAATATTTAAAGAAAATTGTAACTTTTAAATAACCAATTGCCAATAATGATTGTGCTTTACGCATATAAGAATAAACCAATAAAGTGGTATTAC
This sequence comes from Schmidtea mediterranea, assembly GCA_022537955.1. Taxonomy (NCBI): domain Eukaryota; kingdom Metazoa; phylum Platyhelminthes; order Tricladida; family Dugesiidae; genus Schmidtea; species Schmidtea mediterranea. The sequence goes on from CM039680.1 coordinate 79,505,260, forward strand.
TCATAATATAAGTTTATTGAATTTTTTCATATATTATAGTAGTTATTTGTTCGAAATAGTTATATAAGCAGAAAATGTATACAAGTAGGTAGTTAGGAGCACACTGGAACCTAAAAAAAACATAGGGGGAGGGGGGGGGGTATGTAATAGCGGATTAAATTTCGGATTATCTTGATTACATAATGATGTAATCAACTTAATTAATTTTGTGTGTATTAATTTTTTTTTCGAAATTTTTGTGTGTATTTTTTTTTCGAAATTTTTTTCGAGTTTTTGGCGCGATTTTTTTTTGAATTCAAATTTTTGGAACATTTTTTTTAAATTCAAATTTTGGCGAATTTTTGAAATGAAATTGAAATATTTTTTTTGAATAAATTTTTTTTTAATCACACTATAGTCAGGGGGTATTTTTGAAAAAGACTAAAATAAATTGGCTTGAATCGCCTAACGATAAAAAAGCATAAAATTAAAATCGGCTCAAATCGCCTAAGATAGTCAGAGAGGGTATTTTCATTCACAAAATTTTTTTTTTAATCACACTATAGTCAGGGGTATTTTTGAAAAAGACTAAAATAAATTGGCTTGAATCGCCTAATGATAAAAAAGCATAAAATTAAAATTGGCTCAAATCGCTAAGATGTGATATAGTCAGGGATATTTTTAATTCGTAATAAAAACTAATGCAATATTTGGTCTCAATACTTTCTATAGGTAAATATAGGCATAAAATAAAAATGGCTTGAATCGCCTACTGATAAAAAATTGACAGGGGTATTTTATAGGCTTGTTAAAAAAAAAACACTTGAAATATTTGTTCACACAATTTTCATAGGCAAATTTAGGCTCTAGATAAAAATAATTTAAAATACCTAAAGTAAATTAAGATAAATTAAAGTACATTAGGATACATTAAAGTATATTAAAGTAAATTTAGATAAATTAAAGTACATTAGAATACATTTAAGTATATTAAAGTAAATTAAGGTTCCTCAAGTAAATTAAGATACATTAGAGTACATTAAGGTAAATTAAAGGGTCGAAAGTCAATTTAAGTACATTAGGGTACATTTAAGTAAATTAAGGTTCTTAAAGTAATCTAATGTGCCTAGAGTAAAGTATGATAGGTTAGGTAAGAATTTTTTTAAATTAAATAGAGTCAACAGTTAAGTTACATAAGGGTAATTTTTAAAGCTGAAAATTTTAAAAGCAGTTATAGTAGGCAAATTACATAAGGTAAGAATTTTTTAAAAGTAAATAGAGGGTCAAAAGGTAAATTACATAAGGTAAGAATTTTTAAAGTTAAAGAGTCGACAATATTGCATGATAAAATTTATTAAATAAAATTTTTAGTATAGTTTTATCGATCAATTTTTATACATATTTTTAAATGATAAAATTTTTAACATAATTTTACAATGGAATTTTTTATACATGATTTTTAAAGATGAAATTTTTAGGATAATTTTAAAATGAAATTTTTTATACATGATTTTTAAATAGAATTTTTAGTATAATTTTATCGATGAATTTTTTATATATAATTTTTAAAGATGAAATTTTTAGGATAATTTTACAATGGAATTTTTACACATGTTTTTAATTGAAAAAATTTTTAATGTAATCTTACAATCAAATTTTTAGTATAATTTTTACTATTACTTTTTTTACATGTTGATAACGATCAAATTTTCAAAGAAATTTTTCAAAAACTTTTTTCAAAGAATTTTATTAAATTAAATTTTTGAGTTTCAGTGTTACATTGCCTAAGGTAGGTAGTAGTCATTCGCAAGAGCAACCCATCTCCTCCACTCTGCAGCAACCCATCCTTAATAAAAAAAAAATAATAAAATAATAATAATAAATAATAATATTAATAAAATAATAATAATAATAATAATAATAATAATAATAATAATTATAATTATAATAATAATAATAATACTTTCAGAAAATATAAAAAGTTAACTTACTCGGTATCAACTTCTGAACACTGATAACCCATACACAGTGAATAATTCATTAATAACTGAACAACAATCACTAGGTACTGTATACAAATAACCGAGTACTGTACAGCTCTCTATATACATATTAGGCATTGAATAATTTACTTATTTATTAAAATGACATATTTAAATAATATTTACTCTTTCAACACAGATATTGAATCAACTCAGCCCACTTAAAAAATAAAATTTTCTCTCAATCATTTCCCTTTAAAATACTTAGTTATTCACACACTCACAATATGTTATCAATAACTAGTTACTGAACAAATCAATATCAAAAACTAATTACTGAACCAATAAATATTAATGATGGGTTACTGACCAACTAATTTTGAAATAAATCACATAAAAGGTTAACAAAAAGAAGTACAAGTTGAAACTTTATTAACTTTTTCACTATTTTAAAATTTTTGGTTGCTTAGTTACCTTGTCGTTATCAGGCGATAATTAATCAAATTCATTGAAACCAAATACATTGTTATATTTACTTGGTATCAACTTCTGAATACTGATACACAGTGAATAATTCATTAATAACTGAACAACAATCACTAGGTACTGTATACAAATAACTGAGTACTGTAAACCTCTCTATATACATACTAGGTATTGAATAATTTACTTATTCATTAAAATGACATATTTAAAACATATTTACTCTTTGAACACCGATATTCAACCAACTTAACTCATTTAAAAATAAAATTTTCTCTCAATCATTTCCCTTAAAATACTTGGTTATTCACACACTCACAATATGCTATCAATAACTAGTTACCGAACAAAACAATATCAAAAATTTTTACTGACCAAGAAATCTTTAAATAAAAGCACATAAAAATTTGAACAATCAAAAGAAATACAATTTTATTAACTTCTTGACTTTTTTATCGATCATTGATGTCTCCAAATTGTTTTATTGTTTAGTTACCTGATTGCTATCAAGAAACTATTAATCATTGAAGCTCAATCAATTGTTGTATTTTCTCTGAATAAAAATTTATTTCTTTACAGTCTTGTATGTGATTTATTGAAATTATTTTGTAAAACTTAGTTAAAAAACTTTGAAATTTTTCTACCATTTTTGTAATATTTTTAATTGCGTCCAACAATGAACATTTATTAAAAGTTATTTTCAAAGATGAATGTCAACCTTTTCATTTATTTTTCACATGCCCTAAATAAATTAATTGCTAACAGCTCAAAAAAATTACTTAAATTTATTTTTATAGATTTTCTTTTCACTCACACTCTTGTTGTTTACTGAATGACAAATTAATTAGTAAGTATAAACTTGATTAGAAAAATATTTTTAAATTAATTTCACAAAACATACATTACTTTCACAGTACTTGAAATAAATTTTCATATATTTATTGTAAATTATTAGATTTTTAAGTTTCTAAACATTAAATAAAGTTAATAGATAAAATAATTATCATCTACCACATTACTAAAAATTAAATGGTTATCGACCAACCACTAAATAAGTTGAATTTCTAACAAAGCTTAAAAAACCACATGGAACAGGTACTTGTGTACTGATAGATACCGATAAAATCTACTAAAAATCCAAATATGTATGTTTAATTTTTGTAAAATATTTGATTTTGTAAAATAAGACTTATCCTTAAATTATGATTAGCATTTGAATAGAATTTGATTAAATTTAAATATTTTAAGATGTTAAATAAAACTGATTAATTTGTAAATAATGTTAGTACTTTGAAATTTTAAAATAAGACCTTCGGCAAATTGGTAAGAAAATAGTTGTTATTGAGTAATACATATTAAAATTACCAAAGTTTTATAATTTTTGTCAAGTTTTGATAGATCTTTAATAAAATTTGTTAGTACTTTGAATAAAAATTTTAAAAAAGTTTCAACATACTAGCAAATTGTAAAGAAAATAGTACTTATCAATTAAAAAGTTAAATAAACTAAGTTGTAAAATAATTGAAAAAATTTGTTAGATCATTTTTTAAAATTTTATTCAAGGTACTTGTTGAATAAAAATTAGTGTATATTATCGACTTCTTATAGTATTTAATCGTACAATTTCTCTTCATTCCTGGAAATAATCGTAAATATTTAAATTATTCAGAAAATTGTCAATAACAACATAAGTAATGAGTAATAAAAAGTTTTTAAATACTAGTTAATTTAGTTTTTAATTAAATTAAATTACAAATTTATAATAAAATCAAATAAATACTTACTTGTATACAAATAGTTACATGAATCAAACTATTTCTTAGAACCGAACACGTATCGTATATTTTATTCAGATTCCAATAATATCATTAAAATTAACATCTTATTGATATATTTTGATAACCCTAAAACCAATGAAAATGTATCGATTTCACTAAGTATCCATCCTTTAACATAGATATTTAAACGAATAAATCCCCATAAAAATATCATAAATTCCCCTCTTATCTTATCGTTTCCCCTTAAAATATTATAAAATTTACTGTCAACCAATCATTTCCCTTTAAAATATCAACAAGCCTGTTTTTAATCGATCATTTCCTATTAAAAAATCATAAATTCTCTTCTTAGCCAATTGTTTTCCCCTAAAATAAAATTTACTCTCAACCAATCATTTCTCTTTAAATGAGATTAATCCCAGTTTTATTCATTATTTTCATAAAAAATCACCGACATATTGATATTCAACCGAATAAATCTCTTGAAATCATCTTAAAATAAAATTCCTCTCTTGACCAATCAAATCCCTTTAAAAATATTATAAATTCGCCTCTCAACCAATCATTTCTCTTTAAATTACAATAATCCCCGCTATATTCATTATTTTCATAAAAATCACCAACATATCGATATTCAACAGAATAAATTTCTTGAAATCCATCTCGTGACCAATTATTTCCCCTTAAAAGATCATAAATTCTCTTCTTAAACAATCATTTCTCTTTTAAATGACAATATTTCCACTCTCTCAAAAGATTTACACACATCTTGATATCTATCTGAACAAAGCCCCTTAAAAATATTATAAATTCCTCCTCTATATTCTCCATTTATAAAATATTTATTCTTTGAACACAGATATTCAACCAACTCAACTCCCTTAAAAATGACAACAAACTTGTTCTTAATAGATTATTTCCCCTTAAAATTTCCTCTTAACCAAATTTCAAATATAATTTCAAATAATAGAGTAAATTTAAGAATTTAAAATAATATATTGTCAATAGTTACAACTAAAATAGTATTTAAATATAAGATTTTCAAAAATTTATTACATGTAGATAATAATTCTTAATACCAATAAAATTCCATAACGTTCATTTAAAATATATCATTCAATGTGCTTTGAATGTAAGAGACTTAGATTTGATTTCTACAATCTCATTGTTTGATAAATATTTCTCGGATTTGTTGAATATCCGCCGGATTGGTATATTCGCCGGATTTGTTGAATATTAATTGGATTTGTATACGCCGGATTTGAATATTCGCCGGATTGGAATATTCGCCGGATTGGTATAGTCGCCGGATTTGAATATTCGCCGGATTGAAATATTCGCCGGATTGGTATAGTCGCCGGATTGGTATATTCGCCGGATTGGAATATTCGCCGGATTGGTATAGTCGCCGGATTGGTATATTCGCTGGATTTGTTGAATATTAGTTGGATTAATATACGCGCGCGCGTTTTTTTAATAACTATTTATCCGCGCACCCATCAACAATATATATCCCTATTTAAATATAATTAACCGACAAAATCTACTCAATTGTTAATAATTTTTAATTGAATATAATAGTAATTCATCCACTCTTAAAGTACAATTCATTTTCAGTGAATATTTTCATCTTTTAAGTATATTTGTTGAGCAGTGAATAATACAGACTCCATTTAAAGTATTTCCCAATATTTAATTGATATTTCATCTTATCATTGAGAAATTTTACCGTCTAATTTATTATATACAATTCTCGATTCACTGAATATTTTTTAGCTTCTATCAATATTTTACGTTATTCAATGATTGTTTTCCCTCTTCAATAAATATTTTTTCTCTCCAATGAATAATTTCTCTTAATGAATATTTTTCTCTTCAATGAATAATTTCTCACTTTAATTAATATTTTCTCACTTTAATGAATATTTTTCCTCTTCGATGTATATTTTCTTCATTCAAAGTATATTACCCTTGTAAGGTTTTAATATATCAATTGATATTTCATCTATTTAGTAGATATCTTTAGCTATCCCACTTTTTCCAGTAATTTCAACGATTTTAGACACTTAATGTACTCTCCCACCAATATTACTTCTTCACTGGAAATTTTCTTTATAGAATATAATCTCTACTAATTAAAATTCCATTTGTTGACTTGTTATTGACTTGTCATTTTCACTGAAAATTTAATTAACTTTTAATAAATTTAATTACACACTTAAATAGATTAGATTGTAATCGACAAAAATAAAATATTTTTAGGCTATGTAAATTAATTAGAGATTTTAGGGAAATTTTATGATAATTTAAGTGATATCTAGTTTTACGAGGTATTTATTTTAGTAAATTTTAATCATCTATGTGAATTTTATGGTTTTCATTTGAATGTTAATGGATTTGGGGACTATTATGTTTTTGTAGAAAATATTGAAGAAATGAGGGTAAATCTATAATTTTAGAAGCACTTAATTTCTTGATAATTTAATAAACTTTACTTGATTTTAGGATTATTTTAAATAAAAGTTTATTTTAGGAACAAAATGTTTATGAAACATATTTATGATAATTATTTACCAATTAGATTCCAATTTGACTGATAGATTTTGAATAGTAAATGATATTTAAATTATAATTTTATGATATATTTAAAAAGTTGATTAAATCAGTTGATTTTTAAAAATATTTTAGTGAAACCGAAAATTTTAATTGATTTTACAGTAAAAAAAAAAGGATGGTCAATTAATTATTATCATTTTTCCATTTATTGATTTCGTGGATATCAATCACAAAAGTAGTATATTGTAGAGATTTTTAAGAGGATGCTCAGTGTGGTTAACAATATACATATGAAAATCGTTGAATTATATCTATGGGTTGACTGGTAATTTTTATTGAATTTATACTTGATTTACTGATTAATTTTAATTATTTGAGCAACATGATATATATTTTATGATTTTACAATAATTGAGTGAAATTAAATTTATGTGGGAAACATAGACTTTATTCGATTTTAGTCATTTTTGATGAATTTTTTATTTGATTGAATTTGTTGCCAGAATCAAATTGTGGTGATTTTCGACGGAAAATGTTGGGTATCGATAACAATTTTGTAATACTTTAAAGAAAATTTATTTTTATTGGTAAAATTCAGATTTTTATTTTAAGGGAATTTGATTGGTTGAATACATATAGTAAATATGATCCGATTTTTAAAGATCTTATTCGGTTAAATATAGATTTCTAAAGAAATTTTACCTTGTAGGTTATTACCAAAAATATGTGTATTGTTGGTGCAGTGAATGAAAATGTGATTTCAAGGGAAATGATTGGTTAAGAGGAAATTTTAAGGGGAAATAATCTATTAAGAACAAGTTTGTTGTCATTTTTAAGGGAGTTGAGTTGGTTGAATATCTGTGTTCAAAGAATAAATATTTTATAAATGGAGAATATAGAGGAGGAATTTATAATATTTTTAAGGGGCTTTGTTCAGATAGATATCAAGATGTGTGTAAATCTTTTGAGAGAGTGGAAATATTGTCATTTAAAAGAGAAATGATTGTTTAAGAAGAGAATTTATGATCTTTTAAGGGGAAATAATTGGTCACGAGATGGATTTCAAGAAATTTATTCTGTTGAATATCGATATGTTGGTGATTTTTATGAAAATAATGAATATAGCGGGGATTATTGTAATTTAAAGAGAAATGATTGGTTGAGAGGCGAATTTATAATATTTTTAAAGGGATTTGATTGGTCAAGAGAGGAATTTTATTTTAAGATGATTTCAAGAGATTTATTCGGTTGAATATCAATATGTCGGTGATTTTTTATGAAAATAATGAATAAAACTGGGATTAATCTCATTTAAAGAGAAATGATTGGTTGAGAGTAAATTTTATTTTAGGGGAAAACAATTGGCTAAGAAGAGAATTTATGATTTTTTAATAGGAAATGATCGATTAAAAACAGGCTTGTTGATATTTTAAAGGGAAATGATTGGTTGACAGTAAATTTTATAATATTTTAAGGGGAAACGATAAGATAAGAGGGGAATTTATGATATTTTTATGGGGATTTATTCGTTTAAATATCTATGTTAAAGGATGGATACTTAGTGAAATCGATACATTTTCATTGGTTTTAGGGTTATCAAAATATATCAATAAGATTTTGGTTAATTTTAATGATATTATTGGAATCTGAATAAAATATACGATACGTGTTCGGTTCTAAGAAATAGTTTGATTCATGTAACTATTTGTATACAAGTAAGTATTTATTTGATTTTATTATAAATTTGTAATTTAATTTAATTAAAAACTAAATTAACTAGTATTTAAAAACTTTTTATTACTCATTACTTATGTTGTTATTGACAATTTTCTGAATAATTTAAATATTTACGATTATTTCCAGGAATGAAGAGAAATTGTACGATTAAATACTATAAGAAGTCGATAATATACACTAATTTTTATTCAACAAGTACCTTGAATAAAATTTTAAAAAATGATCTAACAAATTTTTTCAATTATTTTACAACTTAGTTTATTTAACTTTTTAATTGATAAGTACTATTTTCTTTACAATTTGCTAGTATGTTGAAACTTTTTTAAAATTTTTATTCAAAGTACTAACAAATTTTATTAAAGATCTATCAAAACTTGACAAAAATTATAAAACTTTGGTAATTTTAATATGTATTACTCAATAACAACTATTTTCTTACCAATTTGCCGAAGGTCTTATTTTAAAATTTCAAAGTACTAACATTATTTACAAATTAATCAGTTTTATTTAACATCTTAAAATATTTAAATTTAATCAAATTCTATTCAAATGCTAATCATAATTTAAGGATAAGTCTTATTTTACAAAATCAAATATTTTACAAAAATTAAACATACATATTTGGATTTTTAGTAGATTTTATCGGTATCTATCAGTACACAAGTACCTGTTCCATGTGGTTTTTTAAGCTTTGTTAGAAATTCAACTTATTTAGTGGTTGGTCGATAACCATTTAATTTTTAGTAATGTGGTAGATGATAATTATTTTATCTATTAACTTTATTTAATGTTTAGAAACTTAAAAATCTAATAATTTACAATAAATATATGAAAATTTATTTCAAGTACTGTGAAAGTAATGTATGTTTTGTGAAATTAATTTAAAAATATTTTTCTAATCAAGTTTATACTTACTAATTAATTTGTCATTCAGTAAACAACAAGAGTGTGAGTGAAAAGAAAATCTATAAAAATAAATTTAAGTAATTTTTTTGAGCTGTTAGCAATTAATTTATTTAGGGCATGTGAAAAATAAATGAAAAGGTTGACATTCATCTTTGAAAATAACTTTTAATAAATGTTCATTGTTGGACGCAATTAAAAATATTACAAAAATGGTAGAAAAATTTCAAAGTTTTTTAACTAAGTTTTACAAAATAATTTCAATAAATCACATACAAGACTGTAAAGAAATAAATTTTTATTCAGAGAAAATACAACAATTGATTGAGCTTCAATGATTAATAGTTTCTTGATAGCAATCAGGTAACTAAACAATAAAACAATTTGGAGACATCAATGATCGATAAAAAAGTCAAGAAGTTAATAAAATTGTATTTCTTTTGATTGTTCAAATTTTTATGTGCTTTTATTTAAAGATTTCTTGGTCAGTAAAAATTTTTGATATTGTTTTGTTCGGTAACTAGTTATTGATAGCATATTGTGAGTGTGTGAATAACCAAGTATTTTAAGGGAAAGGATTGAGAGAAAATTTTATTTTTAAATGAGTTAAGTTGGTTGAATATCGGTGTTCAAAGAGTAAATATGTTTTAAATATGTCATTTTAATGAATAAGTAAATTATTCAATACCTAGTATGTATATAGAGAGGTTTACAGTACTCAGTTATTTGTATACAGTACCTAGTGATTGTTGTTCAGTTATTAATGAATTATTCACTGTGTATCAGTATTCAGAAGTTGATACCAAGTAAATATAACAATGTATTTGGTTTCAATGAATTTGATTAATTATCGCCTGATAACGACAAGGTAACTAAGCAACCAAAAATTTTAAAATAGTGAAAAAGTTAATAAAGTTTCAACTTGTACTTCTTTTTGTTAACCTTTTATGTGATTTATTTCAAAATTAGTTGGTCAGTAACCCATCATTAATATTTATTGGTTCAGTAATTAGTTTTTGATATTGATTTGTTCAGTAACTAGTTATTGATAACATATTGTGAGTGTGTGAATAACTAAGTATTTTAAAGGGAAATGATTGAGAGAAAATTTTATTTTTTAAGTGGGCTGAGTTGATTCAATATCTGTGTTGAAAGAGTAAATATTATTTAAATATGTCATTTTAATAAATAAGTAAATTATTCAATGCCTAATATGTATATAGAGAGCTGTACAGTACTCGGTTATTTGTATACAGTACCTAGTGATTGTTGTTCAGTTATTAATGAATTATTCACTGTGTATGGGTTATCAGTGTTCAGAAGTTGATACCGAGTAAGTTAACTTTTTATATTTTCTGAAAGTATTATTATTATTATTATAATTATAATTATTATTATTATTATTATTATTATTATTATTATTATTATTTTATTAATATTATTATTTATTATTATTATTTTATTATTTTTTTTTTATTAAGGATGGGTTGCTGCAGAGTGGAGGAGATGGGTTGCTCTTGCGAATGACTACTACCTACCTTAGGCAATGTAACACTGAAACTCAAAAATTTAATTTAATAAAATTCTTTGAAAAAAGTTTTTGAAAAATTTCTTTGAAAATTTGATCGTTATCAACATGTAAAAAAAAGTAATAGTAAAAATTATACTAAAAATTTGATTGTAAGATTACATTAAAAATTTTTTCAATTAAAAACATGTGTAAAAATTCCATTGTAAAATTATCCTAAAAATTTCATCTTTAAAAATTATATATAAAAAATTCATCGATAAAATTATACTAAAAATTCTATTTAAAAATCATGTATAAAAAATTTCATTTTAAAATTATCCTAAAAATTTCATCTTTAAAAATCATGTATAAAAAATTCCATTGTAAAATTATGTTAAAAATTTTATCATTTAAAAATATGTATAAAAATTGATCGATAAAACTATACTAAAAATTTTATTTAATAAATTTTATCATGCAATATTGTCGACTCTTTAACTTTAAAAATTCTTACCTTATGTAATTTACCTTTTGACCCTCTATTTACTTTTAAAAAATTCTTACCTTATGTAATTTGCCTACTATAACTGCTTTTAAAATTTTCAGCTTTAAAAATTACCCTTATGTAACTTAACTGTTGACTCTATTTAATTTAAAAAAATTCTTACCTAACCTATCATACTTTACTCTAGGCACCTTAGATTACTTTAAGAACCTTAATTTACTTAAATGTACCCTAATGTACTTAAATTGACTTTCGACCCTTTAATTTACCTTAATGTACTCTAATGTATCTTAATTTACTTGAGGAACCTTAATTTACTTTAATATACTTAAATGTATTCTAATGTACTTTAATTTATCTAAATTTACTTTAATATACTTTAATGTATCCTAATGTACTTTAATTTACCTTAATTTACTTTAGGTATTTTAAATTATTTTTATCTAGAGCCTAAATTTGCCTATGAAAATTGTGTGAACAAATATTTCAAGTGTTTTTTTTTAACAAGCCTATAAAATACCCCTGTCAATTTTTTATCAGTAGGCGATTCAAGCCATTTTTATTTTATGCCTATATTTACCTATAGAAAGTATTGAGACCAAATATTGCATTAGTTTTTATTACGAATTAAAAATATCCCTGACTATATCACATCTTAGCGATTTGAGCCAATTTTAATTTTATGCTTTTTTATCATTAGGCGATTCAAGCCAATTTATTTTAGTCTTTTTCAAAAATACCCCCTGACTATAGTGTGATTAAAAAAAAAATTTTGTGAATGAAAATACCCTCTCTGACTATCTTAGGCGATTTGAGCCGATTTTAATTTTATGCTTTTTTATCGTTAGGCGATTCAAGCCAATTTATTTTAGTCTTTTTCAAAAATACCCCCTGACTATAGTGTGATTAAAAAAAAATTTATTCAAAAAAAAATATTTCAATTTCATTTCAAAAATTCGCCAAAATTTGAATTTAAAAAAAATGTTCCAAAAATTTGAATTCAAAAAAAAATCGCGCCAAAAACTCGAAAAAAATTTCGAAAAAAAAATACACACAAAAATTTCGAAAAAAAAATTAATACACACAAAATTAATTAAGTTGATTACATCATTATGTAATCAAGATAATCCGAAATTTAATCCGCTATTACATACCCCCCCCCTCCCCCTATGTTTTTTTTAGGTTCCAGTGTGCTCCTAACTACCTACTTATACACTCCTTGATACATGTGCACATTCATATTAGTTGTTTGCGGTAAGAATTTCGAAGAAAATAACAAGTGTATCCATACAAATTAAAAATGAGCAAACAATGACACAATAAAAATTAAATTTTTTTAAATTAGAAAACATTAAGAAAGACTCCGTGGTAAAAAGTCACAGTTCAATCTGAAAGTCAAACATTTTTTGAAAAATACTTATATCTTCAAAATTTGAGCTCCCTGCATTCAATGGTCATTCAATGATAAACAACATATACAAATAAAATAAAATTGGTTGTAGATTAATATTTGATTTTATGATTATGTTATATTTTAATTCTGATGTTCTTAATAATTTGCAACCTCTTGGCACCTATCAGGAAAACTTTAAAAAACAATAACAGCAATTTTAGAAAACCCAATCAAAATATTTAACTGTTTGTATGAGAGCTAAAAATCTAGATCTCGTGTATAACAATGCAATCCATTTTTACCAACCCAGGAAAATTTTTCAATGGAACATAAAATTTAAAGAAAAATTAAAAATCTTGCACTACAACCTCCTCAGACCCAGATCGCATCGTACTGTCCAATAATTAGATAGCTTTTCATTTTAAATGTATGTAACCTATTTTGAGTACCCGAGACCTATTGTACATTGAGATATGAATGATATATTTTGCAAAAAAAAATCTTAAAAATACAAAAAGTTTAAACTTCTTTAATTGGCCAAATAAGAGAATTTCAAAAAAATTTATTTCAAATGAAAAATAAGTCAGGTGTAACGTTAAACTATTTTTTTGAATATTATTACATAATTTTTAACCTTTCATTTATAATTTAGATATAATTGTCAAAAAAATTTACGACTCAAACTAAAAGTCAACTGAAAAAATGTCATGCATAACTATCAATTCAAGTTATTTGAAATCATATAATAGTATAGAGTTTAAACCATATTTTCCATTTATAATATCATATTTCACATTTAAAATGTTTACAACTCCAATTTCTAGCCAACTAAAGTTATAAAACAACTGGTAAACATTAATTATTGTTGCTTAAAATATTATGTTTTTTATTTTTAAATTTTTAATCTCTAATTAAGTATATAAATAATTAAATTTCTAAAAATAGCATCCGAAATAGATGTGAATGATTTACGATATGATAATTATTATCATCAAATGATTCTGTGTATGTTTGTGCTACTAAAATATAAATGATTTGTTTGGATCGTTAAATTATCATTACAATGAAAACGAGATTTTTGAAAGTGAATTTTCAACGACGATTTGCAATGGGGAATATTTTCGATTTTATTCAATTTCCAAATTCAACTTCAATTCAAAGTAAAAGATTGTATACCAGACGTAATGCATTGCCAGACATTTGGAATTATGACTCCATTTGTGTTTCAGTTGCAAGTAATTTCGACGATGTCATTAAAGCCAGTCAAACGTAATTAACTTTTCGTTTCATCCCTATTGTACATATCGAATAAAAATTAATATTTGATTATTAAATGTTCATTTTATACAAATTTGGATTAGAATTTATTAAAATTTTACTTGTGTCAGCAAGATTTTTGATCGTTTTTATTTTCAAGAGTGAATTATAGTAAGAATACATGTATGCATAAGATGTTGATTTTTATTATGAAAATAGTAAATAATTAACTTGTCACATGGAAATTTTGTCATAATTAATCAAAAACTAAAATTGCATGATTTGTATATACGAGAGAGACATTTCGAAGTTCCGGGATGTAGAGCTCAAACACCATATTAAACCAAAACCCGGCAATATAAATGGGCCTCAATATGTCATTTTGAAATGTCGCCGAAGAAGTTGACAATCTTCTATAGTATTTGGGAATCCTGCAAAACTTTACTTCTAGTCGATTTTAGAGAAAATATCTTTGTAGAACCATATTGCCTAACCTTTACCATAATATACGTTTAACCTAGGGAATGACATTTTCGTGAGAAGTCAAAAATTATTTGAAAGGTGAAAAATACTGTTGATTATTTATTCTCAGTGTTGTATATTGCTAGTCAATTACATGTATATGGTCTGACTCTCAAATGAACACGATTGATTATTGTTGTATTTCTACCTAGTAGTTCATTTCCGATTTTACCGTCCGTTTTGTTATCATACCTTGTTAAATCGATAACATCCTCAGTTGCCTCATCCTGCTGGTTACCGGTTACCAAATAATCGTCTAATTTCATGTGGAAAATGCTCTTATTCTAAGGCAACTTAAGAACTTTACCTCTAGTCGATTTTAGAGAAAATATCTTTGCCTAACTTTTACGATAATATACGTTTAACTTAAGGAATGACATTTGCATGATAAGTGTCCAAAAATAAATATATATTTTTATTAATAATTGCGAAATTTAACAATTATTATTGCATTTGTTAATTTGATCATGCACAGAATCATCAGTAGTGGGCAAAGTATCGAGACCCGACCAACCACCCATTATCCGAGTACCATATTACGCCAGATCAAAAGAAACACTTAACCAAGCCAGACTAAGTCAACCATCCCTATTACACATGAACCATCTCACCAGTTCAACCACGGAAATAACTCCCAACCTCAATTTCGAGGGTTGGGTAGATTGAGTCTCAATACTTCGCCCACTACTATCATCTACATGAGTGTCGAGAAATTGAGTAATTAGTACCCAAGTTTTTCATCAACGAAAAAATTCCCGCTATTTTCTACTGTATTAGAAAATTAGTATAAATTGTACGGACTCCCATGATTCTATTGATACTATAAACAAAACTGAACAAAATAGTAATAATGAGAATTAAATATTACTAGATGCAATACCGTGAAATAAATAAGCTTGATAATAATAATAATAAATTTATAAACTTATCTGATTCATTTTATTTATGGATTGATCTAAAATAATTTCGAGATTATTTGATGATAAACATCCGCATATCCGTTTTTTGCCTATTTAGATAATAATTTTAAGTTTGATTATACCTGTTATAAAAGTATTAAGTATTTTTGAAATTTCGATTTTTATAGTTCCAGTTTTTATTACATTGTTTTCTGTTTAGAATATTTGAAAAATTTTTTTTCCTTAAACAGTTGATTTAGTATCTTAAACAATTGGCAGATTCATTGTCAATGGTTATGTGATGTATAATGCATAATAGTTGTTGGATCCCACTGGTAACAGTTATTGTTGTAAGATTCGGTATTAACCCATTCTCGTTTAAGTCCTCATGATAAATTGCTCCAATTTATAGATAAATAATTAAAATTGTAATTCTTTTATTAAGTAGATCTATTATTAGAAATACAGCATAATATTGTTTTTGTATTAATGCGTTTCACATACCATTTCACAATCTTATGTTTTCTAGAAACTACTGATACCCACCTGTTTAAGTTTGTGTTATTAATCTGGTCAAGAATGAACCATTTTGTAATCATTAAGGTGCAACAGCGCACAATTAACACGAATTTTATGGAAATTGATTGGGACCCCATCAATGGCGCTAATACAAGTTAATGAATATTGTTACTGTAATGCTAAAATAGTAAAGAAATTACCAACAAAAAACGGAAGCAATGAAGAAATAGATGAAATATCAAGTCAGTCAACGAAAAAGACGATGAAGGATAATTTGACAAAAAACTGAATCAATTAATGCAAAACTGACGAATAACAATAAAAGACAGCTAACTGAGAAACAAAATTTGTGGTCATTGAGTTAACGGAAAAACGAAAAAGACAAAGAATTAGAACCAGTAAAGCTTAATATACAAAACTAAATGAATACAAAAAGGGGAGGAAGAGACTC
The DNA here is from genome assembly GCA_022537955.1 of Schmidtea mediterranea. Classification (NCBI taxonomy): domain Eukaryota; kingdom Metazoa; phylum Platyhelminthes; order Tricladida; family Dugesiidae; genus Schmidtea; species Schmidtea mediterranea. Next base: position 79,521,734 of record CM039680.1, read on the forward strand.
AAAAATAGAGCAAGGAATAAAGCAAGAAAAACAACCAATTGCTGCCAAACGAGACAAAAAATTGATATCATAAAATAGTAATTCCAAACCAGACTGACGTTCAACACCGGATATGAATAAAGAAAGGACCAGAGAAAAAAAATCAAAAACAACTCAACAATCAAAAAGCAGAAAACAAGAAAGACAAATAAAATCAGTAAAGGGAGATTGCAAAAGATAATGCCAATAAACGACAAGCCAAAAGATGATGAGACTGAACTACAAAATGCACTCAATCAAAATGGAGTATCGAAAGAATCTTGCAAATTGTAGTAAAGGCAAACAAAGAAGATAAGCGATATCAAAATAAAGTTAATACCAATCACAAAAATGAGAAACCATATGTGATAATAAAACCAACAGAGATAAAGAAGGAAGAGGAACAGAAAGTCAAACCTCTATCTAAAATCAAGATGAATATTAACAAGTCCTCTCAAAGGCGCCTGAAATTTGTTGTAAATAGTCAAACAATTGTAAATAATCATCATAAACCCATAATGGTTACATAAAAAAGGAGAGCAAAAGCAGCATGATATTGACCATGAGAAGTAGGATAGCAGTAATATGCCCATATACCACCTAGCAGCATCTCTTAGAAAGATGTCGAAAAACCCCACAATCAAACAAACGATGCAAAATTACCTGTAGCAAATGCCGAGATATGCAGAAACTCAAAGGATACCAATTATGGATGGATCAACTTCTAATATACCCAATGCCCAAAAGATTAAAATAAGTAAAGTAAATATACTAATAATCAAAGTGGACAAAGCCAAACTTAGACAGATCGTTCAAACCCTCAGAACTCTAAAAAATCAAATCCGAAAGTCAATAGAAAAGGAAACACCCATCAAAAAAATCATATCCAAATAACCATGGATAATCTTTAGAAACCCTACAAAATAACAGAAAAGAACCGAAAATCGAGAACAAATAGCGCTAATCGATAACCAAAAAGAAGAAACCCAAACCAACCTCAAAGAATCATGAATAATCCCGAACCGATCAATTACCATCAAACAATCGAGACGAGATAATATGATAGCTGGTCATCTATCCACAGAACCCAATTGAACCTCACCCCGTTCAAGATGCAAACAAAATCAACAACCAAAAGGTAGAATGTCAATTTACAACCCAAAACTTCAAATACACCAGCAAAAAAGGAGTCTTGAACGAAACATTCTATTTATTCTTCTAGCTGACAGTCACTATGCCTGCCAATCTTCCAAACAATCGGTATCTAATCGGTCCTATATCAAATAAAGTCAATTCCTCAGACTAAACAAAATATCAAAGCTAAATCGCACAATAGATATCGAATCGTCAAAATCAGAACCTGCTAAAGAAAGTAATCAATCAGAAACCAAAGAAACCCAAGACATTAGCGAGATGAATACCTAAGTGACAGAATATCGAACTCAAAATTGACAATGAACTAATGATTCTTAGACAATTAACTATTCTTTATGTGTGATCATAACCGGACCGTAGGTCCTCTTTCACTTCATCTTGTAATCCATATATTGATGTATACTGTATGATTATTTTTATGCATGCGGGTTTTGAGGTCACGACCCTGTAGGTCGTAGACCCAATTGAATGTAAAATATAAACTCTGTATAGTTCATAACTAAAATCTTTTTAGAAATTGCGGGTCGCAATTTTATGGGCCCCGAGTGTTTTATGTTGCGCCAGGACTGGATTTTGTTTAAATGAATTGGAAATAGCACGCAAATATAACATGCAGATTGTGGGGCTTATGGTCCGATTAACCTTGAAACACGATGACAACTTTTCTATTTTTACTTCGATTATTTTATTACTTCGCATTTAGACGGTGTCTGTAATAATACCAGAATCCATCATTCCCAGGTCAATGTGGTTGTGGTATTATCGAGGAAACCAGAATGTTTGTATTCATTTTCTCCCTTCGGATTAATTATAATCGTGTTTATAACATTTTTTCTAGCATAGTGGTCAATGGTTTTAGTAGCATAAGTGAAAGTCTAGTTAAATTTTGATTATGAGTAATCAGGACCGATTCTCGGTCGAAATATTTCATATTTCATTTTATGAATAAGCATTGCGGAAATTGACTAACATTGTTATTTATTTAAATTTTATTTTCATAATAATAATATTAATAATAATTATAATAATTATAAAGGAATTAGGAATAATAATATTATTGGTGGGTTACAGGGTTTCATTATTTGTTTAAATCGTCTTATTGTTGCCCCAGTAACGCCATACAAAATGTTTTCTAACTACCACCCGGCACCCGTTGCTAGGCAACGTTGGAAATGTGTTCGAGTGGGTGGATTGTCCGCAAAACGTGAGCACTATTACTAATACTGTAATTGCTCGGACAACCCTCGGGTTCAACGAGCTGTCGATGGAAGACCTATGCTCGCTTTACTCTGTCCCTTGTGTAAGAAAATTCAAAATCAGACCTATATTGACCGGTAGAGATAGAACGATGGTTCGGGGATACGGTGCGAGTACTCATGATGATGATCTCCTGCAAATTATAGCTTGTAGCCTGTTACTTGGGATTTGATTAACAATAAAATACAAATTTATTTATTGGAACAAGAAATGATTAAACATGTATACAATATCAGTAAGTTAATACGATTGTCCTGGCAGACGTGCGGCTTGGCGTCGGGCACGCTCCTTGCGTCCCGGCCGACGATTACTTGATGGAATGGTTGAGGGATTTGTAGTCTGCGCGACATTGTTGAGGGGATCTCGGTACGTCAATTGCGACGGGGCGAAGATAAGCGGATACGTTACCGCTTCCCCTTCCCGACTGGCTGCCAAGGTGATTGGATATAACGTATCTTCAAAATAACTTATATTAATCGTAACTTGGCGTATTAATGTCAAAATAATATCTGTCGTCGGATAATTATTGTGGATGAACAATCTACACTACTCTTATGGTGTAATGAAGGGTCGAAAACGAATATCGATTTATTTATGTCACGCATGATTATTCCTAAGGCTATCCAAGTCGTCTGTGGTAATTTAATAACTGGCAACTCAGGGTTCCCGAGGAAACGTAAGTTTAATTATCAATCTAAGGTTTAGATAGGAGAGACATTGATTGCTTTAAAAATTTATACTAAATCCACTTAATATTTATGTAATGAAAATAATTCCTTATTTAAAATTTGATGAGTGGAAGTACATATTGAAATTCGTGAAAACCGGAATAATTATTACTGGTTATTCAGAAGATTATCGCAATCGCGGATCGAAATCTTTACTAAAACAATAATAAAATTTTACCCTATGATAATTAGCAACCTTTAATCTACGCGGTGTCTACAAATTTTGGCTTATAGCGCAAAAAAAATGATGACGATTCTTGATGAACTAACATAATCTTTGATTTCAATATTCCTAAATATTCCTGATTAGCTATTTTGAAGATTCGTGGGGAGCAAAATTAACCATTAGTTTAACGTTTGTGGAATCAGGTACCTGAATTCGATAATATAGGAATACTATCGATTGCATTTATTAAATAATTAATTTTTATTTATAGACGAATTTATGGGAAAAATTATAATGGTCATTCCCCGTTTATCAAAGATTTATAAATTAGAAAAATAATTTAAATGAAATTCTACAAACTACCTTGGTTTGGCGGACTTGATTCCCCTGGTAATTTCCCTCCCATTGTTCGATCCATATTCCAACGATGGTGATAATTTAGGATCAATAATTGTCTGTATGTAAATCCAACGATGATGATAATTCAGAATCAATAATTGTCTATATGTAGATCCAACGATATAAATTAAGATAGATGTGTATACTTCCGCTGTTATACAACACATTCGTACCAAAAAATTGTTTATGTTAATCCAATCTCGAAGATCAGAATAATTTATGAATTAAGTTTTACGATTTCCGGTTGGTCATAGTCGTTATCGATTTTTCAGGTTTTAATTTTGGCTGATTTGTAATTGATATTTTCGTTTTATTTAGTATGCTACCGATTTTTCTTAATTTTTCTGCGTTGAGGAATTTGGGTAGATTGGTTCTATTTGGTTGAGTCGTTATTAATTTATTCAAGGGAATTTAATGATCGGTTCAACCTGGATTTAGTGTCTTGTGGATTTACATATGCTTATTTCGTTTGGGAGGTTTGTCAATCCGGACTTCATTCGAATCAGATTTTCGTATTCATGCTGGGGGATTAGTTATCAATTTTCGCTTTTCAAGTAGGTTAGTAATTCAATTACTCTATATGATTTTTATCGCAACGTTAGAGATGCTTTATAACTCTATCCATAACTCTTGGAGATTACCCGTTTGTTCGAGGGTTTTTCGTGATTTAGGGCATCGTATTTTATTATCTTTATGCTGATGGATTTCAACAATGGGTCCAATTATTAATCGGACTGTCCGCTGAAAAATATATTTAAAATGCAATTGCTATACTTGGGGAGTGTATTCTAAGCTGAAGTTGTTCAAATTCGCTATCGTAGATTTAGGGCAAATCAGTGGTAAGCCTACTATTATGTATTTAATCGATTTATGAAAAATTTGTAATAACAATATAAATTTATGGTCTTTCCTTTTAATTTTTTATCGATTTTAGATTTATAGGGCAATAGTCGTGTCGAGTCTTGGGTTTAGGATTAATTTTAGTGTTTTATCAGTAGTTTATACCATAGAGATTAACAACTAAAACATTATAGTCAAGTTAAATTTATTAAGTAAATTTATATCACCGATTTTAACTTATTTCGTAATAACGAATTAATTTATTCATATCAACGATTTCATGTTAATTTATTCCCCGTACCCTTTCCCTTTAATAAACCTTAGACGCATTTTATGTTTATATTACAGTTAATGAGTGCCCACTGGACTACTCGGTGTGATGATTTTGAGCGGTGTGTAGAATAATTTAGGTCGAATTTACAGAAAGCGAGAAGCGAGGAAGTAGCCAAAAGACTTCTTCCTTATTTCTCGTTTCTTCTATACGGGATAATATTGACGTTCCAACCCCTGCGTTCCGCACGCTGGGTCTTCACGGGCACAGATCATTGGCGATATTCCACGAACTTACACGAGTCTGAGTTATATGTTGATTTTACTGACTTGCGATGTGTTTTGGCTGTGGGCCGGAAAAATTTCGACAAAAGATTAATTAATTTTATAAAAAACAAATTTTAACATTATACAAATTTATTGATGTATATTAAAAGTAAAATACAAAGTTACCATATCAATCCATTCCAATAAAAATTTTCATGACAAAATAAATACCTCTCCCCCCACGCCGACGTCCAATCAGAGCTCTACCGAGGTTGCGAGGATGTGACGTGGAGAGAGTTCCAAATAAAACTACTTCTCACCTAAAAATTCAAAAAATCTCGAAATTTGCTTGAAAATAGTTTTAAAATAACTAAGATTCTATTTTTCAAAATTGGTTAAATTTTATGTGAAAATGCATCGGTATTTATACCTATTTTCTGTCCCTAACCTCGCATGTTAATTTTGATGTAGTAAAACAAAATTCGACCTTGTTATTTTCTAGTGTATTCTAATCTTTATTTTTATTATTTTTTAATTTATTTTGATAATTTTTTATTAGAATTTTTTATTGAATTATTTCTAATTCAAATTTTTTGATTTAAATTTCATTTTCATGAACTTTTATTAATTTATCAACTTTTGTCGAATTTGTTGGGTTTTCATGTTATGTTTGTGTTTGTATCGTGCGGATCTTGTTGCATTTTGTTATTATTTTGATTTATTTTTATGTTTATTATTTTATATGTAACTCTCTTTTTTCTCATATTTGGTAGGGTTTAATTGATGTTTTTAATAGGTTTATTTTAAATTTGCTTGTTATGTTTGCATGTTGTGTTACCGATTCATTTAAACATTTTCCAAGGCCGTATGTGTTCTGGCCCAACATAAAACACTCGGGGGTCCATAAAATTGCGACCCGCAATTTCGATTGATTTTTCAAAATAATATATACATTTATTTCAACATTCTCATTCATAAAAAGTATCTGCGGTAAAGTTAATCATCAAGGTAAAGATGGACTTAAGGTCCGGCTACTGTACGTAATCAAATAAATTGGATAGTTCAGTTTAATATCAATGTGAATCAATGTAAGTTAGTAAGATCAGTTCAAATCAATGATAATCAATGTAAATCAGTTATATTTGGTCTCGAACGAATCACTGACGGCTTGGGTTTCACTTTCGAGTTGGATTTCTCTTTGGGTTGATCTTGAAGGGTGATTGATGGAAATATGCGAGAGTTTCGAAGTTTCGTTGGTTCTTCTGATATTTCGGATTCGGTTGAGCATTCTCCTGACTTTCTGAGTTGGGGTATTTTGCCTTTGTTGGTTTTTCGTTAGGCCGAGGATGAGACAGCATATTAGAAGTATCATATTTGATGTTATACTAAGTGGTAGTATAAATTCTATTGATAGGATTATTGTACTAGGTTCACTTTTCTGTTCGACTTGCTTTTCTTGTCGCTTTGTGATTGTTAGGACGATTTTTTGAATTTCTTGGATAGGTTTGTTGTTGGGATTTGCTTTAGCTTTCTCTTGGAGTTGTCTGGTGATTGTTTTCAAGATTCTCTTTATCTCCAGTTTCTCATTTTTTATTCTGTATATTTCGTCATTATTCTTTAATAGGATTTGTACCATTGCTTGGGTTTTCTCGATATTTTGTTTTAATTCGTCCTTGTTCTCTTTCGTGGGGCATTGAATACATTGAAGGTTTATTTGTTGACATTCCTCGTTTTCGGGGTTTCTGCAAATCTCTTTAAAATCTGCACAGGTGCTGTCTTCTCTTCTGAAGGGTTGGGTTTTCTCGCATTTTTCCAACGGGTTCTCAGTACTACACTCTTTCATTATTATTATCATTGTTAACCATAACGTTTGGCTCATAATTTTAATTTCTAATATATCTCAATCAATTTCATGTTTATTTACAATTTTTATACAGTGGAGATTTTGCCCTTTTTACTCTTTTTCTTTTTCTGGGGTTGAGTGTTTTTCGCACTCCTCTTTAGTCCTGCTCTCTGAAAATCTCATTATCAGGACTTGGGCTTTTATTAATCGCTCGGTTAGTTTTGGGAGTTCTTTTAATCGTTCTTTATTTTCCTTAATTATCCTTTGTTGGTTGTGGATTTTCATTTGAAGATTTCATTCTTTCGCTTGTTTTCTTTTGAGTTGACGTTTATAATTGACTCGTTTGGTTGTCTGTTTTTCCAGCTTTCGTTTTGATTCTTGGAGCTGTTCTGTTATCGATTTGATTTCGTCTAGAGTTTGTTGATGATTTTGTTTTATCTCTCTAGCTTCTTGAAAACTCTCTTCCAGTTGTATTACATATCTTTGTTCGCTTTTCCTGCTGTCTCTCATCCTTTCTGCTTCGGTTTTCCAATAGTCTTCCAGGACTACGCGAGTTTTTATCCTAGCTAATTCTCGTCTCAACCGCTCATTTTCTCTCTTTTGATCTCTGTTTTCTCCCATGCTGGATGTTAGTTTTCGTTTCACTACATTGACTACATTAATTGATGTTTTTAATAGGTTTATTTTAAATTTGCTTGTTATGTTTGCATGTTGTGTTACCGATTCATTTAAACATTTTCCAAGGCCGTATGTGTTCTGGCCCAACATTATTAATAAATGAAAATGACAATCAGGTCATTATTGATTTGGAAAAGTTACCTATGGGGACTTATCGGGTTGTTGATCAAAATTTCAGTGTAACTAGATTCTATAATCAACAATTTATCGATTTAAATATATTGAGAGTACGTTAAAATAGTTTTTAAATGTACTCAATTTTGCTTGTCCAACATCGCCTTATATACCGCGATTTTCGCGGTGTATTTTGATTCGATAATATTTTGATTCAGCTCTTGTTATTTATTTTGATTTAATTTATAATTAAATTCGATCTTGTATTTAAACTGAAATTCAGTGATTTATTGATTTATTTAAAGGTCAGAAAGTCTAAAGCATTGTTGTAGTGAATTAGAAGCAACATTGTTTTGCCCAGAAGAAACGGTTGAGGTTATTAGTTGTTGATGAAATATGAAATTAATAAGTATTGACCTAACACCAAATCTTGTCTTAGCTGACAATAATAACGAATTTCAGGCAATATAAATATTGATCAGTATAAGTAGTGGGATGTGTCACCTCCAGCAGACCCCCTCCCAACGCTGAGAGAAAATTTTTCTAAGTCCAAAAGTACAAAAAAATTTTTAAGGCAAAGACAATGACTCGTTCAAGGTCATTGGGTGACTCATCACATTTTCCAAGGTCATTTAAACAAAGATCATGACTCATTCAAGGTCATTGGATGACTCATCATAATTTGTCGATGTCATTTAAACTAGGGCCATGACTCATTCAAGGTCATTGGATGACTCACAAAAATTTTCCAATGTCATTCTAAAGTAAATCAAGGTCATTCTAAAGTAGGTCACGGTCATTCAAAAGTAGGTCAAGGTCATTGCTTGACTCATCAAATTTTTGCAAGGTCATCCAAAACTTTTCAAGGTCATAGTATTTTTAAACATTTTTTAATTTTATTTTACTACTTATTTTTTATAAGTATTATATATTTTGTAAATTTATTTTAGTATTATTTTTATTATTATTTTTATTATTATTTTTATTATTATTTTATAAATATTATTATTTTATAAATATTATTATTTTATAAATATTATTATTTTTATTATAATTTATAAATATTCTTATTCTTATTATTATTAATATTATTATTACATGTTTTAATTTTTATTACAAGTTTTATTTATTATTATTATTATAATTATTATTATTACAATTTTTATTAATATTATTATTTTTTAAAAATTTTTTTTATTATTATTAAAAGTTTTAGTTATTATTAATATTATTATTATTATTACTTTTTTATTCTATTATTACTTATAAAAACTTTTATTATTATTAATATTATTATTATTATTATTTTTTTTTTTAAATTTTTATTACAAGTTTTATTTATTTATTAATATTATTATTATCATTATTATTATTACAAGTTTTAGTTATTATTAATATTATAATTATTATTATTAATATTACTTTTTATTACTTTTTATTAATAATAATAATATTAATATATATTAAACGATAACGCCAATAAAAAACCTTTCTTACGATATATTTCGATAGCACAGCTATCATCTTCAGGTACTCAAAACCAACTAAAAATATTATGAATTAACATTTAATTTAAACAAATTATTTTTTATTAATTTAATTTTTTAATAAATAAATATTTTTAAAAATATATTTTAAATTAATTTTAAATTTTAAATTTTTTACTTATATTCTAATTTTTTAAAAATTAATGCAATTTAAAATTTTCAATTATTTTAATAATATTAAAAAAACAAACATGATTTAACATACGTAAACTATTTAAAAACATTCAAAACATTCGTAGTCACAGCACTCTGCACATTAATCTTTGGATCCAATGACCTTATCAGCAATGCTTCACATATCACTCGTTCCCAATAACTATTAAAACTTCTCAACAAAATTCTAAAATCAGACATTCCGATATCACTTTTACAGCCTCTATTGTGTTCACTAATATTGGTCAAACCCTTCAATCGACAATGCTCTAGAACTCGAATACAGAGATGACGGGAAGTCTCTCCAATGTATGTGGCATTACACCCATTACATGTAAATTGATAAACGAGATCAGAACACAATCCAACCGGAGTTTTTGATTTATTAATAAACATATTGCGTACCTTACACGAATTAGAGACGATCTTATACTCTAAATTTCCTATCAGTTTACCCAACTTCCTCTTATAATTTGTAAAGCCTTCAGAGTACGGCAATACTAACACATATTTTATGGTTTCGTTTGATGTTTGTAGTTTGTTTACGAATGTGCCACTGGTTGAGACAATTGACTTATGCTGTGCGTTGTGGAATGAAAATGATTCGGAACATCACATTTTGGATAGAAGGGCATTTCGAAAACTTCTTGAGTTTGCTACTTCAAATGTCAATTTTCTTTTCAATGATGAATGGTATCAACAAATAGATGGAGTCGCTATGAGTTCCCCTTTAGCACCAACGATGGCATCAATATTTTTGGCTAGTTTGGAAAAGAAAATTGCTTCTTTCCAATTTGAAAAACCTTTTGTTTATAAAAGGTATGTGGATGATATTTTTCTTATATTTGAAAACCAGAAACATGTAGAACCGTTTTTGCAGTTTATGAACAGTTTACATAAAAACATTGTATTCACATGTGAAACGGAGAGAAAGTCATCAATTGCGTTTTTGGATTTGTTAATTCAACGCAAAGATAAACAGTATGAGACAGAGATTTATAGAAAACCAACTGATACTGGTCTTTATACTTCTCCAGAAAGCTTTTATGAATTTAAGTATAAGAGAAATATGGTGAAAGGATTGATTTATCGTTCATGGGCTTTATCTTCTACTTTTGCTAATTCGGTAAAAAGTGTTGATAAATTGGTTGAGTTGTTGATAAAGAATGGATATTCTAAATCATTTTTATTGTTAATGATAAAAGAAACTGTTGATAAATTGATTAAAAATCCTAAGGATCCATGTTGTGGAAAGTCTGAATGTAATTTGTCGGATGGGTGTGAATTGAGTGTTGATCTGGGTGATTGTAAAAATGGATATAAAAAAATTGAGCCTAAATATGTGTTAGTATTGCCGTACTCTGAAGGCTTTACAAATTATAAGAGGAAGTTGGGTAAACTGATAGGAAATTTAGAGTATAAGATCGTCTCTAATTCGTGTAAGGTACGCAATATGTTTATTAATAAATCAAAAACTCCGGTTGGATTGTGTTCTGATCTCGTTTATCAATTTACATGTAATGGGTGTAATGCCACATACATTGGAGAGACTTCCCGTCATCTCTTTACTCGAGTTCTAGAGCATTGTCGATTGAAGGGTTTGACCAATATTAGTGAACACAATAGAGGCTGTAAAAGTGATATCGGAATGTCTGATTTTAGAATTTTGTTGAGAAGTTTTAATAGTTATTGGGAACGAGTGATATGTGAAGCATTGCTGATAAGGTCATTGGATCCAAAGATTAATGTGCAGAGTGCTGTGACTACGAATGTTTTGAATGTTTTTAAATAGTTTACGTATGTTAAATCATGTTTGTTTTTTTAATATTATTAAAATAATTGAAAATTTTAAATTGCATTAATTTTTAAAAAATTAGAATATAAGTAAAAAATTTAAAATTTAAAATTAATTTAAAATATATTTTTAAAAATATTTATTTATTAAAAAATTAAATTAATAAAAAATAATTTGTTTAAATTAAATGTTAATTCATAATATTTTTAGTTGGTTTTGAGTACCTGAAGATGATAGCTGTGCTGTCGAAATATATCGTAAGAAAGGTTTTTTATTGGCGTTATCGTTTAATTAAATCGTTGCCAAATTTATTTAATTATTTATTTATTAATATATATATATATATATATATATATATATATATATATAATAAAACAACTACATAAAAAAAACAACTACATAAAAAATCAATGAATTATTAATAATAAATACATAAAAAATTTTTTACACGTCAAACAAATATAAAGTTATATTTCACGTTTCTTCACGCTGGGCATTTGTCATGAAAATATTATAAAAATATTATTAAAATGAAATTTTTAACAAATAAATTATAACAAATGAAAATAGCAAAGAGAAATTTTCACAATTTTTATTTTACATACAAATTTGATCAATAAATATCTATTATATTGTCAAATATTTCTTCAAATTGTTCATAGAGAATTGCAGGATCGGCTTCAGGCATTACTATATTACCGTCAACATCAAGGACATCAACTCCTCTATAATGACCATATGCAAAACTCGAGTTTTTCCCTACTGAAGCTCTCTTATCGTCATGGTTATTTAATGCTATTTTAGAATTTTTAAAAGTAAACAGCTGGTAATTTCGGGTTCCTATCCTAGTTTGAGGTACCGACATAATAGTATTGTTATTATAACAATGCAAATATGATTGGTGTTTAATGTCGGTACCCGGTAATTTTACACCGTTAGCTCGCATTGTTGATTTACTTCCTAGCAAGCTATAACATTTAGGGCGCAAGAAAACCCACTCGCTATATCCTAACCCTTTACTCTCATCCTTGAACTTGCCTATAACCGAGTCAAGTCGTCTAGAATATAAAGGATGAGAAGGATCATAATTTAATGTGTCTAATAGGTCATCCGAAATCATCGCTTTTAATAAAATTTCTAATTTTAAATTTTTTATCTCCAAAAAGAAGTTATCTGTATCACCCGCTACTAGATTGATATCACAATTATAAATATCACAATATTTTTGTAACTCAACATACTGTAACTGGTACATCCGTAGTTTGGATAAATCTAGAACTGATTGACCGATATAACTAGGTCTATACAAACATATTGAGTCCTTATTAAGATGAGCGGCAAAAAGATCATCAGTAATCTCTATTGTTTTTCTAAATGCCGGTTTTGACGAATATGTAATTAACTTTTCAGCTGAATTACATAATCGCAAATTCATCCTCTTTTTAAGGTTCTCAGCAGATATACCATATAGACTGTTGTTATACAATTTAAATAAATCTCTATATAATTCACTAACTGCATTTGCACGCAAGTTAGTGTTTTTATCGATATAATGTTTAAAAATAGGAGCTTGCTTGTATTTAATAGCTCTATGTATATATGTAACCTTAGCCCCGAGAGAAAGATAAAGCCTGAGAAGCCTCCAATGAAGAACATAGTTCTTCTTAGGATAATGCGTTAGCATTAACTTCTCAACTTTTGTATTTGGTGGGCACATCTTTTCCGACCCAATCGGAAAGTCATTTAAAAAATCATGTAAATAATCTGGAATCTCGATATCAACTTCCATAGTATATCCATATGGAAGGATTTCAATATCCACAACATTCGCACATTCACTCAAAACCTCATCCAAACCATCATACACCCAAGTAAAATCAGCGTAAGGAAGACTTTGGCTGAGAGCCCAACCATACAGATTATTTATATCTATGTACAATAATTCTGTATCCTCCGAAGCAGCAATGTAATGTTTGTTAACAAATGTAACCCACCCTGTATTCCACCTTCGTAAAAATTGAACATTTCCATGTCCTGTAAACGTTCAGTGGGTTCCGTTAATGTCATAAGCGCTGTAGCCCATGACATACCCGGAATTCCATAAAAGTTTAGAGGTTCAAGACCATTGTAAAAAATAGCATTGGCACGGAATTGTTGAAAATAGTCCGCAAGGAGGAATACATCAAGTTTAAGGTAAATTAACATATAATCACGCAAAGCCCTACAGTTTTGCTGCGTCCAGATTGGAGGCAACTCATAAGTAGTCTCAAGAACTTCCTCAGAAACAGCAAAATTATACGGAAAAATACCTTTTCAGTCGACTTTAGAACCTTGAAAGATAGACGAAGTCAATGGAAGAGAAGTTAGCGTTTTCACAGCCTTAGCTAACGAACAATTAACAAATTGCATACTGTCGATAAAGCCAACAGCCAATTTGTTAATGTGAACTATTAACGAAATAAATTTTTCTGTAGAGGTCGGTATAATATCTAAATTCCATGAAGGAAAGCGATCGAGACCGTATTTTAAAATATGGTGAAGGTCATACCCTCTTAAATTATGAAAAACTATAGGTAACAATTCGATAAATCCTACGAGCTATATTACATTTTCGGCAAGCTGCCCCTAGATAATTACCAGTAAAATGGCAATGATCTCTAACCGGATGTACAATCGGTTTTTTACATAAATAACAGGTTCGACAAGATTTAAACTGTCGAACCTCACTGAAAGACATAGGCCCTATCAATTTATCACCTTCCGAATCATAGTACGGAATAACAATTTCAGTTGCAATTTCCTCAATTTTGTTAAGAAAATCAGGAATGCAATCAAGACCATAAAAGTAATAATATGATTTTGTGTTAGTGTAATTATTAATTAATAAAAGGCCTGCTGCAATAGGCATATGAATTTGATGATGTCTATCATCAGGAGGTAAAACCGATTCAAAATCGGCATAAATCACAAAAGGTGGGGTGATATGTTTTGAATAATTTAGGAATTCTAAATTTTTATTTTCGGGAAGCGTGTATAGGGTTGTGCCAGTCTGATTTTCGGTGCATAATGCAACATGTGTATTGTATGCATTATCTAATCTAAACCCATTAAGGCAATGTGGACACCAACGGCATTTAATTTGAATGTTACAGTCAGGGGTTTGATGGCAATTCATTAACCTATCAATATTGGTCACTGCGGTATAATGATATCTGTCCTTATTTTCAAGTAATAATAAATAAATAGGGTTTCCGTCAGTGACTTTGCTTCTATGGATCAAACTTAAATGAGGATGGTGAAAGACATAATTATCTGGAACCTCATCAATTATAACAGTTGGTGTGTACGAAAGCACATTTATTACTAATTTTAAAGTCGAATTTTTCTTTTCGAACTTTGGGATGTTTATTATTTTCATGGGACAATCCGTGATCTCATCGTACTCTAATTCGTCTAAAAACTCTGTATATTTAGAGACTCTTTTGGGGTTTTCACCAATTATATCTTTTTTTAATAAATAAAGAATAAAGTAAAGGAAGCACTTGTCGTCATTGTTTTTTATATTTACTGTAGCTCTTTTATTTTTCAATGCAGAAGGGGTTTTAATATATTTATGTCCAGACAGATTATTAATAGGAGCATATTTTGTTAAAATAAAGTGAATTTCCATAATATTAATAACACGCCATCCACTGCCTAAATGGGTGAATTGTTCTATTTTTTCATTAAGCTTATTAACCCCTTCGCTTAAAAAGTTATCCGAAAATGTCTCCGCATTATTCGAAAAATAATTGTCACGGATCTCACTATCTTTTTCAAATTTAATTAATATTGCAAATTGAATTTTAACGCTCCCCATTTTATTTATTTCTAAAATTAATTTATTACTGATTCGCTCAGTTAAAGTTATTGTAATTAGTTGCACGTTAGATAAATCAAAACGTAAAGTTTTGATAGCGCCATTTAAATTTACTGAAATGTTTGGCTCATTCTCTAATACAGAACCTCCGAATTGTATAATATTATTATTATTTTCATTATTTATATCTGGTATAATATTTACATTATTTATAATAGGTATATTATTTATAATATTTTCATTATTTACATTATTTATAATATTAGAGTCATCATCATCACTGATTTCGATGACTTCTTTGTTAATTATTTTATTAGGGATATTAATTTTAATATGTGCAGCAGGTCTTTTATTCTTTTTATTTGATGTAGTTTTTTTTGCAGTATATTCAAAATATCTATGTTATTTTTATTAATTTTCTTAAACATTTTAATTTTATTAGACTTAAAAGAATTTAAATGAACCGCATGTTCCCTATAAAATTCTTTATATTTAATGCTCTGGGATGTTTTGCATATGGCGCAGATAAAAAAGTTGATGCCATTAAATCTATGGCGGTAATATTTTTTCATTTCTTCATGACAACTTTCATTATGTTGCAATGATGAGATGCAATATCTCGGATAAAAAGTGCCTAATAAAAAAAAATAATAAATTAATGTACAAAACCTATATAAAGTATCTAATAATTCTAACTATTAAATAAAATCTATATAAAATATCCAATAATATTTGCATGCTCACTGCAAACTATTAAATAATTTCTATATAAAGTATCTAATAATATTTGCATGCTCACTGCAAACTATTAAATAATATCTTTATAAAGTATCTATTAAAATAATTCTTATTTAATTCCTATATAATTCCTATATAATTCAATAACAATTACTGTAAAATCTATAATAAAAATGCCTATATATTTCAAAAACTAATATGATAATATATTTTTTTATAATTTTAACTTATTATGCTAATATATTTTTTCAGTAATAATAGTTGTTTCTTTTTTAATTTATTATAAATTAATGATATTTGAAGTATTATTATAATAATACTTTAAATTTCATCAATTTAAAATAAAAATATATTTATCATAAAACTTATAGATTGAAAAATAAATAGAACCTTATTATAAATTATTGATATTTGATGTATTATTTTAATAATACTTCAAATATCATTAACTTAATATCTATAAATAAATAAAAAATAAAAATAAATTTAAAAAAAACTAACATTTATCCCCTGATTCCGAAGAATCATCCTCCTCTATAGAAGAGAGGTCATTCATATCTTCCCCAGAAATGGGGACATCCACAGAAATGTGGGCATCTTCAGGAACGTTGATAATCATATCTTCCCCAGAAACGGGGGCATCCACAGAAATGTGGGCATCTTCAGGAACGTTGATAATCATATCTTCCACAGAAATGTGGGCATCTTCAGGAACGTTGATAATTATATCTTCCACAGAAATGAGGGCATCATTAATTAAGTTCGCATCCAAATCAACTAAACCGTTTTTTAAATATATAGAAAAAATAAAATTAAAATTTACCATCTTCGATAATCATAACATCATCATCAGCGATAATCATAGCATCATCATCTTCTTCGATATCTTCAATAACAATAATTTATAAAATAATTTATAAATAAATCACAAATAAAATTAAATTTACCATCATCTTCGATAATCAAAACATCATCATCATTTTCAAGATCTAACTGATCTTGCAATTCAGTTAATGTAAACCAGTCTAAAATAATAAATAATAAAATTAAAAATAAAATTAAAAATCCTTACCAGTTTCATTCAGGAGAAGACTTCTTAAAATATTATTGTTGTTCATTTTGGCGAATTTTTGAAATTAGAAAATTTTTGAAATTGGCAAATTTTGAAATAATTGTGACAAATTTAGAATTTGTCAATGTTTATAAAGAGAATAATATTTTCAGGATTTAGCCAATCACATTTTAGCAATACACACATATAGGTGAGAGATTTTTATGCATGCAGTCTATAGTGTGTAGGTATGTTTTCTTTGTAAAACACATGCAGTCTATACCGTGTAGGCATGCGTTCTTTGTAAATCACATACAAACAAAAGTATGTATGTGTTTTCTTTATTAAGTCTTGAGTATATATGCATGCAGTCATGCACTTATCATGTGATGATCACGCACTTATCATGCACTGTCTTTGTGATCATGCATTAGCTTATTAACATTAATAATTTAAAAACATAATAATAATATTTATTATAATAATAATAATAATAATAATAATTAAAAAAATATTAATAGTTAAAAATATTAATAGTTAAAACATAACAATAATAATAAAACATAACAATAACAATAAAACATTTATTAAACATCAAATCGCTTGGATAATAACCAAGCTAAACAATGTTGACCACATGTTAAGGACCATGGTTTTTGATACATAGTTTTATTATACACAATAGGTTTACCAATTGTTTGAAGTTTCGAAACCATTAAAGCCGGATGATAGAAACCCATAGGAACAAATACAAATATCTTGCTAGGTTTCATATATATTGCTAACCAATGTTCTCCACCGAGATGAGACGATTGAGTATTGACGATTATGGCTTGATTATTACGTAAATATGGAATTGTATCAAGAGGAAAAACCCCTAAAAATTCATGTCCTAGTATTTGTTTTCCAATTCGATAGACCTGAACAAAACTACATCAATAATATTACTATTACATAAAAAACTTACTCCATGACAAATTATCATAAATTATCTATACATTTATACCAACATTTTCAAACCAATACTGTTCTGTTTGCAGTTATTTGAACCTTATTTTCAAATACTCCATATATTACAACATGTACCGGTTCAGTTGTAGCTTTAGCAAACTTTATATCTAATCGTAAATTTCCATTTTGAGGTAATTGACTCTGATTTAAATCAAAATCGGGTGCCAAAACAAATGTAAAGAATGGATATTTGCTTTTAAAATCTTCAAGAGTTATACCACAATTAAGGTTTTTATCCAAATAACCCATATTTCTCACTATACTCTGCATATATGTAGCACAATAATTATCATTATCAAAATCTTGAGTATATGTTTCTCTTTAATCACTATTTTTCTCTTTAATTCAATATCAGTTCTACTATCCATAATAGAATTCATCGGGAATACTTCTTCAAAGGCCCCCATTTCAATTACCGCCTGGGGAGATGGTCTATCAAATAAACACAATTCAGATTTACCACAAATCATTTTTGAAATATAGTTCCATGTCCTTTCATTCGTTTGTTTATATGTTTATGATGTCTTTTACGTTTTTGAGTCAGTGCAGTTTCTTGTTTTTGAAACATACCTGCAACACTAGGTAGAACTTTCCCTAACTCGGATAATGCATTTGATTTCAGCGATGGTAATATTTTCTGCTTATTCATTATCACATCTTTAGCAGTTTTCATACCAAAACTACCAAGGCGTTTAAGAATAGGAAGTGCAAATCTACCAATTTTTCTCAACCATCCTGATCCATACTGTTTTCCAATAAAATATGTTAATTCGCCACCACTTTGGCTACCACTTTACATACTAATAATATCGTTATTGGCCATCTAATTTACGAAAATGTAATGTCAAATGAGTTTTTGTATCTTTACTAAATTCAATAAATTTACCGCTATCATCACGAATATTTATTTCTATATTGTTTATACATGATGTTGATACCGGTAAGTACATGGGATTATCGATATTTATATTGACAACTTCATTCTGGTCATGTTTATCAACCTACACAGATTTCAATAGAGGAACCAAAGAATCACCAACAATTATAGGATCGATGATGTTAGTATATATGAACCTTTGCCTATGAAGTTTTATTATTTTTGGTTTGCGTACACCAAAAGCACTTGCCCGATATGTTTGCTTATCTAATCCCAATGTATTAGCCAAATTTTTATCAAATGTAATTTCACAAATGTTATTATTTAGACT
Organism: Schmidtea mediterranea; assembly: GCA_022537955.1. NCBI lineage: Eukaryota > Metazoa > Platyhelminthes > Tricladida > Dugesiidae > Schmidtea > Schmidtea mediterranea. The sequence continues at coordinate 79,540,831 of CM039680.1, forward strand.
GAATTTGCATATTCCATCTTTAACAAATTCAATAGTTTTAAATATATGTAAACAATTGAATGAAATATATTTATGTAATTCTTCAAGTGTTTCAATATATAAATCATTAGTAAATATAAATGTATCTTCCACCTCATTAATATATGATACAGATATTTTGATGTTTTCGATCGTTACACTTTCTCATCAAATGTTTTGAAACGTATTAGGTATTCAGTACCAGGAACAACTATGTTAAGCATATCACAACCCATTCGCTTGGCATCCTCAATACTTTCAAACTTTATTGTAAATGGACTAAAATCACAACTAACATTCAATCCATCTTTGAAAAACATGCCACAATTTTCATCTAAAATTTGTTTCGGAATATGACAATAACGTTCAAAATTATTGATTGAGAAAATATCACTACATGTTTTTGGAACACGTTTCTTGAATCCGATTTTACAATGACTATAAAATGGGAATGTATTGTACACAAATGTAAAGTCTTGCAAAGCAACTTCCCAATTTCCATTTAAATAAATGGGATTTTGAAGACCAACCATAAATTTACTTGATTTTCCGGATGGATTAGTGGGCAACTATTGCTCGATAAAATAGTATAGAAAATCAATTTACTAGGTATTTTGATGATATCCATGAGGGTATTTGATATTCGTGCCATTTGACATAGTGTTGTTTATCCTTACCCACCTTTTTAGTTTTCAATATTTTCTGAATTCTGAACACTGTAGGTTTGGAAATAACTTGTAATTCCTGTTCATAGAATTTCCATTGTATTACATTGTTGTCACTGTCTTTAAAAACATACATTACAGGACTCTGTTTAGTATTAATTTTTGTAATTTGAAATACTTCATCACTCCAATTACTATCGAATTTTTTGATGAAAGGTGAAGCAGACATTTTACTAATTCTAATGTGATCAACAACTTTATATTTTGGTTTTGTAATTTTAACAACTTTTCTAGAACTCACTTGTGTTTTTGAACTGATATCTATAGGTCTTGAACCATTCAAACCTCGATGTGATGAATTATTATAACTAACAAGTATTTTCGGTAATACATTTATCCATATTTTTTTACCTTGATGCACAAAATATTTCTTCAATCTATCCCTCAATGTCCGGTTAAATCTTTCAACATGTGCGGCTTTGTATTGAGAATGTACAGAATAATGATTTATTTTGAGACGATCCAGGATTTGCTAAACTTTACTATTGTAAAACTCCTTGCCTATAATAATAATAATAATAATAATAATAATAATAATAATAATAGTAATAATAATTATAATACCTAAATTGGTTTGCAAATTGTCTAGATGCCCATTTTTAAATAAATTATTAATTGCTTTAGATATTTCCTCTGCAGATTTTGTCTTTGTTGGTAACCCGCGAGCAAAACGACTGAAAACATCAATACACGTTAAAATATATTTATAACCCTTGTTAATCTTCGAATACGGTATCATCCCCATCAAATCCATTTGCCATAAATCATTAATATCGAATGTCTTATAAGCTCTCATTGGAAATCTTTTCCGCATCGGTTAGTTTAAACTGTACGCAAGCTGATCTGACAACCACTTTTGCGTTTCCTTTTTCGAATTTGCGAGTCTTTTCTTTAACTTTGCCACTCCACCGAAACCTGCTTCGTCTTCTGGGTTCGTCCAAATCTTCTCCACTACAACACGATGATTTAAATTTTAATTTAACATTAGGTAATGATTGCCCCATCTTTTATTGTGATAATAATGATAATGCTAATGGTAACATTGCTCCGATAAAACCACCTTGTTGTTTATATATGATTTTTCTCATTTGCTGACGATTTTTATTATTTACTAGCGATAACAAAGGCTTACGATGTTTATTCAATACTAGTTTTTTAGAATTACTGATTTTAATTTTACCTCTGACTACTTTTAATAGAAATTTGAGTAAATCATCGACAACAAAAGTTGGAAATTATTGTAAAATAGACATTCTTTTCATACTCGAAGCCTTTAACAATGCATTAAAATATAGGAAACTCCTATGATTTTTTACAATTTTAACTTTTTCCTTACTCTTTTTAATAATGTTTTTCGAAATAAGATTCATTGCAGGGTAATTCTCGGTTATTAGTTTTTTAGATGGTGTATAACTGGTTTTTGGTGGAACTTTGTTTTTCTTTTTAATACTTTGTCTAAGTTTTCGGATATTTTTAAGCCTGGATTTCATAAACAGTTTTACATGTTAAAATTTTCAACTTTGTTTATATACCATGGCACCCTCTTTATTGAAAATATCATTTTTTACCAGTAAATCATCATTGCATTGTTGTGTGAAATCAAGAAATATATATCCATGTGGTGATTTTGTAGCATGTTAAATGCACTGATGAGAAAATTACGATTATTAGGGTATGCTTGTCGAGCAAGAAAATCAATAACTGTTGCATCTCTAGGATTCTTGAAAATAACTAAATATTGAACATTTAAATTCCTTGTTCTATGTGCGCCACCCTGATGAAATAAATTTTGAGTAATAAAGATCACAATAACACCAACTTGTCTACTGATTTTTGTGAATAAATTATTAAAATCCTTTTCTTTATTAGCTTTCTGATACAAATCATCGATAATGATGACATCACCTTTCCTTAATCGACTTGACCAGTTTTTATCGAAACCCTTTACTATTTTCATGTTTTTCAATTTACAGAAATTATCTTGAGTTTTTTTTCATCTGCACCCTTATCCCAATTAATCTTGTTGAATTTTGTTTGAAATAAATTAGATTTCAGTAATTTACACACAAACATAGTTTTACCACTACCACTTGGGCCGACGATTTGATATACAGCATCATTTCTTAATTCCATTATTAATTTGTATAATTATAGGTTTTTGTTTATATTATATGATTTAATGAACTTTTTCTAAAAATCATATATATATAGATTAATATTTCTTTATTTTTTAATTATTTTATCAAATATAAATTATAAAGGAACTTTCGATATATCAAAAATGATACTTCCGATTGGTAAACCCCAGCAAATTGTAGATAGGAGTGGAAAATACCCTATAATAATTTTCAAATCCGGCAAATGCAGAATCATGGGATGCAAGACACCTTTAGATGTCAATAAATTACAATATAGAATAAAGGAAATTAAAATACAGTCAATTACGATTACCATGGATATTGGACAATCTATCAATCTATACAACATGTCAACAAAATGTCTTTGTATGTTCGAGCCAGAATTATTTCCTGCACTGAGGCTTTTAAAATACAGCCCAATGTGTTTTATTTCATTTTTAAAAATGGAAAAAACTATGATGATTTCAACCTCAAAATTAACGAAGAACGAAATAGAAAACTACGGTAAATTTATTATTTATTAATATTATTATCATTGTTTCCAGATAAATATCAGGCCGTAATCTTAGAACGTTTGTTCTTCTTCTACCCTCAACTACGAGCATTACTGAAAGACCAGCAAGAATCAATCATTCCAGATCTAGTATATGCAGAAACAAATATATGGATCTTTAATATCATAGATCAAGCTCTATGGGATATAAAGCTTGACTGAAGACCGAAGGAGATGAACCCGAATACCCCTGTATTCTGGGTTGCAGTTGATGCGATTTTCGGTACCAGCGATATGTCGAATGGTGCCTATCGAAATCTGTTATGAATTCGTCTAAATTTCAGCTTTTTAGAAAATAAATGTTTTGTATTTTATTTTGTTTTGTTTTGTTAGTAATAGTTTTATTTGGTTGTGGTAATAATAATAATAACTTTTTAATAACAATAATAATAATAACTCGTAATAATCATATAAAATACGTGATATTATTAATATAAATAAATTTATATAGTTGAAAGATGTATGTAAAATCATATGCAAACTCAATGTTTTCGTTGTAATTCACATACAGTTTGTATATTTATACAGTCACGCACTTATCATGTAATGATCACGCACTTATCATGCACTATCATGCACTTATCATGCACTGTCTTTGTTATAATAATATGCATGATTCTGATTAGTTAATCAGTATCTGTCAAGGGTATAAAAGCTTGTCACCACCTTATAAAGATCATAAATCAAACATGACCAAGAAAATAAGTGTCCAACCAGTTCAGATGTTCCACAATTATAAAATGTATTTTTTAAAGGAACTTATCAATATGCAATTGGCAAATCCAGTCAAACTCAATAAAACTCAATTTCAATCTCTCGCTGGGACTCTCTCAATGTTAGATATCAAGGATATTGATAATACGTTCAAAAAGATCAATTCCAATTTAAAATGCAATGAAAATGCTTTCTTCACGAGTCAATATACCAGATATTATGATGCATTTACAGAAATAGGTTTCAAAGAACAGGAAAACTGGTATATAACAATAGCAATCCAAGGATATAAAGCTGATCAAAATTATGTGCTTTTTCCAATCTGGAAAAATTGTTACTGCTAGACTTTCACAATTATTTTAATGTATAGTGTTGAGTGTTTAATAAATGTATTGATAATTTCTTTGTTATTCTATAAACAAAATTATAAGTAGTTTTAAAATAGTTTTAAAATGATATCTGAAAAAGGTAAAATATAAAAATATAAAATAATTAATTAATTTCGTTTAGAATATTTAATAAACTTTTTGTTTGATAAACTCGAAGAAATAAGCGGTGTAAAAATTAGAGATATGTTGACTCTAGTTGAAGCATTGAGTAAAGAAGATTCATGTTGTGATTCTGAATGTCAGAGTGATGATGAAGAAATTGTTAATGATGGAGAAATTAATACTGAAATTATTAATGATTCTGAAGAAATTATTGATGATACTGAAATTATTAATGATGAAGAAAATATTAATGATACTGAAGATACTACCGAAATTATTAAAGATGAGCCTACCGAATTTAAGAATTGTATTGACCATGTTATAGAAAATATTATGATAGAATATTGTGGTGATGAAGAATGTACATGTAATAATCAATAAATCTTTAAAAATGTAGTTTTTTATTAATAATAATAATAACAAAGAATTATTTATTAAAATCTATGATAAACTTTATTACATAAATATAAAACAGATGCTCCAGTTAATAGTTTTAATAAAAATTTGCAATTTTCGATATAAATATCAGAGCGTTTGGCTTCTGCGGCAACTTGAATAATCGCTGTCCATCCACCGTTTGTTTCTACCCACGGATCAATTTTTGTTTTTATCACCTAAAAATGATAAATTAATAACAATATAAAGTAATTTACCTCTATAGACCATTGGGAATAATTTTCATAGTCAGATCCAGATTTTAATATCATTTGTTTCATATACATTAATCCTACTATAATTCGCATCCATTTATTATTTTCATCAAACATGTAACTAAATATCAATTGGAATGACTTCTTTCTCTCCAATTTTGGCAAATTGAGAATTTTTTCATAATCAAATGAAATTTCTTCTACGATTTTCTCGGTACGGTTTACCATGAATTTTATGTTTTTAATGATATCATCTTCTTCTCTATTATTAGAGACCAGCTCATTCAATAAAGTTATAAAAAATTTAGTTTCTGGCATTTTATAAAAATATTTGAAAGTGTAAGCTTATTTATACTATATTCGACCAATCAGAATCATGCAATACTAAGAAAATATGTAAAAATATATAATGGAAATGGCAATGATGATTTGTTGGCACTGTTAACTTCTTTCAATTTGTTGCCAGCACTGTTAACTGGTTGTTGTAATTTCATTATACGATTGAACTGATCAGTTGTTTTATTTAATTAAAATTTTATACTATATTGAACTTGATTCATCATTTTTTTCATTAAGTTTACGATTTTCTTTCAATTCGAATATTGATTTTCTTAATTCATTTTGGATAATACCAATGGTCTTATTTAGATATATAATATCATCATATAGTTCGTTTTTAGCTCTTTTTAAAGTCTCATAAGTATGTTCAAATCGGAATTCTAAATTACTCATTCTTTCAGATAATCTTTTAACTGGAGTTTTCAAATATCTAGGCCTATCTATCATATAAAAAATATCCATCAATACTGCTGTATCGGGACATACACATCTTGTTGAAATTTTCCCTTGAACGGTTACAACAATTGAGTTGACCATATTAAAAACTAATATTATTATTATAATTTCTTTAATCATTTCCAGATCTATATAAATTAATATTTATTGTTTATAGCTAAAAGGTTTTGTGTGTGTGTGTGTTTAACTTCTGATTGATCTAAATTAGTATAAAAGTAATTGTTTTTTCAATTTTTATCATTATAATGGATGTACCAAGCGCAGTTCAAGCTATAAATGAAATTAAACATTATAGTAATTAATAATTACTAAATATTATTATTAACTATTTGATAGATGATTATTTTAAAGTTATTAAAGAACGTTTGGAATTCTATAATCCAGAAATAAATGAAATATTGAAGAATAAGCCAAAATCAATAATTCCAGATTTAGTCTTTAATTATACGTCAATATGAATATTTACCGTAATCGACGAGTTCCTATGGGATGTCAAGCAAATTAAATTGTCAAAAGATATGGAACCTGAATATCCATGTGGTGATGGATGTCATTGCTGTGCGGCCCGATATCGAAAGTATGTGGAATGGGCCTTGAATAAAGCTCTTCGACAATACTATTATAGTAGAATTATTTCTTTATAATAAAAGTTTTTGTTGTATATGTCTTGGTTTTTTTTTTATTATATATTATTAATAATAATAATAATAATAATAATAATAATAATAATAATAATAATAATAAAATAATAATAAAAAAATTAAAATAATAAAAATAATAATATTTATAAAATAATAATAAAATAAATTTACAAAATATATAAATTTAAAAAATAAGTAGTAAATTAAAATTTTAAAAATGTTTAAAAATACTATGACCTTGAAAAAAATTGATAAGTCATCCAATGACCTTGACCTACTTTTAAATGACCTTGACATACTTTTGAATGACCTTGACCTACTTTTGAATGACCTTGAACTATTTTTGAATGACCTTGACCTTTTTTGAATGACCTCGACCTACTTATGAATGACCTTGAAAAGTATGATGAGTCATCCAATGACCTTGAATGAGTCATGGTCTTTGTTTCAATGACCTTGAAAATGTGATGAGTCATCCAATGACCTTGAATGGGTCATTGTTTTTGTCTTAAAAATTTTTGTACTTTTGAACTTAGAAAAATTTTCTCTCAGCAGGGGGGTGCTGGAGGTGACATGTGCTGGAGGTGACACATCCCACTACTAGTATACTTCATTAATTATTTACAGTTACATTGACAATTCAATATTTAACATTAACATGCTTACTACGACCTTTCCGGCAAGAATAGCACTTCTATGGACCACCTTAGAATTTATAACCACTTAACTGCTACTTCTAATTCCAAAAACAGGTAGTATAAAATTAATTTCTCTTCTTTCTTTAACTTGAAGATACTTTAAATTCGCGATTAATAACTTTAATGACTGTTTAAAGCGGCTTCGAGGCTATGAAAATCCCTTTCCACAATATCTTTGATTTATTTTGTAGTTTTCAATAATTAATTTTCTCTCTGAAGTTTATTCTTCTGATTTCCAACATTTGTACCTCTTTTTTTGGATTATTAGTAGTCAATAGAATCTGAAATGTACTTTGAATTGATTTAATTCTAATGTGTGTTAATAATAACGAAAATTGATAGTATTAATAATAATAATAATAATAATAATAATAATAATAATAATAATAATAATAATAATAATAATAATAATAATAATAATAATAATAATAATAATAATAATAATAATAATAATAATAATAATAATAATAATAATAATAATAATAATAATAATAATAATAATGGTATTAATTTGGTTTGTGAGGTATGGTTGTTAAACTATAGCCTTGTTCAGTCAGTGCTTTCATCAAATAATCTGATAAATCTCTGCCAGATTCATAAATTTGCACAAAATGTGAATCCTGAACGATACTCGTTGTACATCCGTATGCATATAAAAATAGAACTGCTTGATTTGCATTATACATAGCTGGTGAATCTACTAACTCAAAAATCATTTGAATCGAGTCTTCACATTTTGCAAATTGGCTATTCTCTTCGGATAATTCATATTCTATTTTGTTTTCACACTTCTTTGACTCTTCTTTCATTGTTCTCATCTCTTCCTGCACCTTTTGGGATTTCATCTTCCAGTTTCGGGCTTGGTGGCAAATACATTGAATCTTGTGTTCCAATTTTAACCGGATTTCCTTTGCTGCTTCTTTATCCGCTAACCAGCGTCGCCTCACGTCCATATATTCTTCCTCATAAAACTGTTCAGCTTCTACCTCTTGCTTCTCAACTTGGAACTTTAGCTTGTGTTTTGTATGAATTCTTGCTCATATTTTTGCTTCCAATTTTTTGCTTGCATCTTTATGTGCTCCAGTACTTTCTTTTGTTGCTCTTCAACGGGTTCCGGTACCCTAGTTTTGGTCTTTGGCCTCTTGCTTTATAAAGTTCTATTTTGCATTTTTCCCACTTTTCAGTTATGGGTTTGCAGCGGTCTCTTTTGCTATCCCATTCCTGTTTGTAGAACTTTTTGTCGAGAGCTTCTTGTTGTTTAAACTTTGCCTTCCAACGTCTTGCTTGTTTTTCTCTCTGCATCGCTCTATGTTGTTTCTGTAGGCGTAAATTCCGAACCCGGTAAAAATTTGATGTTAAGGTTTTTTTTCCCTGTCTCCACTCGTTGAGCAACTGTTGTTGATTTTCTCGGATCCAGTGGTTTTGAGTTTTCAATTGTTCCACCTGATCCTGCTCCTCTTGAAGTACTGCGGCTAAATGGCGACGTCTTGTTTCTGCCCACAAATGTAATCTTTTAGATCGTGAATATCCTGTTCCAGGTTTTCCTCTCTTGACTTAGCTGTTGCCATCTCCTGGTCGAAGGCTTCTCGATTTGTTCTCATTTTATTTTTGAGTTCTGTTTCTCTGGCTTCTAATTTCAGGCTTTTTGTTTCTAGTTCTTAGGATTTTTTATTCGTTTCCTCTTCTTTGGTTTTAAATAGGATTTCGTATATTTTGATAGCTACTTTCTCTGCTCTTATCTGTCGGAATTGGTCTTCTATTTCTGCCTGTTATTGTCTGTATTGACCATCTGCATCGGTTTGGGTTGCTTGATTATTCATTTTCTAAATTAGTTGATTTAAATCTATTATCATGCATGATGTCAACACTATGGTATAATAATTCTACTTTTATACATCGATATGTTTATAGTTTTTATTGAATTTATTTTCCCGTGATATAATAATTATAGTTTTTACAATAAGCGTTTTTATTTACATTTGATTCTTTATCATTCACACTTTTTAATACAATTTACAGTTTATATACAAGATTTTTATGATCTTCTACGAGCTGCCTTCTGTAAATTCATACTCTTCCTCAAGCACAGGAGGATGTTCCATTCGATCGTACCGCGCTAGGATTTCGTTGTTTTGCTCTCTTCTCATCCTTTTTATTTTAACGCTTGCCATTGACTTTGTTTTGTGGCTAGGTCTCGTTGCGTTTCTAATTCCGCTATTCTTTGTTGTTGCTGTTCGATAATGGCTATATATACCATACTTCGGTTTGTGATTTCGGTTAAGATTATTTGGGATTGTGTCCATTGTTTTCTGGACTGGTTTGCTACACGCGTTAGAAAATCGCACTGTTCTCTCCATAATGGTTCTGTTGATGATTCTATTGGGCTGTTGATTGGATTCACTGGTAATTCGGGTGGGAATTCTATTTGAGGTTGAGCTTGATATTTGCGGTTTCTTCTAGATAGATCCATTTCTGAAAATTTTTTAATGAAGATTTATATTATTTTCTCAATTTCAACTTTTTAAACTTTATACATCAATGTTCATTTTTTACGCCTCCGCAACGTGCAATATATACTTTTACCGTACTTTCTATTATTCTATACATTGATTACTTTACATATAATACTACTTTTATATAATATACACTATTTTCACTATCTCGTCCTTTTATTACACCAAGGTTTCTTGGGGTCTCATACGCAATTTTCGTATGTCCCCATATCTCACTATCAATTGTCCACATCTTTTTTTCATCAGTCTGATCATTCTTTAATTCTGCTAATTCAATTTCCATCATTGGTGTTAGTTTTCCTAATCTTTCGTTTTCGTAGATAATTTTATCTTCTTCGTCAAAATTGGTGACATTAATCGGAATTTCGTTGCCATTATTTATATTTAAATTTTCTCTTGCCAAAGGTAGCTCCTTACGTTCCTTGAATTTGTGATTCGGTTCAAATACCATTTCTCCCTTCACTTCTTCATTGACTTTAACATAACAAATCATTTGAGTTCTCCCAGGTATAGTTATTTTCTCCGGGCATCTAACTTCGGCTCTCATTGTACATATCTGTCCAGTTTTATCTTTTAGTTTCATTGTTCCTAAATCGATTACTATTTCTTTTAGTAAGTCAGGCATTATATCGGTGCCGATTATACATGGTGCGTTAAGTTTTCTGATTACTGCTAAATAGGTTGATATTTTAACATCTTTGTACTCGATTTGCGACCACACTTTTCCAACTACGTCTACTGACTCTTGACTACAGGTTATTACATCCACTGATGTTTCCTCGATCCATGGCCATAATCTACTTGGTAGCATATTCATATTGATTGCTAAAATATTTGCGCCCATGTCGACCATTGCTTTCATTTCAATTCCATTTAATTCTATTAGAATTGTTAACAAAGGTCCAGCAGGAGTTACTAAGACTGTGATTGTTCTCATTTCGATTGTTTGATCTTCCTCTTGCGTTCTTCGATTCATTACTGGGTTGATATCTGTCCAGTTCGGTTTAAATACTACTGGATATACGTTTGGTATCATTCTTGTACCCATCCGTGGTCTTTCTTTTATAGTTCCTGGTTTTGTGAGCTTCTCATAAGTTACTGATTGTATATTTTTGTTCTCCCATTGGCCTTAATTTTCCATTTCCCAAAGTGGTGCAGTACTTTTATTCATAATTGCTCTCCATCCTTGATTATCATCGTCGTCGTACTATCTTCGTCATTATTGTTTAATTTGTCATTTATCTATCTTTCCCTCCGCCTCGTTTTCTCTCTTTAGCTTGATTTTTCTCTGTTTCCATTTTCATCAATAATTTGAATTTTCGTCCGACTTTCTCATCAGTTTCTTTTATTTTTGATAGAATTTTCATTAATTTCTTTATTCTGTGAATATCGTTTGAATGTCCATGGAGGACCATAGTTTTGGCTAAGAACGGTAAAAATCCGATTGACATTTTCCAGTTAACTATTCTTTCACGTTTGTAAATATCGAAGCAAGCCAACATTTGCGTCAAAATTACTCTTACTATTTGAATTATGAGTATTACTCCCAATATTCCTGCCATCATTTGACCAAATATCAGAAATCGTCCCCACATTGCTTTCATCATGTTGGATGTCGCATGTTTAAAATGTTAGAGATAGCAATAATTCGTAATTCGGACTTTCATTGTAGTTGTTTCCGCCTGTCTATATGCTGACTGTACATTCTTTTATAAATCTCATTCCCACATTGCTATCTTTTGATACCACCACCACTTGGGTGTCCTCTGATTTAAGCTTTGAAGTTATTATTCGTCTTGTAATTTTCTGAGTTGCAATCAATTCTCTCATAGCTTCGTCCTCTTGTTCTCTTCCAGGTTCTCGATATACTTTTCCTTGGATTTCCTTGAAGATTACTGTTTTTAATAATGTTAGTCGGCATTCTTTTACAGCTGCGTTATATGTCAACGTTGACATTCCAGTATAACATAATCTATCCGATGCGAGACAACTTGGGTATTTTTTCATTGCTTGAGTATCCGGATCGAAATATCCTTGATATTGTTCCAGCTTCGTTTGATAGCTTTCAATCACTACTACCCCTTTTACTAACTCGCCGAGTAACGTATATTCTCCTCCTTGACATGATCCATCTGATCCTTTTATTCGTCCTGCTGTATATACTCTCGTAGTTTTTATCTTTCCGGCTTCTGCGGCTATCTCGATTTTGTTATTAAGTACAATTTTCCCATTTTAAAATCCGTCTTCGCACTGCTCCCTCGTTAATGTTACTACTGACGACTCGATTCCTGGTTCAGTGATTGACGTTTATGAATACTGTCCACAATAATATGCGAATATCTTTCTGGTAACCGTACATTCCTTTATATTTGCTTTGATGAAATCGGCTTCTTGATAGACGTTATATGATACATCTGTTGCAATAGTCCTTAATTTCCTCGGATTTGCCGCCTTGCACTGTTCCGTGTCTTTAAATGAATATCTCTGGCCCATTTGTATGTCATCATAATCGTTAACTTAAAATAATTCGGCTCCTCTGATGCTCCATCATCCAAATTAATACTGTTGTTAAGATTGCATTTACTCCTCTTCTACTTGCTCTCGGATCGCTTACATTGATTGTCCCTTCGAATTCCGTTAACAATTCTCGAAGTTTTGCTTGCATCGTTTCTGTCTGGTCACTTTTACTTGCTGCATTGATAAAAAGTTTCCATCCGCCCTGCGTTAATATAAACGGTACTAATAATTTGTTAATTATATCAGTGATGGTAAATACGTTTTCGTCTTACGTATATTTTGGCATTCGTTTTTTATACAGGCCGATCATGTTATAAATTAGATAAGCAATACCTACCATATATCGACTAGAATTATCTGATCGTTTTACTAATTGTTCCACAATTGATATCATTTCTGGGACGTTTCTTAAAGTCATTCTCACTTTGTTATCCATAATTTTAGTTAATATTGGCCTCAAGATAGCCCATAATTGCTTTGCTTCCGGTTGGATGTTTTCTCTCCTCAATACTCTTTTTATTTCCGGATTAGCCAAAGCTGATACATCTGATACCAATTCGTTTATCTATTGCGTTCCCTGTTCTCTCGTGGACATTTTGCGCTGCACTTGTTTTGCCACTTAGTTGAGTTTCTCTAATTTTATTTTCGTGTTCTCGTTTTGTAATTTTTCTTTTGATTTTGGCTTGGGTTCTGCTCGATTTACCTTTGGTCTCTCTCTCGACTTACTATCCATCATCGTTCCGGCTTCTTTTTGATCTGGTTGTTTGTTGGCTAATTTTCTCGATGTCGTAGCTCCTTTATCAGCAATCCAATTACTTCATTCGTCCGTAGTAAGTATACCTTTGCTGATTCCTTGTCGTACGTTTTTCATATCTGTTTATATAAATTTTATTTCAAATAAAACTAGCTCAGGAGAGCCAGTGTATCCTTTTAAGAGGAAAAGTCTGACCTTCTTTATTTGCCAGACTATATCAGCTTTGGTTTGGTTTTTATAAGCTTCAGTATCATCAGTCCGGTTGTACCAATCGAGCAAGCACTGCTCCATCTCCATCTCCCTCTCCATCTCCAGCTCATATTCTGATTTCTCCAAACGTGTCTTTCACTCGTTAAATATTTATAAAAATAAAACACCTCACTCATTTTGAGGACTTCAAAAAAAACAAAGACAACAAATACATAATATCAAAAATTATAGTACAAAGTAAACGTTAACTACTAAAAACAAACAATGAGATAAAGGTGCTTAACTCACAAACTACAAGCAACTAAAGTAATTAAATAATAAAGCACGTAAAAAACATGAAATACTAGCCAATTTGTTACTTTAAACATTTGTATATAAGAAGGGTTTTAAATAAGATACTCATCATTCAAACACTAATAACCAAAGTTAAAATTTTTGATGTAACTATACATCAATACTAAAACACATATTTAAAAGGGAAAATTTTAAAATAGTAAATGGTACTTGGTTTAAATATAAATAGAAACTTTGTAAATAGAAGATATTGTAAAAGATTTTAGTTAATTATTTGTTATTAGATACATGATTCATAAAGATCATGTAGCTTGCTTCTATAGCAGCTTTAATGCATATTCTCGCTAGCGCATTTGTCTCCTCTTCTCCTAGTCCTAATTGTTGTAGGTATTTATTATTTTCGCTATCCCAAGATCCTAAAGATCCGACAATAATTGTGTAAACCGCAGCTTTGCAGTTGTTATTTTTACTTGTCTCAATTGCTATGTCCCTAAATTTGTCTAAGTATAGCTTGCGTGCATTTAGAAAATTTATAGTGTCATCGTAACGCACTTTAATATTAACTAGTGATAGTTTTGTTTTATTTTTATGAGTGGTTTTAATTATGAGGTCTGGTCTGAGGGTTGTAACTACATTCGGAGGGGGCTTTTCAATATCTATATCGCATTTTTTATTTGCAAAAAAATTGTGTACTATTTCTAGTACATGATTATGTTTGTTTCTACGCGCATTTTGGGATAAGGTGCAATGGTTCAGGATATGTGCTTGTGTTTCCCATTGTATCCCACATAGTCTAAAGTTAACATATTTTTTGTCCCTATGATTCGACGGGTTGGAGTTCAAGTTTAAACTATTGTTTCTTACTTTTATTAAGAAAAAGTACTGATTGTCGCTTAATGTTGTGGATTTAATTAGGTGTTTTGAGAATTGACTTTTCCCAGCCATTTCAGCTATGTCCCTGGTGTATCATCTTATACCACTCAAGAGCATACCATTCGTCAGTGAGAATGTGCATTATTTTTGAGGCATTATCAATATTGTCTTTATTGATTTCAGCCTTAAAATTGTCTTTGTAAATTTCTAATTTAAAAATATTATCTATATAAGTTAATTTACATATAATGGAAAATTTGATTTTAAGTCTATATACAGACTTTTTAAATTTTAAAAACATACAATGTTTACCTGGTTTCTCGCATTCCATGTCCTCATTTAGCCATCTCATCGCAGTACCCATTTCTTTATCTAAATTATTAAATCGGGCCTTTATACATTCCAGGAGCTCACCCTCAATAAAATTTCTCATTGCCAGATCATTCGACTTGAGCAATCTCGTTAGTTGTATAATACTTTGTATGAGATATTCGTCTATACTTGGAACAATACCTAAACCCCCCATAGAACTATGCGCATATATAAAATTATTATTAATATTCTGATGTACATCCCCAATTGCATTTTTAATTAGTCTTTTAATTTTTTGGTCGAAACCTAGTTGCTTAAGTCTTTTGTCTACTATGCGGTTCCTATCACAGTCCAGTATCATGTGTTTAACAGTGCAAGTACGAAAAGGAAAGATTAATCGAGAGTGTATGCTAGTTTTATAAAAAAATAATTTTTTTGAAGGGTGAAGATCAGAAGAAAAGTTAGCTTCGGCATCAGTAAGGGCTTTCTCAAGGATGTTATCAATATTATGGTTACCTTTACCCCCAATTCCTACCCCTAGGTATTTATAGATGTTATTCTCATTAATAATAGGTATAATTTCATCATATATTTTTAAGGGTTTTTCCTGGTGGTTCCTTTGGTTTTCAAAAAATCCACATTTGGTTGGTCTAAATTTTAATTTAACAGCAGAGGTATATTTTATAATGTCATTCAGAATTTTAGCAATTTTGATACGGATATCAGAGATGAGTACAATGTCATCAGCATAAGCTAGTATACTGATGTTATAATTACTTATTAAGAGGGGATGGTCTTTCAGAATATTAGTAATAATAAAGTTGATTGCCAGACAAAAAAGTGTCATGGACATAAGGCATCCTTGTTTAACTCCATTGTTTATTGGAATGTTTTTAGTTGTGATGTCTCCACATTCATAATATGTATTACAGCTACTATACATATTTTTTAGAAGTTTCAGAGTAAAATTATTAATACCCATATCAGTAAGGACACTCCAAATAAGATCTGCAAGATCCAACCATACAATATTTATACTAGTACCCATGCGCACTGCTCTTTCATTAATTAGTAATAAAACAGAATTGTGCTCCGCACACCCATCCCGATACCCACTCGCTTTTTGATTTATATTTATAAGGTTACCCAGCTTTATCCATTCAAGAAGTCTACGGTTAATAAGAGTTGCAAATAAACGATAAGAAGTGTCCAAGATTGCTAGCGGCCTCCATGAAGAAAGATCGTGACTGTTATTCTCGTTCCCAGGTTTAATTATTAATTTAGTTTTAAAAGTTTTCCATTTTACTGGGTAATAGAGTTATATAATATATTATTAAAAAGTGAGCAAAGGATTGAAACATTTGGGTCAATTTTTTTCCAGTCAAGATAAGTAATTTGGTCTTTACCAGGAGAAGAAGATAATGCAATATTAATTGAATTATTGAAGATTTTCTTCATGATCATTTTATGTTTAATATTAAAGTTAAAACGTAATCTAAAGGTTAATTCGATTTTCTTTTTAATAATAGTAGGAGGGGCTTTTAAAAAGGATTTTTTTTATTTTATGTTTATTGGGAAAATGCATTCATGAATGCGGTCAATTTCAGCAAATCCCTCATCCGGATTTTCTGAGTTATTATTTTGTAAGATTTTAATATTATTTAGTAAATCACTGTATTTTATAATACTATCAATAGGTGCCCTATCTATCAATACGTTGTTAATAACATTATCTAATCTCTTTCTAATCTCAGGTATAATAGGAATAGTAATAGTAATATGATTTATAGATATACATTGTATAATATGGCAAATATAAAACCACTTTCATTAGGGTTTGCGCATATAGGATAGTTTAATTCTGTTAAGTTAATATTTAATGGGTATATAATGTATTGTATATTAATAGCGACGTTTATGAGGGTATGGGCAATTTTATTATGTTTTAGTAAACTGCTGGGGCTTAACGGATCAATTATTGTTGCAAATGCCTTTAGTTTGTTCAGATAAAAAATAATATAACATACCTTTGAGGTTTTAAAGGAAAATTTATTTCTGTCCAGCTTGGATATTGATTAAATGGGAAGGTTTCAAAAAACGTTTTAAAGTTAGATTGGATTAGGGCTTTGCAGGTATAAGTTTGTACTATAATTGAGGACTTAGTGGCAACGAATGCATGCAAAAAAAATTGATAGAGTGTTGATCTAGTCAATCATTTCCAATGTCTTTTGTGGACAACGGTATATTATCAGGTATTGTTTTTGTTTTATCTTCGATCAAATAACCCCTATATATTTGGTCAACTACTTGTTTAACCAATATCCTCTGATTTTCTTTCATCAGAAGTTCTTTCGCATTTATTAATTGTGGTTAAATTTTGTTTTCGAATATTAGTTTAATGTCCTTTAGGATCTCTTCTAATTGCTTCTATTGTCGATTTTTTTCGAGTGATAAAATATTGATGTTTTTCGGCCATATAATTTCGTTTACCAAGTGCATACCTGCTCTGATTTTCCAATCGTTGATATATAATTGTTCATTTTTTCAACGGTTTCCCATTTTTCTTGTACCCATTGGTACATTTCGTCAGTATTTGTTATTATTAGCTGGATTATTTGCATCGAAATCTCTGGATGTTTGAATTTAATTTGATATTTTTCCGCGTTCACTTTCTTGAGCTCCTCTTTATATTCTGAAATAAAATTTTTCCATATCGCTGTTAATACACCCCTTTCGAGTTGATGAGCCTGGGCTACTAGCTTTGTAAATTTCTCGAATGTTATTTTTTCAATGAACTGCTTGTGGCATTTGACTTCGTATACTATTTCATATACATCGGCCAGTAGTTCCCATTCACCGGCATTTGTTTTCATTGATTTTGTTTCGTCAAAATTATCTTCATCGCTAGTTTGTGAAGTTTTAATTCGTCTGATATTATTGCATGATTGGAATAGTTCGCCTCCCAAACTGCTAATTTTACTCATTTCGTCTTCCAGATCCGTTTGTCCGTCTTTTAATTGTCTCAGCATATTGATTTTTAATATTTTTTTTGGCTTCTCATCGCTTATAGAATTGCACCATCTTTTAGTTATGGCCCATTTCTTTTCTAATTTTTGTTTGACTTGTTCATCTGTTAGTGTTTTGTCTTCTTTTCGGATTTTTTCTTCTAATTTCCGTAGTAGGACCCTTTGGATTCTATTTTTTGTAGCTATAACATCCTTTGAAGGTTTTTTTTATTATTTTCGTCTCGTCGTTTTGAATTTCTTCAATTTTCATTTGGATTTCTTTAATTTCTCGTCTTTTCTCTTTTTTCTCTTTGATGAATTCTTGGATTCGTTTTATTTTCTCTTCGCTGGTCATTCTACCCATTTCATGTTTTATTTTATTTTCTGGCATTGCGTTATCGTTATCACTCGTTTTGTCACTGTCGTTGTTCACAACACACTGCTCCGCAGTGTGAATTTCGTTTTCATTTACTGCTCTCATCATATTTATGCGTTTCGTAGTTCCGTTTCAGCTTTTCAATCTTGCTTGGATCTCTTTCGCCTTTTCCATTTGAAGTCTTTGCCATTCTGCTCTCTGTTGTTCTTGATTGACATTTATTATCTGCTCTCGGACATCTCCGTTGTTCTGCAGCAGGTTTATGCGTTGTTGTTGATTATTGCCTTTCATTTGTTGTATTTCGTTTCGCAGTCTTTCAACTTCTTGCATCAAATTGATTTGTACGCTTGGATTTGCATGGTTTGGTCCAGGTGGATTTGATTGTATTTGATGTAGGCAATTCCTTGAAATATGCTCCACTTGATTACATGTGAAGCTAGTTATTATTCTTGGTTCGCCATTAACACGAGTTATTCGGAATTTTTCGCATAAATTGGCAATTTCAAGTACTTTGTCCATTGTTTGTGGTTCTTGACATCCCACGCCTGCTCTAATATCCTCGTGCTTTAGTCCTTTTATGAATACTGAGACTATTCTTTCCTCCGGTACTTTCTCTTCACCAAAGGCTTCTCTTGCTAATCGTTTTAGTTCACACGCAAATAGCACGTTTGATTCGTTTTGTTTCTGCCTTCAGTGTAGAAATCCCAACATCTTTCGATTGAGCTCTTTTGCGTTTCCGAATGTGTTAATTAGTAACTCTTTATTCTCGTTCCAAGTTTTATGTTTGCTTTGGTCTCGTTTGGCTTCTACAATGTTGGTGATTATGTCTGATCACGGTTCCTGTATAGAAATATTTAGCTTGTAATACATCAGTAACATATATGAATTAATAATCAAAAACAACAACAAAATTCTAATTAATATTATTTTATATACATCATTTGATCTTTTACTACCTTATTATTTTTGGTTACATCAAGCCTGTCTCGTTATCTCGTTCCCTCTTGATCAAAACTATTGATTTATTAAATTCCTTCCATTATTTCGGTTTTTGCTCTTTACTTTTGTATGAGACAGCCTTGATCAAGCGATAATTGCGATCACATTTTGATTTTAATCGTTTACCTTTATTCCAATTAATGAGGCTATTAAAAGTACTAATACTAATCATAATAAACATTTTAGTAATAATGATAATAATACTTATCATAATGACGATACCTTGTTTGTAGTATTATTAATTATACTAATAATAATAATAATAATAATAATAATAATAATAATAATAATAATAATAATAATAATAATAATAATAATTATAATTATAATTATAATTATAATAATAATTATACTAATAATAATTATACTAATAATAATTATACTATAATATTTTTACCTCAAGATTATAAAATATAATTGAATAATTATAAATTTGAATAAACGTTTCAAAAAAATTAAAACAGTTAAATATGAGTTTATGTTTCCTAATTATTCGATCTTTTCCCCTAAAACAATTTCATAATCCCGGTTAAGAGTGCACTGCCAAACTCGTTGTTGTTTAATGTTTTCGCTCGATTTTTCCAACAAAACTAATTTCTAATCCCGGCTGAGCCCCCAAAATTATGCTGGGCACTGATGGGTAATCAAAAATGTTAATACATCCTAAGGGTTAACTACTTCCCACCCAGCGCCTGCATAAGAAGTTTAACCGCTAGCCACCCGTCAAAAACTTACGTTGGTACTGAGTGCTAGTGGGTTGAATATTAGCAAAGGGTGAGCCTCTTTTCAAAGACTGCAAATGCCCTAATATTCAGTTGGGTTCGCGTGCTGTCGTAGAAGACATCGTGCTCTGATTTTAACGATCCCAGCTCTCATGTATTTCTTAAGTTTAGTTTCTGAAATTTTATTAAAACATTCTTTTTAGGGATCTAATTACACTATCTGGATGAAGGAAGAGATGGGGACGCACATATTTTACCCGCATTCAATTTTTGGGGAAGGTATCTACAACAGTGCTTGTAAGCGTAACACTGCCCAACGCAGTAGGAACTTTGTTGGGGACACCCTAGGTTACCCCATAATCCTCATAACCGAGGACTATAACAATAAGGTTATTACTTGCTATAATAATAAATATATCATCATTATAATATCCCTAGTAATCGACGCGTTCAATAAAATGATTAACTGTAACAACAATAAAAAAAAATTCCCAAAGTAATAATAATAATAATAATAATAATAATAATAATAATAATAATAATAATAATAATAATAATAATAATAATAATGTACTAATAACAATACAATTTTTTTTAATAGGCGCTGCACATTTACTCATAAGATTTATAATAATACTTCTAAAGTTTTAAAAGTATGAATATTAATTATATTCATAATAATAATAATAATAATAATAATAATAATAATAATAAAAATAATAATAATAATTCTTATAATAATTATAGGTATAATAATAATAATAATAATAATAATAATAATAATAATAATAATAATAATAATAATAATAATAATAATAATAATAATAATAATAATAATATTATTATTAATAATCCTGATTTTCAAGAATTTAAAATTCGTCCCTAATCTTTCTAAAAGAACTATACTATAATCCTTAAAATGTTAATTTATTGGTGTTAAAAAATAGGATTAATTAATTTAATTAACTATGTAGTAAAGTATAAAATTTTAATTCATATAATATAATTAACATTAGTGTATATAAAAATTTCTTATTTTATATTACGGGTTCTCACCATGACCCTTAAAAATCAAGAATGTAGGATATATTTTAATATATACTATATTGCTTATTATTAATTTAAGAATAACTTAAATTTATTTCATTTCGTTTGCCATTTATTGCCAGGCAACTTATTATAGGATTTACAATTATTATAATCAAAGTAAGTATCGATTTTTTGATACTTTTAATTTAACTTTTTTAGGTAATTTAGAACTTTTCCGGCGAAGACGGTCTTCTCTGTAAGAACAGCAAACACTGGCAACTGTGGCATGGTAATTTCATTATTTTAAACTTAAATTAATTAGGATTCAGATTGTAGACTCCACCAGTTCCCCCACTATACGATATAACGCAATTCGAATGCCCTCGCAACTTTCATGATTATTCAAATTAATGTACATCTTTTGGAATTTACGGACTTACACCATCAACATAATTTTATTTTGTTTTCAAAATGGATAAATTTTTGCGCCGTTCCTTGTAATTCTCTATATTTCAATTTTCAAATAAATAATTTTATGGTTTTGATTTTTAATGATTTCTGCATTGCTTTTTTGCTAAATAAATGTATGAATTAGTTTTTATTAATTTTCGTTGTCACAAATTCTTAATGGTGAGGTTAATAACAATAATGTAACAATAATCATAATAATAATAATAACGGTAATGAAATAATAATAATGAAATAACAATAACGATGATAATAATAATAATATTATTAATAATAATAATGAAATTAATAATACAATAATAATAACAATCAGTGGTAATAATAATAGCTATAATTATATTAATAATAATAATAATAATAATAACAATAAAATTAATAATAATAACAAATAAAATTTAAAGAGAATGCTCATATTAAAAAATTGATTAATTTGAGAAAAATATTTGGGATTTCTAAATTTAGTGTGGAGAATACTGTGATAAATTTGAGTAAAATAGTGTTGAATGATGATGAAGAGCGTGTTTTAAAATTTGGTCCAAATCACTGTATTAAGAATCGCTTGGATGAAACAAAATTGTGTGCAAAAATTGAAAGTTTATATTTTCATATAGCCCGATCGATGAAAGGCATTAATGGTAATTATGTGAAGAGCTCGTTAAGTGCAAGTACGATGGAGTATATCGATAAAAACAAAAAGCAGAATATTAGGGATTTTATGACTTTAAAATACTTAGCTAAAAAAAATATAAATATCTGTAAGTTTGACAAAGGAAATGGGATAGTCATTCTTGACCATGATGTGTATGTAAATAAGTTGAATGATTTGTTAAATTCTCCTCAGTTTGTGAAATTGCCAAAGGGTCGGAAGAATGGAAAATTACCTCCTCTTAAGGATGAAGAGTTTGTGCAAAAAATGTTAAATGGTTTTATTGAGAAGAAGCTTATTGATGAAGAGGTAGGTAAGTCTATTCGTCCAATAGGATCGCAGCCAGCTAAACTATATGGGCTACCAAAAATCCATAAAGATGGTGTACCTATGAGACCAGTTTTGTCGATGGTTGGTACTGCCCAGTATAAAATAGCAAAGTTTTTAGATGGATTATTAAAACCATTAATGCGATCAGAGTTTGAATGTAAGGATAGCTTTGAGTTTGTTTCTTGTATTGCAAAGCTACAAAAACGAAGTATGAATGATGTTATGGTTTCGTTTGATGTTTGTAGTTTGTTTACGAATGTGCCACTGGTTGAGACAATTGACTTATGCTGTGCGTTGTGGAATGAAAATGATTCGGAACATCACATTTTGGATAGAAGGGCATTTCGAAAACTTCTTGAGTTTGCTACTTCAAATGTCAATTTTCTTTTCAATGATGAATGGTATCAACAAATAGATGGAGTCGCTATGAGTTCCCCTTTAGCACCAACGATGGCATCAATATTTTTGGCTAGTTTGGAAAAGAAAATTGCTTCTTTCCAATTTGAAAAACCTTTTGTTTATAAAAGGTATGTGGATGATATTTTTCTTATATTTGAAAACCAGAAACATGTAGAACCGTTTTTGCAGTTTATGAACAGTTTACATAAAAACATTGTATTCACATGTGAAACGGAGAGAAAGTCATCAATTGCGTTTTTGGATTTGTTAATTCAACGCAAAGATAAACAGTATGAGACAGAGATTTATAGAAAACCAACTGATACTGGTCTTTATACTTCTCCAGAAAGCTTTTGTGAATTTAAGTATAAGAGAAATATGGTGAAAGGATTGATTTATCGTTCATGGGCTTTATCTTCTACTTTTGCTAATTCGGTAAAAAGTGTTGATAAATTGGTTGAGTTGTTGATAAAGAATGGATATTCTAAATCATTTTTTTGTTAATGATAAAAGAAACTGTTGATAAATTGATTAAAAATCCTAAGGATCCATGTTGTGGAAAGTCTGAATGTAATTTGTCGGATGGGTGTGAATTGAGTGTTGATCTGGGTGATTGTAAAAATGGATATAAAAAAATTGAGCCTAAATATGTGTTAGTATTGCCGTACTCTGAAGGCTTTACAAATTATAAGAGGAAGTTGGGTAAACTGATAGGAAATTTAGAGTATAAGATCGTCTCTAATTCGTGTAAGGTACGCAATATGTTTATTAATAAATCAAAAACTCCGGTTGGATTGTGTTCTGATCTCGTTTATCAATTTACATGTAATGGGTGTAATGCCACATACATTGGAGAGACTTCCCGTCATCTCTGTACTCGAGTTCTAGAGCATTGTCGATTGAAGGGTTTGACCAATATTAGTGAACACAATAGAGGCTGTAAAAGTGATATCGGAATGTCTGATTTTAGAATTTTGTTGAGAAGTTTTAATAGTTATTGGGAACGAGTGATATGTGAAGCATTGCTGATAAGGTCATTGGATCCAAAGATTAATGTGCAGAGTGCTGTGACTACGAATGTTTTGAATGTTTTTAAATAGTTTACGTATGTTAAATCATGTTTGTTTTTTTAATATTATTAAAATAATTGAAAATTTTAAATTGCATTAATTTTTAAAAAATTAGAATATAAGTAAAAAATTTAAAATTTAAAATTAATTTAAAATATATTTTTAAAAATATTTATTTATTAAAAAATTAAATTAATAAAAAATAATTTGTTTAAATTAAATGTTAATTCATAATATTTTTAGTTGGTTTTGAGTACCTGAAGATGATAGCTGTGCTATCGAAATATATCTCTTCCATTGACTTCGTCTATCTTTCAAGGTTCTAAAGTCGACTGAAAAGGTATTTTTCCGTATAATTTTGCTGTTTCTGAGGAAGTTCTTGAGACTACTTATGAGTTGCCTCCAATCTGGACGCAGCAAAACTGTAGGGCTTTGCGTGATTATATGTTAATTTACCTTAAACTTGATGTATTCCTCCTTGCGGACTATTTTCAACAATTCCGTGCCAATGCTATTTTTTACAATGGTCTTGAACCTCTAAACTTTTATGGAATTCCGGGTATGTCATGGGCTACAGCGCTTATGACATTAACGGAACCCACTGAACTTTTACAGGACATGGAAATGTTCAATTTTTACGAAGGTGGAATACAGGGTGGGTTACATTTGTTAACAAACATTACATTGCTGCTTCGGAGGATACAGAATTATTGTACATAGATATAAATAATCTGTATGGTTGGGCTCTCAGCCAAAGTCTTCCTTACGCTGATTTTACTTGGGTGTATGATGGTTTGGATGAGGTTTTGAGTGAATGTGCGAATGTTGTGGATATTGAAATCCTTCCATATGGATATACTATGGAAGTTGATATCGAGATTCCAGATTATTTACATGATTTTTTAAATGACTTTCCGATTGGGTCGGAAAAGATGTGCCCACCAAATACAAAAGTTGAGAAGTTAATGCTAACGCATTATCCTAAGAAGAACTATGTTCTTCATTGGAGGCTTCTCAGGCTTTATCTTTCTCTCGGGGCTAAGGTTACATATATACATAGAGCTATTAAATACAAGCAAGCTCCTATTTTTAAACATTATATCGATAAAAACACTAACTTGCGTGCAAATGCAGTTAGTGAATTATATAGAGATTTATTTAAATTGTATAACAACAGTCTATATGGTATATCTGCTGAGAACCTTAAAAAGAGGATGAATTTGCGATTATGTAATTCAGCTGAAAAGTTAATTACATATTCGTCAAAACCGGCATTTAGAAAAACAATAGAGATTACTGATGATCTTTTTGCCGCTCATCTTAATAAGGACTCAATATGTTTGTATAGACCTAGTTATATCGGTCAATCAGTTCTAGATTTATCCAAACTACGGATGTACCAGTTACAGTATGTTGAGTTACAAAAATATTGTGATATTTATAATTGTGATATCAATCTAGTAGCGGGTGATACAGATAACTTCTTTTTGGAGATAAAAAATTTAAAATTAGAAATTTTATTAAAAGCGATGATTTCGGATGACCTATTAGACACATTAAATTATGATCCTTCTCATCCTTTATATTCTAGACGACTTGACTCGGTTATAGGCAAGTTCAAGGATGAGAGTAAAGGGTTAGGATATAGCGAGTGGGTTTTCTTGCGCCCTAAATGTTATAGCTTGCTAGGAAGTAAATCAACAATGCGAGCTAACGGTGTAAAATTACCGGGTACCGACATTAAACACCAATCATATTTGCATTGTTATAATAACAATACTATTATGTCGGTACCTCAAACTAGGATAGGAACCCGAAATTACCAGCTGTTTACTTTTAAAAATTCTAAAATAGCATTAAATAACCATGACGATAAGAGAGCTTCAGTAGGGAAAAACTCGAGTTTTGCATATGGTCATTATAGAGGAGTTGATGTCCTTGATGTTGACGGTAATATAGTAATGCCTGAAGCCGATCCTGCAATTCTCTATGAACAATTTGAAGAAATATTTGACAATATAATAGATATTTATTGATCAAATTTGTATGTAAAATAAAAATTGTGAAAATTTCTCTTTGCTATTTTCATTTGTTATAATTTATTTGTTAAAAATTTCATTTTAATAATATTTTTATAATATTTTCATGACAAATGCCCAGCGTGAAGAAACGTGAAATATAACTTTATATTTGTTTGACGTGTAAAAAATTTTTTATGTATTTATTATTAATAATTCATTGATTTTTTATGTAGTTGTTTTTTTTATGTAGTTGTTTTATTATATATATATATATATATATATATATATTAATAAATAAATAATTAAATAAATTTGGCAACGATTTAATTAAACGATAACGCCAATAAAAAACCTTTCTTACGATATATTTCGACAGCACAGCTATCATCTTCAGGTACTCAAAACCAACTAAAAATATTATGAATTAACATTTAATTTAAACAAATTATTTTTTATTAATTTAATTTTTTAATAAATAAATATTTTTAAAAATATATTTTAAATTAATTTTAAATTTTAAATTTTTTACTTATATTCTAATTTTTTAAAAATTAATGCAATTTAAAATTTTCAATTATTTTAATAATATTAAAAAAACAAACATGATTTAACATACGTAAACTATTTAAAAACATTCAAAACATTCGTAGTCACAGCACTCTGCACATTAATCTTTGGATCCAATGACCTTATCAGCAATGCTTCACATATCACTCGTTCCCAATAACTATTAAAACTTCTCAACAAAATTCTAAAATCAGACATTCCGATATCACTTTTACAGCCTCTATTGTGTTCACTAATATTGGTCAAACCCTTCAATCGACAATGCTCTAGAACTCGAGTAAAGAGATGACGGGAAGTCTCTCCAATGTATGTGGCATTACACCCATTACATGTAAATTGATAAACGAGATCAGAACACAATCCAACCGGAGTTTTTGATTTATTAATAAACATATTGCGTACCTTACACGAATTAGAGACGATCTTATACTCTAAATTTCCTATCAGTTTACCCAACTTCCTCTTATAATTTGTAAAGCCTTCAGAGTACGGCAATACTAACACATATTTAGGCTCAATTTTTTTATATCCATTTTTACAATCACCCAGATCAACACTCAATTCACACCCATCCGACAAATTACATTCAGACTTTCCACAACATGGATCCTTAGGATTTTTAATCAATTTATCAACAGTTTCTTTTATCATTAACAAAAAAATGATTTAGAATATCCATTCTTTATCAACAACTCAACCAATTTATCAACACTTTTTACCGAATTAGCAAAAGTAGAAGATAAAGCCCATGAACGATAAATCAATCCTTTCACCATATTTCTCTTATACTTAAATTCACAAAAGCTTTCTGGAGAAGTATAAAGACCAGTATCAGTTGGTTTTCTATAAATCTCTGTCTCATACTGTTTATCTTTGCGTTGAATTAACAAATCCAAAAACGCAATTGATGACTTTCTCTCCGTTTCACATGTGAATACAATGTTTTTATGTAAACTGTTCATAAACTGCAAAAACGGTTCTACATGTTTCTGGTTTTCAAATATAAGAAAAATATCATCCACATACCTTTTATAAACAAAAGGTTTTTCAAATTGGAAAGAAGCAATTTTCTTTTCCAAACTAGCCAAAAATATTGATGCCATCGTTGGTGCTAAAGGGGAACTCATAGCGACTCCATCTATTTGTTGATACCATTCATCATTGAAAAGAAAATTGACATTTGAAGTAGCAAACTCAAGAAGTTTTCGAAATGCCCTTCTATCCAAAATGTGATGTTCCGAATCATTTTCATTCCACAACGCACAGCATAAGTCAATTGTCTCAACCAGTGGCACATTCGTAAACAAACTACAAACATCAAACGAAACCATAAAATATGTGTTAGTATTGCCGTACTCTGAAGGCTTTACAAATTATAAGAGGAAGTTGGGTAAACTGATAGGAAATTTAGAGTATAAGATCGTCTCTAATTCGTGTAAGGTACGCAATATGTTTATTAATAAATCAAAAACTCCGGTTGGATTGTGTTCTGATCTCGTTTATCAATTTACATGTAATGGGTGTAATGCCACATACATTGGAGAGACTTCCCGTCATCTCTGTATTCGAGTTCTAGAGCATTGTCGATTGAAGGGTTTGACCAATATTAGTGAACACAATAGAGGCTGTAAAAGTGATATCGGAATGTCTGATTTTAGAATTTTGTTGAGAAGTTTTAATAGTTATTGGGAACGAGTGATATGTGAAGCATTGCTGATAAGGTCATTGGATCCAAAGATTAATGTGCAGAGTGCTGTGACTACGAATGTTTTGAATGTTTTTAAATAGTTTACGTATGTTAAATCATGTTTGTTTTTTTAATATTATTAAAATAATTGAAAATTTTAAATTGCATTAATTTTTAAAAAATTAGAATATAAGTAAAAAATTTAAAATTTAAAATTAATTTAAAATATATTTTTAAAAATATTTATTTATTAAAAAATTAAATTAATAAAAAATAATTTGTTTAAATTAAATGTTAATTCATAATATTTTTAGTTGGTTTTGAGTACCTGAAGATGATAGCTGTGCTATCGAAATATATCGTAAGAAAGGTTTTTTATTGGCGTTATCGTTTAATAATAATATTAATAATAATAATGACAATAATAATATTAACAATGATACTAATAATATTAACAACATTAATGATAACAATGACTCTGAAGAACCCTAGTAAAGATAAATTTGGGTTATAAGAATTATATAGGGCATAAACAATAATAATAATGGTATCTATACTATTAAGGATGATTATGAAATGATAAAATATACAATACTAATGATAATAATAATAATAATAGTTTTTATGAACATTAAGGTAATGATTAAAGACTGATATGAAATTAAGATAAAGTGGGTTTAATTTATACAGTTCGCATGGCGACCCCCGTTTCAAAAATACTTTTGGTGGGTTACAGGGTTTCGTTATTTGTTTAACTCGTCTTATTGTTGCCCTAGTAACGCCATACAAAATGTTTCTAGCTACCACTCGGCACCCGTTGCTAGGCAACGTTGGAAATGTGTTCGAGTGGGTGAATTGTCCCCAAAAAGTGAGCATTATTACTAATACTGTAATTGCTCGGACAACCCTCGAGTTCACGAGCTGTCGATAGAAGACCTATGCTCGCTTTATTCTGTTCCTTGTGTAAGAAAGTTTAAGATCGGATTTATGTTGACCGTTGGAGATGGAACGATGGTTTGGGGATGCGGTACGAGTATTCATGATGATGACCTTATGCAAATCGTAACTTGGAATTAAATTAACAGTGAATACAACTTATTTATTCAAATCAGCAATGAAAAAAATATATATAACATTCATGGGCTAATGTGATGGACTCGGTGGTCGTGCGGCTCGGCGTCGGGCACGCTCCTTGCGACCCGGCCGACGATTTCTTGATGGAATGGTGGACTGAGTCGTAGATTGTGTTACATTATTGTGGGGATCTCTATACGGCAACTGTGACGGGGCGAAGACAAGCGGGTACGTTACCGCTTGCCCCTCACGACAGACTGCTAGGGCGACCTCCAACCCCCTGATTTGAGTGCGGAGGCTCTGATTGAGCTGTCGCTCCTCCGCCCAACCCTTTTGAGCTGCCGTGAGCCTGAGGTAGAGGGCCTTCGTCCTTTTCGGGTTCAACCAGGTTGCCTTGATTTGCTGCACCTCCTGAGTTATCTGGACTATTTGGCTAAGTAGATTTGCATTTGCACTTCTAGCGTGATCTAATTCGGTTTGTAGAACTTGGACAGTTGCCATTGCTACAATAAACAAAAATCTTTAAATTTCTTTATGGATTTAAATAAATAACATTATGATTATTACAAACATAGTTATAAGAATGAAATCCATTCACGGAAAAAGACTAAGGCGAACGACATTTAAGAATTCTTTAAAGTTCAATCACATTAATAACACAACTTATTGTTTATGTCCTTTGTTCGAAGAATCAGGGTTCTTTGAAGCGTTTTTTAAGCCCTTCCTCCGGGGAGAAACCTGGAATGGTCGTCGGGTGTTGCGGACCGGTCGAGGGGATGGGTCTCCGCAATACGCCCGACGAGGATGTCCTCTTCGACATTAGCGAGGTACATCCGGGCTTTGACCACGTTTAGGTCAACTTGCTCCTGCACCCTCTCCCATTGAGCGAGGAGGTTCCGCGCGTGGTCGCGGATTTCTTCAGCAGGGTATTGCTGCTCATTTGGCCAACAAAGATCTCTCTCCAAGTCCAATATCCGCCAAGTGGTTGGGTATGGCTTTTTAGGTTGAGGCTCCTCGATGATTGCTGTTGTCGGTCGTGCTCTCTTCTGACGCCATTCATCTGTTACATGGGCGGAGATCCAGTCGAGCGGCATTGGTTCTTCTAAAACATCGTTATAGTCAGATAGTCGGGTATAAGGGAATAAAAGTTAATCTATCCTAATCGTTTTGAGGTCAAATAATATCTGCCGTCGGCTAAGCATTATGAACAATCAATTTGATCTATTCTTAGTGAACCGAACAGCGGGTGATTTGCGCCTTGCACGACCGTTCCTAGAGCTATCCAAATCGTCTGCATAATTTAATAACCGGTTACTCAGGGTTCACGGGAAAATAAAGGTTTGATTATCATTTTTCATACGGGGGGTATTGGTTACTTTAGAAATGTTGTACTAAATTCGTTTTAGATTTATGTAAACTAATTCCTAATGTAAAAGCTGATGAGGGAAATACCTATAGAATTTGTGAAACGGGAATAATGGTTACTAGTTATTCAACAAAAAATCATCGCAATCGCGGATCAAAATCTTTATCCAACAACAGTAAATCTCCTTATGACACTTTACCCCTGAAATCTACGCGGTATTTACTCACTTTTTCTTACACCTTATGTTAATATTTGGGTTAATAGGTTAAATGATAAATATAATGTTGTAATTTAAAATATCAAAATCAACATTTTATTAAATCTAGTTAAATCTTTAATTATTAACGTATATTTCAAATGACGAAAAATACGACGGTTATTTATAAAATGTACGATGCAAATGCATTCAGGTAATTATTCTAACTCATAATCCTCCTACATTTCTTTGTAATTATTATAATAGTTTTAATACAATGCGGTACCTTGTTATGACAACTAAAATTTTTTAATAGAATTTCATTTATAACTTAAAATTTTTGCATCTTTTCTGGAATATGATCGGACAATATTGGTAATTTGCATTCGAACTGCCTTTCAGCAAACCTAGTCGACAAAATTGCAGTCAGGAATATTGAAAATCTCGGTTAATTTTAATTTAGGGCCTAATCTATGAGGGGCAATTAGAATGGTTAAACATTTGAGACGTTAGGGAAATTTAATTAGTCGAAAGAAATTATACAAAACTACCTTGCAAGTTCGACTCTTCTGATAAATCCCTTACGGCTGTATAATCCATGTTATAAGGTAAGAATGATTTTCACAATCAATAATGACCTGGTTGGACTTTCGATATATAATGCGTGTACTTCCGTTATGGTGCAATGGTGAATGAGTTTATCTATCTTAAATCAATTCTCTGCGATCAGAACGATTTCCGGTTTATCGATTTTCAGGTTGGGTTGTTTGATTTTATTTGTTGATAATTAATTTTTCTAATTTTATTTTAGCACGTTAGCCAATTTCATGAAGTTTGCTACAGGTGGAAATGAGTGGGCGATGTTAAATTCGAGTATGTTCACCTTTCCTTATTTATATTATCTACCGTTTATTTCAGAAAATTATGCGATTCGGGTCGACTTTGGCGCATGAAATTTTGACGAAATTCGGAGTTTATTATTCCGAGTACTATGCTGGATCAATTTTAGTCTCTTGGCAGGTTAATGTTTTAATTATTTCGTATAATTTTTATCGACATATTAGGAAATACTTGGAAACTCTACCGATGAATTTTTTGGGATGTAATTTCTTCTCGAAGGGTTCGCGATTTAATACGTTGGAGTTTCATTATGTTCATATCATTGGGATTTCGCAATGGATAATTATTAATCGTCTACTGAAAATGTATGTGGAAGGCGCTTCTTATGCTAAACTGGAATTATTTTAATCCGATATCGGTGGTAAGCCTACTCTCGTAATTTTACTGATTCATGTACTATTAATGTAAATTTATGGTTGGTTCTTTATGTATTAATTGATCTATTAAAATAAATTTACGGTTGTTTCTTTATGCTTTCATCGATTTATGTAATGTTAATATATATTTATATTATCGGTTTTATAGGGTAAATAGTCGTATTGAATATCGGGTTTAGGGTCATCTTTGGGGCTTTTATCGGTAGTTTATGCTATAGCTATTTTTTATTAAAACATTATAGTCAAATTAAATTTATTAAGCACATTTATATCATCAATTTGATTTAGTTTATAATAACGAAGTAATTTTATCTATATCAACGATTTCATGTTAATTTATTCCCCGTACCCTTTCCCTTTAATAAACCTTAGACGCATTTTATGTTTATATTACAATTAATGAGTGCCTACTGGACTACTCGGTGTGGTAATTTTGAGCCGTGTGTAAAATAAATTAGGTCGATTTTACAGAAATGAGAAACGAGGAAGTAGCCAAAAGACTCCTTCCTTATTTCTCGTTTCTTCTATAAGGGATAATATTGACGTTCCAACCCTGCGTTCCGCACGCCGGGTCTTCACGGGCACAGATCATTGGCGATTTTCCACGCTCTTACACGAGTCTGAGTTATGTGTTGATTTTACTGACTTGCGATATGTGTTGGCTGTGGGCCGGAAAATTTCGACAGATTAATTTTATTAAAGGTATAAAACAATTTTGAATATTATAAATATTTATTAATGCATATAACAAGTAAAAACATAAAATTACCATACAATCCATTCCATAAGTAAAATTCATAAAAAAGGTATCTCTCCCCACACCGACATCCAAGCAGAGCTCTACCGAGGTTGCGAGGATGTGACGTGCAGAGAGTTCCAAATAAAACTACTTCTCACCTAAAATTGATTTGACGTTGATTTTTAAAATTCGCAAAAATTTTAGTTCTAAAAATGGTTTTGGTTAAATTTTATGTGAAAATGAATCGGTATTTATACCTATTTTCTGTCCCTAACCTCGCATGTTAATTTTGATGTGGTAAAACAAAATTCGACCTTGTTATTTTCTAGTATATTCTATTCTTTATTTTTATTATTTTTTTAATTTATTTTAATAATTTTTTATTTAGAATTTTTATTGAATTATTACTAATTCAAATTTTTTGGTTTAAGTTTCATTTTCATGAACTTTTATTAATTTATCAAATTTCGGTCGAATTTGTTGGGTTTTCATGTTATGTTTGTATTTGTATCGTGCGGATCTTGTTGCATTTTGTTAATATTTTAATTTATTTTTATGTTTATTATTTTATATTTAATTATCTTTTTCTCATATTTTGTTAGGGTTTAATTGGTGTTTTAATAGGTTTATTTTAAATTTGCATGTTATGTTTGCATGTGTGTTACCGATCCATTTAAACATTTTTCAAGGCCGTTTGTGTTCTGGCCCAACACTTATAAAATTTTCAACGTTGGCATTAGGTTCAACCAAATTATGATGACAGTATTAAAATGATAAAAATAATAATAATAACAATCTAAAAGGCTGAATATAATCATTAACAAATTTATGCTCCTAGAGCTTACTTTGGGATCGTTTTTATTCAGTACTATCGTCTATGATGGATTGTGAAGTAATGTCTTCGAATATCAAAATTGCTCGGAATTTCTTTAGGTGTAATTTATGTAAATTAGCAATCTTATACATTTTAGTCGTCTATCTTACATTTGGCTTTTGGTTTATTTCGTGTACATTAATCTCCTTTATCTCTCTTTCGTTTTCCGTTTGTTGACCTTTATATTTAGACCTTTCCCAGGACCTCAACACTACTCTTTCGAGGGTTGGGCGATATGATTTAGGAAGGGAGAATACTGAGCGGTTCTACCTACTGCCTTCACCACGGGTTCCCCGCTAACCACCGGTTTGATCCGGGGTAACAAAAATTTCATTTTAATCCCTTGTGCGGTTGTAAGCTATGGTGTGTAAGGAAATAAATTTTGAGGATGATCTTTCAGTTTAATCCTCGTGATGGAGGTTCGATAATAAAACGAATCATAAAGCAAATTATTGCGAATGTAAAATAATAAAAAAAATATTTTAATCCAAACTTTATTTTTCATAAAATAAAAAAAAATGTTTTCCGCATTTAACAACAAAACCTTGTCATTTTAATAAAAACCAATAAAACTTCCAATAATAATAATTAAAAATAAAACAAAGGATTACTTTTGTCTTCTTTCCGAAACCGTAAACCGTGATAAATAAAAATAATTTAAAATTTGAACGGTAATACGAGTGTGAGTAAAACAAATTAAAAGAGTAAAGAGTACAAAAAAGTGATTTTTGCTCGACCAGCATTGCCTTATATATCACGATTTCCCTTGTGTGTGTTTTGATAGAGTAAAACAATGAATTTTCCAGAATATTCTAAAATTATAATTTTTTAATTCCTTTTAATTTAATATTAAATTTTTACATTTTTTTGTGTAAAAATTTTATTTAATTTTTATTTATTTTAATTTTCTTTACATTTTCCATTTTTCTTTATAAATTTAAGTTTCCCGCTCAAAAACGCACGCATTATCGTGCTAGTCAAACCAATTTGGGCTTAATCAGTTTTTTCCTAACAAAAAGAAAAATAAACAAAAATAGGAGGCCGACCGAAGAAAGTTAGAAAAAAGATAGACTAAATGCAAAATATCGCGAAGAATACAAAACCTATTAGAAAATACTAATAAATGAAAATTCTTTGAGGCGTGTAATAACCAATGTAATGTTTTATCGTAGATACTAATAATAGAAATAGATTGATTGAAGAAATTAAATAATAACACTTGGCAGAATGTAAATCTTACGTTCCACAAAAAATTATATTTATAAGCTTAACGATACTGTAGGGTTCGTTAAAAAAATATTAACAATTATTATTAAATAGATAATATTCTGTAGTTAAGTATTATTTGGGACGTTTTAGTTTAACTAAAATCAGAAGATCTTCTATCGCTCATTTTTTGAAAACAATGGAATATCAATCTTAGCAGTGGTTGCGACGCAACTCACCTTTGATTAAACTCTAAAGCTGTTAGTGCAGTACAAACGTCACTTAAAGACGAGTATCATCGGGATAAATTAAATGATATAGCTTCGGGTATATGTACAACCAAGACTTTGTATTGTTTTTCTTTAATTATTTATATTTATGTATTGTTTCATTTATTGATTTTAAATCAGCGTGTGTGGCTTTTAATGCTACATTGCAACTGTATTAAAACAATGGAATATGTATTTCAGTTTTTGTTCTACATGTGGGGTTAGTGGTGTGGATGACCTTCACCCCAATCATATAAAATAGTATTTGCTCCCGCCAATGGTTACCCGTTGCTAGGCAACGTTGGTAATGTAACCACTGGTTACATTACCAACGTCCAAAGGTGAGTTCCGATATCAGAACTGCTAAGGGTTAGTCCTATGTCGGTTTCAGCGGACTGTCGTTAGAAGGCCTATGTCCGTCTTCTATTTCAGGTCCCTTTATCACTTTCTATTTAATACTTTTCGTTTCTATATTTATTTACAAACAGTAACATAATAAACTAAACAATTTTTATTTAATGACAAACAAATCAAATTATCATCTGACATGAATTTATCATCTCATTTGGCCACTCCTTGGGCGCGTCTTCGCAACCGCTCGGTTCGACCTGGTCGAGCGTGTGATCTGGGCTTCTTGTTAGCTGATTGGGCTCTTTCTTGGTCGCGATAGGCTAATTGTGCCGGAGCGAATACCAGAGGGTAAGTCACTGCACTTCCCTCCTGGCACGCCGACAAGGCGACCTCCAATCCTTTGATTTGTGTTCGCTGCGCCTGGTTTAACACTCTTTCTTCTTTCCAGCCCTGTTGTGCGGCAGTGAGGCGCTGGTACAATGCTTTCATTTTTTCGGGTTCGGCCCAAGTGGCTTCCAGCTGTTGCATCTCTCGACTCTGTTGTAGGAGTTGTCGGTGCAAGTGCTGATTTTCTCGTCTAAGTTCTTTCAGTTCTTGGTGCAATATTTTCGTGGCTTTCATTTCTAAAATTACAATATTTAAATGATTAGTCGTTTACAATATTGATTCAATCCTATTGATCCTCTCTCTTAATTATTTCTACAATGTATTATCGGCTGCGTCTCATGCGTCTTAGTTGATTGGTGTTAACTCTCTGGTTGGTCCAAGTTTAATGACAAAAACGTTCTATCCTTTCCTATCATTTATTATCTATAAAATATTTAGAAGGTTATTGCAAAAGGAGTAGAAAATTTACATTTCCTTAGTTACACTAATGTCAAAGTAGTTAATTTATAAAACTAAAATTGAATAACCCGTGAGACATAAACATTTATTGTCGTCAAAACTAAAACATATCGATTCAACTCATTCATGACTATTAAAACGTTCACTCCTTCGATTGTTGTGCTTGGGATTCCACTGAGGATGCCTACTTGCATAGGTATGATCGCCTATTTGACAAGATCCGAGTCGATTTCGAAGTGTTGACTGCACGAGTTTCTCCGGTATTACCATTTTAGTCGGTGCTGTCATCTGCGTCAGCCTCGGGTCGTCTAATTCGAAGGACACACCATATTCTGGCGGGAATCCATCAGTGCTCGGGATAGCACCACTGGCGATATCTCTGTTCACTTGAGCTAGTCGTTGTCGGGCCAACACCGCTTTCCGGTGGTACTTTCTTTCTAGCTCTTTCATCTTCATGGCCGCGTATTCGGCTCGCTGGCGGGCTTCTCGTGCTGGATTGTGGCCCGGCTCGCGCTTAATCGCGATACTTGGTAACTCGATCTCTTCGGCTTGGTATTCTGATCTTCTCGGCCAACTGGAGTCTCCATAAGTGGATAACAGATATCCGTTATCCCACAGAACTTGGCGGTATCGAGCGGCAGAAGCGCTCGGGATCTGTAGAGTCACTCGAGAATTGTCACTCCAACTGCCATGCGGGTCTCTGCGATCTAAACGTGAAAATATTTAATTACCAATCATTTTCTCGATGTGCCTGCGCGTGCAAAACATGGGCGTTAGTGATTTATGCTATTTCCACAGAGTATTGGTATGGGTGGATTTTAGTTACGATGAAATTTGAAATGTAGCGTGCGAAATTACCTGATTGTCTCTCTTCACTAGGCATCTGAGTATCATTCCTCGAGATCCGATCTCGTAAAGGGTCTCGAGTTCGAACGCGTCCACTATCGGTATTAGTTGCTTGGTGATTCATTTACGCGGTATGAGATGTGAGTTTCTACTAGGTTCTTTTATATGCGTAAATTATTTGCGAGGGCGGGGTGGGGTGAGTGAACTGACATTTAATTTATTCTTTCTCGCGGTTGAACGTTAATATAATTTTTATACGTTATTTATTGTTTATTATTTTATGCCGATCATTGTTTATTACTCGTTCAGGTCGGCGGTGAAAGTCCATTGCTATTGATCGCTTCATCGTCTTTGTTATCATGATCTTATGTGTTTAACGTCATCGACCTGTCATTCGCGTCGGGTTTTAGATGATTTATTCTGCGATAAACTCAGACTATGACCTGTCTGTAGTTTATTTAGTGTAATAACAATCAAATTGATCTCTATTGATTCTATGGATTAGGATGTGACTAATCTCATTGTTAACTTGATGATTGGAATTTTTGGGTGCTCTCTATCTGAATTGTTGTTCTTATTCGACGTCGGTGCATCCAAGAAGACGCTCTATTACAAGTTGCTCCGGAATACTGTCATTTCTGAAAAAATATTCAATTGTACATGCTGGTCAGGGAGAAACTGCTGGGTTGAATATTTGATGACAGCTATTCGATGAAGAGAATACCGGGGTTTGGAAAGAGTCTAAATCTCTACTCAGATGTTTAGTTGGGTCGTGCTATTGAACTATATGGTTTGCTCTCTTGATTGGAACTTCTGATCTTATTGTTCCCATTAATTTCAGGATATTTCTAATTTTATTCGGGTTTAACGATTCAATATTATTCGTGGGCAAATCTATTACATTCGAATTAACGCGGGTTCTCTCACGAAAGCTGAGCTCTTTTGTTTACATTTGTGAACTATTTGTGATATTTTGCTGTCGTTGATCTATTATCCTTGTGTGCAATTATTAATTTATTTATTCGTGTCAGGTACGGTTAATATGATTATTGTGGTTGTTTCTTATCGGTTATTAGTAGCATAATATTATTATTTAACTCCTTGAATTATCCTTGGGTTCGTGGGTTACATAGTTATTTTTCAATTAGTGGAAAAGGTTCAAAGCTAATCATTAATTTGGTTTATCACTTATCAATGCCTAATGCCTTAATTATTATTACTTTTATGAAATATTAGCGGATCTATATCCTGTCGTGATTTTCTTCCGAATCAGTTAATTCTACTCTATCGTTTGTAGTTTCGTTCATTTACTCCATTTTCTCTGGCTCCTTACTCATCAATCATTTACTAATTTAGATTAGATCCGAGGATAATTCAAATCATTAATACTTATGAAATTTTTCTTGATTTTTATTACGTGAGTATTTAATTTTGGATCATTTTATTTAATTAATTACTATCCTTTGATTACGTTACAAAAGTCTTCTCGTTATAGTATGTTCTGGTCACAAATTTAGTTATGATTTCATCATTTTAATAATTTGTTTGCGTCACGTCTAGTTTAATATTATGGATTCAATTACTTTAAATTAATTTAATTTAATTTCCATTTAGTTATTAAATTTATCTGCATCGCATCGGTTTCGAGTCCCCACTACCCGAGCCTTAATTTTAGTCCTAAGGTTCTTGTGTTCATATTAGATTTTTCGAGTGCCCACTGGACTACTCGGTGTTATCATTTTAGCCGATGTGTAGTTAAATATTTAGGTCGATTTTACGGGAGATGGGTGAAAGAGATCTAGCCAAAAGACTAGTTCTCAATCTTCCCACCGCCCTTATAATGGGTAGAATATTTACGTTCGAGATCCGTCGTTGCGCACGACAGAGCTCTCACGGGCACACACTATAGGCGGAGAAACCGCACTTACACAGTGTGACTAGTTATGTTATGATTTTACTTTCTTGTGTGATGTGTGGCTGTGGGCCAGAAAAATTTCGACTCGTAAAACTGAAGATTCATTTTTCATAATACATATATTTGTTGAGACAATTTCATCATAGTTCGTTCATAGTTCATACATATCAACATACGACAAGAGGTTCCCACACATACGATCAAGTAAAGCTTACATTAAGGTACTTGATTCGCAGAATGAAAACAGTTATCGAGAGTTGCTCCTTTGAATTGCTCTGACAAAAAGTAATTTATTCACTGAGTGAAAAGCATATACTTTTTACTTTGTGAAAATGGATTGGTATTTATACCTGTTCTGTGACCCTAACCTTGCGTGTTATTTTTTATGCGTTAAAACAAAATTTGACCTTGCAATTATGTGTCTAATTTATTTCTAGTTTATTATTATTTTTCGATTTCTTTTACAATTTACTCGTTTATTTTTAATTTCAATCATTTCTGATTAAAATTATTTTATTTTTGTTCGATTTATTCATGAACTCTTTTAATTTTCCGTAAATTGTCACTCTTTCGGTCAAATCTTTTGTTATCGTGTTATTTCTATGTCCATTCGTGCGCATCTTGGTGCGTTTGTTAATATTTTAATTTAATTTTATGTTTTCTATTTTATATGTTAAATTATGTGTTTTTTTCTCGCATTTTTAGGTGTTTATTAGATGTTTATGGGTCCGATTTTGAAATGTGCGTGTTGTGTTTGCGTGCTGTTTCCAATCCATTTAAACAAAAGCTTGTACTGGCCCAACATCCAATATGAATCATTTTTAATTTTTTAAATAACTTTCAGGTTGCTAATAATTTTTCATCCTTTAAATAAATTTCAAATATAACAAATATAATTTACTATATAAATTCATTTTTATTTTGCAATTTAAAATTTCACTTTATTCGGTTTTTCCAGGTTTCACAGAAATGGTAAATATACCAATAAGCCGGTAAACAGTAGAATAATAAATAATAATATAAAACACTATAATTCAATATAATGCTTATCATATGGTGATTCTGATTTATAATTTTTGAAAATTTTTATTGTAATCTTTATGAATACTGTGAAAAAATTATTTTCTGTTCTAAAAAATTTATTTAATCTAAAATAAATTACCATTTGTTTGAATATACTTATTTTTAATATAACCTTGAAAATTGATTCAATTTAATTAGTATAGTTACTAAAACACATTATTATTAACTATTGTATTTGATTTTAAATGAATATATGGGAAACCAAATTGTGAAAGGATTAGAGTTTACTAGCACGGAGTTTGTAGAGTACGATGACATATCTATTGATGTAGATATTTATAGACGAATTGCCTGTCATCGATTTAAAAGTATTGATTATCTTTATTTAATTTGAATTTGATGTGTAATAAATTTTTGAAATTATTCAAATTTACTTGAACTTTTTAAAATATTTTCATTTGTATAGGGAAAGGAGTTTCAAAAAAATTGGAAAAATTGTTTTTCATTCACGGTGTTGGAGGTAGTAGTCATATTTGGCAGAATCAAATAAGTTTTTTCACGAATTTGGTTAGTGAAATTTCCAATGAATTTATGCTTTGACATGTATTTAGGATTATGAAGTAATATTAATAGATTTATTCGGCCATGGATTAAGTAGTAAAAGCAAAGATATCGAAGATTACGAATTCTGTAAATTGTCTAAAGATTGTTTGACTGTATTTGATAGATTTCGCTTGGAAAGCGGTCAAAATAATATTGTTGGTCATTCATATGGGTATTTAGAATTCATTTTTTATATTTTAAAACGTTTCATACAAATATACATTTACAATTAAATATGAAAATCACATTTAAAATATCGTGACAAGCGAGTATTAGTTTTAATATTTTGCAATGCCAAGGCTCTTGTGATATTTTTTCATTATTGATATTATAAACATTTTAATATTAAAGCATTTTTCTCAAAATTTGAACGATAGAAATAAAAAATATTTTGAAGTTTGCTGAGAATTTCAATTGTTGGAAAGTAATCGGATAAAAAAAGCAATTGCTGTTATTGCTC
This sequence comes from Schmidtea mediterranea, assembly GCA_022537955.1. NCBI lineage: Eukaryota > Metazoa > Platyhelminthes > Tricladida > Dugesiidae > Schmidtea > Schmidtea mediterranea. Next base: position 79,582,091 of record CM039680.1, read on the forward strand.
AGATTTTCAATATTTCACTCGGTTTTGATTGGTTTATATTTTCTCAAACAAAAATATCTATTTTAAATATTTTTCTAGTTAAATTTTGTATTTCTATGATTTTTACGGGTTCAAGCTTTTTTCATGATAAATTATTGATGGTTTATTGATATAATATATTTCATAAATTGCCAATGGTTACTTCACAAATTGTTTAGTATAAAAATAATAATTTTATATATAAAAAATACACACCTACTTGAAATTATGACACAAATCATTGGTATTGGCGTAAATCGAGTGGAATTTTCTGTAATTTTTTATTTACTGATATATTACAATACATTTTATTTAATACATATAAATTTAATTTTTTTTAATTATTTTAGAAATGAACTATTTATAACATTAAATATTTTTCTTCGTTTAAAAATTAAAATTTTATCCTAATTAATTTGAAATTGGGGCCTTTTAAAAATGAGGGCCTATGCCATATGCCCCCCCCCCACTCTATCCGGGCCTATATATATAATGTCATTTGAAAATGAAAAGAAATCAGTGGTGAAAATCCAAAGAAGTTCTTATAAAAATAAAATTAAAAATTTAATGATTTCCTCTTAATAACATGTATTTTTTTCATTTTAAGTTGACATATATATTTATCAAAGTAATGGTAATAAATGGTGTTAAAAATATTTTCTACGAAATCATTTCAGTTGACACCAGATTTCACAGTTGTCATGGAGTTCTGTGATGATTCCGGTCGCGTAGAAATATAATTCAGAAATAGTTCAATATTAATCAAAAGCTTAATGAAATAATTACAAATTCAATGATATATTTCTTTCTATTCGCTTTATAAAATTATTGAAACTCTTTGCTTATCTTTCGATTAGATTTGAATCGAATTTTTCTTGGACTTCGAGATTGATATGAAATATTTAATCATTTTGTCAGAGTTTTCTCGGTTTCAAGTTTGCTTATTCAATGTGAATGATTCAGATAATTAGTGCACAGCATAGTACAGTTGAATGTTCTTCTACTTTGCAATTATGATCATCTTGTATTAAAACATATTTTTTGAATTTCAATTTTTATATTTAGAAATGTTTTGAGCCTTACTTTTGGGAAGTATAAAAATTTTATGTTATCTTTTTCAACTTATAATTTATCATATCTATGCGATTGTGTGTAACTGATTCATTATATTAAATTAAATTTTAATCAAAATAATTTGAATAATTATAAAATGGAATGACAATACCGTCAAAACGGATCAGTAATCTTGTTATAATTATAAATGAGAATGTTAAGAATACAGTTACGTTAAGGTTCAAAGTATATTTGAATAATAATAATAATAATAATAATAATAATAATAATAATAATAATAATAATAATAATAATAATAATAATAATAATAATAATAAAACAATTTTTTAAAAAGCCATAAGAAACATTATAATTAGATTAAATTTAAAATTACAATAAGTAAAAAAAATATGCAAAAAATTATATGTATGTCTTGAGTTGTTATGGAGGGTCATTGGAGGGCTTTTTTTGTTAAAAGAGGAAAGGATTTTTATATACTTTTCATACACTTTTAAAATTCTGGAATATTATGCTATTTTACATTGCATTTTTTTTAAATTTTAGAAATAAATTTTAATTTTAAATTCGATGAAAATGCAAGTTGTTTTATTTTAAAAAGTTCAAATCAATCAGATCACAGAAAATGAATTTAAAATGAAAACCAGAACAACTTATTTCCAAGAAATTGAAAAGGATTATTTATTAATCGAATTTTTTTCATCAATTTAATAAATACATTGCAGCAAGGGCTTATTTTATTATTTACTTGCACGGAATAATACTAATAATAATACTAATAACCGCAATAATTATTTAATAGAAAAATAAGTGAAGTTTTTGTAATTGCTTTTATTTTTAAAATAATATTAAAAATGTATTTCTTTAAAATATTTGATTAAGATCAAATTTGAAAGGCTAAATAAATGTTTTCATTCGAAATAATAATAATAATTATATAATATTATTAGGTAAGTAATTGAAGTTTATTTTATCGTAAATGTGAAAAGTTATCAATTAAGCCATCGTGATAAATGAAAAAATTAATATTTTGTCAAGTTCTGAATGAGTGCTACATTCATCTGATATCAATGAGATTGAATTTTGGTTGTGTTACTAAATTAGAATAATAAATTTCTAATCATATCCTTGGCTTTGTACGGCGTCGATTTCACTATCTGTGAAAGGCATCTGAGTTCCATATGTTCAAATCAACGATATAAGACGCTATTTAAGCAACGCTTAGTTTACATTTTGCATTCAAAAATGGTTGTGCTCTTGATTTTAGTTATATATTATGACTCCAAGAGATGTTATTTCTCCTAACTACTTTTGTTTTATTTGCTATTAATACACTGTTAAAATTCACCAAAAAAGTATAAGTGATTTCATGCCGAAATTGTATTTTGCTTACTTCAATTTGTAACTTCGGGATAAAGGTAAAACTTAGGCTTCTCATTAAGTGTACAGAATGTATAAAGGAGATCTTTGTTTGTTGTTTAACTGTAAAAAACACTCATTTTGTTTTGGAATTCCTATAATGTGGCGCGAACAGCAAAACTACACTACCGACTGATATATCTGTTCTGTAAATATGAAAGGTTTTAATACAAAAAATAAAAAGAAATTGTATCACCTAATCCTTAATTGAGCTATTAGTTCAGCACCTTAGAGCTCTAAAATATCAGTGTGATTATAACGACAGAAACACATACTACCCCAGGACAAATAAAGTTCAAATTATTTTTTTGATAAAGGACCCCAAAACTTTTTATCAGAGCAAACTGAATGACAAGGTTAGAGATTTAGGCTTGTTACCGAATTGATGGAACAAAGAATAAAAAATAAAAAGGCTGTCATCCGGAACCTCATTTTCGTAGTACATGCACTGTGAGAGAGAATTTACTATATTTTTCTCTGAGGAGGTAAATATCATGTTTTGAAATAAAATATCCTTTATCTGAATTTTGTTATTCCTTAAATCGTCAAAACGAGCCTCAAAGCAGTCTTGCGACATAATTGGAATACATTTTCATCATTTCCTGTAGACAACTCGATGCATTTTGAGGAAAATTATGACGATTTTAATATCAAGAACATCGCTGGATGGTTTTTGAAGACTTCAAAATACTAATCATGATGTTGATTCATGCTTCCTTCGTTTGTGGGACAGTCGAGCCAAAACTTCCATTGGATAAAAACTAACTGACTAATTTAAGACATCTTAGCCCCAGAAAAATTACGCCATTAGTACGATCTTCGTTCCTTCATAAATTGTTTTATTACCACCTATTCATACTAAATTAGGGCTTATTAAGCAGTCCGTTAAAGTTTTTTTGCCAAAAGATGTGAATATTTCAGATAGATGTGTTCCAAGTTTACCAAAATTGTTAAAAGCCGAGTTTTGAAAGAGGGGCTTTTACTGTTTCCGATATACGAAAAATGTTATTGATCCCCTCTTTATAGAAACAATTACAGAAAAAGAAAAGGAAGCGTGGGACTCTTTCAAATGGTACCTAGACGTTACACATAAATTTTATGGCAGAGCCTTTATAGGTTTAATAAGGAATGGATATGTTATAACTCTACACTTTCTGGAAACGATCTGGGTGCCGGAAAAGGAACCAAATTCGTTTTGTGGCCAACTTTCCAATAATGTGCGATAAGGCGAGGTATTAGTGTATTTATTTTATTTCGAAAAATATTATAATTACATTAATATTAACAATATATATCTCTAATATTATTTCTCTTCCTTTTGAATTAGCATCTTCATATGTAATTGTATTTGTCGCTACCTTACCTAGAACTTTCTAATTTGTTTGCACAGCTTCCATACGGATTGTTTGGGTTTGTCGTTATGATAATAAATAAAACATATGATTTTGTAATGAAAATAACTTTGTCTACATAAAAACATTAGAATTTATTTATGACAATTTATTTATAGTTCCTCAATAGTTTTGCACAATTTTATAATTCGTATATTTTGATTTTCATATTATAGACTTTAGATATTTCTCATGCACTTTCATGTACACTATTGACATATTATCCTGTTACTAAATATAAAAGTGAAAAAAATTACTAATATTTACGTTCTTATACTGTAATCATAAATTACTTGAAGCTGAAGTGCAAAATGTGGATAAATAGACTTAAACATAGAATTTAAATTTTACACAAAAATAAAATTTTTATAGAATATTAAAATTTATAGTAAAACAGTAAATTCGATGAAAACTACCTTAAATAAAATAATGTGCAAGCATTAAGTTTAGAGCGTCATATTAAAGTAGCTAGTCGACACTGTCTCTTAAATTATATCTGTACAAAATATCGATTTGACGTACAACCACGTCATGGGACCTATGCTAAGTTTGCAGTTCTATAAACAAAGTTATATATTCTATTAATTTTTTTGTAACTGAATTTTTGTGTATTTAAATCTTATCTACACTCATCATTTGCACTCATCTGCACCTCTTTAGCCGAAAGTTTGTTTCAGTTTCAATCTTATCTGCACTCATTTACACTCAACTGGATATCTTTAGCCGAAAGTCTTTCAATTTTAAAGATTTTCTTCGTTTCTACAGTAACCCATAGAACAATGTACCCACTAATGTATGTCTTCTATTTTAGGAAAGTTTAAGGTACTTCAATAATTTTATTCACTTTTTTATATGGAAATATTAACTTTAAATTGCAAAACAGTAACTTCACTTAATCCAATAAACAAATTCGATATAAAAAACTTCCAAAAATATCCTAACAGATACTCAGTCTTCAATTTTCTCTTTTCATTCCGATTGGTTTTCCTAGGCGTGGCTAGTTGGAGGATCTAGCCAACACCGAGTAAGTGCCACAAATTCCGGTTCCAAGGTGCTGAAAGCTGCATTTTTGCTTCTTTCCCTACATCTGTTGATGGGATTTATTTGTTCAGACCGGCTTGGATATTCAACTTGAGCTCAAGTAAACACATACTCTTATTCAAAGCCGTTAGCCTGGCTTCTAATTTTCAATTTGTTGTATGTTTTTTGGCGTTATCTGGATCATTGACTCGGCTCTTTGATTATCGCCGAAGTGCCTCTTTGTGGGAGTGGGCAACATCCCAATGAAATTTCTCATAATCTGGTATTGTATGGTTCATCATAAACTGAGGAATTAGACATAATGAATTTGGTTAAATAATGCTTTTAATTGAATTTAGACATTCATAAATATAAATCATAAAATGAAGTAATTTTAATATGATAATAAAATTATACCTAACATAATTTTCATTTTCAAATGAGATTTAATAAAAAAATATTTGACTATGAATCAGTAAAGATATCGACGTTTTTTTATATAAAAAAACATCGATATCTTTACTGATTCATAGTCAAATATTTTTTTAATAAATGTCATTTTTGATACTGTTCAATTTTTTAATTACTTTTTTGTAGTTTTAATGTTAATTTCTGCTTATTTATTTTTTTTCTGATCATTTTTATGTTTCTTTTAAATTATTATTAATACTGTGTTCCAGAAAAGTAACTATTGAAAAGAAGAAATTATCATCGTCACACAATAGTAATGTCTACACACTGTGTATGCAAATACGCAGATGTAGAAACTACGCAATCTTCATTGAATAACCATACCTGTTTGACCTCTGACGCATTTTGGAAGCTTATTTTTTATTTGTCTTTGTCGCTGAAAATAGTTTTTAAGTTATCGTGTTGAATAAATAAGAATCTTTAAATTCTAGTCTTTGTCCAAAAATTTCCTGTTTTAATGTCCTTTTTATAAAAGTTTAATAAAGAAAAATGAAGGTAGTGTTTATATGTGTACTTGTTGTTCTTAAAAGGAAAAGAAAAAGTTCATATATTCATTGCATCTAAATAATTAATAGGTATTAGTAACAGGATATTTATTTGTATAAAAAAGTATTTGTGACATCATTCAAAAAAAATGTAGTAACTCTGCAGCTTGTAATAAATAGTTTATATTTTATGAATAATTTGAAATTCCATATGTTTATATAAATAAAATCTTGTTTATACCAAGTTTTTTTATAAAACTTTTTAAACCAATATTTTCCATATTTTAATAACATATTACAAAGTTTTCCATTTTGAGATATTTATTAAAATATATGATCAAGGAAAAATTATAATAATTAATTTTGAAATTGAATTGGAAAAGATATCAAATATGTCAAATGAAAATATTTGTAATTTCCTTATGAAGAGTCCTCTCATTCATGAAACTATGTGCTGTAAAAAATGCCAAAATGAAATGCAGTTAAAATGTTGTTCTGATGGTTGGATTGGTTTTGAATGAAGATGTCTAAAAGGAAAAGGAAGGAAAAATGTTATTGTGGAATTTAATTTTCTTGATAATTTTAAGAATGAATCTTATAACAAGATTCTTGATTTATTAAAAATAAATTGAGTTTTAAATTTTATTATTATGGGCCATTTTTTCCCTTGATCCAAATATATTTAGAGTAGAGAGGGATACTTTCAGAAAACCATAATTTCATTTCGTTGAACATTTAATGTTATCGTTTGACAAAATTCCAAGTCTTGCTCCCTTTAAAGTATGTGTAAAGTAAATTTTAAGTTTGTGCGCAGTATCAACATTTGTCTGCAAAATATATACAATTTGTAAAACTTGAAATCGTATATAGACGATGTGAACATAACTCTAGGCTTGTTGAAATCAGTGAAACGTTGTAATCCAAGGACGAAATCTTGCATTTCAGTTGCTGATTTTGTAAAATTTTTGTCATATTTGCATAGTACTAAGTTTGTAAATAAAAAATAAAATATTTTCAAATGTTGTTTTAATTATTAAGTAAATGTGTTATTGATAATATTAATACATATCAATACTTCTTTTGTTTTTAGGAGAATTCCACTAATGCATCAAATTACCAATCGTAGCCTTTTATGTTCTCTTTTAATACAAAATAAAAAATAGTATTGGAACGACCAATAAATGTGCTAAAAACTTAAACAGAACTAGATATAATAAAATAAAATTGAAGTAAAATATATTATTGTAAACACGAATCCATGCGCACTTAATCTATAACTATTATCATTTATAAAATGTAATTTAATCTTATATTATTTGAAGAAGTTATATTCAAATTTCAATAATACCGGAAACACTGGATGATTGACATAAATGAAATGTGATTTATAATCCATCGCATAATTATTAAAACAAAATTAAAGTAAATAATTCTAAAAGTAAAGCTAATAATTAAAATACTTGAAGAAAATTTTGAAATCAGAAATTTATTTGACAGAAATTTAAAAAAAGTCTCAAAAAAATCGCATAATTATTAAAACAAAATTAAAGTAAATAATTCTAAAAGTAAAGCTAATAATTAAAATACTTGAAGAAAATTTTGAAATCAGAAATTTATTTGACAGAAATTTAAAAAAAGTCTCAAAAAAATCTGGCAGTAAGACATCGGATCATTTTAGTACCAGTTATATATCAAATTTGAAAGAGTGCAATTTCAATGCATTTTGTCTTTATCAGAAAACCGATAGAAAAAATGTCGATTTTAACTGAACAATTGACGGTTTATATAGTCGATTTCAAGCGCCATAGGCTGGTTAAAATAAGCAAAATTCAGTTATCACAAAATTATTATTTTAACTAATTATAAAATTATATTTATTTTAAATTTAATTTTTTTTTAATTTAATTCCTTTATGATTTAAGTATTTATTTTTCATGAATATTTAACCAACATATATTTCTATTTCATTTTCATTTTCATTTATAATTTTAGTTAATGTAATATTAATCTTTGCATAAAACTAATTTTTAAAGAAATGAAATTCGAATGTCTGAGGCACTACGGAGATATTTAGAGAATTGCGCTGAAATAAATTTAAAAATATTTATAAACTCTAACAGTCAGCGTTTGTGTGCTTTACACCAAACTGTGATGAGATAAATTCTTTTATAAGACAAGTTTATATGTAAATCAACTTACTGGATTTTGTTTTATGTAAAACTTTAGCCATTTTTTAAATGGCTTTTAAGAAAGTGATTTTTTAAGTAAGAAAAATTGCAGAAATTATAAAATATAAATTTTGATGATTCTATTCTGTATTTTCTTGTAAATGGGCAGATATCATCGTATGTTTTATTTAAAAGTTAAAACTAATTTAATTTTTAAGCTTTTAAGACACTTTTGTCAAAACCCTTTAATTTTGTGAAGGTGATTTTTATTAAGATTTGTTTATAAGTTTAAATCAATTTATTTAATCAAATCGATTATTTATCAATTAAATTCAAAGTTTGGAAGACCATATCAAAGGCAAGGAAGTTAAGTTTTATGTCGTTTCAATTCCTATTTGATCTTCTGAAGAAGCACTTGGTAGTAAGCTGAAGAAAGAAGATTACAGGATGAACTATTTTGTACATATTAGGAAATTTTTCGCAAAATGTTTGAAAAATACATGGAGATTAATCTGTATTATATTACTTCAAAATAAATTTAACTCACTTTTTATTGAGTTACTTCGGAAAATAAAATAAATAAATGAATTCCTTATGAAATCATAATTCAAGTCTTTAAAATCACTTTAAAAAATAAATTACTTAACAGCCATCTGAAAAATGGCTGAAATCCACTTCATTTTTAAAAAATAAATATTCACTAAGTTTATTTTTACATAAACTTATATTATAGGGAATTTATCTGATTACAGTTTGGTATATAGTTAGAGATACGCCAAGTGGCATTTAATAGAACCTGTTAGGACAGTTATTTACACACTAGAATTGTTATAATGTTTTTTAAGCTAGAATTTTCTTTGTGTAAATTTTTTTGAAAATTAATTTACTGATAAATTTTTTAATTTATTATTATTTTTTTAAATGAATTTAAGAAATTTTTGAATTAATCATTAAAAGGGTAAATCTTATTTATTTAAGTACAAAAATTTTCAGTTCACCCAAAATGTCCTCTTTTATTAGACGTTTTTGGGGATATTCTCTTGATGTGATGGTAATAATTTATTAAATTACCATAATTGGTCTTCTGAAGCTCTTGGTAAATAGCATTATATAAGCATGTACCCTGTGCCATCTAGTTCCTCTGCTAATTTTTTGATGAGCAACTGATACGATTCCTTTTTGAAATATCTACAGATTATTTTCGAAAGAATAGCTCCATGGTTTTTTTGAGATCGCAAGAACTAACTATATATGTATATCTCAATTTTTTGATAACAGGGGCATATAATCTTTGACTTATTCTGGATCTGCCAACGTTTTTATTCGTCCATGTATTAAATGAACACTCATCGATCTAAACACATTTCATGCTTTTTCATTCTTATTCAAGCAGATGGGCAACGTATACTTTTTGGAAATACAGGATTCTATCTGAATCTCTTGCTTGCATACAAGGTCTCACTTAATAATAAATTAATTTTTTTGATCAGAAATCTTGAAATTGTTTAGGTTGATAATTGGAGATTCTGAATTGTTTCCAAATATCTTTTCATTTGGTGTAACGTTGAGTAATTATTTTTGTCAAAGTACTCTAATAATTTATCACCAATCATTTGATTGATAATGGTTGGTCGATTGCCACCTTTCTTCCTTTTGATAGGTCTCCAGACCTCTTGTAACGGACCAACAATGCTTTTCACAGTTTCTCGTTTAATTTCAAGAATATAGTCTACTTTGTAAAAATCATGTTCATTTTCCATATCTTCAATTATTCATCTTTTATCGATATTATATAATATATTCTTACATATTTTGATGATTTTCTTTTATAGTTAATGTCGTCGATATTCTGCAATAAATTTTATAAATTAAATAAAATTTAATGACAAACTTACATATTTTGATTGTTCTCTCTGTATGAGATTGTTGATGCAGTTTAATTTAATTTCCCTTGGTGTAATGTAACTATTATCCAATAATGTTTATTAAAGATATCTGAAGAAAATAAAACGTTTGCTATTGCCAAATAAACTTGCCCAACTTTCAAAATAAATGGCTTAAATAACATTATATGACAGTAATAAGGATTGCCATAGATCACTGTGCGGACTCCACAAGATCATTGTCAAACTTTGAAGACCTAAATTATCAGAAAAGAATCTTTCTTTACAAGGTTTATCAATTATACAACATCTGATTTTATTTAGTGTGGTTTAGGATTTTTTATTATTGTATATAATTTTAATAAATTGAAAGTCCGTCAATTAAAAATAAATTATTCATAAAATTTTTAGAATAATATTAAATTTTAATCGATTATAAAATATGCTGAAAACGGTCTGTTTGTTTCCATAGCATCGATGGAATTTTTACCTACACTCAGTTTCTTTTTTTTCTTTGAAATATTCCGGAAATTTGTTCTTGTTCGTAAATATTTACCTCTTTACTGACAGTGACTTTATTAATATGATATTTTTTTGCGGCACGATGTTTTTGTTACTTTCTTTTATCAAATGTTTTACATTTAATTATGTAAAATTTCTCACCGTACAAATTGAATCTGTTTAAAATTAATTCGAATATTAGTAAATTTTTAATTAAGTTGAATTTTTATAATAATAAAATTGAGTTTTTATTAAATTCGTTTTTTTAGGGATTATGAATTTTTAGAAATAAAAAAAATGTCTATAAATATAAACACGAATTTATGTAATTTAAAACCTATTATATTTATAAAATTATATATTTATTTTTTCCAAATAATATTTATTTTAATAATCCTTAATGTACATGTATGATAAAGTTATAATTGTAATATAATAATGTTGTATTTCATTGTCCATTAATAAATATACAAAAATTACTAATCATTTGGTTTCATTTTGTGAAACAGCTACAGCCGTATTTGACGGGCTTTGTATGTACAAGTTATTTTTAAAATCGCATTTTGAACTTGGTCAGAGGAAATTTTAAATGGGATTTCTTGATTTTACTTCATTGTTTGGTTTTATTAATAAATATTACGGTAGAATTTGATTTCATGAATCCTCGTATCTTTTGGACTCAAGACTATGGAACCTAACAAATAAAAAAGTTTTATTCTCTTTTATATAACAAATTCACAGAATCAATAACTCAATATATTACTGATTAAAATATATAATGATTTAATTAAGATAATTGATTTTGTGTGTATTTTTTTAAGAATTTTTTGGCGCATTTTTTTTGTCAAATTCGAATTTTTGGCGAATTTTCAAAAAAAATTTTCATGTATATTTTTTATTGTAAAATTTTTCATTCACAAAATATTTTCGGTCACACTATAGTCAGGGGGTATTTTTGACTCTCGATTAAAAAGCCTAAAATAAAATTGGCTTTAATCGCCTATCAATAAAAATGCATAGAAATATTTCTTTGATTAAAAAGCATAAAATTAAATTCTCGATTAAAAAGCCTAAAAAAATAATTCATCGAATAAAAAACCTAAAAAATGTTTCTTTTATTAAAAACCTAAGTAATTTTTCTTGATAAAAATTGGCTCAAATCGCCTACGATGGTCGCATTATAGTCAGGGATATTTTAACTCGCAATAAAAAACAGTGTTATATTTGGTCTCAGTATTTTTATATGTAAATATAGGCATAAAATAAAAATGGCTTGAATCGCCTACGATGGTCACACTATAGTCACAGGGTATTTTTGGATCTCAATAAAGAAAAGCCTAAAAATATTTTATTGATTAAAAACCATAATTATGAACTACTACCAAATATGTTAAATTTCTGATACCATGCTTCAATACATACATAGGTTCTTGTGTTCTTATTATTCTTGAAAACCAAAATTTATACGGCAAATGTATGTGACTGCCTATTAGTTTTTGTAGAAATTATTTTTATTAAATTGTGGTTAGATTGTGAATAGAATTTGATTAAAGTAGTAGGAAAGATGTAAATTTTAAATAAATTTGATTAAATTTGTTAGTACTTTGAATAAAAAATTTTAAAGAAAGCTTCAACATAGTAGCAAATTGTGAAGAAAATAGTATTTATCAATTAAAAAATTAAATAAGTTTTAAAATCTCTGAATAATTTGTTAGATCATTTTTTAAATTTTATAAGATTGTTAGGTAATTGCTGAGAAAAATGTACTTGTTGAATGAAAATTAATGTATGTTATCGACTACTCACATCATTTAATTGTACACTTTCCCGATAAGTAAATTCGTGATTCCTGGAAATAATCGTAAATATTTAAATTATTCAGAAAATTGTCAATAAAAAAGTAATAAATGAGTAAATAAATGAATACTACTAAATTTTAGTTTTTAATTAAATTGAATTACAAATATTTTAAATACTTGCTTGAATATATGAATCAAACATTTTCTTAAAATCCATATCATCACATATTTTCTAAGTTTTATTCAGATTCCAATTTAAATTAACCAAAATCTTATTGATATATTTTGATAACCCTTAAATCAATGAAAAAGTAATAATTTTCCTAACTATCCTAAAAATTCAAACGACTTGATCCCCTTAAAAAATATCATAATTTACTCTTTACCAATCATTTTTCTTTAAATAACATTATTTCTAACATCTTTTCACCTACTTATATCGATATCCATCCAAATTAATTCCTTTAAAAATATCATAAATTCTTATCTTGACCAATCATTTCCTCTTAAATAATATCATTTCAATCTACTATATTCCCTAATTTTATTAGAAATTTCCCGTTTAAATAATATTTACTCTTATTTATTCAACCAACTCGACCACATTAAAAATATTGGACTTAATTCAATTTGTAACTGAATATATCCCGTTAAAAATATTATAAATTCCCATCTTTTTTTTCTCTTTAAATGATAATATTTTCATTCTCCTTTCATAAAATTTACCCACATATTGATATCTATCCGAAAAAATCCCCTCAAAATATTATAAATTCCTCCTCTATATTCTCCATTTTAGAAAATATTTACTGTTTGAACACAGATATTCAACCGACTACGATTACACTAGTTGCATTGCAATAGTGCACCGCTGAATTTTTTTGATATTTTTGAGAAATTTTGATATCTATCTTATTGTTTTAATCGTTCTCATTTATTTCCTTTTTGCCTTCCTTGGTCATTTTTTAGTCAAAATATTAGAATTCAAGCGAATATAAAAGCGTTAATATCATAATACGAGCTTTCAAACAAAATTATATGTTTATGTTAAAAAATTTGTTTGCTACAAAGAACATAGTTAATAAGAAATTGTTTTATTCCTGCAAAATATTGAAACTACGAAATTTATTTTACGGATTTTACCGAACAATATGACTACTTCAAATAGTATGATCAATTTTTTTATGGTCATACTATTTAATAATATGACTATAATTACATATATATTTGAAGTTAATAAATTGATATTTAATCTACAACCAGCAATTTTTATGTAGTATTATGTTAATTCGAAATATCTGCATAATTAACAATTCAAAAAATTTTAATATTCAAAAGAAAACAAACACTTTCCATGAAAAAAAACATCGTATACAATTTTATTTAATAAAGAAGTTATCCAGTATAAGGAGGAGATAAATTCATGCTATAAATCCAAAAGACATTTCTCTGAAAGAGATGGATATGACTATAGTCAATCCATGTTTCAAAAAGGGTTTTTAAACAGAGAACAAATAAAAATTTGTTCTGATTCGATGAAACGAGCTCGTGATGGTGGAAGAAAGGCAATACTCGGATCTCTTGAAGATATGCTTTCGGTTGAGATTATTGAATTGAGATTAATAAAGATCAAAGTAACGCATTCATTTATTTTAGATAGAGCAACACAACTTGCTCGGGAAAATAACATTGAGTTGAAAGCAACAGGTACGTGGGTCGCAAACTTTATGGTCAGAAATGGACTGTCCTTGCGAAGGACCACAAATTTTACAGTCCTGTCCGATGATGAATTATTAATGCGAAGAGTCAATTATATTTTGTTTTTAAGAAATACTCTTCCAACTGTTGACCTTTCAAAAATTCTTTTAATGGACGAAACTGGTATATATTTTGAAGATAGTAGAATTCAAATAGTTGATTTAAAAGAAAAAAAGCATGTGGTGATGAAATCCACTGGGTTTTCTTCAATGCGAATTACAGCGCTGATTTCTGTTTGGGGAAATGGACGAAAGGCAAAGGGAAAACGGGAAGTTCTATTATTCGTGTGGTTAATGGCATTTACAATGCTTCTCAGTCAAAAGCTTGGATAAATCAAGATCTTATTATTGCATGGGTCGATATGATGTTTCCACGATTCGATGTCAGTTAAGGAAAGTGTATTATCTGGGACTCTTGCTGTGCATATATTTTAAAAAAGGTTCAAAATCATTGTAGAATCCGAAATATCAAAATGATAGTGATCCCTGGTGGATTAACGCCATATGTTCAGGCGGGAGTTATTGGAATATTTAAGGAATTGAAAGACAAAATTTCTGTAATAATAAATACATGGAAAAATTCGGATTCTGTTGAATGCACAAGAAGGGGAAATCCAAAGGCTCCAAACAATATGGTTGTTAGTAATTGGGTGAGAAATGCTTGGAATGGCGTTTCAAATACAAACATTCTTAACTCAATTAAATCAGCCGGATTTTCAGATTATATTAATGCATGGCATATTTCTAAACACGATATTTATGGTGAGATGTTCAAAAATACGTTCCTAATGTCTAATTCTTCTTTGCATCGTCAAGAAAACATCGAAACAGAGCCTGATATTTTTGATTAAGCTGATGAATAATAATAAATGGTGTTGATATAATTTTGTTTTTTGATATTTAACTAATATCTCAAATAATATGACTACTCTAATACTATTACCAAAATCTGACATTTTTAGTCATACTATTAAATAATATGAGTCATACTATTCGGTAATATCCGTTAGTTAATAAAAATTGTAATTTAATTTGAAAAGGAAAAGTCTTGTGAATTCTTTGTTCTTAAGTTTGACATCTTTCTCGTTTAATAGTACCGTACTTGGCACTCGTTGATGACAAACTCACGAGGAATGTTCTTGGGACAGTATTTCAAACTTTGTCTTTGTTCCATTGATGGCTATTTAAGTTTCTTTGTTTGGATGGCCTCCTATTTATTTTGCTTTAGATAATTTGTGAAGCTATTTTCATTTTTTTGAATATTTGAAATGTATGAAATCGTAAAATAATAAAAATAATGGTAAAATGCTCCGGATAAGTTAATATTTATTACATTTAAATTTGCTTTATCTTTATTTCAAACAATATAGCAGTCCTTTGTATTTATATAATACTAATTTTCTGTATAGGCTTTAAGGTATTTTTTAATAAAAGAAAATCGGTCATTGATAAAAAGGATTAAAGACTTTTCAGATTGTTTGAATAAAAAATTAAATATATTAAAAATTTTACAGTATTTTAAAATAATAAAAAAGATTTTTTTTGTTTCTCACCTCTAATTTCTTAATAAGTGACTTAATATTTTCAAGAGATAACTTGAAAAAAGCTGTGCCGAAAATTCGTGAATACCTTAAATAAATCTGATTCATATTCAAACTTTGTAGAAAATATAATAAAAGATTTTATTTTTTTTAATTGCGAATATTTCATTTATTTTCATTATGAATCAATGATATATATCGTGAATATAAATGAAATATTAAAATCTTACAAATCAAATGTGAACTAAAATTTGGATTTTACTTATTTGTAAAAAAAAGTATTTTAAAAATCAACATAAAATTTTGGATCCAATTCTAAAAATTATTGCAAAGTTAAATAAAAGTGCAGTATTGAAAAAAAACAGGACTAACACGCACAAAATTATGAAAAAAATTGCACCCAAACGTGTGAAATTTTTGCACATTTCATAGTAATAGACTCAAAATATTAGTGAGTTTTTTGTTGAAAAATGAACTGTAGCTCCACATTAATTTTTTGATAAGAAAAGATTGACAGAATATAGATTTATTACTTGTTACTTTTTTAATGAATGTTTTATTTCAGAATAAAGTTAACTATAATAATTATTTTTTTCTTGTATTGTCAAGGTGTTCTATGGCTACGTATGTTGCTCATAACCGTCAGAACTTAGTGAAAAGGATGGTCTTAATTAGCGGTGGATCATCGTCCCCATTAGGTGATCCTGAAGTAACATTTGTACTATCAGATTGCTGTCTCCGGTGCTTGCATCCATTGATATTACCGTTGTTTCGAAGGTGATTTTTATTGAATTTTTCGGTTATATAAATTATATAAAACTATAGTTATCCTAGGAATATTATGAATAATTTTATAGGTTTAATTGAAAAAAAGAAATAGATTTTCTATTGTGTAATTTTAATAAATTTTAATAAAAATCTCGTAAGTTCGGCATAATCAAAATCTGAGATTTTTTAATATTGATTTTATCTTTTTTCTTCAAAAAATTGAAATCTTCATTGTACTTTTCAATTGTACTTTTTTTATAACAACCTATTTGGCGATACAAGAATGATTTGAGTTGCGCATAGGTCTAGTTTCTAAGATTTCAAATGTAGTTTCCCCAATTTTATAAGAATGGTTAACAACAAAATTTTGATATTTTATGAAGCCTGGTGATTCTTTTAATCAATTTGAAAGCTTACTTCTTTTGTTCCAGTATTCAAGAGATCGATTTTGGAAATGAGGAAGAGATTTAGAAATTCAATCAATGAAAAACTATCAATGATTTAGTTTGCTTTTTGTGATTTAGATGGTGAGGTTTTTTTTGGGTTTGGACTTTACATTTTAGGATCATCATCGTGTTTATTGGTAGACTTCAGGTCTTTCTTAGATGGTATTAAAATCTTGGTTATGAATATTTATGTCATGGTTGCAACGTCACATACATTGGAATGACTTCACGTCATCTCCGTTCTCAAGTTCTTGATAACTGTCGACTGAGAGAATCGAATAATATGAGTGAGCACAATTGTTGTCTGGAATTTGTGTTTATTAGTGGATTTCAAGTCCCACTCAGATTGTGTTCGAAAGTAGGTTAACATATGTGTGTGTGTGTGTGTCATGGGCACAATGCTACATATATTGGAATGACTACCCGTCAGTTCCGCTCTCAAGTTTTTGTTTACAGTCGACTTATTGAATTTATTGGTATTAGTAAACGCAATTGTGTGCTGCAAGATAAAAATAAATGTAAAATATTTTTATTTAAAAGTTTGAAATTTTATAAAATTTATTAAATTAAATTTTTAAAATAATTCAAATCTTTTTGAAACAGAGTTTGATATTTTTAATAAGAATAATTTTTAAATTTAAATGAAGAAATTTGTATAAATAAAACATTTAAAATCAATATAGTTTTAAAAATGATTTTATACCAAATTTGTTGCTGCTTAATAGGAAAACACTATCTAATATGAAGTAGAAGAAACAAAAAATTTGGGAAAATTTTTAAAGGATTTAATAAGATTTAACTGCAAAAATGTTAAAGC
Organism: Schmidtea mediterranea; assembly: GCA_022537955.1. Lineage (NCBI taxonomy): Eukaryota > Metazoa > Platyhelminthes > Tricladida > Dugesiidae > Schmidtea > Schmidtea mediterranea. The sequence goes on from CM039680.1 coordinate 79,599,646, forward strand.
GTTCAATGTCTAAAGCGGAAACTTTTTCGGACAGTTTTAAGCGAAGCACAATCCCACATAATCCGGATGCCTGATCACTTTAAGCTAAATACAAATAATTAAAAATAATTTTAATTATTTACTAAATGCTTATAACTTCATATTGATTACTTATGTCAGTCAAATCCTAGGACACCCTCCATAGTTATTTTGCATAAATTTTTCAATAACTTAATTTTGTAAATATTATTTTTTATAGTCAAGCACATTATGGCTGTTCGTCAAGCAATTACGAGAAAAAGATTTCAATTAATGTCGACAGTTTGGTATTAAAAGCTATGATAGTCGGTCAAGTCTGGGATGAAGGCGGTCCTTTTTATCATAGTCAGATTTTTGTACCAACTCTTTTAATTCATGGCAAAAGAGATAAATTTGTTTCAATTGATGAAGAAACAGATATGCAACATGTAAATTTAAAGCTGTTTTTTATAACCATTTTTGACAGATTTCAGTATTACTTTGTAACATATTTTACACTATAGAGTAACGGTTCTTAACAATTGTTTCATTCACGGAAAACTAATTTAAATGCACTAGTTTTCAAAAATTACCAAACAATCATTGGAAAAGGTACTGGTGCACCATTTAATGGTTTTAAAGCTTCTTCCAACAAGGCCAAGCAGTTAATTTTTCTATGGTAAGAAAAAAGTCCCTTAATTATATTAAATATTTCGGAAGCAAAACTTTTCCACAAACAACATAAGTGCCAATTTATGTAAAACGATCATTTTTTTGTAAACAAAAATGTGAATTAATAGTTTATCTAATAATTCACATGAAAAAGTCAATGACAGAAACTTTTAGAGATAACAATCCATGGAATAAGCTAAATGTTTGACTTTTTTGTAAACATTTTTTTTAAATAAGCGCTGCGTAAAGTAACACATTGTATTGCAGTGGTTGACAACATTCTTGTATTCATAGCGAATAAAAAATATTTTATTATAAAATATTGTAAAAAATTCTTTAACAACTTTATTAAAAATCAAAGAAAACATTTTGATGGATGGTGATTACATAACATTTTAACTGGGGGGGGGGGGTTGAAAATAATTTCAAACGTTTGAGTTGATTTTCCAAGGGATAGCTTGAGAAAAAATATGTTAACAAAAAGTTAAATTAAGAAAATAAAAAACCTATTGGAATAGAAATACTGTCTAGTCAGTATGAGAAAGGGCAGTTTTATTCAATAGGTATATGAATAGTTTTTCACGTACCCATTCAGCTTTTTTGAAGCCTCTTCCGTTTCTCAAATCCAAATTTGTGTTTTCTTTGTAGCCATCAGACAGTATTTAAATTGATTTTATTTAATCAATTATATTAGTTACCGTAGCTTTTGCATTTATAACAACCATAGTTAAAACCCTTTTTTAAAATATTTTTTCACGAAAATTCAAAAACTGTAATATATTGATTTTTTCAAAAGGACAGATTTCATTTTTCATGCGAAATTTTAAATTTATGAAACATTTTACATTATAAATTTAATGTGTTAATTTGATAATAATTACAGTTATTATTTAATTTTTCAAATATATACTTATAAATTAAATACCATAACTTTTTAAGCATTCACGTAAAATATTATAAAGCAGTTACCTATTGTTAAGGATTAAATATCATGAAACAAGAAATACACCATCATGACAATCAACATTAGAAATCATTAATTGTGATTTAAAATCAAAATTGAGTGCGTTCATGAATTATATAATAAAAAATAGCGTCAAGAAATAGTAAGATTATGTGAATTTGTGTTTTGTTTTAATACAGAATCTATACATTTGGGCTTGGGACGATAGTGTCTAGGGCATCCGACAACCTCAAAAATTTTCTAGGCATTATTCATTTTGACCCAAATGCAAAAAAAAGTAAATTTATATTAGTTTATTACAATATAACATATATTTATTAATATAGATTGAAACATTTATCAACAATAAAACCTAAATCATCGATAACCATTTGTGTGCATGTTTCATATAAATTTAATTTAACATTTGTTTAATTATTTTAAAATCGTAAACTATTATGTATACTTGTAATAAATTTAATAATTTACTTTCGTCTTTAAATTTTTAATTTAAACTTTTCAAATTTCGATTATCGGTGAAATCCTCTTTTTTTAGTTGATATTTCATCTGTGTTTGTTTTCTTTTCATATAAATTTAATTTAACATTTGTTTAATTATTTTAAAATCGTAAACTATTATGTATACTTGTAATAAATTTAATAATTTACTTTCGTCTTTAAATTTTTAATTTAAACTTTTCAAATTTCGATTATCGGTGAAATCCTCTTTTTTTAGTTGATATTTCATCTGTGTTTGTTTTCTTTTCATATAAATTTAATTTAACATTTGTTTAATTATTTTAAAATCGTAAACTATTATGTATACTTGTAATAAATTTAATAATTTACTTTCGTCTTTAAATTTTTAATTTAAACTTTTCAAATTTCGATTATCGGTGAAATCCTCTTTTTTTAGTTGATATTTCATCTGTGTTTGTTTTCTTTTAGGATTTAATATATGTTCATTTCGACTATAGATCTCAATCTTTAATATACAAGAAAATAAATTTTTATCTGTACTCGTAATAAAAATAAATGAAATGTTAAAAGAAAAAGAAAATTGAATTATCTTAATTTCATTTCTTTAAATACATTTCTGTTAGTTTGAATTTTATAACTATTTTAATATAGAAATTTAAATAAAGAATGTTTTTTATTTACGAAGACAAAATATTTATTTTATAAGAAAGATTTAATTCAATTACAAATATAAATAATAAATATTAATGTAACATATAAATAAAGATAATAAAAAATAAAAATATAATAAAGACACAATAATGATAAATTAAAATAACATAAAACTAACGTTTCCAGTAATCTGTGCGCTAGCCAACAAAATTTATTCTCATAGCGCACGAAAAGTTTTATTTTTAAAAATTTTTTTATCATTTTATTTTTGATTTAAATTTATTATTGAATTCTATATAAAAGAATTTCTTTATAAATAATTACGTTTTTATATGATGGCTATTGCGATTAAATTGAAATAAATTATTTCAATTTAATTAGAATGTACTAACAGTAATTTTATTATTAGTAATTTTTATCAAGGCGCGCAGAAATATTTTATTTTGAAAGAATTTCACAGGAATATTTTTTATCTCATATTGCATAAAATACTTAATCCTTGAAAAAAATATCATATTATAAGTGAAAGAGACGCTGTAACAATTTTTATGAAATAAGAACATAAAATAAATATGAAAAAAAATTGAAAATTTTGATTGTTGTTTGATTTCTTTATACATATTAATTTAAAGAAAAATGATTTATTTATTATATTCACACGGCTCTTCTTCCAAGGACTTACACTGGGTTACAAAAAGATAAACTTTATCAATTAAAGTTTATGACGTGCTAAATTTTATGAGCGATTAAAACAAACTTCTATATAATGCAAATAAAATTATATTTTATTATAATAATCTCAAACCATTATGTCCAAATTTGAGCTGAAACTTGTCATTTTAAGACTTATTTATTTATCGCATCTAAACTCGTCATTGTTTCGGCAATGCTTGGAGCGATTATTTGTAAATGCTATTTTGTCTGTCTCAACTTATTCATTGTTACATTAGGGTTTCATAATAAACAATTTCGGTTGAATTGACTCGAGAGTGAGTCTAAATTGATAATAGTTCTCTAAATGGATTTGGAAAACATATAAATGAATACTCGAAATTTATCGGGAAACTAACAGCGGGCAGTAAATGATTTCCGGTGACATGATTTCCAGGATTTGATTTCTTTTTCTTTTGTCCTATCATATAAACTATCTTAACAAATAATTTAACTGTTCAAATGTACTTTTATATAATTTTTACTGTCGCAATTAATTCGAATATTATTATAAAATAAATAAAATATAAAATGATAAACTTTAAACTTTAAAATCTTTTTTTGTCGGTAGTGGAATCATTTAAATAAATAACAAAGTTAGCAAATTTTCGCAATGTTTATTCATAAAATATGAAATATTTCGACTGTTAAACGGCCCTAATCAGTCACAACCAAAATTTAACTAGACTTTCGCTTTCTCTTCTTCTTCTCTGATTGATATTTTCTTTCAAGTGGAGCGACGTAGCCCAATAAAAAATTAACACTTTTTTTTAAAATCACAAAAGAAATTGCTTATTTTAAATATTTTCAACCTATCATGAATTTCTCTGGTTTTTGATGAAAGGAATTCTTTCTGACGATCGTGAAGGCGCTTATTTAACTTAAATATTTTTTCGGTTTTCTGTCGCTTTTTTTCAATGCTTTTCTTTTATCTTGTGAGTTTCCAACAATAAAGAAGTTTCAATTTACTCATCTTTTAATTTTTTTTTATTTTAGAATAGAAAAAAGTACGTCCAAAGAGCCGTAAATGTTTTTCATTTCTGTTTCTTTTGTCTACTCTCTTTTTAAAAGATCTATATCTTTGTGTACTGGTCGTTAATGTGTTTTTTCTTTGTTACAGTAAAAAACTGGGTCCAGCTCATGTCGTCAGTGTAGCTTGGTAATAATTGTTTCCCTGACATTTATCACGTCAGAATGTAGAATAATTCAATTAAACAATTGGAATATTTGTTTCCAACCTGACTTAGTTTTGAATTCATATCTGAAAATTTATCTTTGCCTTCAATGGCGGTTTTCATCTTCGATAATTCGACGTCCATTACTTTTTAGAATTATCCCCTCAAAGTTAATCTTTGGTGCAAATGGTTGGCTAAAACAATAATTATTTGAGTTTTTTTGTCAGTTGGTATAAACTCGAAATTTTTATGTCCTTCTCTGAGCCAGATTTTGATCTGTTTATTACATTTTTACCATAATGTGAAGTTTTTGTAGAAAAAGAAAATCTCTATAACTTATTACCAAATATCTTTTAACCATTTTATATTACGTACAAAATAGCTTTGGAAAATTTGATCTCAGGAAATAATTTTGATAATTTGTCTAGGCTTTACCTCTATGCAATTTGCATACAGTACGAAAAGCTGGCCACATGTCAATGTTGCAAGCCTCGGCCGAGGTTAATGCAGCAATGATTGCCCATTTTCACAAAGATTGGAGTACGGTAGCACCAAATAATTTATCAAATGGAGATCAATTCCTTGGATCATGCTCTGTGATTGATCTTTCAATTCCTGAGAAATCACAAAATGATGCTAAAATTTCCCCAAAAATTTTGATGCATCGTAAAACAATGCCTATCGGCCTATTAGTCAGGCGAAAATCCACTCAGTTGTCATTAAAAAGAGCACTTTCAATGAGGTCCAGTTTTCAAAATTTTGAAAATAATGTTTCCCAGGAAATAACTGTCCAGGAAACCATTTCAGAAGAAGTCACTAGTTCTGGATTTTTGTAGTGTTTTTGTTTCCAAGATTATCCTAGCATTTTTTGTTCTCATAACTTTTTATTTTCTTTAACATTTATAGTTCTTTTTTTTATAAAATGTGATTTGTTTTTTCCGAAAACTTATTTCTATTCAATATATGTTTCTATTATTTTCTGTAAAAAAAGTGTCTCACAAAAACCCAATTGTACCGAGAATAGAGAAGCCTTGTGAAGATATGGAGGAGTGGAGAAGGTTTACGTAAATATTTTTTACAATGAAATAAAATTATGCATTGAATTGTTTGCTTTAATTTATTACTGTAACATTTAGTGTGGTTTATATTTGAATATTTTATAGTGGCAATTTTACGAAATGTGAGTGAGAAAATGCGTCACATATTGAAAGATATTAAAAGTATAACTGTGAATTCTTCTACGGAAAAAAATATTTTAAAAAAAAATTGGAGAGGATCTTGATGAATTTGTTGAAAAGATTTAATCGGATTTCTCAATAACTCAATTGGATAACAGCCAATGAAAAATAATTTTGCGGCCTAATTTAGCGTAAAATTGTCGCAACAAGTATGACAAAATTCCAGGTGAAATGGATATATATATGTTCTCAATTGTTGAAAAGTATATGATGCTATAAAACGTATCATCCAGCTCAAAAATATGATGCAGAAGATTGTAAGAGCTCGATCTAATAATACGAAAGTTATCATCTTATATTAAAGTATTGCCTCAACAAAGAAGAAAGACGTGAAATGAGAATCTGAAATTACCGAGGATTTATTCAAAGGAGAGTTATCAAAATAAAACTGAGATTTCCACCGCGTCTCCAATAAATAATGAGACACAGAAATAATTAAATGAACGCGAGTATATTTTTTATTTACAATAAGCAAGTCATTTAGGGTTATTACTCAAAATAATTTCCATTTACATAGAAACATTTTTTCCACTGCCTATTCAGTTTTTTAATGGCGATTTTGAAAAGGTTCTGATACTTTTCTCCCGTAAAATGCTTCATTACATCCTTCAAATTGTCATTTGTGGCAAACTTTTGGTCTTCCAGGGATTAAACAACTAGAAGTTCGATAGAACCAAATTCGAATTGTATGAAGGATGGGAAACTTTATTCGTTGTACTTTTAAATAGTGGAAATCATACAAATATCTTGCGTTGTGAAAAATGAAGTTTCTATGTTATGAGTGATTTTTATTTGATTCAAAGCATATTGTGGGACTTGAATGTCATTCTTGTTGACAAGTTATAAACCTCCGAAGTCATAAAGACCAAAACATATCGAAATAAGTGGACGTTTCATTATACCGGAAATAAGTGTTAAGCAATATACGGAAAAAACGAAGACATTTATTTTTCCTTATTTCTTTTCTCATTTGTTTGTATATTTATTGGCAGTAAATATTCATAAAAGTTTTATCAAAAAATCCCCAAAATGAACTTGATGAGCAACATATACACCACAAAATTCATAAACAAATTGCAATTGAAAATGTTGAAAAAGATCGACCCGACTTGTGAGGAAATCATAATTGTCGTTGACAATGTTTTACTGAACTTTTACGACCATCAATCGAATGAATGAACCTACTCGAATTACAACGGGCCCCTGGTCCTGTATAGGACAAAAGATATCGAGAAATATTCAATGATCCTTTTAAACAACAATTTAAAATCGGGACCCCGATTTTATTCTATGTCTCTGCTCCATCAATACGAATTGAGCTATGAGGCAAAATGTTTGGTTCTGAATTCGAAAGAAAATTGCAGTTCCTACTTTTATTTGCCGGATGAAAAATTGGCTAAAAAGTTTTTCGATCTTTTGAATTCGGCTATCAAGATTGGTAAAGGTTTGAAAATTGATCCGATCAGAAATCTGATCGTAGAGAAAGAAGAGAAATTCTCGACTAAATATTCCAATGAGAAAATGCTTGATTTATTTTCCAACTCGAAATTGATAATTGTGGAAAAAGAGTCTCAATCGCAATGGAAAGCGGTGAGAAATGTAAAATTGGAATTATTAGAAGAATAAAATTGTTTTAATGAAGTGATAATTGTAAATGAAATAAATATTTTATGAGTAATTTTCATGTTGAGAATTTTTCTGTCGATCTTATTTAATATGATAAATTTTAGTTGCAAAATAAACTTTTTGATGATGTGAAGCTGCCAAAAAAAATTAAAAATTAAAACAATTTATCTTTTTTGGCTAATTGAGAATACTTTTTGCTCTACTTAAAAATGATTTAAATTTTTAAGGTTAATAAAAATACTAAAAAAATTAAACCTATCCCTAACTTATTTATATGGATTCTTTTTGTTTATATCTTAAGCTTCAATTTAACTAAATTCAATTTGAAAATCTTCAAAGTAAAGATAGGAAAGGTAAAAACAATCAAATAAATCTTTATTTTATTCGAAAATAAACTAAAAAGAGTAAAGAAGTCCAATATTTTCCAGACAGAGAAGCTAAGAACATCAAGAAAAGATCATAAATTATTCAACTATTCTAATTTGCCAGCTGAGAAAGAATCAAAAAATCCCCTTGTCAATGAAATCACAACAATTTCTTTCAACAATTTATTTTTTTATTTTTGTCCAATCGTATTAAGAATAAATTTCACTATAAAAGAGAACAATTAATTTCAACAAATAATTATTAATTTTATAATTAATTTACTAATAAATGTTATCGGTCACCGATGCGGAAAAAATCAAAATATGCCAATCGGTTTTGGTAAGCTGTGGATTCCTATTAAACTCCTGGAGTTCTTTTGTCGTGTCGACTTATAAAATATTTCAATCAACTCTGACGTCGAATCTAATCAGAAATCAGTTCATTTTTGACAGTTTGATTTGTTTTCTGACATTGCTTATTATTTGGATCAACCAAAACGCTTACAACTCTCAAAGTCTCATTGACAAAATCACTTGCCAGCTCTGGACGAGTCAAAGCATTTTCTGGGTTCTTGCCGTTCTTAGCAACCAAACGCTCGTTTGTAAGACTTTCGAGCGATATTTTGCAGTAGTTTTGCCGGCTTTCCATCGAAAAAAACAAAGACTTCTTTTACTCATTTACGTAGTCTATCTAATTGTGACATCAAGTTCCGTAGGACTGCAAATCGTGTTCTCCAACACAATTATCAACCAGACCTGCACTTTTGTTCCGGAATCGGAAAGCCCGATAATGAAGTCTACAACTTTGTTTTATTATATTCTGAATTATTATTATCCGATTGTGAGTTTTATATTTTGTTATACTCACATCACAGTTGTGTTGTTGAAAATGCTGAAATCCGGAAATTCCGGAGACTCTTTTCGAAAGTCCACAATTAAATTTACAACGGTATGTTTCGTTAACGTTTTGTCTTTTGTTTTGTTGCTGTTTATGGACAATTTCATCTTTTTAATGAATTCTTTTACTAATAATGTAATTGTAAACGGGTCGTTTCTACAGATCATTTCATTAGTGTTGATTAGTGCAAACAGTTGCTGCAGTCCCATCATTTATCTTGTCCTCATGAAGAGTTTTAGAAAGCCTTTTTTCAGAAAGATTTCTCTTCGAATGCACAGCACTGTTTATCCAGAAAATTAAATTTTTATTCGGCACCATTTTTTTCAATTTTTGTAGAATTTATGTTTAAATAATTTAATTAAATTGTTTTAATTTGGGCTTTATTTTTATGTTAATTTATATTTTGTAGCTTTGAATCAGAAAAATTAAAAATAAAATTATACATAATTATTTGCAGTTCCTACGGTAATAACTTGAAAGATGAAACTAGATAGAAACGTCCAGTGAAAAATTTTTATTTTTAAGTTTGTAGTGCAAATAAAACTTATTGTGTTGAGTTTCTATTCTGACCGAGAACACGAGGAGTTAGATTATAAGCTCTGACCTAACAAAGTAGCTCAACATATCTTTGTGTTTATGAACCCACATCTCACTACTTGAATAATGTAATTTTTCATTATTAGGCTTCTTAGAGCAAAAATGTAAAATTCTGCATGATGACCATACTGATACCTTTAGGTAAACTCTTTTCCCGTAAACTCTTATTTATATGTGAATATTGTATACCAGTCTTGCAAACGGGTAGAATTGCCCTTCATTTTTATATTGGTAAAAAAATACAAATTCTGTTTTCTTCTTGAGTACCCAAAAAAAGAATTATAAAGATTTTATTAACTAATTTAAATAATTTTATGATTCTAAAACATTTTTCTGGCGGTATTTGCAAGCATTTTGTATGTCGCAAATGCAAAACCATTTCTGTCGGAATAATTTATTAATAAAATTAAAACAAATCTTTAAAATTTGTTATTATTTTCAAACTTTTCATGCAATAAATATATGAATAAAGTTATTTAAGTCTTTTCAAAGAAAAATTATAAATAATTTTATTAACTAAATTTGATTTGCATTAGAAAAGGCAACCCTTTGACCCGTTCATTGGTTAATGGACGTTTTTGTGCATATTTTCTTTTAATTATTTTTGTGTTTTAATCGTTCATTAGACAATTTGGTTAAATGAAGTTGCAAAATATAAGTTATTTACAAATAATAATTAAATTAGTAAATAAAATTTTATAATTAAAGAGCTTTCAATTTATAAATGCGAAATGTAATTGAAATGAACAAGTTTTATTACTGAATTGCTTCAGAATTTATGCAATAAGTCGAAATTTTATATTTTGTATGTTTTAATATATCCAATAAATCTTTGAAAAGTTTTAAATTTTACAAGTTTTTTCAAATTCCACGAAATAATAAGCCCTTTTTCTTAGTTATCTTAAAAGAAATTCTTTTAATATGGGTTTTTCTGTGTGTGGGCAGGACAAAATTAGGCCGCCCGCCTTTCAAGTGTTGGTTATATTTATTTACCCACTCGTTTCCTAATAGATTTAATTGCTGAATAAAATCTACAAGTTACAAAATATTTTTGGAGATTTCATAAGTAAACTTATATATGAATTCTTTCTTATGCAATGGCCGTGTTTCACAAAATCCCCCTTTTGTCGTCCATTGATAAAAGAATTCATTTATTTATAAACGAAGTTTAAATACATGAATTTTAATAAAATATTTTTGTTTTAGCTGTCAAATTTTAAAGTCAATTAATTAACATGACAATAATTAAATGATTAAATTATTAAATTATTTTAAATTAAGCGATAAATATTTTGCATTTTCTTGATCAGTATTTAAATTTTCAAGTCATAAGTAAATGTAAAGTTTCATTGAAAAATGAAAAATAAAACATTTATATTAATAAATTATTTATTCAACACTCAGAGCCTTTGTGGTCTTATTTGGTCTGCCTCTTTTTCGTTTCTCTCCAATTGATATTTGTTTGACTTTGGAGAATGAATTAAACCAAAAATTCAAGAATTTTTCATTTTACTTTTTCATATTATAACTATTATTTGGAAGAGTCACAGTCCATATAACTGATGACCTTCTTATTAATTGATCAAAAGGTATTCCAAACCATTTCTGTAATTTTGAATATTTGCTCTTGTATAACATTAGTTGCTTCTCCTGCTGATACAAAATACTCTCAAAGTCTCATTGACAAAATCACTTGCCAGATCTGGGCGAGTCAAAGCATTTTTTGAGTTCTTGTCGTTCTTAGCTACCATACCTCGTTTGTAAGACTTTTAGATATATTTTAGATATAATTGTCTTTTTTGTTTTTATATTAATATGCATCCCGTCCAATCTTTTAATTGAATTGTCATCTTTTTATTTGATGACTTAATTATGCGATTCTTGACCGTTAATATTTTATTTGGTAGTGACTCTTTCATACCTTTATTGATGTGTTGATAATTACATATCCTTCATATAATTGATGAAAGCTTTTTCTTTTTATTTAATCATTTTTTAATTATAAAAGACATATATCATTAGCAAACTTCTTTTGAATACCATCAAGAAAATGGTCGGAAGTGTCAGAATTGAGGGATCCACATTCAATTTTTTAGCTTTTTTCTCTAATGAACCAATAAATTATTGGAAAATAAAAATGAAATCGTCTGTGTTTTTGTTGGAACATATGCTAATGCCAAAAGCATGAAAATGGCAATCTATTATACATTTTTACGGTAATTGAAATTGGCATGCATTCCCGTGTTAACTTCTACGTTACATCGGCATGAACTACATTTGGGAGGTAATGGGTATATTAAATTTGGGAAAATTCTGTAAATAAATATATTTTTTGAAAACAGATGTGTGAAAGAAAATATCAATCACAGAAGAAGCAGAAAGCGAATGTTTATGATTGTTTATGGCTGATCAGGACCTTTATTAGGTTGAAATATCTCATATTTCATTTAATGAATAAATTTTACGAAAACAGGCTTACATAGTTATTTATTTAAATTAAATTTAGATAATTAATTACTAATCCAACCAAATTATCAAAATAAACCTTATTAGCTATAAATTCAATGTTCTGATCATTTTAAATAGCAATACTTTTCATCAAAACAAAATTCTAATTAATTTACTAATCAATTTATTTATATACCTATCATTTAATTTAAATAGCAGTCGCGAACAAATTAATTTTGAGTATTTTTAAATTGTAATCATTTCTACAAATAATATTTAAATTTAAAAAAATTTAATATAAAATTGTTGTGAATTTTAATCACTTTGAAATTTCACTAAAAAACTTTATTTTTGTTGTGAGAATTTCCTGTTTAAATCGAAAGATATTATTTTTACAATTTTGAAACTTTGAGTTATTAAGAATTTTATTGTTTTGATTAGAAATTAAATTACATTTTAAAAATTTTCTTAATAAAATCCAATAATAATGTCAAATAATAAAGTAATGAATGCTTTTCAGGGGCTGAGAAAGCAACAGAATAAACATTTTTATCATCTTTATTTGAATGGTTGCGTTTTGGCGCAATTTCGGAATTCGATTTATACAAATATTAGGGTTACAATAAAATTCATTAAAACTAATATTCAATTTAAATTAATAAATTTCGGGTGAAATATTGGAAATGGTAGCTACTGACAAAATATTAAGAAATAAAAACGTTTTGGCTTCAGTCGTAATCAGCTTTCATGTATATACACTTAATTTTTAAATTATTAAAGGAGTTAAAAGTATTTGCATAGAGCACTCAGAGTTATATAAAATTAATTAAAACAATATCGTTTAGAATTGTTAACATAGCTGCTGAGAAAATACACATGTGCCTAAGCAGAAATTAAAAATAAAATAAAACACTAATTAAAAATATAACAAAATTAAATAAAACAAATATTAATAAAATTTAGAAAAAGCCTACAGAGGCAGAACTAAACACATAATTACAATATAAAATGGCCAAAACCTTGCAAAAGAAGGTTTAGAAAATGCATAGGTGGAAGTGGCGACCCGTTCCCCTAACTTATTTACATTTCTATATACATGTAGTGGTTAATGGTCTGTGACCTTGTAACCCAAACATACAAAATATCATACCTTACCCGTTGCTAGGCAATGTTGGTGATGCAACCAATGGCTATGAGACCGACATAGGTGAGCCTCTTTGCAAAGACTGCTATGACTCGGTCTCATATTGAGTCCAGTGAACTGCCGTTGGAAGGCCTCTACTCGTCTTCTACTTTTCGGTCGTTTTACCTTCCTTCTTCCGTCACTTTTCGCGTATATTATTTCTTATAGTTCAACTTATCCTTAATCAAGACAAAATAATTTATCAAAATAACACAAAATTTATTACTTTTATGCACAGAGAAATTTGAAAAGAAAAAACATAGTTCCAAGACTTTGTTATTTTTATCTTTCCCTCATAACTTTTCTGAATCTACTTGACTTTTCCTAGTGTCTTCCAAAGCTTGTGGACACCTCTCATCCGCTCGGATCTTCCAGGTCTCGAATGAGAGCGTTTTTGCTTGGTTGTTTTTGTTTCTTTCTCGCGTTCTCGGTACGCTACCTGCGTCAGAACGAAAACCAACGGGTAGGTAACAACTCAATCCTCTTGGCTAGCTGAGAAGACGACCTCCAGAACGCGGATTTGGGTCCTTTGAGCTTGTACTATCGGTTTTTTATCATGCCAACCCCTGAGCATAATTAAATTTTTAATAATTCTTTTGACCCGTGCCGGTTCTATCCACGTTGATTTTACATCTTGGATTTATCTGCTCACCTGCAGAAGTTTTCTATGCAACTAGGTGTTCTCCTGCCTAAGCTTGACTAACTCTTGTCTGATAGAGCGGATTGATTCCATTTTTTATGTAAATTATAAATGACTAGCAGCGTTCTGATGAAATTCAGCATGGGTGGTTTTATAATTTTCTGGGTTGAATAGTCTCACTTTGTTGTTGATGTCAAAGGTTTAACATGGGCTCACAAAAATTTTCCTACAATGGTAATTTAATTTAAATGGTTATTTTCCTTAAGCTTATCCACTCGTCAGTTTATACTTAGTAGTCGGCTAAATCATTCTACTGATCGCGGGTCACTATATTTTTTATAAAGAAATAACGATTGACAAGAGAAAAAGCTTTTATTTTTCCAACTAAATTAAATTCGTTCAATTTTGTCGTTCTCTAACGGTGTCCGCCCTGCTCTCCGGATTTGAACCGTTGCATGAGTGCGTTTCACGACGGGTGTCTGAAATGGTAAGTATGGTCACCATTTTCTTTCCAGGTTCCAATTCGGTTAAGGATGGATTTTCGGAACACTCTGGTCGGAAGCACCACACTAGTAGGTGCCTCCATTATCATTAACGTCGAGTTGTTCAGCTCGTATGATACACCATAAGCAGGTACATACCCATCTGTACTGGGAATCCGTCAATCAGCAATGTCTTCATTTACTTGTCTCAAGTGTCTCCTGGCCTTAACAGTCTTCCATTTAAATTTCCGCTCTAATTCATCGCAACGATAAAGCGTGAATTCCGCTCGTTGGCGTGTTTGCGAGTCGGGTTGCGTCCAGGCTCTCGTTTTATTGCCAAACTTGGTAATTGAACTTCGTCGTCCCGCGACGTGGATGGAATTGGCCAACCGGATTCACCTCTTGTAGATAGAAAGGCCGGTCGGTAGACTGCGGCCTTTCTTGCTGGGAATTACGTCGCAATTCGGTCTGCACCTCACCAAGATCTTGTGTCTTTGGGGTCCGGATGTAGCTGAATGTTTTATTATGAATTAAATCGTCCAATCCACCGGAATAGGTAAAAGTTTGAAAATTAATAATTAAATTATCTAATCTACTGTAACGGCTAATTAATAGATAATAAGCAAAATAAAATCACAACATTTTGTCTTCCCATGCTCCTTTTATATACTGTATTTATCGATACTGACTGGCAAATCTGAGTACTATACGTTGATTTATCACTATTCCTTACCTTGGGTTTGATCGTCCGTCATGTGCGAACAATGTTATGATCCTTGACTCAGACCTCCTCTGATACCTCGTTAGCCTGGGATAATCTAACGTTCTCTAGCAGGCCCATTAACTCCGAGCGATTTGGCAGCTTTTGTTTGGCGTGTAGTTTCCATTTTTTATTAGATAGTTAACAAATTATGCGAGCTTTATTTATATAAACCCTGATCCGAATGAATCATAGATTGTATTTACATTATTTGATATTTAATTCGTGACGCTAGTGGAATGCTATGTTCAATTCAATTTGCGATGTCATCAACTGGTAAACTTGATGAGGTTCCTTTTATAAATTACTCATTCTGTTGCTATGATTTTGCTGCTGTTCAATCTAGTGTGGTGCGAGATTTTTAAAGTTGGACTATTATATGGTTCTGACGTTTGGTGGGAGTTCTACCTTCACATCAATTGAGTAAGGTTCAACAGTTAATTAAATTGCCTTGTTTGTTCGGGTTGTTCAGGTTAAGGACGCGATTTGTTATCCGATGTTTGTGCATTGCCGTAGTGCTAGTGCTACTGATATTATTCTGTCATCGCGTAATATGTGTCAGGTGTTGGCGATTCACCAAATTGGGAGGACACTGTATAGTCAAATTATTATCCCAACAACTCTGATGATCGAAGAGGGCTTAGCCCTATATGTATCCTGCTATTTTAATACATAGTCTGCTTATTGCATTAGACTTTGTTCTCGTCTATTAATACAAATTTATATTACTCGCATACTTTATTACAGTACCTTAATGTGTAATTGCCCTTTATTGTTGCATCATTACCTCATCCTCATGGATTTTATTAGTGCAATAGTCGTAGGTGCCTATAGTTTGTCTGTTAATCTGATGGAGATTTCTGTTTATTGCCGTATGTTATATGATCGATTTGTAGACGCTATCTTTAAGAGCAAATTTTCCTTTATGATAGAACGAATTGCATAATGAAAGTGTAAGTTCACAGTCAGAAATTGAGAACATTCGGGTAACCGAGAATTTCTAATAATGATTACTGCGTAATTCATGTCGGTTCCTTATTGTTTTTTCCGTCAAAAGTACTGCAAGGAAATTTTCTCCTAAAATTCGGGGTTGCAAGGTTTACTAATGTTGGGTTATTATTATTAAAAGTCGGTTACCTCTGACTTCTCGTGTCCTTTTCAAATCAAATAGGCAAACCCAACACAGAATAATTTTATTTGCACTTTATCACAGTTACAACTCAATCCGATTTATTTCAACGTTTTGTAATCACAATTTCACTAATTTATTTGCACCTTTTAACCACCGTATGACTTTGATTATCTTAGGGTAGGTTATCCAATGAAGAACCACCCTTTCTGATAGATAAATTTGACTTTACTTGGGTTTAGATTCCTCTACTAACCTAGTTACACTACTCGTTTACGTCGATCCACTGGCCATTTCTTGTTTTTCCCTTTTCCTTTTATACTCCTGCTCAGACTGTTTTCCAACGATTGTCAACAACATTTGCTACATTATTAAATTATTAACAATAATTAATTCCCACAGACCACCTTAACCGACATTTGTCAACAACGTTTGCTCCATTACTAAATTACAAATTACGAAATAATTACCTCTCCGTAGCTCAGTGGCGCCTATTTAATATTGTTTAGGCCAATTTACCCTGTTATATTATTCCGTCTACACGCAGGGTTTTCCTTATCTCTCGGGTTTCTCATTGACTCGGGCTTCGCATTAGTAATTAATTTTTTTAAATTAATTTCCTTTTTTGTCTTATATTATTTTCTAGGGACCCCTCACTAAATTTTTATTATTATTTCTGGTATCGTCTCTCAATTTGGCGTTCAACCATACTAATTTCTCCCGATCAATAATACTTTCGAATTTTTATAAATTTTTTAATTAATATTGCACTTTTATCATTTTGGTGTTTTATTGGATTTACTGTGCTTTTCCGTAATACCCCAACACTAATTTACTCATGACTAAAATTAATTGGATCAAGCTCCTCAAATTCTTTTAAGCTATCAAGTTGTATCTCACTCAGATTAATCTATATAGCCTGAATTAATAAATCTATTTGGGGTATTCTTGTGCTCGACCAATAATTTATCATCGGCTACCTTGATTTTAAGACATAAGTCAGGGTTTCTGTATTATTCTTTAGCATTAATTGAACTTAATTCAGACAACTTTACATATGATTGTAGTTATAACAGAAAACATCTTATACTTGAGTTTACTCTATCAAACTAAATCACTTTACATGATTTTACGCTATTAATTTCAGTCATTTTTAACCGAATTTTACGCTATCCATTTAAACTATTCTATATATGATCTTATGCTATCAATCTAAATCATTTTATACATGATTTAACGCTATCGATTTAAGTCATTTTACCTGATACCATACTCTTAATTTAAATCGTGATTTTATGCTATTAATTTAAATCATTTTTTACATGATCTTAAGCTACCAAGTTAAGTCATTTTCTTAAATGATTTTACAGTATCAATTTAAATCATATTTTATACCTGGCAGTTGCAAAGATTTTGCAAGATTCTCACACTTACCCCCTTTTATAATTTGTTCCTAGGAAAAATTATGTTTATAATAAGATTTTATGAGTGCCCACTGGACTACTCGGTGTGAGAGATTTTAGCAGATATGTAGAAGGTGATTTTAGGTCGATTTTTCGGGAGATGAGTAAAAGAGAATCAGCCAAAAGACTGGTCCTCGATCTTCCTTCCGCCCCTATAGGTTATTTCAATTGACGTTTGGGCCCATCGTTACTCACTACCAGACCTTCACAGGCACAGCTTATAGGCGGAGAAACCGCTCTTACACAATCTGATAGTGTGTATGATTTTAATAACTTTCAGTATGTACGGCTGTGGACCAGAAAAATTTCGACAAAGTAAAGCCAATAGTTCTATACACAAATTATAATGAACTTCATAACACATGTTAACATCAGATCATTTGAACTAGCATCATACAAATAAATAGTTCTGTTTTTTTAATAATTGTCAATTTTCAGTCAAATTCTCATGTCTAATTGAACAGGTCAGGTCTTGTTTGCACTGA
The DNA here is from genome assembly GCA_022537955.1 of Schmidtea mediterranea. Taxonomy (NCBI): domain Eukaryota; kingdom Metazoa; phylum Platyhelminthes; order Tricladida; family Dugesiidae; genus Schmidtea; species Schmidtea mediterranea. The sequence goes on from CM039680.1 coordinate 79,617,589, forward strand.
TCTTAAAGGCACGATGTCGTCTAATTCACCACGGTGCCCAACGAAAGGTTGGCTGGAGCGGTAAGAGGGTAAAATATGGAAAGATTATCATAGCTAAGGGGGCAATAATATTATGTATTTTAAATAGAAAGAATTATTTTGTTTAAATACTGGCAGTTTATTATAATTTTAGCGGGTTGATTAGAGACCTTAATTGGAAGTATAAATAAAAATCTGTGAACTTTTCAAATGTCTAGAAATGTTAAATATTTCTGTTTATTGACTTTTGGAAATAATAAATCGACAATTGAAGTGATTGTAGAGGCGCCAACAGAAAACGAACAGATCAAATGATAAAATGCATGCAGATAGTTTAGTGTTCATAAACGATTCTGATAGCACTTTACCCAAAATACCAACAACAATAGGATTTAATCATTTGAAAATTTTATGTAGAATATCTTATAGGTCATGAATAATACTGAAAAAATTTACCAAACCAAACTACAACTAACAGGACTACAAATTACAAAGTCTGGGTGGAATACGCTACGGTTTAAAGATTAAATCTGATAAAAATTACTAAATAAGATAATCGTCAACAAATCTAACAATTAAAGAATTCAACAGAAAATTTTGTAATTCATAAATAAATTTGAAAGAAAATACAGTTGTAAAAAGTGATTAAATGAATGAAATAAGAAATTTTCCATAAGTTAAGGCCGGAATGCGGCTTAAAATTTTGGAAAGATACCTCAATAAATAAAGAGTAACGATGACAAATTGACATAGGAATTGTAGAAATAGATGAGTAGGGACAATGGTATAAAAGGAAACAGAAGTATGACCTTTCATCGGCAGTTAGGAATCCGAAAATGAAAATATCATGACGAGGAGTTCTAGAAATGGAGTTCATCTGCTCATAGTATATAGTGGTAAGATTAAAATTTTGTGGCGTCTGGTCAGATAGAATGGACTCTTGGAAAGAAAGTATCTCGGCCAAGAAGGAAGTTTAAATATATTTGAGACAGATTTAAACAAAATTAATTCCCACCCAGTACACCAGTAATATGTTACACATGCTTTTATACATTATTAACATTATTAAAATGATTTATCGCGAAAATTGTTAAAGTTCCAATAATAGCTGACGAGGTGGGCCACCAGCATTTCAGTGGAAGGTCATTGTCTGTGCATCATCGTTTTATCTGGTATATTTATTTGAATTGGCACTATGATTCTGATTTATTTGTTGGCTCAGAATGAGGAATTACTGTTGAAATATTAATTTGATAATGTACTTTGGTATTTGATATTTATTTCAGTGAAAAGCGTTCATCGCTGAAATAACTAACTCAACTTTATCAAAATGAAATATAAAAATATAATCCATTTTATGAGAATAACCATATGATATAGTAAACTATTGACTAAGCAAATACATTTTATCCAATCTATTAAAACAAAACCAGGGCCAAATATCAGGCAAATGAAGAGAATGGGGGGGATAACTTAGTTAGCTTTTAAGTTAAATTTCCCGGAGAAAAACATTAATATTAGATTAAAAGGTTTTCCCGTGTAAATTAGCGAAGCCTGATTACAAAAGTTGAAATTATAATAAAACTTTCATTAATTATTATTGTAAAAAAAGTAGTATAAATCACAGTACAGAAAAGAAAGTGACGATTTGCCACCAGCAACGATGACTCTTATTTGATATTTTCATATTTATATGTATTTTCTTTTGTTCATTATAGTAGGCCGAGTATGAAAAAGTTAAGTGAAAATGTGATTAAGTTAACGATTTTGTCCTTGAGCAGAGTCAATGATCGGGAGGTTCTGACTGATGGAATCATCCTGGCTACTTCCGAGAGCATGAAGAAGCAATAACAGAAAATGGATCCGAGTATATAAATAGGACAAAAAGAAAAAAAGTAAGAAAGCAATGAAACAGAGTAAAAGATGTATTGTTTGCGATGAAAATATTAAAAGTGGTTAATCCATTTACGAATTTTACACGAAAGGACAATAACAAATGAATCATATTTATTTATTATTAGTTAATCTTATTGATGGAATTGTGAAAAATTTTAAAAAGATGAAGTTTCTAATCTGACTCCTCTCGTTCTTTAACGGATAATGTGATACCCAACAAAAAATAAATTATTTATCAATGAAAAATTACACTAAGTTCTAGCAAATAAACAAGTGAGTTCAACACAAATTTTAATTTGATTCTGAATCTTTTCACGATATAACACATTTTTTCAATTTCGAAAACCCTTAGTTCTTAAGAACTGCTAAAGGGCCGTCCATAAATGACGTCACAAACCTAAGGGATAGGAAGGGTCACGCCTTAGTTACGATGTGTGGCAAGGAGAATGAGGGTGTGACGGCACATCAAAACGCACAACTTTAATTAAAAATTCCTCATAATTTTCAGCTTTCCAGGGACTATTTTTAAATACATGTTTTCTCATACGATACTAGAGTGCAGTATTACACTAAATACATACTAAAATGTCAATAAAGTTATTTGAAACATGTTCATTTTCATAAATGAAATACGGCTTTTAAGGGGGAGCCAAAGATTTGTGAGGTCATATTTGAAAGGGACTAACTTTTTGCGAAGACGTGTGACGAAGGAAAAGGGTAAAAAATTGACCAAAATGGAGTGACGTCATTTATGGACGGTCCCTAAAAACTTTTCTGTTGAACACAAATTAGAAAATTTTACTAAAACTTTGCCGCAATCACTAAATAAATGAATAAAAGTTTTAATTTCCAGCTTCTTTCATGGTTGTCAAACTCAGCGATTAGGTTTACCAAAAGGAATTATGAATGTTTTCATCAAAATTTAAATTAATTTCCACTTTTACATTTAGCAATTCATTTATGTATTTACCTAGCCCCATCAAAAACATGTATTAATTTAAAAATCACAACCTCTTCGATATTTTCCTTTTCTCTCTAATTCAAGTGCGACAATTTTAGAAATAATTTTTTAAATTTAGTTCTTTCACTCCTGCATTTCTTGAAGTATTCAATAATCAGAAACCAGATCAATCATTAAATGAAACACAGCGAACGTCTAGGACATAAGTGTTGGGTCGCTTGCTGAGTTTAGGTGGGTCACGAAAAAAATTTAAATATATATATTCGTAGACAGATTATTTATCAATTTATATTTGTTTTAAATGATAACCGGACAGTGATGGCCAGGAGATAATTCAGGCCCCTCACAGGTAGGACCATTGTTTGCTTTTATGGTAGGTATAGGCAAACTAGTGTCCTTTAAATTATAATTTTATATCAATTAACAGCAAAAAGTTAACCTTTAACGTATGCTAATGCAATGATGTTATTTTTTGGAGTTAAAATTTCATCACAGGTACATAACTATTTGTATAATGCCACAGTATTTAATGAGCCGAGATATCAGGGAACAATTTTAAATATAACGAAAGATTTATGTTTGTATAATAAATTAATTGTTCAAAATTCAGGACTTGGCGACACTATTTCAAAATCAGTGCTTCCAGTTGTTCAAATAATTAAAATTGCTCTGTAAAATGACTTGTATATTAAAATATATTATTAGATTTGACCTATTTCAAATTTCACGACTAAATACAAATAAGTTTTTGAAAAATTAAATCGGCAATATGATTTGAGTGCAAGAGATTTAAGAACGCAATTTTGTCATTAAACCTATCTGTAAATAATAACTTATATAAACTAAAATAAATATTTTCAAATGTTTTCCGGAAACCCATTTTTAAATATCTTTGTTAGTTTCTTAAATTTTGACATAAATTAATAACGGTAATCTTTAAATGTGAACAAATTGTGTTTTATAGTTTACAAGGAATTTTAATATTTTTAAAACATTAAGCATTTAAATTTCAAGATCAGTCACCAAAATGACATGTGTAATTATTGTCTTAGTAAAATATTTAATAATTATTAAAGACAAAATAATTTTAAAGTTAAAATATTTAAAAAGTCAAATAATAAAAAAAGATTTAAAAAATACACCTAAACAATGTTTAGATATAATTACGAATGTACATAATTATAAATACATATCTTTTATAATAAATTATATTTCTAGATAAAAACTATAAAATGGTTTTAGAATAAAAATTTACTATTTAAATATATTTAAATAGCAATTTTTAAAAACATTCGATTTCATTAGACTTTGGTTTGCTATTTAAAAAAATCAAACAATATTTTTAAAAAGTATTTTGTCATTTCAATGATACAATTTTTTAAATATCAGGCATAAAAATTTATGTTATAATTATGAAATAATTTGTTTAAATAAATTATTCATTTTGAAGTATTACAATTTAAATAATTTTATACTAAAGTAATTTTTAATATATTTTTATAATTAGTTAATATTTTAAAAATCAGCATGGTCCGAATGTCAGTACTAGCTGATGCTTTAAAAAGCATTTATAACGCCGAAAAACGTGGTAAACAACAGGTTTTAATTAGACCAAGTTCTAAAGTTATCATTCAATTTCTTATGGTCATGCAATCCAAAGGTTACATTAAAGAGTTTACCATTGTTGACGATCATAGATCTGGAAAGATTGTTGTTGAATTGAACGGCCGAATTAATAAATGTGCAGTTATTAGCCCAAGATTCGATACTTCTGTTAAAAATATCGAAAAATGGACCAGCAACCTTCTTCCATCTCGTCAGTTTGGGTATGATATAAATTTACTTTATTAAAGTATTTATCATAAAAATTTAGATATGTTGTAATGACAACTTCAGCTGGTATTATGGAACACACTGAAGCCAGAAGGAAACACCTGGGTGGAAAGATTCTTGGATATTTCTATTAAATATAATAATAAAATTTGGATTCAGTATTTTTATCATTAATTGTTTTTATACAGTTTATCAAAAGAACTTATAACATTGCTACTAAATGTTAAAATAGTAGCATAATCATATGGCTTCAAATACAGGCCAAATTTTAATTTTCAAAGTATTTTTAAAATACAACCTTTTGTTAAATTGTAACCATTGTATTGGTAAACTTAGATGGATCTTTAAACATACGACTGTTTTTTATAACTTTCCGAAGAATAATTATTCAAATTTCCGACAGTTGTGAATTGAATCTCAACTTGTTGCAATAATGGAGACAGCGGAGTTTGAGAAATGGGTTGGAAATGTATGACTGAAAAACGTACACCTGAATTGATAAGGTTCAGGACTCAACAGTGTCCAGAAAAAATCGCGTCCTAAATTTTAAGGAAGATCCGCATTCTTGATCTTATAATAGCCTCTGCGACCAACTACTATATTACGAATGACGGTAGATGGCGTCTCAAACTCTAGACCATTCATTTAATACGGCTCTTCTTTCCAAGTTCCGCTCCATATTTTGGGAAATGCTGTTTATGCAAAATTGAATCGATGTCGTTTTGATCTAAAATGTCTGAAAAATTTTAGCATTACAGAAATTTAAATTTATTCAACACTTAAAAATATGCCATTTCATAAACGTCAAAGCCCTAATTATTAGTTATGTTTGCTGATCAGGCTAAATAATAATTATATAGAATGTTGAACAAAAGATTTTATAGGATCCTAATGGTTAATAATTCCAAGCGCCAGGATAAGAAGTTTAACCGCTAGCCACCCGTCAAAAATTTACATTAGTGTTGTGTGTTAGTGGGTTGAATATTAGCAAAGGGTGAGCCCCTTTCAAAGACTGCCAATGCTCTAATATTCGGTTGGGTTCATGAACTGTGATTTCCAACTATAAATCAAAATTAAACAACAAGAACTCTATTGTTAATAATTTAAATTCAACAACAATAAACAAAATAACACAGTTAATATGTCTTTATCGAGGTACACTCAAATTCCGTTTGATTTAAGTATGTGGCCCAACATACGAACCTTATTTAGTTTTTATAGCCTTTCGCGCTTATTCTTGCCAGGCTGATTTCTTTTCGGCAATTATGTCTGGCGCGAGGTTCCGGGAGTGAGTATTTTCACTCCATACCAGTTCGGATCTCGTCTTTCAATTTGAGTTCCATGATTTCCCTGTCTTGTGTTTGTATTTTTTCGGCTAGTTTTAACGCTTCGTCTTTTTGGACAGAGCTCCAATCTCAGCTCTAAATCTGGTTACTTCTTCGGGTCGGAGTTACGTTTGCTCGATGCGCCGGACTATCGCTTCTTTGACTATAGAGCGCGATGTATTTTCGAAATCGTTCAATCATTTGTCTATTTGGTTCCACTGAAATAAATAATGAATAGGTAATCTCTATCAATACTTGGTTACAATTATGTTAGGCAAGATAAATTTCCTAAGTTTATTTATGATACATTATTAAAACATTCTTTTAGTGATCTTATTATACTGTCTGGATGAGGGGATGAATGAAGACGTTTATATTTTTCGGTTTATAATTTTGTGGAAGGTCTCTACAATAGGGCCAATGCAGTAGTAACACTGTTTGGGATACCCTGGGTACCTCATATTTAAAACTAATTATCCTAATGACAAAACAATAATAATAACGATAATAGTAATAATCATAATACCCATCATAATAATAAATAAAATAGGAGTTATAACGTTGTTAATGGCGAACAGTATCAATAAAGGCAAATAACTATAACACATAACAATAAGAATAATAATTATAAAGTCAATAATAATAACAACAATAGCAATAATAATGATTTACAAAAATGATCAATATAATTAATATTAATAATGATTATAAACATGATTGTTGAAGTTAATAATAATAATGCAAACCATTATAAAATTAATAATACTAATAATAATAATAATGGTAGAATATTAATTATAAGAATTATGATTCCAAAGAATTTATAAATATGTCCCTATTGCTTTCACATTAGGCTTAATGAATAATTCCTAAAATAATGGATTTATTAGCATCTAAAATAGTATTAATCGATTTTATTAACTATATAGTAAGGAATAAAATTTTGATTGATATATTATAATTAATATTAGTATATATAAGAATTTCAAATTTTATATTACAGGTTCTTAAAAATCAAAAATCTACGAGATACTTCAAATAAATACTACATATTTTATTATAATTTTAATAGTAACCTAATTTTCCATCTCTTTCGCTTGCCACCTGGTGGGTTACAGGGTTTCATATCTTACTTATCTTCCTGGTGACCCTAGTAACGCCATACAAAATGATGCTGACCGTCACTTGGCACCCGTTGCTAAGCAACGTTGGTAATGTGTTCAAGTGGTGGATTGCTCGCAAAAATTGAGTACCATTGGCTAGTACTATAGTTGCTCGGACAACCCTCGGGTTCACGAGCTGTCGATAGAAGACCTATGCTCGCTTTGTTCTGTCCCTCGTAACTATTCAGGATTAGGTTCTCATTAGACTGTGGAACGAACTGGCGGTGTAATGAAAATGTTTATGACAATGTCGGCATATGATCATGTTAAAGTAACAACTCAACTAAGGCTAAAACTATTCTATTCAATTCAAACTCATGTATAACATTTACTACTTGACGTTTTGGAGTTGTGTTGCGCGACGTCGGGCACGTTCCTTGCGTCCCGGTCGACGGTTGTTGGTTGTAGTGATGGGTTGTTCTGCTGGCTTGGTGGTTGTCTGCGGCAACTGAGTTGGGGCGAAGATGAGCGGATAAGTTACCGCTTCACCTTCCCGGCATACCGCTAGGGCGACTTCGAGTCCCCGAATCTGCGTGCGCAGGCTCTGGTTGAGCTGCCGCTCTTCTCCCCAGCCTTTCTGGATCGCTGTGAGTCGGTGGTAGATCGCCTTCGTCTTTGCGGGATCCGTCCATGTTGCTTTCATATGTTGCATTTGGCGGGTTAATTGAATAATCTGGGCGAGTAATTCCGCGTTTGCCTGTCTCGCGTGGTCCAATTCAGTCTGTAAGATTCGTAGGGACGACATCGCTGTAATTAAACAGATTATTTCAATTTATTCTTGATTAAGTTAGATAGTCACTCATCCCATTAAACCAAATCATAAATAACTCTAATTATAAGAAGAAAATAACACACAAATTTCTAATATTTTGCATCGATCACTACATAAAACTATCATTATTAAGTCACTCTTCGGGACAATATCGCTTCAGGCTTCGTTTGAGAGCCTCCACTGTATAGGGTCTTCGGGTATCGCGGACTGGGCGAGGTGGATAGGCGACTGCAATCCGCCCGGCGAGGATGTCTTCCACTACGTTTGCAAGGTACATCCTCGCCTTAACCACCTGCAAATCTACCTGCTCCTGCACCCTTTCCCATTGGGTGAGGAGGTTCTGCGCGTTTGTATAGGTCTCTGCCGCTGGGTATTGCTGTTCTGAGAGACCGCAGGGCTCCTTCTCTAAGCCTAATATCTTCCAGGCAGTCGGGTGCGGCCATTGTTGATGTATCGGATCGGATGTTCTCGTGGTCGGTTGAACTATTGACTGTCCCTGTTTGCCTGTACTTCGACTGATGCTTCGTTCGGGTGACATGTCTAAAACGTTTTTATTATTATCTCCGTTAACTTCACCATGTTAAATTGTTAAATGAATAGGGCCTATGTCACTGTTGAGTGTGTCATCTGATTTAATATTATCGAGTTCTAGTGGCTTTCTAAGTGGTCGGGATTCTTTCGAAACGGGCGGCCTATGCTAGTGAAATTCATAATACACGGGTGGTAAGTCTATTGATCAACTTGTTTATTTAATTAGGCAGGATAATGTTAAGAAATTGCCGAGTTGATATTAGGGGTGGCGACCATATTGATAGCGTCGAATGCAAGTGGGGATTTTTAGGGATTTTGCATCTGTATTATCTTATTTCGTTGGTTTATTTATTTTTTCCATTTTTCAGGCTTTCTAATATAAAATTTATTGTTCGACCGAACTACTCTTATCACTATATCTTATAATACAAGCTTATTGATTCTTTAAATCTAATATTGACGTCAATTTCCTTGCACAATGCTATAATTGGGTGATCGTTTAAAGGCGAGAGCGGATGTCGAATCGATGAAGCGTCGACGGATGTTTGGCGTTTTCCCGTAACTTCCGGCGGATCTTGTGGCTTAAACGGTTGAAAGGAAGTGAGACTGTTTATTGACGTCCGCTGATTTATAACATTTCATTTTCAGGATTATCGATTGACAGATTAGTCTGAACTTACGTGGGTAAGCTATTATGTAGATTGATCTAAACATATCTCATCACCATTTTTTAGGGAAAACTAGGTATCTCGATTGAAGCCTTCAAGTGGATGGAATTTTTATGCCGTTGCAATGTTTTCGTTTATGGAATTTATGTATTCGACACTTTTTCGTGAGTTAACTATTTTGTAATATTAAAATAAAACTTTTTTCTCATTCTAAACGTTTTATTAATTTGATTTAAACTATCATTCATTTGTTTCGTCTAGGATCGTTTTAATTTAGCCTCTGAATTTGTTTCATTTTTAAGAAGACTTTGTTTTAAACCTATAAATCATGCTAGTTTAGATTAAAGGACAGTTCTAGTAACATTTTCGGTCGTTATTTACACTACTCGGTTTTCTCATATATTCACTTCAATTATTTTAATCGACCTTTTATTTTGACTCTATAAAACTACTGTAATGTTAACATCATGCTATTAAATCCGTGAATCTAATTCTACTTTATTCTTATTCAAGGCTCATTTGATCTCTACTAATGAAACTATTTTACTTTCGTTCTAATTGTTTTAGTTATAATCGCTGAATACCTTAGTTTAATCAACATCGTTCTTTAATTCAGTTATCAAGTAATTTTATATTAGTTAATCAACAAATTATTTCAATAAAACTTTATTTTTAATCCATAAATTATGTTAGATTTAGTCGTCTTAATTGAGTGAATTTAACAAATAAAGTAGGTATTTTTATGTAAAATTTCTTAAGTTTAATGAAAATGAAACAAATTCAGTTTGATTAACTAGTTATTCATCTTTAGTCAACAATTAAAATCTAATTTAGCTGAGTAAATGAGTTATTTATCTATGAAATTTTCACGTATAATATTAATGATTCGCTTATTACACACTGTCAATTTTAGTTAGCTATATCAACGATTTAATTTGTTTTATTCCCGTACCCTTTCCCTTTAATAGGCCTTAGGCGCATTTTATGTTCATATTATATTTATTGAGTGCCCACTGGACTACTCGGTGTGATGATTTTAAGCCGTATGTAATATGATTTTAGGTCGATTTTACAGAACTGAGAAACGAGGAAGCAGCCAGAGACTTCTTCCTTATTCCTCGATTCAGCTATAGGGATAAATATTGACGTTACGACCGCTGCGTTGCGCACGCTGAGTCTTCACGGGTACATATCATTGGCGATTTTCCACGCACTTATATGCATCTGTACTGTGTAGATTTTACTATCTTGCGTTATGTGTTGGCTGTGGGCCGGAAAAATTTCGACATTTTAATAAAAGCATATAAAACAATTTATGTAAATAATATTTATTAATTATAAATGACAATAACATAATTACCCCTTTTCACCATTCCAAAATTCATAAAAATCATCATAAAATAACATAAATACCACTCTCCCCACGCCGACGCCGAGCAGAGCTCCATTGAGATGCAGGGACGTGACGTGGAAAGAGGGTTCCACCATAAATATTTCTCACCTAAGTGTGCTGAAAATAAATCAATTTTCAAAATTGGTTCTAAAAATGTTCTAAGATTTTTAAAAACTGGATAGTTTCGAGAAACGGTTTTAAACACTTTTCAAAATGGTTTTAAACAATTTTCAAAAAATGGTTTTTTGGTTAAGTTGAATGTGAAAATGAATCAGTATTTATACCTAATTTTCTAGTGTGTGAAATTTGATGCAGTAAAACAAAATTCGACCTTGTTATTTTCTAGCAAATTCTATTCTTTAATTTTGATATTTTTTGATTTATTTTTATAATTTTTTATTTATAATTTTTATTGAATTATTGCTAATTCAAATTTTTCGATTTAAGTTTCACTTTAATGAACTTTAATTGATTTTTCCAATTTCGTCGAATTTGTTGTGTTTTCTTGTTGTATTTGTGTAGGTATCGTGCGGATCTTGGTGCATTTTGTTAATATTTTAATTTATTTTTATGTTTATTATTTTATATTTAATTCTCTTATTTCTCAGATTTTATATGGTTTAATTGATGTTTCAGTGGGTTTATTCAAATTGCGTGTTATTTTTGCGTGTGTGTTTCTGATTCATTTAAACATTCTTCAGGGCCGTTTACGTTCTGGCCCAACACACCTATTACCAAGGCAACTTATTATAGGATTTCAATTTTCTATAATAAAAGTAAGTATTGATTTTTAGTTACTTTTATTTTAATTTTTTCGCTATTTCAGGATTTTCCGGGACATTGGATCCCCGCCGGAGATGTCTACAGCTGCTGACCCTCACAACAATGTATAAAATCATTAATTACAAAATATTTTTAGCTCGCACCGAATATTAACAGTAAATGTCAGGGTAGAACCCAATAAAACTATATCAAATTATATAAGAATAAAATAACGTAAGGTTTATTTTACATGAGTAGTTTTGTAATCCCGACCATGATAATATTATTAATAAAATCAAATGAATATAAAAATTTTTAACATGGAAATTAAATTCAATAAAATTATAATAATAGTATTAAGATAATAATAATAATAATATAAAAGTCTGAATGTAATTATTGACGAACTTACATGTCTAGAGCTTACTTTGGGATAAATTCTATTAAGTATTGTCGTTTATGATCTATTGTAAAGTAATAATTCGTGATATTTTCGAAAATCAAAATTACTTGGGTATCTCTTTAACCATAATTTGTGTAAATTAGTCATTTCATCCGTTTTATCCACTATCCTAAATTCAATTTTCTGTTTACTTTTAGTTTTGTCATTCATTTGCGTTAACTTCTCTATATGTTTTTCATATTGTCGTTTGTTATCCTTAATGTTCTGTTGGCATATGCGATTACGTGATCTTTCTCACCTTCAACTTGCTGTCCTAATACTGCGCCCAACGCAATATTACTCGCATCTGTCATTAAGATGAATGGTGTTCTAAAATTTGGACATCTCCATATAGGTTTTTTGATCAAACTTTCTTTAAGCAATTCGAATGCTTCTTGTTGAGCTTTTTCCAATTTAAATTGAGTCTGCTTTTTCAATAATACATTTAAGGGTTATGCTAAACGAGAAAAGCTTTTAATAAATTTTCTATAATAACTAGTTAAACCTAGAAATTGTCGAACTTGATCTACATTTTTAGGGATTGTGTATTCATTAATTTTTCTTACGTTTTCTGGATTTGGTTGCAATCCATTTCGAGAAATAATTTGACCTACATAAACCACTTCTGATTTTCCCCATTCACATCGATGAGATGTTCCTTAAAGGTATTTGAAAATATTATTATATCATCAATATAGACTAATGCATGTGGGATATCACGCAAAACAAAATTCATACCTCGCTGGAACGTAGCAGGTGCTCCAGTTAATCCAAACGGTAACACATTAAATTCATGCAATTCCTTACCATTCGAAAAAGCCGTTTTTCTTCGATCTTCTTCTTTCACTTTTAATTGATTATAACCTATATTAAGATCGATTACTGTGAAAAATTGTATTTCTCCCATCTGATCAAACATTTCTTGTGGAACTGGAATAGGCCTAACTTGATTTAATTTCCAATAATCGACACAAAATCGCAAATCGCCGTCTTTCTTTTTAACAACTACTATTGACGATGAGAATGGTGAAAAGCTATCTCGTATTATTTTGAACTCTTTCATTGCTTTTATCTGTCTGTCACTTTCCTCTTGATGTATATATGGAATTCTATACCGGTACAATTTATCAGAGTTTCATCAAGTAATGGTATCTCATGTTCAATTACTTGGGTGAGTCCCAAATCGTACTCGTGTTTTGCAAACACCATTTTACATTTCTTTAATAACTCCGTGAATTCCCAATTTTGCGATTCTGTTAAATCATTACTAATGACTTGCGGCTCTTTGGGGATTTTAATATTTCTCGGTAATTTTGGAGTTTTCTCTATTTCAAACTTCATTAGTTTTCCCAGTTTTGTTTTTGGTTTCATTTATATGGGTTTTGTGTTTTGATTAACTATTCTCACTGGCACTGTTTGGTCTTTGACTTTTACCACTTCATCACACATTGGTACTTCATATTTTCCTATTAGCTTCTCATTTGGTTCAAATATGCACTCGTCATCTGAAACATCTAACACATCCACATAATATATTACCTCACTTCTTGCTGGTAATTCTAGCGTTTGATTTAGAAATACCTCTCTCACTTTATGTCCTTTTTCGTCTGTTTTGTCCTTTCATTAATCTCCCAGTTTTTAGACCAAGAGAAATTCCTTGTAGTTGTTCCATCACATCCATACCAATTAAACATTCGACAGGGCTTTCTCTCTTTACTGACACATAATGCACTAATTCGTGATTACCAATGATTAATCAGCTTTTAATTTCCCAATTATATTTAAAAGATTGTGCAACATTGACCTTATTACTTTACTTGTTTGTTTCATATTTGATCTCTCTTCCATTGTCAAAAAATCATCTGATACTATAGTATTACTGGAACCTGAATATAATAAAGCTTCCACTTTTCTTCCATTGAATAGAATGTTTATGCGAGGCTGTTTGCCTTTATTTCCTAATGTCATCATCGCGTAGCTGCATGGTAATCCGAGCATGTTTTTCCGTTCAATTTCAGCGCTCGTGGGTTCAATATTATCTAATTCAAATTGAATATGCTCTACCGATTTCACTTCTTTCAATTTTTCAGTTGGATACGTTGGTGCCGTTGGCTAAAACGTTGGTGTATACCAATTAGATCACGTCAGGCTCACAAAAATGTTGGGTTATTATTATTGAAAGTCGGTTCCCTCTGACTCCTCGTGTCCTTTTCGAATCAAATAAGTAAACCCAACACAGAATAATTTTATTTGCACTTTACCACAGTTACAATTTTATCCAATTTATTTCAATGTTTTGTAATTACAATTTATGATTTATTTTCACCCTTCAACCACCGAATAAATTTGATTAACGTAAGGTAGGTTATCAAATGGATAATAACCTTTTCTGATAGATAACTTTTGGGTGTAGACTCTTTTACCGACCTGACTACACTACTCGTTTGCTTCGACCACTGGCCATTTCGTGTTTTTTCCTTTTCCTTTAATACTCCTGCTCAGACTGTTTTCAGACAATTGTCAACAACATTTGCTGCCATACTAAATTATTAAAAATAATTACTTCCCACAGATCACCTTAGCCGACATTTGTCAACAACGTTTGCTACATTCCTAAATTATAAATTAGGATTTTAATTATTAATTACCTCTCCATAGATCAGTGGCGCTCATTTAATATCGTTTAGGCCAATTTACCCTTTTATATTATTCCGTCTACACGCCGGGTTTTCCTCTTCTCTTGGGTTTCCCATTGACTCGGACTTCCCATTAGTAATTAATTTTTTTAAATTAATTTGTTTTTTGTCTTATATTATTTTCTAAGGACCCTTCACTAAATTTTTATTATTATTTCTGGTATCATCTCTGAATTTGGCCTTCAACCATACCAATTTCCTCCGATCAATACTACTTTCGAATTTTTGTAAATTTTTTAATTAATGTTGCACTTTTATCGTTTTGGTGTTTTATTGATTTTACTGTGCTTTTTTCGCAATACCCTTTGCTAAAGGGTATTCAGCTTTGGAGAGAACTACCGTCTAACACTATTGCACTTTGCAGGAATCAAAGATACGAGACGGCATACAGATTCTATATGGAAAACAGAGTAAAAGATTTTATGAAAATAATTTTAATAATTCACTTAACTCTGAGACTCTTACTGATGCCATTAAAGTAATTAAAGATAAAGAGCCGTTCCATTATATTGTTGGGTTATTATTATTAAAAGTCGGTTCCCTCTGACTCCTCGTGTCCTTTTTCAATCAAATAAGCAAACCCAACACAGAATAATTTTATTTGCACTTTATCACAATAACAAATCAATCCTTTGGTTCAATATTTGTAATCACAATTCACTACTTGATTTGCACCTTTTAACCACTGTTTGGCTCGGATTATCTTAGGGTAGGTTGTCCAAGGGAGAACTACCCTGTCTGATAGATAACCTTGACTTTTACTTGGATTTAAATTTCTCTACTAACCTAGTTACTGCTCGTTCACGTCGATTCACTCTAGTTAATAATATCTGCTCTTTCGTATCTAATTAATAATGATTGTCCTTTCTTGCCTGGTTGATAATGTCTCTCTTTTCTTATCTCTGGTGAATTATAGTTCTCGTTTCTTGTCTGGTGAATTATGGCGCTCTTTTCTTGTCTGATGACTTATGGTCCTCTCGTGTTTTTCCCTCTTTCTTTTATACTCCTGCTCAGACTGTTTTCCGACAATTTTCAACAATAGGTTCTGCATTATCAAATTATCATTAATAATTACTTTCCAGACCGACATTTGTCAACAACGTTTGACGTTGTTTAGGCTAATTTATTCTACTATATTATTCCGTCTATGCGCCGGGTTTTCCTTATCTCTCGTGTTTTCCTCAGCTCTCGGCTTTTCCACATCTCTCGGGTTTCCCATTGCCTCGGGCTTCCCATTGACTCGGGCTTCCCATTAGTAATTAATTTTTCTTTATTAATTTCCTTTTTTATTTTATATCATTTTCTAGGGACCCCTCACTAAATTTTTATTATTATTTCCGGACTCGTCTCTCAATTTGGCGTTCAACCATACCAATTTCCCCCCGATCATTATTACTTTCGAATTTTATACATTTTTTAATTAATATTGCACTTTTATCATTTTTTTGTGTTTTATCGATTTTACTGTGCTTTTTCGTGATACCCCAACAATATAACTAAACGTAAAGTTATTATTGAATGAATTCGACAAGTCTACACTTCCCAATTTTGTGGATTTTATTGTGCTTACAATTAATGTGCATGATATGCGCTCTCATATTTTTGTCGGTCCGACTAGCATTGGAAAAACCAACTTTGCTTTTAGTCACTTTAAAAATCCAGTGAATGTTAAGCATATACAAATTTTATACAAACAGTCTGAGCAGGAGTATAAAAGAAAAAGGGAAAAACACGAAAGGACAGTCATTATTAACTGGATCGACGTGAACGAGCAGTAAATAGGTTAGTAGAGGAATCTAAATCCAAGTAAAGTCAAAGTTATCTATCAGAAAGGGTGGTTCTCCCTTGGACAACTTACCCTAAGATAATCAGGGTCATACAGTGGTTAAAAGGTGCAAATAAATTTGTGAAATTGTGATTAATAAACGTTGAAATAAATCAGATTGAGTTGTAACTGTGATAAAGTGCAAATAAAATTATTCTGTGTTGGGTTTGCTTATTTGATTGAAAAAGGACACGAAGAGTCAGAGGGAACCGACTTTCAATAATAATAACCTAACAAACAAAACTTGATCTTGGCCCAACAAAGTTAAATAATATTTATTGTATAGGCCCAATCAAGTATCGGGTCAACATCTACTCCGAGCTGGCCTGAAAAATTTATCAATCCAATTCAATCCTCAATTTCCTTGTCAATTTCCCAAAGCAAACCAATCCAAAATCCTAATCGATATAATTAACGACATTTGAACCTTATCCGGTGCACCTATAGAATCGACAATATTTCTATGATAATACGACGATATTTTACTTGACAATGTATATATTTAACTCTTTTTTTACCACAACAAATTATCTCTAGCTCTATTTTATTTTACTGTAACTAATTTATTTAATAGTGTATTTTTAGTTAGTAATATTTTATACATTTTAACAACATACAGAGAAAAATCACTATTAGTAATATTATTGGTAAAATTATTGTTAATATTATAATTTTATAAATCATTAGATTAGTATAATTTATATAAAATTGAATTAAGCAGGAAATATTATTTTAATATACACATTTATGAAATCAGTTAGATTAGTATTTAATCAAGTAAGGAATATTATGTTAATATAAACATGTATGACAAGTGTTGGGCCAGGACTGGATTTTGTTTAAATGGATTGGAAATAGCACGCAAATATAGCAATGCAGATTTAAAATCAGACCCATAAACACCAAATAAACAACCTTAAAATATGAGGAAAATGTGGTTAAATAAAAAAATCAATAACTTAAAAATAAATCAAAATAATAACAGATATGCACCAAGATCAGCACAAAATTAACACAAAAATAACAAAATAACATAAAGATTTGACCGAAAAATAAACAATTCATAAAAGTTAGCAAATAACGAATAAAAGGGAAAATTTTCAATAAGAAATATCCTAGTAAAAAATAAAATAAATTGTTCATTTAATATAGAAAATTGACAAAATAAGAATTTGATATTACAATTAAAATCAAGGTCAAATTTTGTTTATCGCACTAAAATTAACACGCAATGTTAGGGTCACAAAACAGGTATATATACCAATTCATTTTCACATAATTTAATCACTTGTAAGCAATCACTTTTTCTCGAGACGTTTTTTAACAGAAAAAATTGTATTGTATAGCAAAGCATCAGGAACGAACGTCTCGAACTACTATCAATAAGTACGATTGGCTAATTATCAAAGTGAGGATGAGAGAATGCTATGAATTTAATATGGAACCAATGTATCTCTTAAATCGATGTGTTATGAAAGCAATTATATAAGTTCGAAGTAAATGAATTTTTCATTATGTCGAAATTTTTCCGGCCCACAGCCACACAAATTGCAACATTTTAAAATATCACATAACTACCGAGCGGTGTAAGTGCGGTTCATCCGCCAATAGCTCGTGCTCGTGAGGATCTAGTCGTGCGTAACGACGGTCTCGAACGTCAAATCATTTTATACCTATTTGGGCAGTGAGACGATCGGGGAAATTCATAAACTAATTTATTTACTAAAGTTACTGCTGACAATTTTCGTAATTTCAATTAATAAACCAGAACTAAATACAAATAAAACGCAAATAAAAAATCAACCCCGAAACCATAAAAATAAGTATACGAGCATGTAATAAGTTCAACAAAATCAATTTACTAATTAAAATACTCGCTGAAATTAACACAAATTCAAAATAAATTAACCTTCCACAAAAAGTAAATCGAATGAAAATCAACCTGAAATCAAACTGAAAAATAATGAACAAACCAATTAGAAAAAGCCGAAGAGAAAGCAAACTTTATTAAAATAACTCCAATATCAAAAGGCAGACGGCCGGGGTTTCATTAAAGCAGGTATTGTGGCAAAGTGCTCGAAAAAATTCACGATCGATTTGCCAAAATAAACTAGTAGACAAACGAATAAATCTAAAAGAAAAATAAGATTAATTACCAAGCCAATAATTATATTCCCATACCTAAATAATAATTAACACTGTTGGGCCAGAACACAAACGGCCTTGTGAATGTTTAAATGAATCGGTAACACACATGCAAATATAACATGCAGCTTTAAATTCAAAACCTATGAAATCACCAATTAACCCTATCAAAATATGAGAAAAAAGACAATTACATATAAAATAATAAACATAAAAATAAATTAAAATAATAACAAAAAGCAACAAGATCCGCACGATATAAATATAAACATAACACGAAAACCCAACAAATTCGACCGAAATTTGATAATTTAACAAAAATGAAAATTCCATGAAAATGAAATTAAAATCAAAGAATTTGAATTAGAAATAATTCAATAAAAATTTCAAATAAAAAAATTATCAAATGTAATTAAAAAATAATAAAAATTAAGATTAGAATACACTAGAAAATCCCAAGGTCGAATTTTGTTTTACTAAATCAAAAAGAACACGCAAGGTTAGGGACAAAAAATAGGTATATATACCGATTAATTTTTACACAATTTTAATCAGTTTTTCAAACTTGAACTAGTTTTGTTTAAAAATCTATTTTAGGGTGAGTTTTATTTTGGAACTCTCTTTCCACGTCGCGTCCTCGCACTCTCGATGGAGCTCTGCTTGGATGTCGGCGTGGGGAGAGTAGTATTTTTATGATTTGTTGTTGGATCAAGTACTTATTATGTTGTTTTCTTAATATTAATAAATTATTTATAATATCTAAAATTACTTTCTCTATAATTATTTTATTTCAAGTCGAAATTTTTCCGGCCCACAGACAAAGACACATCACAAGTTAGTAAAATCAGACATATTATTCAGATTCGTGTAAGTGCATGGAATATCGCCAATGATCTGTGCTCGTGAAGACCCGGCGTGCGGAACGCAGGGATCGGAACGTCAATATTATCCCGTATAGAAGAAAAGAGAGATAAGGAAGGGGTCTTTTGGCTACTTCCTCGTCCCTCAGTTTCTTTATATTCGACCTAAATTATTCTACATACGGCTCAAAATCACCACACCGAGTAGTCCAGTGGGCACTCACTAACTATAAAATGAACACAACGCGCCTAAGGTCAACTAGGGAAAAGGTGACGGGGAGTTAAAATAAGAAATGAGATCGCTGCTATTGATTTGATTCAACTATTATTATGAATTTAATTTAATCATCAATTTTAAACGGAGGATAAGAACTTTAGGCAATTAGAAAAATCAAGTAGTCACTATGAACGTATCAACTTCAAATAAAGTCATAAATTTAAATGAAATCGTAGACTCAATAGTAATTTTAAATTGATCTTGAGCTAAGATTACTAATTTGCAAACCCGATAGAGTATTCATTATAAATTTCCATCCCTATAACTAAGCCTAAATAATTGAAAACTCATTTAAGGTGAGGCAAAATGATAATAATAATCCAATGTCATACATCCCATAATAAATATCAACCCTGATACCAAAATAAAGACACATCCACCCAAATACTCACGGTTACCACAAGGGTTAGTATGATAATGTAGGCCACGGAAGAGAAATCTTATTAATTCCACCCAAAATCCAAATATAACCATTGCCATACCCAAATCCCGCGTCCAGAAACTTAATACAAACAATAGATAGGATAGACTAATCTCTGCAATCCATCACCAAGATCGGTATGGTCTATCTTCAATAAAAACAACCAAGAGAAAAATTGATTAGCGTAAAATTGATAATCCCCGAATAAAAATTCCTAATATTTGGCGACACTCTAACATCCTCTTTTAAAATTAGAGAGAAAATTATTCTAAAACGACATGAAGTAATAGACAAACTCACCCAGGCTAGGATCATCAGACACAGTCTACCACTCAAAGCTAACAAAGAACAACCCTCGAAACAATTTTATTAAATACCAGTAAATAATTGACATTCCACAATATAATAATCCAGCCGATTTGGAACACCATACAACAAATAAGATTCATAGGAATAGGCAAGGAACCAGACATTATATCCCAATGAAAGCACCGAGAGAGGAGTCCTTCCTGTTTTCTTTTTCTTGCGGAACACCGAGGAACAATGCCTAAATAAGAATTCAGATTCATAATACAAGTTTTATTTAAATCTATACCCGTTGAAAACGTGTATTAATAAGATAATGTCGGAGCCACTATAGAGCCATTCCCCTTTTTCATCCCGATAGTCTCGTAGAAATTGAAAACTCCGAAATCGCCTAAATCAAGACTCGTTAGGGTGAAAATTGAATGAATAAATTTACCAGGTAGCGCGTTAAATTATGTGAGATCAATGCCGAATTACAGGTAAATAATAACCCGAAAAGAGAATCGTAGCTTACACTAAACAGTCAGCCTGACATTTACCGCCGATCAAGCGATAAGTATAATCACACACATCGATGCTACAGCACCGCGATTGACCTTTTACTTACATCCATCCACACTGAGATTGTCACGCGCACACAATGAAGGTAGAACGGGACATGGTGTGTCACGCTCCTGCGTGTACACCCTCTAATATATTACTTACCGACGGTGAGGAGTTCTTCATTTTTAATTTAGCGAAAAATTATGCATACACAGGATAATCAATCACTAAGTAACCACAAGGAATACTCGGGATCCAATTCCATGGAAATCGCAGAAGCTTTTCCGACGGGTAAATTTTAAGATTTTTAATAACTAAATTTTAATTATACTGCCCGAGCATTAGATAGGAAAAATTCAGGACCGAATCCAGTACAAATCCACCCCAGCCAAATTAGAACCCGAAGGAACCAGTAGGAAAGCCATCAGGATTAATTGATTTATTCCGATAACTCATGTGGTATTCCTTTCCATGTAAATATCCAGACCGACCAACGACAGTTACACCTTTTTGACTCATCTAGTGTCCGAGGTCTAAACTTTTTCCCGTCAAATATAATTTATGTTGTTTTTGCGATTGTATACGTTATATTAAATCATAAACTCACGAAAATTGGGAGATAGCGGTACGAACAAACAGCTGTTAAGCTTACAAGATATAAATAATCAAACGGTAGGACTCCTAGTGGATTCTTTTCCCCTTAAAGGTAACGGAATAACTTTAGTTTTTTTTTGTTGCTCGAACCTTCGAAGTGGAACTCTAGGGACAAATGTATTGAAATGAAGACCGTAATGCAGACGCATGCCCTAGTGTCTGTCGATTTAAACTCCTTAAACATTACGTACGCTAAAATTGATAATAACACTGTCAATTGCAATTCCCTACTCCTCATACAAATCAATTAAATATAAAACATTTCGATCCCAGCAAATTTTAGTGTTATAATCATTTTTAGGTATTTTATTACTCTAATTGTTCTTAGTTAATTAAATATAAAATATTTTAATCACATGAATTTTTAGCGTTATAAACATTTTGGTATTTCATTATTCTAATTGTTCTTAGTTAATTAAATATAAAATATTTTAATCACGTTAATTCTTAACGTTATAATCGTTTTTAGGTATTTTATTATTCTAATTGTTCTTAGTTAATTAAATATAAAATATTTTAATCACGTTAATTCTTAACCTTATAATTATTTTAGGTAATTCATTATTCTAATTGTTCTTCGGTAATTAATGTACACCACATTTCGAATCACATTGAACTTTAGTATTCTAATTATATTTTTTTTTGTTTTGTGTATTGTAGTAATCTAATTATTCTTACGTAGTTAAGGGTAAAATATATATCAAATCGCACCGATCTGCAGGATTCTAATTAACCTTTAGTAAATCGAGTAGAAAATAGTTCGGAGTATACTAGTCCCAATCAAAGTAGCCTCGATATTTTGATTCCTTTTTACGTGATTAAGCTCACAGGATAGTTCAAAAATTTATTCCAATTCCTTCTAGGTACGGACACACGGAAGATATTTTCCGACTAATATGCGTTTCGTCAGTCTGAGTCCTATTACCCGGTAGGTTAGTCAGGGAATACTTACGTAGAGGCCATATTTCAACCAATATCAGTTGCACCCCTCAAATTTTGATTCTCATAGAAACTAACCGAGCATTAACATATTCCAACAGTAGTCGTCTTAGTTCCCCTCTAAGCTAGTCCATACCAAACGTCGAGAAATTTTTTGACGATACTAAACGGCAGTCGGGGAGACCCCATAACAATTGACCGGGTGTTTATTAACCTAGAGAGATTTTATTTAAGATGTTGAATTTATCAATCACTACCTTATTTAGAACGATCAGGGTCTCTTATTCGGACCCTCACCCATGTTGCGGATCAGTGGCGACAGGCCTGGAGTCGCGCCGTTCGGGAGAAATACCCTGACAGGCTTCAACCTGGAGAAAATCAGCGAGAAGACCTACTCCTGGCAGACCAAACGATGAAACAATTCAAGAAGAAGGGCCTATCGGGTGACCCAAGCCCAGCCCGAGAAATCCACGAGCGGGCTCGAGCCCTCTTAGCCTGTCTCCAGGACCGCCAACGACGAACCAACCAACTGGTAGACTGGGCCAACAAATACCTGGCGAATGTCGAAGAGGACATCGCCAACGGCATAATCGCGGATGCCTACCCACCCAGCCCGAGACCGGCTCGCAACACGAGACGACCCGTGTTCGTGATCCCGGGATGCTCCCTGAAGAAGGGATAAAGAAGTTCTTCCAGGACTCTGAACCTCTTTGAATCCCGGAATTCGCTGCCTAGTGTTAAATTTTGACAATTTTCGAAATATATGTTTGATATTTGTAATATGTGTTAATTTTCTTATTTCCTTAGTGCAGTTTTATAATATTGGTGGGTTACAGGGTTTCGAATCTTGCGTATCGCTCTGGTTACCCTCGTAACGCCATACAAAATGATGCTAACCGCCACTTGGCACCCGTTGCTAGGCAACGTTGGTAATGTGTTCAAGTGGTGGATTGCCCGCAAAAATTGAGTACCATGTGCTAGTACTATAGTTGCTCGGACAATCCTCGGGTTCACAAGCTGTCGATGGAAGACCTATGCTCGCTTTGCTCGGTCCCTCATAACTATTCAGGATTAGTTTTTAATTGGCTGTGGAAAACTGAGACGTAATAAGGTTGATTGTGACAGTACTGTCATGCAATTTCAAAAGAAAACGACTCAACTAAGGCTAAAACTACTCTATTTGAATCAATCACATGTGGAATATCTACTGTTTGACGTTTTGAAGTTGGGTTGCTCGACGTCGGGCACGCTCCTTGCGTCCCGGTCGACGATTGTTTGCTGGAGTGATGGATTGTTCCGTTACTTGGGTGCTTTTCTGCGGTATCTGGGATGGGGCGAAGATGAGCGGATAAGTGACCGCTTCACCCTCCCGGCACACTGCTAGGGTGACTTCGAGTCCCCGAATTTGAGTGCGCAGGCTCTGATTGAGCTGCCGCTCCTCTGTCCAGCCTTTCTGTGCCGCCGTGAGTCGGTGGTATACAGCTCTCATTTTTGTTGGATCAATCCATGTTGCTTTGATCTGTTGAGTCTCTCGAGTTAATTGGATGATTTGGGCGAGTAACTCTGCGTTCGATTGTCTTGCGTGATCCAATTCCGCTTGTAGAAGTTGTAGGGATGACATTACTAGAAGAGAGCATTTAAATTCTTTATTGCCTCCATTAAATCAAAGTTTATTTAGTTAAACAAATTGTATGAAGCAAGTTTATCTATGAGATTAAATAACAAACGAAAGACATTTAATGCTTAAATCAATTTCTACAACACTTCATCGTTACTGTAGTTCTTCTTCAGGAAATTCTCTCTTTAAACTCCTCTTCAGAGCCGCCACCGTATAGGGCCGTCGGGTATCGCGGGTCGGTCGAGGTGGGTATGCCTCCGCGATACGCCCAACGCGGATGTCCTCCTCTACGTTCGTGAGGTACATCCGGGCTTTGACCACGTTGAGGTCCACTTGCTCTTGTACCCTTTCCCAGAGGGTGAGGAGATTTCTGGCGTGTTCATGTATTTCTTCGGCCGGGTATTGTTGTCCGGCGAGTCCACAGGGATCGGATTCGAGACCCAACAATCGCCAAGTGGTCGGGTATGACCACCGGGGTCGAAGTTGGTCGATAGTTGCGGCATTTTGCGGTAACTTCCTTGGGTGTGGTTCACCTACTGTTTGAACAGTCATTCGGTCGAGAGGCATATCTAAATTATATTGTGATCAAATTCGATTAAATCGTTTGCTTATAATAATAATCGACTAAACGATGATTATGTTATTGCTCTTAGACTTATCAAACTCTACTAGCTTGTACTATTGCAACTTTTCGCGAAACGACTAGGGTTATTTATCTGTGAGTTCCTGGTGTGATGTATTCAGTTGGCTAGCTTTTCTCACGGCACTCCCATATATCTCTTGTTAATGATGGTAATAATTAGAACACGTTAAGTAATATTCTAGTGTTATGCAAATGGGTAAGTCGAAAATCCACGATCTATCAGGTATTAACGTTTGTTAAGTCAGGATTTGTCCAGTGGATGGAATTACTACTGACTAAGACTCATTTAAAAGTTACTAAATATTTAGGGATACTATCTGTTAACAAATCGATTTCAAAACTCAGGGGATCCGCGATATTATCAGATATTGAGGTGGGTTTAAGGTTTACCAAACACCTAATGCTATTTAAGATTAATTCCGAAATTTGTTAAATATATATAAGGGTTATGTTAATTAAAAATAAAGTTACAGTTTACTAATATGGATGTTGCTTAAATTAATTTTAAAATTCTCTATTATGTGATACCGATGTTTATCGAAACAGAGTTAGAATTTACGTGTTGGTTTAATTTGATGATATTTAATTTAGGTACATCCTGTAGGGACGATGTTAACGGAAACGTCAATCTCTCCGAATCACACGAGTGTCAAATTTATTCAATTTGGATTTCCGGCTTCCGGTTGATTCTCTCAGACAATTTAGTTATCAATTGACTATTTCTATTATCGACTTATTGATACTTACTGGTTTGGAATACTTGTGGATTTTCTACTAATGGGACTCGTATCAAATGTCACTTCAACGTTTATCATTTGATATATATTTATTCGTCGAAATTGGACTATATCGGATTTTAAGCGCGTCGTAAGTTAATTTCTCATGATTTTGTTGGTTTATTTACTAAATTTATAGTCGTTCGTTTAGTTTCTTCGGAAAAATTATTGGATTATTCTCGGGTCTAAAACGGGTGTCAGGATATTCATCAGATGTCAAGAAAACCTTTCTAAGCTAAATGTTATCATCGAGTTAAATCTAATGCTATTTCGTTTCATAATAAATTAATCTGTTCACGTTTCTAATTTGGATCAGTTTCGATTTTACCCCTACTTTTCAACAATGATATTAATTTGGATCTTTGTAACGATAATCGCAGGTTAATAAACTGTCAATTTCTATTCAGTAACGAATTGGTATTTATTTGTAGGTTTATTTATTTCTATTCTAATCAGTTCTTTTAATCACAATTTCTTCATTTTAATCAGACTTTATTATTTATTTTGGTTAATGAATAATATTTTATACCCAATTTTATTCTGAATTACTAAATTTTTTAAGCAAGGAATTAATTTATTTTAATCCATCTAATATTAACAAATTAAATCAAAGGAAAATTCCCGTTATTTAAATAATGAGTTTTTGGATTATTACTTAACGAATTATTTTATTTTTATCGATCGTTTTTGACAGTTAACCAAATGATTACTTTATTTTTAATTCATAATTTTTCCCTTTATTCAATCAATGAAATTTTGGATTTTTGATCAATAATTTTTAGCATCTAACTAAACGATTACTTTATTTTTATTCATAAATTTCTCTCCTTTATTTAATCAATGAAATAGTTTTCAGCATTTAACTAAATGATTACTTTATAATAAATCTTTAATTCCTAATTTTTCCTTTTATTTAATCAATGAAATTTTGGATTATTAATCAACAAATTATTTTACTCTAATCAAATGATTACTTTATTTTTTAAATAATAAATTTTTAATAAATTTTATTTCAAATATCAATAGTTCAGCTATATCAACGATTTAATTTGTTTTATCCCCGTGTCCTTTCCCTTTAATAAGCCTTAGGCGCATTTTATGTTCATGTTATATTTACTGAGTGCCCACTGGACTACTCGGTGTGGTGATTTTAAGCCGTGTGTAGCATGAATTTAGGTCGATTTTGCAGAATTGAGAAACGAGGAAGCAGCCAGAGACTTCTTCCTTATTTCTCGCTTCAGCTATAGGGATAAATATTGACGTTACGACCGCTGCGTTGCGCACGCTGAGTCTTCACGGGTACATATCATTGGCGATTTTCCACGCACTTACATGCATCTGCACTATGTAGATTTTACTATCTTGCGTTATGTGTTGGCTGTGGGCCGGAAAAATTTCGACATTTTTAATTTATAAAGACATATAAAATAAGTTATATATATTAATAATATTTATTAATTATAAAACAACATAATTACCCATTTTTAACCATTCCATAAATTGAAAAAACATCATAGCATAAAATAACATAAAACAACATAAATACCTCTCTCCCCACGTCGCCGCCAAGCCGAGCTCTACAGAAATGCTATGGACGTGACGTGGAAAGAGGGTTCCAACCAAAATGTTTCTCACCTAAAATTCTGATTCTAAAATAGTCTTGAAAATAGTTTTTCAAAATAACTTCAAATTAATTTCAAATGAAAATACAGTTGTTTCGAAGAAACGGTTTAGATTTTCAAAAATGGTTAAGTTTAATGTGAAAATGGATCAGTATTTATACCTAATTTTTTGGTGTGTGAAATTTGATGTAGTAAAACAAAATTCGACCTTGTTATTTTCTAGCAAATTCTATTATTTATTTTTATTATTTTTCGATTTATTTTTATAATTTTTTATTTAGAATTTTTATTGAATTATTGCTAATTCAAATTTTTCGATTTAAATTTCACTTTAATGAACTTTAATTGATTTTTCCAATTTCGTCGAATTTGTTGTGTTTTCTTGTTGTATTTGTGTAGGTATCGTGCGGATCTTGGTGCATTTTGTTAATATTTTAATTTATTTTTATGTTTATTATTTTATATTTAATTCTTTTATTTCTCAGATTTTATATGGTTTACTTGATGTTTCAGTGGGTTTATTTAAATTGCGTGTTATTTTTGCGTGTGTGTTTCTGATCCATTTAAACATTTTTCAAGGCCGTTTACGTTCTGGCCCAACAATATGTGTTTAAATCAATTGTATGCCTGTGAATTTTAAATCAGTTAATAAAAACTTTAACGTTCCTTATTATAGTAATGGAGCCCTCACGACTATTGCAAGAGGAACTGATCCACGCGGGGCAAGCCAACAAAAATCTCCTCGATCAGGTTATCCAACTAACCCGGGAGGTCCAACAAGTCAAAGCCACATGGATAGATCCCGGGAAGGCCAGATCCTTATATCAAAGACTTACCGCGGCCCAAAAGGGATGGGCAGAAGAAAAGCAATTGATCCAGGGTTTAAAGACCCAAATAAAAGGATTGGAGGTTGCCCTGTCCGCCTGTCAAGAAGGGGCGGCAGTAACCTACCCTCTCGTGTTTGCCCCGGCTCAATTAGCATATCGCGAACCGGCGGCGACTCCAACAACAACCACAACAACAACCAATAGTTATCGAGCGGGACGTAAGGAGCGGGCTAAACGCCGAGCCGCTCGATTATTGAACAAAAACTGATGAACATAGAAAATGTATTTAATTGATGAATAAAGTGTTATTGAGTTTATAAATTCTATATTCGCATTTTATATTTATATAGTCCTGGTTAATCGAAACGGTACCTTCAAAAGTTTAAATAAGTGCCTATGACACTGCAACCAACACACGAAAATTATTCCATTACTATACAATAGTTGGGTTATTTCTAAAATAACGCTGTCAAACCTTTTCTGATAGTATGATAAATGATAAAATTCACGACACAAAAGGGACCGAACGACCTAAAGCGAGCACAAGTGTTCTAACGACAGCTCGTTGGACCCAGGGGTTGTCCGAGCAATTACAGCATTAGTAATAGCGCTCACTTTTTGCGGACAATCCACCCACTCGAACACATTTCCAACGTTGCTAGCAACGGGTTCCGAGTGGTAGCTCGAAAATATTCATATGGCGTTACCGGGATAACCATAAGAAGATTTAAACAAACATCAATACCCAGTAACTTACCAACACTGCTAAATCCAAATCACGCGCGTCTCTGATGTTTTTCGAAAACTGTATAACGATGGTTTCTCCTGTTTATCTAAATTAAGTTCAGTGATGAATTGTCGAGGTAGGTTATCGACAGACAAATCTACTTGACGATAAGGAATCTACAAGTCAAATATAAACAAATACCGTTAAATAATTTAACCAACCACTCAATTCTATTTGTCTAATAGTAAGACCTTATTAAATTAGTATTGGATAAGCACTGATTTCGTGCGATTGTAAATATGATAATTACTGTTAAGAATATTCACGATGAATAAGTTTGAACACCCACTCCATCTCCGTCACGTAATAACATAACTATGACATTATGTGTGTAGCTGAAAATTACCAAAATAAATATTATCTGATTTATCAAACATAATCTAAACATTACTTACGATTATCCGCGAGTGAATTTGCTCATTGGTTGTGGAATACATTCAACCATCATCCGGTTAATAAATGGTATAAATAAGTACCAGTTTTATAACCGTTTAATATATTTTCGAAATGCCTAATGATATCGACAACCAAATTACTAGCAGAAGGAACCCGAAGCGAAACAAAGTTGATCGATCTATAGTGGAAGCCGACCAGAATTACAGTCAAGTGGACCACGAACAAAGTAATTGTCGTTGTTTTTCGATTTATACAGTCATCACTGGATATTTATTTGAATAAAAATGGCCAAATATTTATTTAATCGAACCGAATAGGAAAATCTTCATTAATGTGTTTTTAATAATACTATCACCCAGGATCAAATTCAATTTTAATCGATTGGTCAGACGACTCTAGAACGACGTTGACAATCCCAAACCGGTTGGCAGGTCGTTATCGCCAAGCCCTCTGGGATCGTGGCTATACGCTGTCCACCTACGGCAGCAAGGAGTGGCCTTATCGAAACGCACGCCAGGACGAGGAAGTGGAGATGCCAAGTCTTGCTATAAAGCGAGAACCGGATCGGAATCCGGCTAGAATCCTGCAGCTGTTCGAATACATGGAGCGTAAATTTCGATGGAAGGTCAATATGCAAAGAAGACAACTAGAGCGGATAAATGCCGACATAACACGTGACAAAATTCCCAGATCCAATGGATATACTCCAAAGTATGGGGTGTCACTCAATCTAGATGATCCGGCTCTGCTAGAAACCGAAGCTCCAATACATCTAGCATTGCCGAGCCACATAATTCAACACGATCTATTAGAAGGTTTGTCAAATCGAGCAAAGGACGACCATACCTATTCCCGACGACCTCTATTAACTAAACCCACCAGTGTGAAGTCCAGCCAAAATCCGTGAACTAAACTCGGATATAACACATGAATTTATTCGAAAAATAAATAATTCTTGCTTTGCTTAATTTTGGTTTTCTGTTTTATCTTAAATGTAATGGTAAAATCAGTTAATTATTGTAATAAAGTACTAAAAACGCTTAGTTTATAAAAATAATTTATTAATTAAATGAGTTTCTTAGTGTAGAACAATCAAGATAGTTGAAATTAGTGAAGTAATTATTTAACTCATTTTAGGATAATAGAATATAAAAATCTTAAATAAAGTTTGATGAAACCAAAATGAAATGAGTGTGGTAATCAGATTGATAGTATGACAAAGTAGAACGTAAATTTAGCCGTAGACGCCTGGTAAGAAATGCTAGAGGTTTTATGTAATATTATTATCTCAATCCATAACACGAATTATTGGTCACATAACTGCTTAGTATAGTTTCATTTAAATTCAGCGATGGAAGCGATCCAATCAATCAGCAAGTAGTTGAAAAAACTGCGCCAAGAGAATGCAGATCTTCAACAACAGCGATTACAACTATGTCGAGAACTACAACGAGTTAAAGCCACCTGGGTCGAACCATCACAGGTGAAGAAAATCTATCAGTGCCTTACTGCGGCCCAACGGGGGTGAAAAGAGGAGAAAGTGCTGAATCAGGCCCAGTGAACTCAGATCCGAGGATTGGAGGTCGCATTGTCAGCAAGCCAGGAGGGAAGTGCGGTAACATACCCATTGGTATTTGCTCCGGCACAACTCACCTACCGGGACCAAGTCCATCCCAAAAAACCGAAGAGAAAATCACAACCCCATTCCAGGCCAGGTAAAGCAGAAAGGGAGCGTAGACGACTCCAACAGACCAAACCAAAAGATGAAGTTTAACAAATTTATTAGAAACATGTAATATTATAAATGTTTAGTTTTAAAAAGCTTTATTGTGTTTGAAGTAATTCATTGTAATATACGAAATAGATTAAATAGTTAATAATGAAAAGAAAGATTAAGGGACCAGAAAATTAATAAGACGAGCAGAAGCCTTCTAACGGCAGCTCGCTGAACCCTATATGAGGCCGGGCCTTAGCAGTTCTGTAGTCAGGGCTCACCTTATGTGGTCTCATAACCAATGGTTGCAGTTCCAACGTTGCCTAGCAACGAGTAACCATTGACGGGCAACCAAAGCTTGTATATAAAGGGGTTAAGGTCAGAAACCATTAACCCCACACAAGTATAATATAAATATTTATATTTTATAAATATAAAATAATTTTTTAACATAATTAAATTTAGTATGAATAGTGAACTGAAATTTAGTTCAGTGCCCAAACATTTTAGCGAAAAATATTGTCTTGAATGGATAGATCCCTGATATAAACATAAACCATTCGCAGAACAAATATTTAGAACAAAAAAAGCACACATTACACAACATAATAACAATACATAACACAAATATTTGTTTTTCTTAATCGATATTGTGATAATTGTCAATTTATATCAATGGTTCTTAACCGGTGTTCAGTAGAATTAGGTGAAATGTTCCACCAAATTTAGATATTCAGAAATATATACTATTTCAGAATTCAATTTTCAGTTTCATTTTTACGTCGAAATGCTTTAAAACAATTGTCGCGGTGTGGGGGCCTCTTCCCTCTCCGAAACACCAACCATAACGTTTAGGTATGTATTGCGCTTCGCGTAAATCTTGCTCTTTCGTTTATAGGACCCAAGGTGTTCCGCCAAAAACTTTACGATAACAAAGTGCTCCATCATTACCAAAAGATCAAGAACCACTGATTTATATTATAAGAGCATTTTATGCAGCTAAGTGAATCTACGGTATGTTTGTTATTGTTTTACAATATTACATTTAACTCAAAATTTACCCAGTAGTTTTCATCTGGGCATGTTGTTTGTTTGTCTCGCTGGTTTCTTTTGTGTGAACAATAGTACTGAAAATGTATTTCCGAATCTCCTGCTGGGTATTTTTATTAACTTTTAAAGTAACTATTCAGTAAAAAAATATGAAAAACTTTCATATCCATTTTTCTCTCTTTGCATTAATTGGCAATAATCAATAATATTGTCTCCCTCCATATTTTGTTTGTTCTCCCAATTATTTTACAACCAAAATCGTAACGAATTACTGTAAAAAGCAAAAGATTGTAGTATAAACCATTTCTATAAATGTATATGAGACACATTATCAATTTACCCGAACCATTAATTTACCGGCAAATAAAAATCTGTCTATAACACAACATAAAACAGAAACATATACTAATTAAGCAAAATTAAATTTTGAAGATCAGTCACATTAAATATTTGAAGTGGAATGCACAAACATTAATCTTTCATTAGTCTTCGAGGCCCACGCTTACTTGGGCCGGGTGGCTTCGTTATTTTAGGCTTACTATCGATTTGTGGCGGATGAATATCTAACAAAAGATTATCAGTAACAAGATCACTGAAATCTCCAGATATGACTTCAAGCTGAAATAGATTATTCCTTTTCAATTTTATTAAAATAAAGATATAGAATTACACTAATTGTTGATAATTATAAACCATTTTTATTCATTCCGAGAGCAATCAAAAAGAATTTTAATAATCAGATAAAATGACATTAACATTTTTAATATTGAACATTAGATAAAAATGAGCCTTTAATTTTGAAGGTGTGGCAAGTAGAATTTTAATATAAATAAACATTTAAAGATAAATTTAAAAACATTGCAACGCTATATCAGTCAACTTTTGTGTGCTTTGTATTTATTGATAATGTAAATTTATTATCCAATGTTTATTAAAAAGAAAATAACTTGATATAACCATTATTTTTATTTAAGGAGTATGGATCTTTTATTAACATAATAATAATCTAAAATTTTGAGAAAAAAATTGTAGTAAACTAGTATTATTATTCTATTACTATATTTTTATTTCAATTTAAGAAATGATTCAAATTTGCAAGTACACTGCCAATTCACACACACCTTCATAATTGTTTATAATCTCTTTCACTGATCTTGATAAAGTTTCTTCCTTGCTTTCTTAATTTCATAAACCAAAGCGATTTAAATACATTTCTTTTAATTATTCTTTTAATTCCATAACTTTCAATTATTTTTATCTCGAAGCCTTCTTTACCATTTCACTCTTTTATAATTATATAGCTATTATTTTCTCTGTTGACCACTTAAAAATTTGTATTTTAATTTTGTAAAATTTGAATCTTTTCCAATAATTCCATAAAAATTTTTCTCCACCTTTCGAATAACAAATAAGCCTTTTACTGACACAATTTTATCTTCCAACTTAATAGGACAAAAAAATTAATGCTTCAATTAGTATTATTTCAATTAATCTATAATTTAATCAAATTCAATTAATTATTACCTATTAATTTCAATTTTAAAATATTTAATTTATTAACTTTTAATTCTCAATTCAAAGTTGTAATTATTTTGAGATTAATACTAATTATTTAATATCTACAAAAAAAACTCAATCTGTAAAAATAAAGCTACATATCTGAAATAAAAAAACTGCTATTAAACTTTTAAATAATTTCGATTCATTTACAAATCTATTTAATTTTCTAATTAATATTGTGATTATATTATTTAAAACTATATTAATTTTCATATATAACAATTAGAAAAATTCCTGTGATTTTCTGCATTTTGTAAACTAAGTTTCAAATAATTAACAAATTATTTTACTATAGGATGCAAAAATTGTCGCCAGGACTTTTGGATGGCGATTTTTTACCGATTTTTTTTGCCAATTTTTCCCCCCACTAATAATGGAAAATTAACATAATAAATGAGTTTAACAATATTTTTTTAAGATATTTAAATGATAAATTATCAAAAAAAATTTTCATTCATAAATTCACACGATTTCCAAATTGAATGTGAAATAAACAGCTGATTTGAGCATCAGTCACGTTGGATATTTTGGTTGGTTTATTATCCGGTTTTAGTTGAATGATTGTGAAGTTGAGTGTAAACTATACCGTGGGCTTTATATGTATATTTTCATTTAATTCACACGTGATTCTGGCTGCTATGCGTATGTATTGAATACTGTCCAATTTTTTCGACTTACAGTAGATTTAATTTAAAATAACGTAAACGATTACTATTTTTACACATTACAATTACGTCATATACTACATTATTAGGCTGTTGTAGTCTTTCTACGGTTTTAATATAATTTCTATATGCCGAGTTTTATAGCATCGATTATTTTTAGTTGTATTCAGCAAATGAAAGCTTTGATAAGTTGTATAAAAAATACATAAAAATAATAAAAAATTGAAAATCAATAATTTTTAGAAAAAACATATTTTAACAAAAATTAATAAAAAAAATCGAAAAATCAATATTTTTAATAAAAAAGTAGATATGAACAGGTAAAAATGAAAAAAAACCCGAATATTACAGTTTGCAAGTGGATGGTTTTTCTAAACAGCGTCCTTTTAAAAATACAAATTAATTAAAATTTTAATTGGATCATATCAGTAAGACAAAATTCCCGAGGTTGACAAATATGAAGAACCTTGATAACCAACATATCCCCATTCGATTAAATAATTCGCAGTCATACATTTTACCACTAGAAAAATTTTACACAATACCGTTAATTAATAAAAAATACCACATAGAAAGCCTAGAATAATAAACAAGTTTTAAGTCGCTAGATCTCAAATCAAAATCTTAAATTAAATGACTTCCGTAATGAATTCATATGTAACAGTTTTACTAGTTTAGCACATAAAATCAAATAACTTTAAAAAAACATTTGCAACATTTCCATCCTAAAATAATAAAAGAGGAACACAAGAAACACATTACAGACATTCTATCTATTCTAGGGTAAAATTTTATCATAGAAAATTGTGGTTATTTTTATTTAAAGAATCAATGTCTTTCTTTTTAAATTAAAATAAATACTCATTCAATATAATTAAGTTAAAATATAAAATTTTTTGTTTTATCAGTGATTACCTTAAAAACTAAGCGTTATTTTGCATGTAAAAGTTTCAGGTTAATTTGAGTTTTGATTTAAAAAAAAGCAATTAGATATTCAATTGTTTTATTGATAGCGATCATTATAATCTTTAAGATAATATTTATGTATAGTTTTATATATGTTCTACTATATAACTGGTATTTTATTAATTAATAACTAGTAAACTAAACCCATCTATGGTGGTAGGATAAGACTCATAAAATTATAAATATAGATAGCAATAGTTTGTTATGTGAATCGAATATTAATCGAATCGTAACAAATTTCATTTAAGTTATGCAAAATGAATTTGACAATTGTATCCATTCACAAAATAATACTTTTACATTTCACTCGGCGATTAATATGCTAAATAATAACCCGTGAGCCTTTCTGTATGTCACAGCTAGGGTTGCCAACTTTTATCCATAAATCCTATTTTTTAAAAAAGACATTTCGTTACCAATTTTTTGCATTATCGATAATATAAAAAATGTATTATTTTAAAAAAATTTAAAACCAAAATTAATCTTTATTTTTAAATGAATATTTCAAAGTTGATTTAGCATTTTTCAGGAAATTTTTGTTTTTTAGAATGTTTTCCGAAAAATCACCGCAACTATCCTTAATTCCAAAAGACATGTCCTTTTAATATGTAATTTCAAGTCCTGAAAAAAAGACAGTCCTTTGAAAAAAGGACGGTTGGCAACCCTAGTCACAGCACACAAATTTTATAATTAAATGGATATTAATAGCTACAGAGAGTAGTTTGACTTTATTCACTTAAGAATTTTCGATTAAGGTTTTATAATAAAAGTATATTTCAAACCTTTATTGAAAATGCTTAAATGACAAAAATTCAAAATCTCTCTACAGCCCAGTAATATATTTGTGCTGTGACACAGACAGACAGAAGGAAACATATTTTTATATGTTATTCCGAAAGTCGTTTGGCAACGAAAATCGTATTATTGAGGCTCATAGCAACTTAATTTTTTCAACCTCCCAAATCAATCGTTCTGCATCTGTAAATCCAACATAACTGGATATTGTGCGATTTCCTTGATCATTAACAATAATTTCAGCTTTTCCATGTTGAAATACACATAAACAAGACTAGGTAGTACTCAAATCTATATACATAGCGTTACCAGACATTCGGGATAAATAGACAGTAAATCTAAATAATAAAACGAAAAAAACGATTTTCAAAGTGGCTTACAAGGTGATTTGGGTTGGCCAAGATTGATTAAAACGGTCCTCAAGACCAAATCCGTTTTCTCATTATATGGAGAATGTAAAAGTGTTTTAAAGTTAAATTCTTTAGAATTCGAAAATACGTTATGTTAATATACTACAGCTTAAACTATGAAAATATTAATAAACAAAATTAAAATTTCATGTCCTTAATTCAATTCTCTTTTTCTATATATTTATAAATAATTTTTAAAAAATTTACTTTTCTTTGAATATTCAATTGAAATTCTGATTGCAACATTTCTAAAAACGGAGCTTTGCAGCTTGAATAAAGCATTCGTTCTTTTACTGAAGATGTAAATCCAGGCATATTGTAAATGAAAACTAAAAAAATTATCCTCTAAACAAAAGATTGGAAAATTTGAAAATATTTTTTATATTTTTAGACGACTTGCGCTTGATCATTTTAATAATATATCAAGTAATTGACGGATACATTCTCAACAAACCTCAATCTCAATGTACGATCATCAATAATACCTGTAAATTTTTTTATTGAAACTTAAATTAATAGAATATAAAATTTCAATAAAATGGTTTCATATCTAATCAAGGGGATATTTTCGAAATATATTACTTGTTTATTCTACAAAACATCAAATTCATATAATCATATATCAAAATAATAACTTTAAAAAAACGATTTTCATGTAAAAATAATAACTTTTTCAAGCAGCATTTATAAATAATTTATCTAATATATTAATTTACTTAATCTTTAATCTATCTATCAATGAATTTCCAAATGTAATCAATTATCAAATAAACAGATTATAAAAAGATAGATTAAATATTAAAGAAACTAAGCCTAAAACTACAAATAGGCTTCAAAGGTTTTGGAACAAAATTGAAAATCAAAGCCAGTCTTTTCAACGTATTTGCAAATTTAAAAAAATAAATGGGGTTGAAAGTTGAACATATATTGTTTTATAACCTTTCCAACTCTTCCCTATGTGTCCTACAATTGCCGAAGATCTTCTTGTCTTATTATAACTTTTCTTATTCATACTATTAATATAAAAATAAGTTGTACTTTCATTCAAGTTTTAAAATCCAAAAATAATTTCAAATAGCAAAACTCCGTTAAGACACTAGTCCAAGTTAATGAATAAATACTTAATACTAAGTGATCAGTATAAGGTAATAATGTTAACTCGCTACTGAAGTTGAAAATCTGCGGAAAAGAATAACCTGAAACAAAAACTGTCGAGAATCACTGATTTTATTTAAGATAAATCTTCTGCACTATCTTTATCAAGTGTTTTAAACTAACTGTGTTTTAAATGCGTGGCAAATAAATCTATGTTCTAAAACTGAAAATAAAAATATGTGGTATAATGAATGGGTCAGTGCACGGGTCAGCAAACGTTTAGAGAAAAGGAGCCAAAATCGAAGATAATAAGGTTTTTTTTCTTTCGAGATCTTCTAATTCACTACTGAGATTGATAAATTTGTTAGTACACATACCCTTAGATTTTAAATCCATTAACTGCAACTCAAATTGAGCTCAATCGATTGATGATAATAATGAAAAATTTAACTTATTTACATTAGCTATAAGAGGTTTTATTATAAATTTTAAAGTTGATTTGTGTTCTCTAAAGTCTTTGAATCGATATCGGAATGTTTCTTTAAGTTTCTTAAGAATGCCTCGGAAAAAATCGACATCGATGGAACTGTTACATTCTTCTGTATATTTCTCTCAAAAATGGAAATTATATCTGGGTTTAAGTTAAAATTTACTATTAAAAATGTTTAATAATGTACGGAGCAGCAATAATCTTAGTCCCTTGGGTTAGTGGTTGTGTTTTAATAAAATTTAAGTAAATTAATAAATATAAACACACAGTCCTCGTTTTCAGCAGACAGAATTAACTAAAAAATGTTTCTATTGATTCTATAATTAATTTCCATAATTTATTCTGTAAAAATTATGACTGCGTCTCATTCGAAAAAAATATTTCCACGGACTATACGCATTGAATTTGCAACTAATTTTAAATAATGAAAGGTGAAATCGAATTCATGTTTGTTTCTAGTAAATAACAATAATTATTCAACAATTATATTTTTATTAACCAATCAAATTCAAGTTAACAAATAAACATAATATTCCGCTAACGTGACTCTTAATGACGAGATAAATTGAAGTTATTTTCAATATTGTTGTCCTGTTTTATGAAAATGTTGAATGTTGACTAAGAAATTTTTCTTTATTTACTATGTTGACACGTCTATATAAAGTTTTGAACATATATTAAAGCATCAGTGAAGACTGGATAATAAAATAACAGTAGTCTGCATTAATATTTCCTTGAAAAGCTAGAATGTGTCAATAGTATTTGAATAGTTTACAAAACAATTTCATAACAGTCCCAGTACTAAATTTTAGGTCCCGATTTCAAAGTATGTTTAATGCTTATTCTGAATAAAATAATTAATTTTCATGAAAAGGTTTTAAAGCTAGTGTATGACGATGGATGATACAATTAATGCCTTTCACCTATATGATAAGAACTTCTTTTGGTTTTCATCTCTGATTTCTTTTCATTTTTCATTGACATTGAGAATTTTTTATTTTTTGATATGAATCAGTAATGATATCGATGTTTTATTGATTCATAGTCAAAAATATTTAAATTATAAAAGATAAAAGCAAAATTGGTAAAAATATTTGTCATATCAATGGTTTTCAGAACATTGCATATTTTTAAAATACAATTCAACTTTAATTTTATCAGTAAAAATCCTTTCAATTTTTATTCACCTTCCATCTTTTTACTTTTAATATTTCATTTATTTTAATAGTTTTAAATTAAAAAAATTTGTTTTTCTATATGACACAAATTTTCGGTATTAGAGATAAATTTCCAAGTGTCGTTGATAAAGGATTGATTTACCCTGACAAAATCAGTGCCGGATATTTAAGTTACATAGGAAAATATAAATTTTTGGATAACATTACAAAACTTAAAAAATCCAAAAATTAAAAAAAATAATTATTTCAAATGTAAAATACCGAATCAGCCCAAATATAAGATTTTTTTCTGAAAAGATTTTTAAAAATACATTTTTTAAGGGTCGAATGAGTCATCACTTGGATGAGCTATACTTTCCATCAGCCCAACCAGAGTCAAATGTATTGGATGGCTTACATTTTATACCAATTTTATACCATGTATCAATTACCAATTTGCATAGAAGAGCGACACTAGGCTTCCTCAGTTTTCCGGTTGGAGTAAGTGCTTGACCATATGCAAGCAGCCAATTTGCATTTAAAATATATTATAAAAGGTTTATTGACAACGAAATCCAAAACTTTTAACTGCAAAGTCATTCCACATAAAATTATGACTAAATCACAACTTATTCTTCTAACTTCCTAAAAAAAGCCTTGATATAGAAGTATGTGGCCTTAAACGTTTCATGTAATCTACCATCCATCCGTATTCTTGGACTCTAAATATTATGTGATGGGGAATGTTCTTTCAGAGATAGTTTGTAATCACATCAGCAAGTACTTTCAGCATAACTGTTACACAAGGTTTTTCGTTTCTCGTCGTTTTAACTAACACCATATTTTTGGTTATTTCGTGAGATTATTCAAATCACTTCTCTTGGTTCTGTATTTCCTCAACATATTTAGCAATTTGGCCATACCGTCATATTTTATGACTTTAAAAATATTTTCTTGCAGAATATGCATTTTGTAATTCATTTTTTTGTTGTTGCCATTGTCTTACATTGTATTATGTAACGCTAAACATTTTAGCAGCCAAATGGTTAGTCAATATTTCTGCTTCTATCATTGCCATTGATTAAAAATTAGTGTCTTTTCCAGCCCTGGTAACCAAATGATCTTGTGTGCCATTATAATCCTGCGGGCCGCATATAAAAATATATATTTCATTTTTTGGTTAAAATTTAAAACAGAATAAATCACTATTATTTTAATGATTATAATGATAGCAATCAATAAAGAATTGAATATTTAATCAGTGAAATATTTGTTTATATTTCCTTTAACTTAGGTTTTAAGTCGATTTCAATACTTGTATTTACACATTGTAGCTGATGTTGCGGGTGGTCTTCGAGATTACTACGCCATAAAATCATAAAGATATAAGAAAATAGTTTTGTGTTGAATTTACTGTGTTGTTCTTATCCCTTTGGTTAATTGAGTTTTTTTGCTTCCTTGCAATTCAACGTTATTACTAATATCAAATGGGATAAAAAATTAATGAATTGTAAGTTAAAGAAAAACCATTATCTATTGTAATGTAGATTGATTATGTAAAATAAATAAAACTCATTCAATTACATTCAATCCCATATCTTTACAAGAGGTAATCTTTTTTAACGTTATGAAAATTCGGAATACATCCTTCACGTTAATCAAGTTATTGAATAATCTTTATTATTTATTTACTGTATAATCCTAATTCTGTGACTAATCTTGCACGAAATACCCGACAATCGAATAGTTCGAACATAAGGTGACTCTTGTTTTTTAATATTCTGGGGGAAAATTTCGTCTTAAATTCGGACTAATATGATAATATATAAGAAATTATGATTCATAATATAAAAATTAATATCAAAAAATTTTTTTTTAGAACTTTAACTGAATTTTTATACTACGTTTTCAAAAATTAATAAATAAAGTTTTTGATTTGAAACTTTGAAATTTACTTAATATATATAAATTTCAGCCATTTTATATATGGTACAAATTACCCCATTCATTCCTTCTCACCCAAGTTAAAACCCCATATATATATATAAATTAAGAATTAATTGAATTGAAACTTACTAATTGGTTCATATGATTCATTCTCAAAGGTATGCCTGAACCTGTAGAGATAATAGCGAGGTTTATCTGGATTTACATTGCTACGCAAAGAATCACAACTTAATTCAGACTTGGACGAATCATTTTTAATAGTCTCCTTATCGATTTCAATGCTCTATAAATATATAATTATCTATGCAAATTAATTATGCAACGACAAATTCTTCATTAATTAAAATAATGAATTAAATATTCAAAGTATTAAATAATTATTAATATAAATAATTAAATAAACATGGTAATAATTTTATTATAAAAAGTCATCACTTACAAAAAGGTTTTACGATATATTTTGACAGTTTTCTTGTCATTACCTGATGGAATCGAAAAAATATTGATATTATAGATTTAATAAACAATTTTGATTGATTCAGAAAATATGTAAAATATTTTATTATTATTTTAAACAGTACGTAAATTTAAAAAACAAGAAATAGAAATTAAAAATTTTACTTAATAATTTAAAACATTAAAAAAAAAATTCGAAAACCTACAATTTACTACCCAAAGTATTTAAACGTAAATTAATTTTGTGCGTAATTTTTCTAGAATTCTATATTTGATTTCTATTAAAAAATACAAAAAATAAATTTAAAAATCTCGGCATGGATTTGGTAACTGGCTGGATATTAATATACAATGATTAGAAATGGAAATCATAAACATTTACCATCAACTTATCAAGAAGAAATGACTTTGATAATAAATTACACAATATTCACTCAGGAAAAGTTTTCATAAAATTTCAAAGTCATGTAATGAATAAATTAAATAATAAAAATAAAGTTGAGGATTTAATTGCGATTTGTTAAATGTAAACTTTAACGTCCTTCTATCACTCAAACAAAGCTCAAACGTTGTCCTGGATGATGTGGGACCCTGGGGACAGCTTTTTGGTATTACAACAACCCGATGAACAACTTTTGCTAGTTAGACTTTACTCTTTCTTGACATTATGGATAAGGCTTTTGGGTCAGAGGCTAGGTATTGGGGGTGTCAAACGTGTGACTCAGTTAATTATTTGGAAGGTGCATTACAACTTTTCTTTTATAAAGTTTTCACCAAATTGCACGATTGATACTGCTGAGCTACTCTGGACCCATTTTAGGCCCTCTGACCCCGGTCTTCGTAGTAGAAACCCAGCTACGAACCTTCTACTCCTGAGGAATACCCCCCTGTTAAATTTCATCGAGATCGGTCGAGCGGTTTGGATTTCTATAGAGAACACACAAACAAAAATTACCCTTTATATATTGGATACATTTAACAAATCGCAATTAAATCCTTAACTTTATTTTTAGGGAATATTCACTAAATACCCATTTTAAAATTATCTTTACACTTTACCCAAATAAAATATTTTATTCACCATATACCCAAATCTTAAAGTTTTATTTACCAAATGACAAATAAATGTTCATTTTATCAATGTATCATATAATTCAATAAATAAAAAAACTGTCAAATTGATAAAAGTTAATCAATAAATTTATTCAAATCTATTTTTCATTCGCTTTGTTCTAGGCCTACCTTTTGATCTTCTTTCAGTAGGTGTCATTATTGCTTATCTAACCAAGTTTTTTGACGAAAGATGGTTTAATTTCGTATTATAACAATCTTTATTTGCACATATAGTGAAATAGTTTGATACATAGTTGGTTAATTTTGGCATTTACTTCATTAGTAGCCCGACAAAAGAGGATCCCGTGAACTCCCACATCTGAAAATTGTTTACAACTACAGGTTCTGTTCCCTAAATTCAGTGTATTCACGCTGAATAAGAAACATATCACTACTCGATTTACCACATGAAAGCTTGTTACAATATTTAATTTTGGTTGAAAGGGAATAAAAATTTTTATTTGGGTAGAAAGTGAATAAAAATTTTTAAAATGGGTAGAAGGTGTAATGCCCCTTATTTTTATAATGTAATTTACTCATTACGTAACTTTTATCAAATTTTATAAAGCACTTAAACGGTTAGGAATTCAAAGATTAAAAGAAAAATACATTTGGAAAATATTGTACACGCGTATTCAAATATTACGCTACAGATTAATTAAATTTTATCAATACTTATTTCACAATATATAATTTTTTTATATTTACTGTTTATTATTTACAACATTTAAAAAAATTATGTTTAAATGGAATCTATGTTTTAATTTCCATTTGTCAATAAACAAATAATCTTTATAAAATTTACTTGAATTAACTTGTTGCTTATTCACTAGTAAGCTATCAACATGAGAA
The DNA here is from genome assembly GCA_022537955.1 of Schmidtea mediterranea. NCBI lineage: Eukaryota > Metazoa > Platyhelminthes > Tricladida > Dugesiidae > Schmidtea > Schmidtea mediterranea. The sequence goes on from CM039680.1 coordinate 79,660,958, forward strand.
AAAGAAGCTTCTTTAGTATGGTTAGAAGGCGAGCAGTGCTTATAAATAACATGATAAATTGTTCAGAATAACTATACTGCCTTCAACAACAAAAATTACAGATTCTAAATTGTTTTCTCCTCAAAAATTTCTACACATCGTGAATAAGCATGAATTTTAGCGTCTTACATCACTGTATTGCTATGAAAGCAATATACAGTAATAAAATAATTTAAGCCCTCTAAATTGGTGCGCTACATTCACCTTCCAAGTGCATGATGATCGCACGAATAGAGCCATCAATTAATTCTAAAACGCAAGAGAATACATTTTAATTCAGTTTTTAGAAAATGTCAAAGCCTGACAAAGAAACTTGAAAAATTAACTGGAAACTGAAATTTGGTCGAAATAAAAAAATTAATGAATAATGCTCAAATTATACAAAATATGACAATGAAAAACAAAGCAGCAGAAATCGATAATGAAGAGTTGAAAATAGAACAGGCATAACCAAAAATGAATAAGACATTGTTTTAGATTATATTGAACAATAGTTGATGCGACGATGAAAAAGCAACGGGACAATGGAGTGAAAATTGGATTACTAGATATCTCAAAATTATTGATTTTATCAAATAAAGTTGTTTGTTATATTGATATTATGTTTGAAGTTTAAAAAACCAATCATTTTCTGATCTTTCCCTTAAACCGATTTTGCAATTGTATGTGTGATGGATGGTTCTGTTCAAGTTGGTAATTAATTAACATGTGCAAGCGGTGAACTCATCCAAATCAATTTGAGGCGAGTTGTCATGTCGGCCAGTATACAATATATAACTTTTTGATAGAATTGTCCACTTAGCAAATATCTCAAAATGTCATTTCAGTGGAAGTGGTTAAGAGGGATTTTAATGCATGTAGCAAAATTAATTGATAGTTTATTTTGGTGAAAATAACAATTTTTCCTTAATATGTCAATTCTTCAATAAGATAAGCTGAAATTAATTTCAAAAAAAAGTCAAATTTTTATTTTAAAATAGTTCTGAGGAAATGGGATTTTCCAATTTGCAAGAAATTTAATGAAAAACACTATAAATTATATAAATATAGTAATAATGAAAATGAGACAAGTTAGAAATTCATATAAAATAATAAGCTCTGCTTCGCAAATTATTTATGGTTCCGTTTTTTAGTTAAATCATAGTATTTTTGCGGAAAAACCACGTCTAACCCAAGACTGTCAAGAATTCAATGTCTTTTGAAATTGAATAACTCAATCTTAAGATTTCCACTGTTATTTATAACTCTCATTTATCATACTCTACTTCAGATATTAAAAAAAATATAGAAGACAAGAGTCATTTGCAGAGAGCTTATTAACGATTTACAATTAATTCGGTTTGACCTGGGAAAAAGTCATTCAAATCCAAAACAATGGGGAAAAAGAGTGACAACTAGAATTCATTTACTCACAAAAGAGGTAAGCGTGAGTCGTGTACCATATTTTGAAAATGGATTCTTGATTGATCGATTCAACTAACCAAAGATGTTTAAAAAACCTTCATACTTATGACAAACACAATTTTAATATAAGCAAAGAAACTTACACTTAATTAGGTTTTGACTTTATCAACTTCATCAACGATAATCTGTAATCCTTTAAAGATTATTCGATAAATTCTAATAAATAATTGTAGTGAAATAAAGAATAGTTATTTCGGCGGAATCAAACACAGATTTACTTGTGTGAATCTCGAGTTTTTCTGACGTGTGAAAGTTTTGGTTGTTTGTATTTTTCTTTTTCCTCCATGCATGTGTGCTACAAACTGAATGTGTATTAATTTTCGGAGTTCTAATCCTGAGTAATTCAATTCAAACATCTTTGTTAAAAATTGAAATATTCTTTTCTGGAATTGTATTTGTATTTATCGATTTTGTTAGATAATTTTTTCGCTTTAAAACATTATTATTTTTTTAACTTGTTATTTAAATTTAAAATATCTGACCGCTCGAGGAAAGTCTTTATTAAAAATACCGACAAAATGCGCCAATGCTACCCTTAATGTGCAAGTCAAACCACGGAGAAGTTTAATGTTGAGAAGGACACAGCAGATTATATTGAGAGACAAAAAAACCTGTTGAAAATTGTTACTAGTCAATGGTGAATCTTTAACAGTACTTATGAATTTTGATTCCTGGAAAACTGCCTCTCAATTCGCCGACATTCTCAATAACAATAGTATTCCCTAGATTTCCAAATATTCAAAAATTTTTCTTACATAAGTCCCATCTTATATTTGAGAAAATACGATAATTTAAAACGCAAAGATTTTAAAATTAAAACATAGAAATGAATGTGTTTGAATAACTAGAAATAAAATTAGTAATTTTATAATAAAATGTATTATGACATCGGATAGATAAATACAGTTGAGATGAAACAATTTTTATGAACTTTTTACCGAATATTATAAATGAGAAAACTTTGAAAAAAAATGATTATGTAAACAATTATGTAATTGCTTCACCGATTTTTGGTATTGTAATTTGAAATTAAAAACAGTCGATTTTCATTTTAACTATCATTAGAAAAAATATTTTTCATTTTAAATTTTTGTTATTATTGTTTGAAAATTGATAAAATTCACATGATGATATAAAATGACCCTTGAAATGATTCTCTTGGTGTGATCAAACAAGTGGAAGGCTAATGAGATAAATCCAATAATGCAAGGTTGATAAGAATAATGAATATGTAGCGACATTGTTAGCATTATCATTTTATATAATAATTGACATTTCCTAATCATATTTATTTTTACTCAATCCAAAAATTAAATGAATCAGATAATATATTTTGATTGTATTTAAAGTAATTTTGATGACAAACAAACATGCATCCGTTTTTTGCCTATTTATATAATGAAAATTGAGGGAAAGTGAACGTAAATAGCATCCACGAATAAAAGTTGGTTATAAAGTTGCTCCACATATTTATCTGGTTAATGTCAAAAATGTTGAGCTTTGCTTCATGTTCGTGTTGCTAAATGTACAATAATCTCAAAATTGTGAATGGAATTCTTGATGACTTATTTAGAGCAGGAGCAATAGGCATGAATTTAATGAGCTCTAGCGACGAATGGAATAGATGTCTTACAGAAGGACAAAGTTTTCAACAATCACGAGAGATGAGAAAAACATTTGCTTAAAACATGGTTGAACAGCATTGAACTTCTGTTAAGAGATGTGATAAGCTCCATTTTGCAATGAAGTTGTTGTCGTTGGTGGAGATAATATCAGTTCTGCCAAATGGGCTAAGAATCGAAATTATTGAAACCACAGTCAAAAATCATCGTTGAGATATGTTTTTTTTTAAAAAAAACCCTTTGTTTCAAAATATGAGAAGTTATTGTCATAAAAAACCTAACGAGTAGTTACTTTACATTGGAGATGGTAAGCAAAAGGCATTTGCTGCAGGATTTACCGAATGTACAGTTCGGATAGACAATGACATAATCACAAGTCGAATTTTTATTTAAGTCATTTACGGAAACATTCTAGATTTATGACCTGGATACATGAGGAATATTGAGATGTACAAATACAGAAGCATTGGAGATTAACTGACTGATCAATTATTTATTTTACTTCCTAAAACCATAAATTAAACACACTTTACGATAAATATCGACAGTATAATTGATAAATTTTTATTAATTTACTTTAAATTCAACAACGCTCAAGAACCCGAGTACCGAGATGACGAGACGCCTCTCAAATACATGTGACATTTCACGTATTAAATGAAAATTGATAAACGAGACTGAATTAAAAACATATTGCGTACTCCTCACGATATAAAGGTACATCAGCCATTTATACACTATATGAATAGTCTGCACTGTATTCATGTGTGAAACAGAAAGTTATTGATTCAGTTCTTGAACTTGGGTATAAGAAAAATAAGTGAAAGGATTGATTAATCGCTTTTGGTCTTTATCTTCTAGTTTTACAAATCCAGTAAAAAGTGTTGATAAATTGGTTAAGCCACTAATAAAGAATGGATATTCAACATTTTTACTGCTGACAAATTATCATCATTATCTTTTAATTTCACAGTTCATATTTTATTTAATTCAATACTTTTCATAATAATATCTGTAGGAATATAGATCAAAACAATATTTCGGAAGTCTTTAAAATATGTGTAAAGTCTGTTTTGATCTTCAGTCCTACAGATATTAATATGAAAATTCTTGTTGACAAATTGATTAAGAATCCCAAAGATCCATGTTTGAGAATGTTATTTAAGAGTGTCATTTGGCTGGTTTATTTTTAAATCGGATTATGAGACTTAATTTCTGTTGATATTATTGGGAAATGATAATTATTTAAAAAAATATAATATTAGATTTTTTATCAAAAAAAAATGGTTTTATGAAAAAATCGATGAAATTCCTAGATAGCACAATACTTTAATAATTTTATTGATTTTCTGTCAGTAGAATTAATAATTTTCAAATACATATTAATATAATTCTATAATTTTTAAAATTATTAACAATATATAATATTATATTATAAAAATAATTTTCATAAAAAAAATATTGATAAAAATTTTTCAAATTACCATTTCAAGAAAATCTATTTCTCCATTGGAAAATTTTGTTAGCTCTTCTATTAAATTGTCAGTCGGAGGAAATCCAGAACATTTGAGAGTTCTCTGCCCATCTCCCAGAGCCGTTTCTCGCTAATCGAAAGAATAGTAAATCGGGAAAATAAACAACTGGAACATTAGCAATAAAATTGTCTTTACTGCTGACATGCTATACATTTTAACTGATAAAAAAATGAATTCGAACCATTTTCTGTTATCCCATTTCCACAATATTTAATAAGCGTCAATTAACAAAACAATTTTGTCTACAACTAATCAATCCATTTGTAATGTATTATATTGCAGTATTTATTGATAACGTAGCAACTAACAAAAAGCCCACGAGCAATATTTATTTTGAGGTCTCTTTAAAATATATTACGCAATGATTTAGGAAAAAAAATACAATTTTCCAATGTATTTCGAATATCATCAAAAACTTTATTAAAAATGATTACATTTATGGATTTATTAGTAATTACATAATAATATATGAGTAATCCAATAAAATTTTTTCGATCTTAATAAAATTAATTAAACACTCAAAATGCACGTGAATAATTTATTTTTGGGTTCAATAATTTTATCATAAAAGCCTTACAAGTAATACGTTGCCAATAGTTTTTGAAGCCCCTAGATAACACTTTAAAATTGGAACTATATATTTTTAACTTCTATTTATTAATTTAACACAACTACACAAAAGATTCACCACTCAAGATTCGATACACAGGACTTATTACGTCATACATTGAATAATAGTCCAATAACTACCAAACTGCTTTTTCAATCAAACTCCTAGATACACTCGTAACACTCGACTTCTGTTGATTTCTCTTTCCTGTAATACTGTCTTTATAGTTTCTCCAAAGGTTCAATATATATTTTCTTTGTATCTTTCATATTTATGTTTTGTTTTCATAATCGGTTTTTCTTCTCTCTATATTCTCCAGCTGTCTTCTTTCCTTTTTAAATTGTCTTCTAGAAATTCCGCTATTAATCAGTAAGTGTTTTTCTTTTATATTTTACCATTGAACATTCCCAATTTCCTTAGAGCTATTTCGTTTTCTTACCTTTTAATTTTCCCAACTGTAGCAATAATACGTTTGTTATCTCGAGCAAATAGTATGATGTTAGCTCGTCAGGTCAAACTTCCCCAGAAAAAATATTAAGCTAAAAATTTTCTTTAATAGGTCAAGGTCGTTATAGGGTCAAATTTTAATAATATTAATTTATAAAATCTATATAGATTATTTAAGGTTATATATTTAAAGCTATATGTGACTTACCAATTGAATTTCTTATAATTTACTAAATATTCATTGCTACAACATTTATCTACAACTTTCTAACGGTACCTTTAGCATGTTTTTATCGATTTGTCGATCAGTCTCGGATAATGCTGATTATCGGTTATTTTTTAGCATTGATTTCTTATGCAGCCCATTGTTACTCTGCTGGTAATTGCTCATTAATTCCATCATATATATATATATATATATATATATATATATATATATATATATATATATATATATATATTATTGTTTGAGAAAAAACTCTCGACAATAACGGCTTATTAGGGAGAATGCTGTATGGTGCTAACAGCCACATAATTACATATATAATGACCCGGATGATAAAATGCATTCAGAAAACTATATATTACAAGAAAAGAGCTCCAACTTATACCAATAAAGCCACTACATGCCATAAATGAGATGATATATTATCGCTATTGATTAAATGAGTAAAAGTGTACAAATAGCTAAACTTGTCCAAATATTGATGAATTCTATTATAAATGAAGTTGCTTTAAAGCAGATTCGAAGCTTTATTTTCTAAAGAATCTCCCACTGATTTATAATATCGATTAAATAATTAAAAGGAGCTGGAGCTTGATTACAAACAAGTTTCGACGGAATCAAACCAAACTGATATTTTGAATTCAGTTGGCATTCTCTCAACCAGCTACTATAAGACATTTTGATAATAAAAACTTTAATAAAGCCTCTTCTGGGAAATCCTAGAGTAGTATTGGTTATTTAAAAAAGGTAAAATATCTTATAAAATATTTTAACATCTTTTCGAAATTATTTCATTAATAAAATAAAGAATTAAGACATCAATTTAAATAATTTATATTAAAATTCTGCTAACAATGAAATATTGTGATTATTTAAATTGTTATTTTTAAATTTTATTATTCAACATAGACTTTAATAATTTATAAATTCATAGATATTTTCTAACTTACTTCATTTCGTTTAATTTCAATTAATTCCTGTTCTGCTAAAGTGAGGGGCGGTGGAGCTGATTTAGATTCTTGATATTTAAGATAACCACTGTACATTAAATCGGGCTATTATAATGGTATTATTGCCAGTTTAAAATTCTATATTAATTAACTTTATCGTGACCAGTAATGTCTTCAACAAAATAGCTTTCTCCAAATTCACGTTTAATTGTCGATCTTGTTGATGCATATAACATTTTTTCTCTGATCTATTGAAAATTTCATTCATTTATAAATGTAGTATTTCAGTTACGGATGCATTATCAGGAACCCAATGAAGAAATAACCATTCGTGTCCAAGTTTAGTGGAGTTATCGGTTCTATATAGTATATAACAACATTGGTCAGGTTGTAAATATTTTTCAATGCATCGATCATAATCTGTCTCAAAATTTCCTTCGGCTTTGTCGTGATTCGCCATCACCAATGATTCATTTTCAATTTTTACTTGTATGCATCTAATTTTATTTTCTTTTGAAAATTTAATATCGTCCGTTAGCTTAATTGATGCTATTTTTTAAATTAAGTTAATGATTTACAGATAATATTATAATTTATAGACATACATCGTATACCACTTGCATGGGTCATTTTATTAAACTTCCTGGGATTTTTGAGATTTAAAAAAAAGTTTAAATACTCAATTAAATAATTCGAGAAAACAAAATAAAATTTATTAAAATATTTATTAAAATATGATGATTTTGAAGTTATATGATTACAATTAAATGATTTTTATCTTAAAAAACTTTTTCAGTCATTATTATAATAAAGTTAAAATTAATTTAAATAATTTTATATCATGATAAAACATACATTATCTAAAAATAACTGTAAATACATTTCTACATCTATATTCCAGCTTGTATCATGTAATTCTTACGTAAACATCAATATCTTTAGAGTGCCTTGTTTTTCTTTTTACCACTTTTTCGTCACTCACATGAATCGATTCTTTACTACTGGTGGGTTGCAAGGACTATGACCCTTAGCTCTTTACGCTGGATACCTGAAAATATATTGACAAATACAAGAAAAGAAATTAAAAATTTAGCAAAGGTATATGAAGCACGAGAAGTTTACGACACGTAACAACGATTTGAAGAAGTCCAAACAGTAGTTAAATCGACTTATGCAAACGTTACTCAAGATAAACAGAAGCAACGGATTCAAAAACAATATAATGAGAGGACAACTACGGAGCGTATACCACCACATTTAGTTTCAATGAAACATATAGCGAGGAATTGCGAGGTTGAGTATTTTCAAAAGAAAACGAGAAACCTCTCGAAAGCGTTAAAATCGTTGCAAAATGGAACAAAAAATTCCGAGAATTGAATGTTATTATTGCTAGGAAAATTATTCCAGATTTTAAAGGAGGAGTTGACACCATGAAAATATTTGGCATGGAGCTTAAGGAAGTCAATAATATTGAATCCTCGTTAGTTAACAAGAAATTTACAGATTCCGATCGGTTAAAGATTACCTTATTGGCACTCAAGTTGGACAAGAATTCGAAGTTAGTCAACATTTTTATGGCATCCAAATTTGACTTAGATCATACAAAGTAATAACACATGAAATAAAGACTTTAGGTCCTTTAATTTTACAAAACTCCAGAAGACAACTCATGCATTTACATGGCAAAGTTGAAAAACCAGTTCGAAAAAAAATAGTTGGAAAACCAGATGGCTCTAAAAATGTGTCTAGATTTTAGGTTATTAAATTCGGTTACAGAAATTTTTTTATTTCCTATGCCAGACACACAATTATTATTGGATTACTTAGGTAAGTCAAATATATTTTCTTCAATTGACTTAGGACAGGCCTATTATCAAGTAGAGTTGAATGAAAATTCGCAAATCAAGATGGCATTTTGTACAAAAGAAGGACAGTTCTGTTTCAATAGGTTAACATTTAGTTTGTCAACAGCTCCTGCCACTTTTCAGAAACAAATTCATCAAATATTGGAAGGATTGGTTTTCAAAGGAGTGGTTGTGTACCTCGATGACATTTTAATATATACTGAAAATCAGGAAACTCATGATAAATTCTTATTTGAAGTATTTACGGCATTAGAGATTCCGGGTTGAAAGTCAATTCAGATAAATGTGCGTTCAATAAAAATAAATTAATTTTTTTTTGGTCATACAATGAGTGAAAAGGGAATTCAAACAAATAAAAGAAAAATTTCAGAAATTGAAAATGCAACTGAGCCAAAGAGTACTACAGAATTGAGATCATTCCTAGGTTTAACAAATAATTATCGAAGATTTATCAAGAATTATTCAATGATAGCAGCATCTTTGTATACTACAAAGACAGGTAATGACAAAATGATTGTTTGGACCGAAGAATGTAAGGAAAGTTTTATCAATTTAAAGAAACTCTTATGTAAAGCACCAATATTAGAATATCCAAGGGAAGATCGACTATTTATCATTGATACGGATGCTAGTTTCGGAGCTATAGGTGCAGTTTTATCTCAGATTAAGGAAGACGGTACCGAATGAGTGATAGCGTATGGTTCAAGATATTTGACAAAGCATGAAATGGGATATTGTGTGACTAGAAAAAAGTTGTTGGCTCTTCACGAATTTATTGTACATTTTAGATATATGGGAGTTATATGGGAGAAGATTTGTAGCCAGAACGGATCACAAGGCATTGATATTTATGAATACAACAAAAAAACTAATAAGCCCACAATTTCAGATATGGATGGCAAATTTATCCGAATACGATTTTGCGTTACAATATAGAAAGGGAGAAGAACATGAAAATGATGATGGTATGTCTCGTTTAAATAATACAATATGCTCTCATTGTCAGATGGAACACAAAGATGCCAAAAATGCAAAATATAGAACTCGGTACATTAATAGTTTACAAGGAAGCAAAACGAAGACAGAATTTCTTCAGAAATCATATCACATCTTAATGGAAATGAGGCTCACATATCTTATGAAACAATTAATAGCAGTATTTTAAAGTATTTGAAGATATTTCAGATACAAGAGGACGTATTGATGATTAATACAGACGGAAAACTTGCAGTGGTTGTACCCGACTCATAAGTAAAATCTTTAGTAAATTATTTTCATATTGAACTATGTCATCTGGATATCAAGAAAACCTTATTTTATTTAAAGGATTTTTTCTTTTGCCATCTATGAATCAGATTATTACAGAATGTATTAATAAATGCAAGATTTATGCTAGTAGAAAAATTGATTAAGGAAGAACAAAAGAAATCTTATTGCCAAGAACAGAAGAACGATTTTTAGAACAGATAGTAGTGGATATTGCATTTATGGAGACAAAAGAAAATAAGAAATACATGATAGTGATAATAGATCGTTTTAGTAAATTGGCCAGTTTATCAGCAGCAAGTACACAGGATGAAGCAACAATTTTGAATGTCTTTTGAATAATTGGATATATCGTTTTGGTAGACCTGAAAGCATTCTTACAGACAGAGGAAGAATTTTTGAAGCATCAATGTTTCGTCATTGGATGGAGAAATTTGGTATAAAACAAGAATTTGATTCGCCGTACTAACATCAATCGAATGATTTAGCAAAGCGAATAATAAGAACAGTTTGGGACATGTTGGCAACATCATTTACAGAGATTAAAACAAAGAATAATTGGTGTAGGTCGTTACCAAAGATTGAATTTAGTTTGAATGCAACAATACAAAACTCTACAAAATTCTCACCTTTCAAAATTGTATATGGCCGAAAAATTAATTTATATTCGGGAGTAGGACATATACAAAAATACAGAGAAGAAATTGAGGATGAAACTAAAACTAATCTAGAAAAGGCAGCTACAACTATGCAAAATAGAACGTTAGATAACCGAGGTACTCGATGTATTAGCCAGTCATCAGCTGGGGCTTAATTCTAAGCATGCAATATATCCATTGAAAACAAAGTAAATTGTTCAATTTGTTATTGCTAAAGGTTCAGCTTCTTTCTATAAGGAACAAATATTTGGAGATAGAAGAATGCCCAACTTTATATTGGTAACATTTCAAAGTGAATCTCAATATAATGGACCATACTTAACATCGAGCTCAATTTTCAAACATTTTGGTGTAACATTGTTAACTTTATCGAAAAATAGTGATTATAGAGAAATATATACTCAAGATTTCGATAATGATAATTATTGTGGTATATATATGCAGAGTATAGTGAGAAATATGGGTTATTTGAATAAAAACCTTAATTGTGGTATCACTCTTGATGATTTTAAAAGCAAATATCCTTTCTTCACATTGCTTTTGGCACCCGATTTTGATTTAAATTAGAGTCAATTACCTCAAAATGAAAATTTACGATTAGATATAAAGTTTGTTAAAGCTACAATTGAACCGGTGCATGTTGTAATATATGGAGTATTTGAAAATGAGGTTCAAATAACTGCACACAGAACCGTGTTTGTTTGAACGAACATTACTAGTATGAAAATGTTGGTATAAATGTATAGATAATTTATGATAATTTGTCATGGAGTAAGTTTTTCATGTATTATTAATATTATTGATGTAGTTCTGTTCAGGTCTATCGAATTGGAAAATAAATACTAGGACATGAATGTTTACGGGTTTTTCCTTTTGATAGAATTCCATATTTACGTAATAATCAAGCCATAATCGTCAATACTCAATCGTCTCATCTCGGTGGAGAACATTGGTTAGCAATATATATGAAACCTAGCAAGATATTTGTATTTGATCCTATGGGTTTCTATTATCCGGCTTTAATGGTTTCGAAACTGCAAACAATGGGTAAACCTATTGTGTATAATAAAACTATGTATCATGTGGTCAACATTGTTTAGCTTGGTTATTATCCAAGCGATTTGATGTTTAATAAATGTATTAATGTTTTGTTATGTTTTATTATTATTATTAATTAATTAATTAATTAATTTTAATGCGTGACTGAATGCATACACAAAAATGTATGTGATTTACAAAGAACACATACATCAAAATCTCTCACTTACATATTGCTAAAATCTGATTGGCTAAGTAATGAAAATTTGATTCTCTTATAAACATTGACAATTTCCAAAGTTGTCACAATTAATTCAAAATGGAAAATTATAGTATGTCCTATGACAATTATTGGCTGATGAAAACGGTAAATTTTTTATTTTATTATTATTAATATTTATTCTGAATCTTTTTGAAAATGATGTAATTATAATCAATGATAGCGAAGATGATGATATTATTATCAATGATGGTAAATTTTAATTTTTCTTTATAATAAAAACATTTTAGTAGATTTGGATCATGAAGATTTTTCGGCGAATAATGCCCACATTGACGTGGATAATAAATGTTAGTTTTTTATTATTTTTATAATATATTATTATTATTAACATTTATTATTTAAATATTATTATTTTAATATTACCATTTAATATTATTAACATTTATTATTATTTAATCCATTTAGATTAAATAAAAACAAATATTAATAATTTATTGAAAATTTATATTGAAAAGTTATTGAAAACCTAATAATTGTTTGAAAAATTATATTAATGAAAAGTTAAACTTGTGATATTTATTGAAAAGTTATTGAAAACCTTAATTTATGATATTGAAAACTTATTGAAAAGTTAGAATTGATGAAATATTTATTTAAACTTGTGATATTAAAAAGTTATTGAAAACCTAATAATTGTTGGAAAAATTATATTAATGGAAAAATTATATTTATTTAAATTTATGATAATTATTGGAAACCTAATAATTGTGATATTTATTGAAAAAGTTATTGAAAAGTTATCGATATTTAAATTTTAATAATATATATTTTATCATGCCTATTATACCCAAAATTTGTGATATTGAAATGTTCTTGAAAATTTATATTTATTTAAATTTGTGATATTTATTGAAAAATTATTGAAAACCTAAATTTGTGATATTGAAAAAGTTATATTTATCGATATTTAAATTTTAATAATATTTGTTTTATCAGGCCAATTATATCCGAAATATTGCATCACTTCAACATGTCATTCGGTAAAATGTCATGGTGAAATGAAGCGATGCTACAGCCATAAATTCTTTGGCATCAATTTTTTCATATGCCCCAAATGCGAGACTGCCCAAGATATAAATTATTTAGAGTTTTATAAGGGACACTCTACCCACTTAAATCAATTTACTCTAAATGACAAAATATCTTTTTCGAAAAATTAATAAACGAAATAATAATAATAACAATAATAATAATAATAACAATAATAATAATAACAATAATAATAATAATAAACGAAATAATACATCGAGACATAATAATAATAATAATATTATTAATAATAATAATAATAATAATAATACATCGAGACATAATAATAAACGACCTGCTGCAAATATTCAGTGTGTTCCCTCTAAAATTAAAAGGGTTGAAATCAACATTAGAGATGATGATGATGATGATGATAATCAAAGAAATTGATTTTATATTAACTAAATATTATCCCATAAATAGACTAGCTGGCCATAGTTATATCCCCACACCAAGATCTTTATCTGGCAAAAAGGCTATAGTTAATGTTTAAAACAATGACCACCATTGTTTTATATATAGTATATTAGCATTTTTAAAACGTAGTGTAGTTCGCACCCATAGAAACAGAGTTACTTCTTACGAGAATTATTTTGACGAATTGAATTTTGACCCCATTGACGATTGTCATATGAGACTCTGTAATATTCCCAAGTTCGAGAGAAAGAACAAGGACTTAAACTTTGCTATAAATGTTTTGACGTATAAAGTAAAACCGTCTAAAATTCCTCAAAATGATAATATAAATTATATCCCCCATCATCCACATTTAGATATAATTCACCGCTCCAAGGTTACTGACGGTACACCTATTTATTTACTTATTTTGGAGGACGGTGATAATTATCACTATACGGCTGTTTTTAAGCTGGATAAATTAATGAACTGCCATGCGACTAAATCTTGCAATATTCAAATCTCTGTACATTGGTGTCCCCATTATCTTAATGGCTTTAGATTAAAACCCGCATTTGACACCCATGTTTCCTTGTGCATTAAAAATCAAACAGGCACTACCATTTATACGTTGCCTAAAATAAATATTTAAAATTTTCCAATTATGCGAAAACTATTACCCGACATTCGTAATCTATACGGATTTTGAGTCAATTTTACCACTGGATATAAGGCATTATCAAATACATATGCCGATAGCAGCAGGTCTACTATTAATTAATAACTATACTAATACAAAACAATATTATAATTTTATTGGCGATGATTGCGTTTTGGCGTTTTTGAAAAAGATTGATGAAATCGCTCTTTCGATTGTCTTGCCATATTACAAGGTTCATTGTCAAAAAACTATGGGACCACATTTTTTCAATGAGGAACGGGAGTTCAAGGAATGTCGCACTTGTTATTTGTGTAAAAAGTTTATTAGGGATAAAGTTAAGAATTATTGTCATTTCTCAGGTAAGTATTTAGGGACTGCTTGTAGGAAGTGTAATGTTTCTCGACGAATCCAGAAACAATTACCGGTGGTTTTTCACAATTTGAGGGGATATGATTTCCATCATATTTTAAAGTATGGTTTAAATAATATTGAAACCCTTCCATATGGTTCTACAATGGAGGTTGATATCTAGATTTCTCATTGTGTGCATGATTTTTTGAATGATTTCCGATTGGTCCGGAAAAGATGTGTCCACCGAATTCTGAAGTTGAGAAGTTGATGCTCACGCATTGGCCTAAGAAGAACCATGTTCTTCATTGGCGGCTTCTCAAGCTTTATCTTTCTCTCGGTGTGAAGGTTGTTAAAGTTCATCACGCAATTAAATTTAAGCAAGCACCTATATTTCATGCATACATTGACAAAAACACAAAATTAAGAGCTCAAAGTACTAGAGAGCTATATAAGGACTTGTTTAAACTTTATAATAATAGTTTGTATGGAAAGTCTGTCGAAAACCTTAAAAAACGGATGAATTGGAGGCTATGCAATTCTCACGAAAAGATGATTGTATATGCCTCAAAGCCGACTTTCAGAAAATCTATCGTAATTGATGATAATCTGATTGCTGCTCATCTGAATAAGGATTCGA
The DNA here is from genome assembly GCA_022537955.1 of Schmidtea mediterranea. Lineage (NCBI taxonomy): Eukaryota > Metazoa > Platyhelminthes > Tricladida > Dugesiidae > Schmidtea > Schmidtea mediterranea. The sequence continues at coordinate 79,676,036 of CM039680.1, forward strand.
TATGTTTAGACAGGCCTAGTTACATCGGACAATCAGTTCTAGACCAGTCTAAACTCAGAATGTACGAGCTACAATATAAGGAATTAGCTAAATAGCGTAAGAATTTAATTGCGAAATAAATATCGTTGCCGGCGACACGGATTCATTTTTCCTTGAGGTTAAGCACTATAGATTAGACACTCTTTTTTTAGAACAAAGAACCCAATGAGATCCATGTTCTTGTGTTGTTTGAAGATTAAAAATAATATTATCTGAATTTAAATAATTTTTAATTTCATCTCTCATAGTTATTTTAGATTTTATTTCTAGATCTTTTAAAATATCACGTAAATAAAAATTAGTTGTATTATCTCGGCCATATTTATTCAGAAAGTTATTTAGTTTTTATACGAGTGAAACTCCTTTTAATGAAACCATTTTTTTAATTTAATTAATGTTCGAAAATCACTTGCGCTCAAACTTGTCTTAGATGTAAACAAAAAGAAATATTTTCATTATTAAAATTAATTAATTTATCATTTTGATCAACAATTTTAAAATTTATACTTGAAATAGTTTTTCTAATCAATGGAAAATATCTTGGTGTTGATATTTCTTGTACACTTCTATATCCACGAGGAACAGCTCCATATGGAAAACTATATATATAATTTTTTCTTGTTCCATTGTGATATGTTCCTTTAACCAATTCACATAATAATCTTATTGAGGTTATGTTTGAAATATTTACAATCTTTTCACCAATAAATAATTCATCAGTTGTATTATTTTCATAAATTTTACCAGTGAATCCTAAAAATTCACCAAACTTATTATTATCTAGAAATGAAACACTATATCCTTTTTTAATCAATATGCTTATTTTTGCTGTTGAGATATTTAATGAAAAAATAACAATATTTTCTTCAGCTTATCTCTTTTTTTCAATTCAATTATTAATTTAAATAAAACATCTAATTCATATTCTCCAGGTGGAATTGTTATCAAACCATATTCATTAACAACACCCACAATATTTGGTTTTCTAATACCAAATTCATTATTATCTTTTGTAATATTAAAAATTGTATTAAATGTTGTAAACCATGATAATCCAACTTCATAATTATAATCTTGATTTAATTCTAAAGGAATTGGAAAATTAGCAGAAAATTCTGATTCTTTAGAATCAAAACTTAAATTTGTTGAATATTTTGTAGATAAAATATTAATCATTTTTCTAAACTTATCTCCATTTTAGAATAAAAAAATTTAGATTGAAGAACCGAAAAAATACTAATTTGGTGGAACAACTACAAAACCCGAACCTTCTTTTTCAACACTTGGAACGTTAGTGACTGACTTCGGAGAAGTTTAAAAAGCTTTTTTATATAAATGTATTATTTCTTCATACTCAGGGGTTCCTAGAACAAAAATTATTTTCTCAGAGTTTATCCTTTCAATGTTTTCTTCTTTAATATTTTCTTTATTATTTTTTTCTTCTAAAAGGTCGCTGCGTTCCAGGATTGATCGACTGGATGTCTCTAAAGGCAGTCGCTGACGCTCCATAAATTTAAAAGCTTTATTAAACCTAGACATTTTATATATATTAATTTATATTTATCATCTTTCCACTACCTGTTTCAATATTAACATCTTTTTCAACCAAAACACAACAAAAACATTTCCTTTTAAACCCATCATCTTTTGTCATTTCTATTGTTACACTTACTTCATTAATTGCTAGTTTATCATCCAGTTCACTAACATCAATATAAAATATAGAATATAAATTTTTAAAATGTAACATGCTTAATTGTGGTTCAACTAAAAATTCATTACATATTAAAATATAATTTTCATATAGCATCAACTCATAATTTTTTGCTTTGTCGAATGTTATTGGTTTTGCAGGATTGAATTTAATTGAACAATTAGAGCTTTTAATTGTTTATCATTGGCGTTTGATTGAATAAATTTTGAATTATTAGTTGTATAATTAATTTTTGAATCTTTAATTCCAATCAAAATAAATCGAGGTCTCGTATTTAACATTGTTGGTTTCCATGAAAATGTACTTCCTTCTAAAATGTCTACGCAAGCTGGTATTCTTAGAAGAAAATTTGCATTATTTGGTTTTGAAATCATGTTTAATCTTTCAAGAACTTGAGTTTCCAAATGTGGATTACAAGTTATTGATGGAACCATTAACATCATTCTTTCAAATTTTATTTTTAGTTTAGATTCTGTTTTTAAAACTTTTCCATAAAAACATTTTTCATAATTATTATTCCTTTCCATTTTCAAATAAAATTGTATTAAATAAATTATTCTATTATATTGTTGGAAGAATCCAAATATATTTTTTAAAGGATACTTTTCTTCAAATGTTTAGGTTGAATACAAAGTTTTTCTAGTTTTATATCCTTCACTTTTTTCATCACCATCTCGAGTATCTGGAATCCATCCACTTGATTGACCATGTTGATTTTTAAAATTAGAATCAGTCATAACAAATTGTAACAATGAAGATATTTCACCAGGATATCTTATATTTTCAACTTCTGTTGATCCCAAAGTTATTGATATTTGATTGAATAAGTTTACAAACCAATTAGGTTCAAGAGTTATATCATCAGTTGGATCAACACCTGTAATTTCAAATTTATAATATATGAATGAATTGCAAGTATCTAAAGGATTTGTTGATTGTTGAATTTGAAACAATAAAGTTCCAGTAGAATTTTATGATTCAGCAGATGAAGTTGATGGTAAAACTTATAAAATATCTTTCTTTTTTAATAAATGATTAAATTTACTATTTTTATCCAAATTAAAAATCGACATTCTATTTATTATTCAAAAAGTTAAGATATTATTTTTGATTTTTTTAAATTTGAAAACCTAAGATATTGTTTTTTATCAATCAATATCTTGGTTAATAATCTTGACAAAATTGAATTTATGTGATTTTCACAATTATTATTTCATGATTTTCTAGAAGCCAAAATTTTTCTTAATTCATAAAATAATTCACAAGGATTATCAGATAAAAAAATTAAATCCATCACCTGTTATTTCCTGGGGTAGTTGCTCGCGTCCTTGATTGGTTTTTCTTTAGTTAATTTTTCATCACCAAATTCTTTAATTTTTTTAACTTTTTCAACATTAACATTTTCAACTTTAACTTTTTAAACTTTTTCTTCATATGTTGGTGGTTTTTGAACAAATGATTTTATTTTTTAAAAATAATTATTTGATGAAATAGAATTAATATCTTTTGTTATATTCTCATATGTTTCAATATCACTTATTGGAACATTTAATTCCCCTTCAGAATTAAATGCATTTCTTCAATTCTTTTTTTCAATCCATTAGTGAAAATTTTTTTCTCATTATTATTTGATGTTATGTATTTGTTGTTATCTTCTTTGGTTAATAAAAAATTTTACCACCCATAGATAATATAGTTCCATCTTTTTCATGAAGGTATATATCTGTAAGATGAGGTGTGATTGTTATGTTACCTTTATAACATTATGATTTACATTCAATTCTAATATATTGGATGATTTTATTTGTTATTTCTTGATTAATCTGTATTTCTTGATCCTTAAAGAGCTTTGCATTCTCGATTGGTCCACCGGAGGTCTCAAAAAGTTTTATTTGTTGAAAAGCATTTCTATACAATGAATGATTTATATTTTTAAAAAGATTTTCTTCTTGGAAAATGTTTGCTTCCTGAAAGATGTTTACTTCTCTAGAAGGTTTATTTTGATTTTAAATTTATTCTGTTTTGCTTCTTTAATGACATCAATTATTGGTTTTTCAATTTTTGTAGCCATGAAATTAAAATTTTGATCTTGAAGTTTTCTAAACATAATATTTTCATTCCACATATTTTGTTGAATATTTAATAATTTAATAATCTTGAATATATTTATTAATATTAAAATTAAATAATTCTCTAATTCTCTAATTAAATAATTCTAATTGATTTACTAATTATTTTTTCATATATTTGATTTTGTTCTTTATCCAATGCAATATAATTATATTTTATAGATAGATGATTTTCAAAACTATTAAATTCTTCCTTGTCTAAAGTATCACTAAATAAATCATTAAAAATACTATCTCTATTTCTTTTTCCTAATTTAAAGAATATGAAAAAATTAGAATTACCACGAATACTTCTAGATGGTAAATCATAATAATTTTGAGCTAAATAAATAACATTACAATTATTATGTCTACCTCGAGTAACATAAAATTCCATAATTTTTCATGTTGAACAATCATCAAAAATTATTGAATTGGATGAAAACTCGTGGGACGATCGTACGCGAACCACAATAGATTTTCCTACTCAAATCGACGCGAGATGTAGACAGGCCTTGTGGGACAATGGATATACAATATCAACGATTGGAGACTCTGGATGGCCTCTCTGGCCAGGAATGCGTAATGATGAAGTGGAATTACCGTACGTACGGAACCCGGCCCATGAAGCTCGTCAGCGTGCCGAGTTTTCGTTATTTCGACTGAAAGAAAATACTCCAGGATTTTAGGGCAGATTCAAATATTTGAAATGCTGCCGCAAAAACATTTAAATATTAAAATGAATTAAAGAATTATTAAACTGCTATTTTTTAGTTTTATTTATTACATCTCATTCTTCTTATGATACTGTTTCAATTATTATTATTGTTGGAGGGACTGTAAAATAAAATGAGCAAGTAACTTATATGGTAACTCTTAAACTCAAAGGTTTACCAATGCTATTTCGGGTAAGAGATGATGCTTTACCAGCAACTCCGTTGGATCTTTTGTCTTTCATCATTTCTTATGGTGAGGACTTTTTTTCAAACCTGCAAATTGTTGGGCCAGAAGACAAACGTCCTTGAAAATTGTTTAAATGTATCAGTAATATAGCACGAAAACCCAGCAACAAGATAACAACATCAACTAAACACTCTAAAATTTGAGACCTTGAAAATTGTTTAAATGTATCAGTAATATAGCACGAAAACCTAGCAACAAGATAACAACATCAACTTAACACTCTAAAATTTGAGACCTTGAAATTTTGTTTTATCGCAATAAAAATAACACGCAAGGTTAAGGTCAAATTATAAGTATATATACTGATGTGTTTTGACAAATTATCAACTTAATTTGCAAACTTATTTTGCAGTTTTTTACTTTGCAGTCTCATTTTCAGTCTTATTATTTTAGTATGTGTGCGTTACAGCTGTGAGCCGTGCATCCGGGCAATTAACACTGGTAAGGTTTTTGTCTGGACACGACAACTCTCAGTTGTTGTGCATTGACTTATGATTTGAAAATGAATGTGTACCTGCTATATGAATGAATTCACTATGAATTTATTGATAGATAATGATTAAATGACTTGTGATGATACGAGTGGACAAATGCTTATGCTGATTTATGAACTACCGACTACTATGTGAGATATGACATGTCGAATAAACAATTTTTATGCATCAATTTCACAAACTGAGGAGAATTTAACAAATCATTCAACTTATTTACATACACATCATGGTCAAGAATAACTATCCCATTTCCTTTGTCAAACTTACAGATATTTATATTTTTTTAGCTAAGTTTTTTAAAGTCATAAAATCCCTAATTTTCTGCTTTTTGTTTTTATCGATATACTCCATCGTACTTGCACTTAACGAGCTCTTCACATAATTACCATTAATGCCTTTTATCGATCGGGCTATATGAAAATATAAACTTTCAATTTTTGCACACAATTTTGTTTCATCCAAGCGATTCTTAATTCTTAAAATCACTGTATTAAGAATCGCTTGGATGAAACAAAATTGTGTGCAAAAACTGAAAGTTTATATTTTCATATAATCAAATCTCGTGCCTGTGAAGATTTTGCCGTGTGCAACGCTGGAATCCAAACGTCAAATCATAGAACTAAATAGCAAAAGCAAGTAGCTCGAGGTTGGGTCTTTTGGCTCAACTTTCTTGCACTCAATTTCGATAAAATCGACATAAAATTTTAAACTACAATCAACTCAAAATCACTAACACCGAGTAGTCCAGTATGCACTCATTAAATACAATATGAACATAAATAGATCATTAGGACATAAAAAGAGAAAGGGTAGCGGGGGAAATTGCGAAATTGTTGCAATAATAAATAATGAATGGCCACCGGAAAAAGATTAATCCAAACGACCAAAATCATGAAAAGGAATATTTTAAATAATATGTAAGAACTAAACAAATTATTTTGAGTTGAGATGGAAAATATGGGCAGAACGCTGCGCAAAATTTCCGAAATAAGTAAAATATTTTATCATAAAACTGTAAAATAAGGATGTAGTACGGGTAAATTTTTATATAAGTAAAATATTTTGATAAAGCTGAGGAATAAGAACGGATCCCTACTAAAAATTTAATAGTAATAATGATAATAGTAATGATAATGGTAATTATAACACTAATAATAATAATAATAATAATAATAATAAACAGAATAATAATAATAATAATAATAATAATAATAATAATAATAATAATAATAATAATAATAATAATAATAATAATAATAATAATAATAATAATAATAATAATAATAATAATAATAATAATAATAATAATAATAATAATAATAATAATAATAATGTTGGTCGTACGGGAAGTTTCTTGCAAACAACGAAAATTCACACACTACCGATCGTTAACATTGTTATTTCCATTCTAGGGTTCCTTTACCGCGTACGCCTCATGACTTTAGTTCACTAATACGCACCAATGGCCGAAACCATGTTGGTACTGTGCGTAACAGCCGAAAGCTATTTGAGCAGATGAGCATTGTTTCCAATACTACTCCTCAAATAACCCTCGTCTCCCAGTTCCTAGCGGCCGATAGAAGGTCTTACGCTTCGTATGCTGATTTTACACGTTCGAAATAACAGAAATTACGGGATTTTAGGAGTGAGAATTGTGAGAACTTTCGTTTTATGCGATTTGATCATTTCCGTTACTCATGATTTCGACTTTAGATTCATTCCCATCTCTACTCCAAAAACATTTTAATCCACTTTCCAATTTAAGTCATTACAAACAAAACAAAAGAAAATATTTTGAACAATACGATAGAAAAGTATATTATTCATTAGTAAATTTAGGACTAAAATACGGTATAAGAGAATAAACACAAGGAATTGTGAATCAGATTGTTATTTTAGAGGATTCCAGATTTGCATTAGCTTGAAAGGTTCGGTTAAGCTGACATTTCAATCTTCCACATCAATATCGACGGGCAGACAGCGTCGTTTCGGTGGTCTGCGACTTGTGGTTGCTGTAGTTGGGCTGGTATGCCTTAGAGTTGAGGTTGACGGCTCTTCTCCCAAACGAGTATTAGAGGGGACCAGTTCACTCAGAACAGCAATCTCGTCGGGAGTGAGTCTAAGATCTTTTAATATAAGATTCAGGCTGTGGGCTTCTAATTCATAGGCCACTAAATCGATGTAGGCGGAAGGAGGTGGCAAGTAGGCTGTCGGGGACGGGGCATACACTATGTCCGGGTCCCTCTCTGGAAATTCAAATTCAGTGTAGGCCGGGAGCGGGTCATTTACTCCGGCCGACGCTCCAGATCTCTCGTGGATTTGCAGCAGACTCGCCTCTGCTCGACGCCGTTCCCGACGACGACGATTTCGGTTCAGTCGTCGCCTCCGCATCCCTTATTGGTTGTCCGATGGTCCACTCACGGAAGGTCCGGTGGACCGAATGATTGCTGGATTGACGGGAAAGTGTTGGGCAGGGATAATATTTATCTCCTGAGCCCAGCTGTGGCTTGACAGACGAGCTCGGAGCTCATTTTCCGTAAAAATCTGGCGGAGTGCAGCGCTCTGGTCTGCTATAGTAATACGCTGACTCCGATTCTCGATGACAAGGTTATCTTTGGCTCTGGAAAGGCGTGATATTTTTTGGTAGAGATTTCGAGTCGCCTCGGGTTGACTCCAAGTGCGTTGAGCTTTTGGTATTTGACTTTCAGAGCGGTGAAGTCGTTCTCGAGGGTCTCTAACCGTTGAGACATAGTTGTGATTGACGGGGACAGTCGCGGAATACGAGGCAGATTTGATAGACTGGACATCTAAGCAAGCAAGTGATTCTTGATTATGATTGATGGAAATTTGTCGTCGACAATTGATGGGTTAGCCTGAGTTGAGCAGATATTTGTCGTTGGCGAAACTCTACAATAGAAACAAATCATGACAGCATTTAAGAATTCTAAATCGGGAGTTTTCACAACGAGTAATTCGGCGAAGATTGTCCTATGGGTTTTTTAGGTGAGTGAGCTTATCGGGGTAGTTAATTGTAGGTCTCTTCCTAGTATAGGATAATCATCATGGTGGATTGGTAAGTGTTGTTAATTTAATTTATTGCAAATCTTGTGGTGTAAGCATTTCGGTCATGAAATTTGAATATTTCAGATACATTCATCAAATTAAATCTATTTCCTGTATGATAAAATGTCAGTTCAATCCATACGCAATTAATTGTTTATTTCGACTTAGTAAATCATAGGTCGTGATACACGTTGATTCTTATATATTTTATATTACGGCTACTATCACATTAGAGCATGTGGTGAATCTACTGGTCGTATTTAATTGTTAGGGTTTATTTTTAAGCGGATGAAATCGTTGGATCTGGCGGTATGGTGTCTGACGACATCCGTTCCATTATTTATATTAGATATTTTGGGTCATTGTAGATTTAACCGGAGGGTAATTTGACGTCGATTTCGCTTGGATTTTTATCGGATTCAACTAACATTCCATTTCGTGGAAATATTTATGGATGTTTTAGAAATTGAAGTAATTGTGGCCTGCTCTGAGGGATTTCAATTTTTTATTTTGTATCAAACCTTCCAGATTATTTATGTATGTCGTTATTGATAAGTTTGCCACAGTCAAATCCAGTAAAATAAACCTGATATGAACATTCTATATGTATGGGCACAACGTATATATATACAGTTATTGATATAATACCAATTAATATAGTATTTCGTTTGTACTACTTCTTGCTTGACTAATCACGTGTTTCGTCTTCATCAGTTTCTTTGTCACTTAGTTCATTGAACAACTCTTAATTTTTCAGTGGGGGAGGGGCGCAAAAAATGGACGCAAAAAATGAATGCAAAAAATGAAACACACTACCTTTGCCTCTGATGCTATGTTACATCGCAATTCCAACAATTCCTTCGCTAATTTAATTTTGTCCAACAATAATTTCGAAAATATTTCGTTTAATTCCTTTCCATTGTATTTGTTTTTAATTTTGAGTCGATTAAAGAGTTCGTGAAATTTTATCATTCTTATTTGTATCTACTAATATGTTATTATTATAAATAATTTGTGATGGGTTTACTTTTAATTTGAACTCGAATAAGTCAATATAAGATACTGTAAAAGAAGTCTGTTTGTTTAATTATTGCTAATTGTTAAAATTTACATAAATAAATGAATGATAAAGCTCTTAAGCTCATTAGAACATTACCTAAATTATCTTTGAAAAATACCAATGTTTTTAAAAATCATTTTCCACGAGTAATTATAGATTATAAAAGTTTTAGAAATTAACTTTTAAAATGTAGCAATTTGAAGAAGTTAGATCTAAAAAACGAGGCTTAGGACATAGAGGCTATGGACAATATCAGAATTGGCCATCTATAGGCCTCGAAGGAAATCGCTTGCCATGGTATTTGAAGGTTCCAGTGGATAATCCAAATGAGAAACATTAGTACAATTTTTCTTACTTCGCTGTATCAACTGGTAATAGTTTTAAGCGTCAATTACCCAGAATATCTTTGTTCGATATCCAAAGATTTATTGATATGCAAAGAGTTGATGCTCGATATCCAATTGATCTAACCAGCATCTGCAATACACATTTGGTGAAATTTGATATTAAATTGCAAAAGCAATACGGGTTTCATTTAACCGAAGAAGTAATAAACAATGAAAAATTTTTTGCTTTACCATTTTATAGGGCGAAGAAATATTTTCCTCTAAAGTTAACATAGAAGTGCAATATGCGTCAGAAGCAGCAATAGCGGCCGTTGAAAGAGCTGGTGGAGTTATAACCACTCGCTATTATGATTTATATAGTGTCCATGTAAAATCAAATCCAAGGGAATTTTTTTATTCCGGTTTACCAATTCCAAAATCCAAATTACCCCCATTAGTAAGTGAATTTCCTCTTCTAATTTTATTATCAAAATAATTCCATTACGTTTTTTGATTATACTTATTTATAAATTGAACAAGTAATTTTTGTTTTTAATTAAATTAATTTGTTTTTCAATTTTATTTTCGCAAATGATCGAAGATATTACTCTTGATAAAAGATCAATAAATATAATTAAATCTAATATTAATATATAAATTTTAACAAAAAATGTAATATCAGTGAGAAAAGCATTATTTTATTGTGGTTATTTATTAAAAAGAGAATAGTTCAATTATAAATTATTTGAAGTTTATAAAATTTGGATTTGATTAAAATCTGAGAAATTAAAATACTTTTTTATATCTAAGCCTATTAGATTGCTGGTTACCATGACAATCATTAAAGTGGGTCAAATTTCCGATTTAAGGTCATAATTAATAATGGCAGCTCAAATTTCAATAAAGAAGGTCTCATACATGGTTTTATATGAAAATAAATAGCAATAAATGTATTTTTTGTCTTGATAGCTAATCATTTGTAGACATAATTTAATTTTTAACACGATGAATTGATCAAAAAATTAGAAGATAGTTTGGTTTGCTGTTATAAGGTTAACTAGCGACAGGCAACATATAGTTACGTCATTGGGATAAATAATAAACAATGATATTATATGAGGTCTCAAACATGCAGGCAATCATGTATTTTAATGACAGGGGCTTACATAGCATAATATAAATGTCATGGGAATAAAATATCCCAATACAGAATGGATTTTTTTGATTGGTTAATCTTTTCTTCAGTACTGTTAAGAACAAATATAGTATTATTCTGTGAGCTGTCTGGACAGGTCCCTCGCCAGTAGCTACAATTTGACTATACAAACAGTTTAGACTCTTATATAACACTAAATCGGCTTGGAATTCTCACCAAGAGAATATAAATCCAAATTCCAAAAATCCAGTGTTTTATGGGAAAATTTTGCCCTTCTCATTTAGTTTGAATAGTTTTATTGAACTTTCACTTTCACAACATACATGGATGAAATCTTACGGTACCATGGTAATCAGTGATCTATTTATTTGAAACAATTCGTACACAATAATGTCCAATAATGATCGATTTTACGTTGACTATATTTGATTACATTACATTATTTTCTTATCTAAGTTTTTATTTTTACTCGCATTTTTCCGGGTGTTATAAAAAACTGGCTCATATCTTTCAACTTTAAATGTGAAACGCATTTAAGCTCGTCATACCGGATTGACATCGATTTCACTGTAACTCTATGTGGACGGCTTGATCAAAAATCCAAACTGTTTTGTCATAAGATTTTGAATTTTCCACCCATTTAAATTAATTTTATTGAGTTTCCGCTGCAGTGATGTATAAATATAATCCAATAGGAAATGTTTTCATCGGAAATTGAAAATGTTTTTTGCTATTTTGATGAACACGTGTTTTGTCATAAATTTTATCATAAATTCATTTCCTCCAAAATTCATTTCCTCCAAAAATTATTTCGTCCAAAAATAATTTCGTCCAAAAATCATTTACTCCAAAAATCATTTCCTCCAAAAATCATTTCCTCCAAAAATTATTTCGTCCAAAAATTCATTTCCTCCAAAAATTATTTCGTCCAAAAATTATTTCGTCCAAAAATTATTTCGTCCAAAAATTATTTCGTCCAAAAATTCATTTCCTCCAAAATTCATTTCCTCTAAAAATTATTTCGTCCAAAAATAATTTCGTCCAAAAATAATTTCGTCCAAAAATAATTTCGTCCAAAAATAATTTCGTCCAAAAATAATTTCGTCCAAAAATAATTTCGTCCAAAAATAATTTCGTCCAAAAATCATTTACTCCAAAAATCATTTCCTCCAAAAATCATTTCCTCCAAAAATTATTTCGTCCAATAATAATTTCGTCCAAAAATAATTTCGTCCAAAAATTCATTTCCTCCAAAATTCATTTCGTCCAAAAATTATTTCGTCCAAAAATTATTTCGTCCAAAAATTCATTTCCTCCAAAAATTCATTTCCTCCAAAATTCATTTCCTCCAAAAATTATTTCGTCCAAAAATTCATTTCCTCCAAAAATTATTTCGTCCAAAAATTATTTCGTCCAAAAATTATTTCGTCCAAAAATTATTTCGTCCAAAAATTCATTTCCTCCAAAATTCATTTCCTCTAAAAATTATTTCGTCCAAAAATAATTTCGTCCAAAAATAATTTCGTCCAAAAATCATTTACTCCAAAAATCATTTCCTCCAAAAATCATTTCCTTCAAAAATTATTTCGTCCAATAATAATTTCGTCCAAAAATAATTTCGTCCAATAATAATTTCGTCCAAAAATAATTTCGTCCAAAAATTCATTTCCTCCAAAATTCATTTCGTCCAAAAATTATTTCGTCCAAAAATTATTTCGTCCAAAAATTCATTTCCTCCAAAAATTCATTTCCTCCAAAATTCATTTCCTCCAAAAATTATTTCGTCCAATAATAATTTCGTCCAAAAATTCATTTCCTCCAAAAATCATTTCCTCCAAAAATCATTTCCTCCAAAATTCATTTCGTCCAAAAATTATTTCGTCCAAAAATTATTTCGTCCAAAAATTATTTCGTCCAAAAATTCATTTCCTCCAAAAATTCATTTCCTCCGAAATTCATTTCCTCCAAAAATTATTTCGTCCAAAAATTCATTTCCTCCAAAAATTCATTTCCTCCAAAAATTATTTCGTCCAAAAATTATTTCGTCCAAAAATTATTTCGTCCAAAAATTATTTCGTCCAAAAATTCATTTCCTCCAAAATTCATTTCCTCTAAAAATTATTTCGTCCAAAAATATTTCGTCCAAAAATAATTTCGTCCAAAAATAATTTCGTCCAAAAATCATTTACTCCAAAAATCATTTCCTCCAAAAATCATTTCCTTCAAAAATTATTTCGTCCAATAATAATTTCGTCCAAAAATAATTTCGTCCAATAATAATTTCGTCCAAAAATAATTTCGTCCAAAAATTCATTTCCTCCAAAATTCATTTCGTCCAAAAATTATTTCGTCCAAAAATTATTTCGTCCAAAAATTCATTTCCTCCAAAAATTCATTTCCTCCAAAATTCATTTCCTCCAAAAATTATTTCGTCCAATAATAATTTCGTCCAAAAATCATTTCCTCCAAAAATTCATTTCCTCCAAAAATAATTTCGTCCAAAAATTCATTTCCTCCAAAAATTCATTTCCTCCAAAATTCATTTCGTCCAAAAATTATTTCGTCAAAAAATTCATTTCCTCCAAAAATCATTTCGTCCAAAAATTCATTTCGTCCAAAAATTCATTTCGTCCAAAAATTCATTTCCTCAAAAATTTCATGTCCTCCAAAAGTTATTTCGTCTAAAATGATTATTCTCTTTCCTTATCCTTATCATAAATCAAATCAAGTGAGCATATCGATTTCTAACAAAACAAACTCGATTTAGTGCTATGTTCATAATTTATCCGTTGCTTGTCGAAAAAACTTTTATATAATTTTGAATTTACGCTTCCTAAGTTGCCCACCAATTTTTCCCTAGCAGAATCGAAGGAATTTCGCGTTGCATTTTGTTTTTTTTTCATTTAAACTTATGAAATTTAGGATGCGATCGATTATTATTCGTCAGCAGAAAATCGCGGGTATTTATGTGACAGATCTCAATTGAAATTTGAGCGATATAAATTAGCCCAGAAATATGGCTATGAATGCCAGGAAATCAGTGACGATAATGACTTATTGAATATAAGAAAAGATCCTAGACAAATATTTTACGATTTGGAACCGGGATGGGTTGTTAATATGATAGATAAGGAAATTTTGATCCCAGAAGATGAAAATGTTGTATCATATTGTCAAAGTTAATTTCACTGTTTTTTGTCTTTTTATTTGTTTATTTTCTATTAAAATCATTTAAATTTGAATTTGCATTCGAACTCTTATAATACAAGTTTGTGAGTAGATATAACTTAATAACGCAAAGAAAAGCTGATGATGATTATAAATCAGTGAAATTAATGACATTAGGAATGCTTGAGATTTTTGCCTCGCCACTATCTATTCACCGAAAACCCATGTTGGTAATTTCCCTAGTGGCCGAATGATCTACAAACAAGTGAGCGCCTTCTCAAACACTACTCCCTGTATACCCTTCCTAATTGGGTCCTCGAGTGCCATAGGAAGGTCTTAAGTCACACATTTAATACCAACAAACCTTCTTGTGGATTCTTACCGTCTCATCGTCACCTCGGGTAAACTTTACCTATGAGCTTCCGAGTTTAATTTAATTGCGATTTTAACGAACAGATTAAACTAAAACTTTGAACCATTTTTTCCCATTTGATGACTTTACCATAAACCAATTATTTAACTTAAATTACCTTTATTATAATTACAAGATTTATTTAAGGTTAACACTACGATGTTCAATTTTTTTGGCCATGAAATAAATAAAATTTGGCTTTGGAATCTGCACAAAAATATTTATAATGTGAGGCTATTATCGCTTTTTAAATTCAATCACCATCTACGACTCTGATCCAATGTCATTAATTACTGGCATTAGATTTTACTACCAAACAATCTTTTTGACACAATCATTCCAGCGTCATATTGCCCTGAATTTGAAATTTAATTTATTTTCCGACCAAAAAGGCAATAATCCAGTAGAGCTCTCTGTATTGTTGCATTTAAACAAAACTCAATTCAGAGTTATAGTTTTCCTTACATCATCCTTTTAATGATGTCGTAACCACATCTCTTACTGTCCTAATGGTTCTTTCAGTAAGCCCATTTAACTGATGTTGATATGATTAACTAAATTGTCGCATTCCAAATTTCTGCATCCTTTCTCGCATCAATGATTCTTCAAAAATCTTTCCTCTGTCAGTTAATATACTTTCTAGTTTGCCAAAACGAATTCTTTTATTGTAACACAGTATTCAATTTCATGTGCTGTCAAATGTCTTGATCCATACGCAATAACAACTTCTGTACTATCATTTTTCATTTGGCTTAACACCGCGCCGATATCACCAAAACTGGCATCAGTGTAAATTATAAACATTCTGTCTGACATTAGAAATACAAGTACTGGATCTTCATATAAAACTTTCAGTAAGCTATTAACTGTTTTAACATTCCAAATTACCTGAATTTTATTCACCAATGTTTCAGCGTATAATATTGGAATAATATTTAATAAAACATCGATAATAATTTGTCAACCCCCACCAAATAAACACATTTTGGCTCTGGCTAATTCTATTTCTTTTATTTTATCAATGTCCAATAAAATATATCACTCATAAAATTGACACTTTTGTAAATTAATCTTCAATCCAGCTTCTCTTATGCCATTAAAAACTTCAAAAATGATTCTATCGTGTTCTTGAGTTTGAGCATATATTAAGATATCGTATAGATAAACCACAAAAACCTTTAAAATTAATCCTTATAATATTTGGTTCACCAATCGTTGAAATGTGGCAGGAGCTGTTGAAAGTCCAAATGGTAACCTACTAAAACAGAATTGCCTTCTTTTGTGCTAAAAGCTGTGTTAATCTGGGATTCTTCTGATAACTCAACTTAATAATAGGCCTGACTTAAATCAATTGATGAGAATAATTTTGATTTTCCGATACAATCTTATAATAATTGAATATCTGGCATTGAAAATGAATATTTATCTGTTACTGCATTAAGACTTCTAAAATCTAGACACATACAAATGGACCTATCTTTCTTCCCAACTATGACCAATAGAGAATTCCAAGGGCTATGATACTTTCTGATAATTTTTGGCTTCAATAAGTTCCCAACTTATTCATCAATTTTGATTTCTAAATGCATTGGTTGTCTACGCGGGTTCTGCAAAATAGGTAATCCAACTGTCTTTATTTCATGTTGAATTATTTTCGTATGCCTTAAATTAAATCTGAAAGCCTTTAAGATATTTCTAAATTCAGAAATAATTTGACAAAAAGATTATTTCTTTTCAAAATTCAAAACACACAATGCAAATTTTTCTCTCTTCTCATCATTGTGCTATACTTCCAATAATGAGGAATCTATGTTGTGAATTTCTTTTAAAATTAATCCAAACTACATTATCGTATCTACATCTCCGATAAAATTCGGATAAATATTTCTAACGAAAACATTCGATTTTCTTATTTTATTTTTCCACTTAGCCTCTAAAATTACACTTCCTTGAGATTTTTCATTTTCTTTTGAAAAAACACCATACAATAAAAGTTTATTGACTTTAGTAATGTGGATCATATTGATTTCCAACAACGCTCACTTATTACACTAATTGATGGTCTGGTGTCCCACAACATCTCAATTTTTACTCTGTTAATTTTAATCTTACTCTAATTTCGGTCATCTTCTTTTATATACATCACATCTTCTTCAACCACATTTCATTTTTTATAATTGCTTATTGTCTCGACCTTACTGACAAAATGTATGCAACAGAGTTTTCGTGGTTTTATAAACTATCAATTTCATGAATCATTGGTTCTGTCGCTGTTTTTGAACAGTCTTGATCTTCATTATGTATGCAAAAAACTCTTTTTTCATTCTTTCGTTCATTATTTTTTGTGCTATAAGCCATAATTTAAACAAAACGTAGAAATTTTGGTTAATTAAAACAAAAATGTGTGGCAAAAACTAAGTTATAAGAATTATGTTTATCTGGCACGACATCCGAAAAGTTTTGGAGACGGAAAATTCAAATGGACGAAAAATTATCAAATTATTATCGTTAAATGTGATAAAAAATATAAAAAGGGTAGAAAAATACAAAAATATGTAAAAATAAATAAAAACATTTAAAAAGAATTAAAAATTAATAAAATCTAGTAAAATTAATGAAATTTTATCAAATTAGCTCCAAATTCATCGAAAAAGCTCGAATCCTAGTGTTGGGCCAGAACACAAACGGCCTTGTAAAGTGTTTAAATGAATCGGTAATACACAAGCAAATACAACATGCAGATTTACAATCAAACCTATTAAAACATCAATTAACCCTACTAAAATGCGAGGAAGAGAACAATTAAATATAAAATTATAAAACACAAAAATAAATTAAAATAATAACAAAGTGCAACAAGATCCGCACGAAATAAACATAAACATAACACGAAAACCTAAAAATTTGACCGGAATTTGACAATTTATCAAAAAAGGTGAAATTTCATGAAAATGGAATAAAAATCAAAGAATTTAAATTAGAAATAATTAAATTAAAAAATGCAAAAGAAAAATTGCCGAATAAAATTTCAAAATAATAAAATTAAAAATAGAATATACTAGAAAATCACAAGGTCAAATTTTGTTTTACTAAATCAAAAATAACACACAAGGTTAGGGTCGTACAATAGGTATATATACCAATTCATTTCTACACAATTTTAATCGGTTTTTACCTGAATCAGTTTTAATCTGAAAATCAGTTTTACGAAACTTGTAATCGATTCTACACCGAAGCAGTCTTAACTAGTATTGGCGTACAGGGTAGAATTAATTTTGTTTTAATCTAAGCTCATTCATCCAAACTACTTCTTCAACTACTCTTGCATTCCCTAGGGTATTTCCTTTCTCACCCCGACGCCCCACAATTTTAATCTAACCACTGTATACCCATGGGCAAGCCCATGTTGGTACTGTATACAGCAGCCGAGAGTCCACAAGCAGGTGAGCCCCGTTTCCAAGACTACTCCTTGTGATAATCTCGCTTTCGGGTTCCTGACGGCCGATAGAAGGACTTACGTCTACCTAACTCCCTTAACCTTTTCGATATCTGTGCACACCTTTCCCATCATTCTATGACGAACCCATGCATACGTCCTGCATATTGTTTTTCCTTAGTCGCCTTAATACATAGCAACATAGGTATTACCGATTGTAGTGAACCGTACCCTTACTAGGTTTTTGTCACTTACCTATTCGTTATTAATTTAATTTAGTAAAAACTAATTTTTGGTATTTAATTAATGAAATTTAAATATGATGATTTAGAAACTTTAATAGAAATAAAATATTTATAAATAAACATTTAAAACTCAGCTTCTCGAATTTGTCTAATTTTCCGACTTTAATTGCTCAACTACTGGAAATAGGTAAATTTTCTAACCTAGAAATTTGTTTTAAATCATAAGGTATTTTATTTAAATAACATGTAAAAATTTAAATTATTATATAAATTATCGAAATTTCTGTTATATCGGCCGAAATTTTGGGTTTATCACAACCTCATTAATAATTTAAGAAAAATAAACTCCTCCGAGAATGCTTGTTTCATCTTTTAACAGAAATTACTTCTTAATCATTAGTATCTCTAGAATGAAAACTGAAATTTTAAATTTTTGTTAACTGAGATCTCTTAATTCCGACTTTACGAGTGAAATAAGAACTTCCTCAACTTACTTCATGCATACATAAGGTTCCATCAACATCTTAATACAATCCAACCAAACTTTATACATCCATTCATAATTCGATTAATTAGCGAAATCAGAAATTATTAAAATAACAAGAATTACAAAAACATACTTTTATTGGATTTAATAAAATTTAACAAAAAGAAATCACAAAAATATAATTAGTGTATAAATATATAAATAATGTCAGGATAATGGAGTCCATCCTTCTTTCCATTTGGTAGTCATTCGTCGATATCGACGGGGAACTTTCGTTTGTTCCGGAGGGATTGAAATGGTGTTGTTCCGACCTGAGGAACGGTATGACATAATTCCTCTCCAAATTCGTCCATCCAGCAGCTCGCGAGAGTCGGCGATCTCTCTTTCATTGTCGTGGTGGAATTTTCGACGGGTGAAATGTCTAGGCATATTTGTATCTCATCGGTTTCCTTCACCTGAGTTGGTAGCACTAGTTCTGTTGATCTTTTCGGGGTTGAAGCGGTGTCATCTTCTTTCACAATTTCCGGGTGCTGCTCCGCGACGAGTGCGGCGGCTTCTTCCAGCACTTGCGCTGCATTATTTAAGATAGTGAGGCCTTCAGCTCGGCGTCGTTCACGGCGGCGACGATTTTTGCTGGGATGGTGCTTCTTGCTGGTCCTAGGGGTCTGAGCTGGACCAGCTTGAGTTGTTTCCGGAAGATGGTTTGCGGGGATCAAATTCAACTTTACCGCCAGATCGCGACCCGCTAGGCGTTTTACCAGTTCGGCTTCCGTAAATGATGCCACCAAGACGGCGCTTTGGTCATTTATTATGATTCGCTGAGCCCGGTTCTCTGCAATTAAATCCTCTCGGCATCTCGACAACCGGTGGATTTTATCCTGGAGGATTTTGACCGCCTCGGGAGCGAACCACGTGCCGAGCGTGCGTTCGTGCTCCGCGAACAGTTTGTTATATCTTTGTTGGCATAAATCGTGATTCAATTGTAATGCCGTGGTATCTGATTTTCGCGATGATTTGGGGATTCTATATCCTGGGTGCATTTTAGAAAAGAAATTTTGATTACTGAAACGTTTGATGAGAATTTTCGGAAGGATTTTCTTGAGATTTTCCTGACTAAACGAGGGAGAGTTTCAGTCCATTAATGGGTTATATCGATAAATAAATAAAATATAATAATTATAAAATTTAAAATTAATTTGTCCAAACATTCCCCAAACACTCTCTATCACATTCATTTCATGGTTTGATATTAATTGTGAAGATATCCTATTTGTCATTAGAACTAGTAAACAAAACGTTCGATGCAGAAAAGAAAAATGCTGATGCTCCAATCATTTACTGAGTTTATGAAAAAATAATTTTTATTTAAAAGTGTTCTATAAAACCATTCCTTACAAAAGGCAAAAATAAAAGAAACATTTAATTTTTCTAATCCGTTCATTTGTTTCTATCGACTTAACCCTAGTCGTCCCTTTGCATATAACAATTCGACAGGTTTTAAACAAAAATTGCATCCCTACCTAAACATTCATTTGAATGTTTTCCCCCTAGCTATGTCGATATTCCCGCATTTTAATCCATACCGCTCCGACCAACATTGCAATGGCCGCCACGGTGAAGTACGACGGCGTCCTACTCTGCGATCAGTGTGACTAGACCTGACCATACCGGCAGACACCGAAGGGTGGTTGACGACAAGGCAGCACATCAACATCCCTCAAATTTAACTGAGGGAATTGAATCCTGCCAAGCCATCTTCCACAAATTATAACATGTATAAAATAATGTTAAAATTAGGGGGACCTGTCGTTGATACTAAAAGTACCTCGACCATCCATGATTAAAATTTAAAACTTAAAACAATAAACATTTCAAAAATTTATTTAATGAAATATAAGCTTACCAAAGTTCGAAATTCAAAGTTTTTAGTTTTCAAAAATATTTTTAAGGTTTTTTAAGGTTAAATATTATGACAATGGCTATTGTATTTATACTGTTTTCGTGCGTGTGTGCGACCAATCAGCTAATTTCGAATCTTTTTTGGCCATTTTTTCGGGTTTTTGATGGCTTTTATTTAATTTTATATTTTTCTCTTTTGTTATTTATTTTTCTTAATTTTTTAATATTAATCTTATTAAATTTGTATTTTTATTTTTTGCTGATTCTTATTCTGGTCGCCTCCTCCGCCTGTGTATTTTCTAAACCTTATTTTGCAAGGTTTTGGCGGTTTTATAATTTTACTTTATTTTTCTATGTATTTTTCGTGCAAAATTTATTAATTATTTGTTTTAATTAATTATGTTATTTTTTATTTTGTTTTAATTAATGTTTTTATTATATTTTTAATTTCTGTTTGCGGTGCGTGCTTGTGTTACAAATAGCCATTTTCATAATTTTTTCGCCATGACTTTTTCATGGTTGTTTTGTTTTAGTGATGGCTTATAGCCCAACAAACCACTCCCGGGGCCGTTTAAATTGCGCCCCACAATTTCTCGGTCCAAATTATTATCTATTTGGCCGACACATTCATATACTTATAACACACAAAAAGAATATTTCTTTTATACATTGTTGGTCGTAAGGGAGTACTGATTATGAAACTCTTGAGGCATCTTAGCTGCCCGCCCTATTGATTACTAGGGGAAACTCCACCTTACGCCACATAATTTTAGTTACTATTACACACCCGTGAGTTCGATCACGTTGGAATTGTGCATAATAGCCGAATGCCATTCGAGCAGGTGAGCGCTACTACTAGCACTACTCCTCGAAGGACCTTCGTCTTTCCCGGTTCATAGCTGCCGATAGGAGGACTTACGCTCTTCTTTAAAACACAGTAAAAAACCCTTTATTCCTCGATATTACGTTCATTTCCGAAGTGGAAACCATGAAAAAACATCGTCCCCGCAACCCCACGCGCCCGTAACCTTCATCCCCGATGATCCCGCTTTCGCTTAATAAGGAGCAACATGAATTCAACAACATTTATTAAAAAAAGAAAAAGGAAGCAAAGCGAAAAATGAACAGTTCGCGCATTTGTCAGCATACGAGCAACTACAAGTAAACTTAGGATTTTTGGCGGTTCAATCTTCTTCCGCGTCCATATCCGTCGGGAGGCGTCTCCGTTTAGGCGGTCGGTACGATGGAGGATGGCCTCGAGGATCCTCATCCCTCCGCGAGGATGGTCCAGCTATTTCGCCCCCGGGGCCAATGTTGGGGACCGTTCCCGTGAGAATAGCGATCTCATCGAAGTCTAATTCAAGATCGCTTAATGCCTGCATCAACGGGTGAGCTTCATTTTCTTCGTTCACCAGGTTGATATGTATAGAAGCTGGGGGAGAGGAAAATAAGATTCGTGGAGCATATCGAATATCGGGGTCCATCCCCGAGTTTTCGAACTCCTGGTAAGGGGGTGGCAGATCATCCAAATTGTCCACCCCTTCCGTCGCTTGAGTTCTCCGGAGACGGGCCTCTTCTTGTCTACGACGATCTCGGCGTCGCTTATTTCGATTCGGCCGACGACGGGCCGTAGGGGCATTAAGATTTGCCCCGTTTTCTGTAGTCCCCATGGATGATGATTGGGGAACTCCCGCACTCGAGATCAGGGTGTTCACTGCCATAGGGGCTTGGTCCTCGGTGCTGGGGAGGTGATGAGCAGGGAAGATATCGATTTGCTCAGCCCGAACACTCCCCGGGACCTTTATTCGGAGCTCCGTTTCAGTGTAAGCTTGGTGTAGGGCTGTAGATTGTTCACGGATCAACAATCTCTGAGCGCGCGACTCGACGATTAGTTCGTCGCGCGCTTGAGTAAGACGGGCAATCTTCTGCCTGAGCTCCCTAACGACTTCTGGTGGAGCCCAGGTTCCTTTCACTCTCTCATGTTTCATTTGCAGGTCTCTATGTTGCATTTTCAAGTCTTCGTATTTGTGGCGGATTGCCACAATTGACGGAGGCAGGCGAGGAATCCTCATCGAAGGGCTCGTGTTCTCGGTACTTGGCATTCTATTAGAAAAGGGAGGTAATATATTTAATTGACAAAGTAAGGAAATAAAAGGAAATCAAAAGAAAACAAAATGAAGTTTCAGGGGGGGAATATTGAAGGAAAATTCGAGCGACTTAAGAAAACTGGAACATCGGCGATGATCAGGACGTCTTTCTCTCGTGTACCCTCCTGTTCTATATACGTGCGATTCATTTGGTGAGGTACTCGTTATTAATTTCGTAGTTATTACCCTCAAAAATCTTTGCACGGAAATGTGCGCGTTCCCGGTCATTATTACCCTGATATTTAAGTGTCGACTCGGGTAGGTATTTTGGTGAGTAGTTTTCATTTTAGGTCGTGAACCGCGTCATAAGTATGATCGATGTAGTGACACCTTCTCTCGTTTTCAGTGAACCATTTTATCATCACGGATCAGCGCATCTTACTAATGATACAAAAATAATCATATTATAATTTGGATTCACGGTGTCAACTTTATCAAATTTTGACACCGCCTACTGTAGTTATGCACCGTTATGTGTGATCAAACATTTTGTCAACCTATTGTATATCGATTTATGACTGAAGTATTGCACTTTCGTACATTTGATTCCTCGTTGCAACCCATAGTTCCAATCGCTTATGCCACGTATTATGGATTTATTAATTGTTATTCGGGTCGTCAACTAATTCCAGTTTCTAGCGGACCTATAATGCTACAAGGAAAGAGAACTGGTTGGTTCAGCGTCATTCCGATCTCCTGGCGTTCTCTAAATTTGTACTTTCAGAGGGAAATACGACAATCAAAACGCGATTACTCGTGCGATTCGCCCGTGGAGCATTTTGGTAAGGTAATTCATTAACAAAAAATTTTTTTCCGATATCATTTAAATTTGGAATCCGCTTATATTAACGATTAAAAGTTTCCTTTCTTAATTCCTATCCGTACTACCCAGTGGTACTCAATTTTTCATTATTCTGTTCGGAATATGAAAATCATTTTGACCAGTACGTGATCTGACCTAAATTCCCTCTAACTCAGACTTTCCGCTCTTCCCAAAAATTTTTGACTATTCGCTCCGGCCACATTTTCAGTAGCCGCCTCGAATATACAATGGCGCCCTGCGTAGCGGTCCCGTGCGTAGAGCCGGAACCGACTGCGAACTGCCAAGGGGTTCACGAGGCATGACCCACGAGCACAACTAAGGGTTTTCACCCACTAGCCGGCACACGGTCGGTCCCATGAACCAATTTATTGCGATACATAAATATAATATTTTAGAGGGTCCGAACATTGTAAATATAATATATATATCATTAAAGTGAAATGAACCGTTAGAATATTTAATTAATAAAATTGGTTACATAAAACTAACTACATTATACATAAAATAACAATTCCTTACTCAGTTCGATTTCAATTGCACGAATTGTAATGGTTACTAAAGCATAAGATTAAAATTAATGAAATTCATCACTATATTTATAGTGTTTTTGTGCTTGTGTGCGACCAATGGACGATTTTTCGCCATTTTTGGGGCTTTTTATTTATTTTATTTATTTTAAATTATTTTTCTAATTTTTTATATATTTTTCTTTATTTTTTGATTTATTAATATTTTATTGTTAGGTTTTATTTTTATTATTATTTTCTTACAATATTGTTTTTAAGCCCCAATATTTTGTTTTCTGGTCGCCTCTTCTGCCTATGTTTTTTCTAAACCTTATTTTGCAAGGTTTTGGCAGTTTATTTTTATTTTTCATATGTTTCTTTCTGCGTCTGTGAGTATTTTCGAATTTTAATTAATTATTTGTTTTATTTAATTTTTGTTGTGTTTTTATTTTGTTTAATTATTCTGTTATTTATTGATTTTTAATATCTTGGTGCGGTGCCTGTTTATGTTCCGTGATTCCTTTCATTAATCTCGCTCTTTAACCTTAGATTTATATTTTTATTTTGTTTAAATGGTGACTCTAAGCCCAACAACATTAATATGACAGAGTAAGGTCAATTTACAAATTAAGGAAAGAGATCACATAAGGTGATTGGTCTTATTTACATCATGCAGTTTCTCGAATAATTGTTTCAAAATATCGTTATTAATAGTTATCCACATACATATATATATATATATATATATATATATATATACAGGTCTATATTGACTGTTACTGGCTCGGATCACAAATGTCGTCTTGATTTGCTTGTATTGGTAGATTTCTGATTGTTTCCTTTTGATTGAGGGGGTTGATCTCTGGGAGGTTGAGGTAATGAAGATTCTTTGTTTGAGTTCTCGTAAACTTGATGGTTTGGTTTGGGTTTTGTCTTGCTTGGTACTTTCTTCGTCTTTTTGATTTTCGATAAATTTTTATGATTAGGATGATGAATAAGATTATTAGGATTGCACTGGTCTCGACGACTGCCAGGCTTATTAGGGATATTTCGAAGTTGTTAGGTTTTGGGTTTTCTGAAGTTCGGTGGGGTGGAGGAGAAGTTGTTATTGATAAGAGTTCTTCGAGATGACTCAATTGGATTATTTGTTGTAGCAGTTGGGTATTGATATCTTTGCAAGAGGGTTTCATGAGGTTTTGATTTCGGGTTAGCCTGAGTTCAATCTTCATTATTTTTATTCTTCTAAGGGCTTCTGTTTGGTCACGCATCTGTCTTCGATTGTCTCTCAATGAGGTTATCTTTGGGTGTAAGATTGAATTGATGACAAAAGGAATTGTTATTAGGGATATGATCCTGAGCCATTGCATCTTCTTTCTATACATTTATTCATTTGATTAATGTCTTTCTATAGTTTTATTTACAAGAGGAGTTTTCGCTTTAGTTTTTATCGTCGATTTCAGGCATGCTTATTAACAATGTTTCGGCTCTCAGGAGACGACTTCTTATTTCGGGAATTATCGCAATAATTTCATCTTTACTTTCGATTACATCTTTCTGTTTCTCGTTAATGTCTCCCAACGCTTGTATCTGCTGTTCGATATATTGCAATTTCTGATATTGTTTTTCTGCGTACGTTTCGAGTTTCTTATATGCTCGGTTTAGTCTTTTCATTTTATAGTATTTCTTTTTGATTCTTTGGGCTTCTTTTTTCCAATAATCCTCTAGTACATAGTTTGCCCATTTATTTGATAGTTCGCTTTTCAGTTCCTCTACGTTTTGTTCCCATTCCCGATTCAGTTTTAGTTTTTGGTTTAAGGATCTATTTTCCTCCTTTAATTCCCGTCGTTTCATATTTGATACTTGAAATTCCCTTTTTAGTGTCTTTATCAGGTTTCTCGATTGAAACCATTGATTTGTGATACGGTCTATCTCCTGACGTTGTTGCTCTATTGCTATTCTCATATTTTCTATCATCTCCTCTTGCTCTTTATTTTCATTTTCTGTCGACTCTTCGATTTTACATTCTCTTGGTATTTGATCCTCGTTTTCCACCTCAATTTTTATTGGTTTATATACATCTTTCTTATTGGTGGTCTCGCTGGTATCTACCTCCATTGCTGTTTCGTTGATTGATTCACTCATTTTTCTACAATTTTATATACATCGTCATTTTTTTGTTATTTTTGTTATTTTTGATTTTTTATGGGTTTTTAGTTTGTTTTATCTTTTTATGGGTTTTTTGGTTTTCTAAATTTTCTGTTTATATAGTACTAGTTTTTTTTATCTACACTTTTTATTCACAATTTTTATTTACATGCTACACCCGCTCCTTTTCTTTATACATACGTTTCTTGAATTCCTCCACACCCTTCATTACTTGGTGTGATCTGAGGTTGTGGCATAGGAATTAATGGTAACCATACCATTTGAGGTGTATTCATGAACTCGTTGATTCTCGCCTGTAACGTTCTTGAGGTACACAGTTCTTCATCCAATAAATATGACAATTGGTTGATCTCTTCCATTAGGTCTTCCACCTCTGCTTCCAGCATTGTCGTATTCTCTCGGATTTTTAATCTCTCAATTTCTATTTCCATTTCTTTTACTTTTTCCTCGAAGGCTTCCTTTTCGCTATTGCGTAATGCTTTCTGGCGATGTAGTGCGAGATCTCTTTGTTCGCACATAACTTTATACCCATTTACATCTCGTTCAGCGTAATTTAACCTCTGTCTCTCTATTTCGACTTGTAAGTCGCTTTTCTCTTTGTCTTCGGTTATCTTCCTCACCATATTTTGTGTTTTTGTTAGTTGATTAACTTTGACGGTGGTGAATTTTCTGAGGTTCTCCTCCCCTTTCTTGTAGGTTTAATTTTGCTTGCAGATCTCGGATTTCCTCCCTTTGCTCCTCTATCTGCTCCCACATTTTCCAATCGTCGAGAAGTGTCAATTTCTGTGGTAGCTCCTTTAATTCTTGTGCCACTACTTGATATTTTTGTTTCCAGGTTTTCGCCTGTTTCTTAAGTCCCTTTATCATTTTCTCGTCTCTGTCCATCGCATTTGACCATTCGGTTATTTGTAGGACTTGTTCTTTCTTAGTGCGTTCTAGTTCTTCTCGAACTCTTATTTGCACGCTCCCTACTTGTTCGATTTGAGCTTGGAGTTCCTCGTTTCGTTTTCCAGCACTCTCGACTCGGCATTGGTAGTACGCGGATCTTGCCACTTGGCTAAGGTATTTTGCGCGCATTCTTTCCAACTCATCCATCTTTCTCAGCAGTCTTTGGCTCAATTCCTCTACTTCCTCCTCTAGTCGACTATTCTTTTGGCTATTTAACTCCAACATGACTCTTCCGAAGGTCGATTTTATCTTTTGTTCCTCACATCTGACGTGGAATTCTCTCCTTTTTCGGATTGCTTTGTCTGTTAGACTTCGTTGGTAGGCCGCGTCTATTACTTCTCCAAAGTAATCTATCTTTGCCTCTTCCAACTTGTCTTGTAGTTCTTCCACCTTTTTGTTTAGTAACTCCACCATCATTTTTTCGTGAGTTATCTCTGCCTCTTGTTCCTCCACTTGGGTTTGGAGTTTTCGTACTTTTTGTCTTTCCCTCTCCGTTAGGCATCTCGCATATGCGGCATCTATGACTTCGCTATGGTATGCGGTTTGTCTTTTCGCACCTTCCCATGCTTCTTTTGCTACTCTGTTACTCAACTTTTGGACTTCATTTTCCAATTGGTTATTACTTTGGTTCAACAATTCTAACATTACTTTCCCATAGCTCGTCTTCCAATTTTGTTCCTGGCTACTTTCGCATACTTCCCTTAGTTGGGTTAATTGCTCTTCATTTTCGTGGGTTTTCTTTTCCCACCATTCTGCTTTTTCTCGTAATTTCTCGGTTTCGGCTTTTTGGATTGTTACCGTTTGTTGTAGTACGTAGCTTCGCTTTTCTTCTTGGATACTTTGTTCTAGTTTTTTATTCACCAGTTTTTCAAATTGCTCTATTCCTTCCTCGTATATTTCCTTTATACGGCACATTATGTTGTTAGTTTGCTTTACGTTTAAGCCTTCTTGGTCTTCTCGTCCGTTTTGCGTTTGTTGCCACATCATTTCACACTTTCTTGTTTCGGCTTTTATTCGGTTTATTGTTTCCGTTTCCTCGTTCTTTATTAGTGTCGCTTTACTCGTCTTGTCGTTCATTATTTGCATCATCCTCATGACTGGAAGGTCGGTTCTCACTTCAATGTTCATTTCTTTGATATTCATTTTTTCTATAATTACAAATTACAATTAACTTCTGTAGTTCGCGGTGGTTATTGTCTTTTTTAATTTTACGCAAAGTTATTTTATTGTTTTATGGGTTCTACCTTTACATTATATACATATATAGATATTTATACTTATATACACTTTACACCGATCAACACAATCAATCCGTTTTCCACACCCCCGTTCGTTCTACTGATATCTTTACAAACAGCGTATCTTCCTTTACGTGGCTCCACATAACTTCTTGTGTGGCCATTCTTGGTGCTCCAGTAGCGGTTCCTTCATTTGTTGTTGGTCTATTATGGCATGACCCTCCTGCAGGCTTGTAGGTTTCTGCCACTATATCGTTTGCACATAGTATTGCTAGCGTCGTTTTGTTGCTAAATGGCCATAGTAGTAGCTCATCAAATTCTCCTTTAGCTATTGCAAAAAATACGGATATGTGTGTGCCTTTTCCCAAACCGTCTCCATCTAGATATACTCTCAATTTCATTTTGTATCCATTTTTCCATGAATAGAACGGTGGGCTCGTTATTGATACCTGCGTTCCGTTTCTTGCTTTATGCCATTTTTCGGTGAAGTCCGTAATTTTCCATATGTATGGTGTTACTGGCAATTCTCCCGCGGTAGGAATCAATTTCGTCATTTTTTCGTACTGTTCCTTCATTTCCTTCATCATTTTCTCCATAACTTGTATGGTCTCTGTCGTTTTTTGCCTTGCTAGTTCGAACTCTTCTCTGGTGTCGAAGATTTCATTCATTAAGATTTTGTGGGACTTCACTTCGATTTCTATCTCGTCGATTTTCTGCTTGTTATCGCTTATGGCTGTCATCCAGATTTTTGTGTGTTCTTCACTTTTTATTTGTAGATGTTGGGACATCTCTCCGTTCAGGGTTTTTTCCTCGCACCCCCATTTCTTTAACGGACATTCTATTTTTCTTTTGCTGCATATTTTCCAATGTTCTTTGAGTTCTACCTCTTTTTCTACTTCACATTGGTTTGGACATATTCCTCTGAAATATTTGCAAACTTTTTCGTCTTTTACGTTTATGTGTTCGGTTTGTATTTTTAACCGCGTTTCGGTTCTGTTGCAGTATTCGCATTTTATTCTCTTTTCTTCACACGTTTCGTCGTGGTGTCTTTCCTCTCCTTTGTTCATTAGCTGTTTGCATTGTTTGCACGGCTCCTTTTTGTACTCACATTCGTCTATATGATCGTTTGCGTCCTTGATTTTCCCTTTCCACTCACAGGGTTGATTTGGACAGTTTATTTTCATTGCGAGTATTTCTTTTGTGGTTGCTCGATCTTCTCGTGTTTCTTTTAGGGATTCTATCTCCATTTCTCCGCAATCTGGGCATGGTTTTGGTCCGTTTAATGTTAGACCGATTATACATTCTGTACATAATCTACATCCACATTCCGTTTGTCGTGGTTGTTTTAATAACTCTGTGCACAAACCGCATCGAAGTCTGGCTTCTATTTTTATCTGTGGTTGTTTTCGGGTGATTTCGATGATCTCGTTTATTTCTGTTGTCGTTGATTCTCGATTCATTTTCTACAATATATACATTTAGTTTTTTGTTTTTCTTCTTACTGTTATACATAGAGTTTTTACGTATTTTTGGTTTTTTTGTTTTCTATACTACTTTATACATTGATTTTTTATTTTTGTTTTTGTGTTTTCTTTCTACTTTATACATTTATACTTTTCACGTATCTACACTCTTTCGTCTTCTTTTTATTCTACACTACTAGATGAGTCTGGTTCCGGTCTTTCTTCTTCGTGATTTAGTAACCATTCGGTCCATTCTTCCGGTTGCTCGTCTTCTGTTATTTGAGTTAATCGTTCTAATTCATTTCTTTGCCACTGATTCTGTGTTTTTAATATTTCCATTTCCCCCTCCATACTGTTGATTCTCCTCTGTTGTTCTTCCACGTTCGTAAGGTGGTAGACATTGGCATTTAGAGCTTCTCTTAAGGCTACTTGGCTTTCTGCCCACTGCTCTTGTAACGTATTCACTATGTTTGTCAACGTATTACATTGTTGTTTCCACATCTCCGTTATCGCTCCTTCATTCGTATTCTCGTTGTAGTGTTGATTCATTTCCTTAATGGTTACACTTGTCATTTCTTTCCTCATCTAATTTTAAATGTTAAAAAAAATATAGGGTTATATATTATATATAGCGCAGTTGTAATACTAATATACATATATTTTATACATTTATATACACTCATATGCCCGTTATCTATACACGTTGAAGTTTATGAGGAGTTTCCACCTGTTGGAACACCTCCTCCCACCGCTTTTGTTTTCTCAAGTCGTTTCCTTGTTTGCTGGTTTCTATTTTTGTTATCCACGTTCGTTCTTGTAATTGTAATTCATAGTTACATCGCTCTATTCTTGGCTGGTTTATTTGTTTTGGTTGTTTTTGTTTTCCGATGGTTTTTAGTATCCATAGAGCTACAACTATTGCGGCTGCACTTATTACTCCACTCATGATCCAAATGGTTCGTATAAGGTATGGTAGGTTTCTTGTTCCTTCCGTGTCGTTTGTCATTGTCTTTTCGATTCTTTGTTGTGCCTTTTTTGACTTTTGGTTTTTCTTTATCACTTCTAGTATCTTTTCCATCTGCTCTTCTGAGATGTATCTTTCTTCTTCTTTATCTTTGGTTTCGTTTTCTCTTTTTGTGGTATCTTTTTCTTCCTCTTTGTACGTCATCGTGGTAGTTCCATGGGTTTTATTTTCGATTTCATCTTGTTGAGGGCACTTCGGTACGTTTAGTTTTCTCCATACGCATACTGAATATCTTGTTTTTGCAGTTAGGTGATTTTTCTCCTTTCGATGGTCTATTTTAAGTTCGTGGAATTGACATTGTAACATCTCATTTTTCTCGCTTGTCATTTCTTTTAGGCATAGTCGTTTCAGTAGTACCTGCAAATTTTTTGTGATTATCAATTTTCTTCCTCCGGTGATGATTCCTTGTTGGTCAAAGTCAATTACTGTTGTTACATGTCCGACTGCCCATTTGTTTGTGGTCTTCCTCATTATTGGTTCTATCTTTTCCGTCGTACATTTTGGGTGTTTTATTCTTGGTCTGAATATGCAGATTCTGTAGTTAGTTTGCGGTTTCAATCCTCGTAATAATAGTTGATCTCCTGGATTTATTGCGATTCCTTGACATTGTCCTGTTCCTTTGCCGTCCTCACCGATTTCTGCTATACATATTTTGTTCACTTGGTGGGTATATATTTTTAGCACTTCGATGTTGTCATTGGTGGTTCTGATTTTACTTGTTTCCCATTCCGAAGGTTTCATTTGTTTTTTATTGTAATCGGTTACCATCGTTTCTTGTTTTATCACTGTTTCCTTTGTTATGCTCATTTTTCTTTTTGTCGTCGGCTGCGTACTTTTGCTCGTTGGATTCCGTAGTGATTTTCTCATTACACATCTTGTGCGTTTCTTGTCTCTGTAGATGCATATTCGATATCGTCGTAGGCTTTTTATTCCTTTTATATATATAGGATCTCCTAGATTTGTTATTTCCTTCTCGCATATTTTATTTCCTATCCAGTTGCGTTCGATTCTTGTTATGCACACTTGGTTTATTGCTTGCCCACTGATGTTTGTAACCTTTAGATAGTTGATGTTCATTATTATATCCTCTCTGTCTCTTCGGTTATCGCTTAGTCGGTACTGGGCTACTGTTAATTTCCACGTTGTTAGGACGATAGATATTGCTAGGATATTATTTTTCCAATTTACTTCTGGTTCTGGTAGACATACGGTTCGTTTTCCATAATATGAGTTTTTGTTTTCGTTTTTATTATTTTTGTTGTTTTTATTGTTGCTAACCCTGTTGTTGTTTCGTTCCTCGTTTTCTCTTTTCGTTTCCTGATTCTTTTTCTTGTTTTGGTCATTTTGATCCTTGTCTTCGTCATCCTTATCCGTCTTGTTTTCCCCGGTGTTCGCACAAATGTCGTCCTCGACATTGATTTTCCTTATCAGTGCTTTGTATGCCGTTATTGCTTTATCTCTCGCTTTGATTAATTCATCCCGAGATTTTCTTTCTTCTTGTATCATCGTTTTAGCGGCTTGCCAATTTTTTACGAAGTCAATTAGCTCTGTTTTTTCGTTTCCAATTCTTTTTGATTCTTTGAAGTTGTCGGTGAATCTTATTTCTTGTCGTTCCAGCACCATCATAATTATTTTCGGGTTTCCTTCCTTTATTATCAGTTTCTTGAGTAATGCATTTTCTCCTTCTTCATATCTTTCATTTATGTCTATTGCATACTTCTCGGTTTTCGGTATTTTCCAGTTTAATAGGATTTTTATCGCTTCTTTATTTCGATAGATTGTTCTCCATGATAGCTGTCGGGTGTCTGCACATAGCTCCTCTATGTCTCTTCTTGTTGCATTTGCTGTTATGAATTTTATCATCAACATGTTTGGTTCACCTGTTGCTAGGTCGAGTATGCTACTCCAATCGTCTGATCTTTCTGTTAATTCCGATCCGGTTCTTATTAGTTCTTGTATTACTGAAGTTTTAATTCCTGATAACGCAGCGTACATTAAGGCTGTTTTGCCGTTTTTTCCTCTTCTATTTGATCTTTCTCCGCATTTCTCCAGTAATTTTATGATTTTCAAGCTACGTCTATCCTGTTGTTGGTGTATGGCTGTATGCAACGGTATCATTCCCGACGGCATTGTCAAGGTAAAGGCTCTTGGTAACTTTCGCATTATTAGTTCCGTATCTGGGTCATCTCCATCACCGATTGCGTAGAATTGTACTATTATTCCCAATCTGGTAAGTATTTGCGCTCTATTTTGTGATCCGAATCTTGCGGGCATTATTTGTCTTGCTGTGCGTACTATCTCATTCAATTGGTTTCTTTGCGTTTGTCGTACTTGTTCGAAAACTTCTCGTTTTACCTTCTCGCTTGCTAACGTTTGTCGGATATTTCGATTAGCTCGCAGATTATATATGATTTTCTGGTAGACCCGTTGAATATAGCTGAATTGACCCATTAGGTTGGAACACTGGTGTAGTTCCCATGCTTTATAATGCTCTTTATGCCGAAATTCTCTTATTAGTTTAAACAATTGCTGTTTCTCTCTCATTACTTGTTGTTCGGTCCCGCTAAAGTTAGTTAACAACAGATCTCCTCTTTTGATTAATTCGTATGCTGCTTCCAGAGTATTGTATTGAAATAACGCTATCTTTATTAAGTCGTTTTCTCCTTGCTCGTAAGTTTGATTGGTACTTATTGCCCACTTTCCGTTGTCGGGTCGTCTCCATTTGATTAATCTCATTGCCATCTCCTGTTTATTGCATTCCAGTGCAACTCTAAGTAGTTCGTGTAGATCTTCTAGATTATCGATGTTTCCTTTGGTGACATACCCCAACATTAATTCCAAATTTTTTGGTACGTTTGTCAGTATTACATAATTCAGTGCTGTGGCTCCTTTTTTATCCATTGTTATATCCGCTCCCGCTTCTAACAGTTCTTTGATTATTTACGTTGGAGTGTCTTTCCTTGCTGCTATCATTAGTGGGGTTTCTCCACTTTCGTTTTTTACATCGATTGATTTTCCTATTCGTTTCCAAACGTTGATGATTTCTTGAGTTCTTTCATAGTTATTGGTGTCGATGATCGTATGTAATGGGGTGTTATTCTCTTTGTCCCCCACGATGAATAAGATTGGCCATTCTGTCATGATTGTCGTTATATGTTCGATATTTGATTCATCCCGTTTGTAATTATCGATTATTCTCATTAGTCCTCCTAAAATTTCAATATCCCTTTTATCTTGTGTCCATTCTGGTAATAATGCTTTGGCCTCTTTAACGATGTTTTCTGCCGTTTCGGGTTCTAATTTCCCAGAATGGTGATCTTCCCATTCGTCATCGTCGTATTCTTGATATTCGTCTTCATCATATTCATCTGCATCTATGCGGTGGAAATTTTGATTCGTACATCTCATCATACAGATTCTTGCTGTCTGTGAACGCGTTATTATACGTCTTTCCTCTGGTTGGGATGTTATCGTTTTTGGTATAGCTTTACATCTGGCTACGTTTACGTATATTGGTCTTGTGAATGGGCTGTTTACCAATTTGACTCTGACATTGGTTTCGCTTGCGTATACTATTTCATATGGCCCTTTTCCATTTCGTTGTAATTTCTTTGTTGTTCCAGGTATTAGTTCGGGTGTTTCGATAATTACCCAATCTCCAATACAGAAGGTGTGTGGCTTTACATTTCTTTTCTGATCGTGTAGATCCTTGTAACTTTCTTGGTTGAATTTGATATTTAACCCTGCCGTTTTCCAGATTTCTTGCATTCTTTCTTTGAATTTCGTGACGTAATCATCTTCTTCCATATATTGTGAAATTGGTGGCTGATATTCTAAATCCATCGGCATGTTACATTCTCTACCATACATTAGTTTGAATGGGCTCATTTTCGTTGCTGCGTGGATCGACATTCTATATGCCATTAAACACAGGTTGATGTATTCATCCCAATCTTTCTGGTATCGGTCTACATAATTCGATAACATTTGTATTAATGTCCCGTTGAATCTTTCGGTTAGTCCATTACACTGTGGATGATACGGTGACGTTCGTAATTTGGCTATCTTGAAATAATTTGTTACTTCCTTCATTATTTCGCTCATGAAGTTTGTCCCTTGATCTGTTAGTATCTGCTTGGGAGTCCCGTATCTGCAACATATTTCTTCTACTAATTTTTGTGCAATCGTTTTGGCTTTTTGATCCTTCATTGCAAATGCTTCTGGAAATTTGGTTAGGTAGTCTGTGACCACTAGGATGTATACATTCCCGTTCAACGTTTCTGGCAATGGTCCTACCACATCCATTGATATCATTGTCATGGGTTCTGCTGGTACTGGCATTGGTTTTAACGGGGTTTTCCATTTTGAACCCGTATTTCTTCTTGTTGCACAAGTTAAGCAATTCTTTATCCAATCTTTTACTGATTCCGACATGTTTGGCCAAAAGTATTTTTGTTTCATTCTGGTGAGCGTCTTTTTTGCTGACATATGACCTCCCAATTTACCGTCGTGATATTGTATTAACAGATCTTTGCGTCTATTTTCTGGTATAACCATCAATCGTTGTTCACCATCTGCTATTAGTAACCATCTCTTTTCTATCAGATATCGATGTCGATGTTTGTCCATATGTTCTTTTAGTTGTAAATCGCTTTCGTATACTTCTGGTTTGCCGGTTCTGAGATATTCCATTATCAGTTTTAGTTCTGGGTCCTCTTGTTGATCCTTCATTAATTGTGAGAAGTCAATGTCTTCGGCGATTATTGCACATATCCGTCTCACTTCTTCGTCCATTAAATCCGGAAAGATGAATCTGGACATACAATCCGCGTTTGCATTTGCTTTTCCTGCTTTGAATTTTATAAACGGGGAGTATTCTTGTAACTGCATCGCACATCTCATAAGTCTGCTGGATGCTTCTTTGTGTTGTCCCAACCACACTAGCGGTTGGTGATCTGTCGTTATACAGATCTCATGTCCCCATAGCAGGTATTTAAAATGTTTGATGGCTTGAATGATTGCCAAGGCTTCTCGTTCAGTGACTGAGTAATTTTTCTCATGTTTTTTGAACGTTTTACTATAATAACCGATTACTCGTTCCTTTCCCTCGTCGTTTAGTTGACCTAGTATCGCACCTGCGGCGTAACCACTTGCGTCTGTTGCTAATAGGAATGGCTTTTTGAAATCTGGGTGTACTAGGATTGGTGCTTCAATTAGTTTATCTCTTAGTGACTCAAAAGCGAGTTGTTGTTCTCGTCCCCATATAAATGATATATCTTTCTTTACTAATTCTTGTATTGGTTTTGCTACTCCAGCGTAATTTTTGATGAATTTCCCGGTAATATCCGCATAATCCCAGGAATTCTTGTATTTGGGTAACTGTCTTCGGGGCTGGACAATTTTTGACTTTCTCGATGTTTCTTGGATCGGGTTCTTTCCCCTTCGCTGATACTATATGTCCCAAAAACGTCACTTTTTCTTTTGCCCAATCGCATTTTGATGGCTTCAATTTTAATTTCCATTGCCTTAATCGGATAAATACTCTTTTGATATCCTCCAAATGTTGTTCAAATGTGCTTGAATATATTAGTAAGTCATCGATGTACACCATGCACTGTTTTATCCCGTGCGTAACGAAAAATTCATGCATCGCTGAAAAGATGCTGGTGCGTTTGTTAATCCGAATGGCATTTTTCGGAATTGATATAGATCTCTACCGATGGTGAAGGCTGTTTTCTCTTTGTCTTCATCTTTAACTTTTATTTGCCAATATCCGCTTTTCAAATCAAGTGACGTGAAGTATGCTGCTCCTTGAAGAGTTAGTAGCATTTCATTGATGTCCGGTAATGGGTATGTATCTCGTTTTGTTACAGCATTCAGCTTTCTGTAGTCTATGCAGAATCTTTGCGAGCCGTCTTTCTTTTTCACCATGACAACTGGACATTGCCAAGGTGAACAGCTTGGTTCTATTACTTTTGCCTCGAGCATTTTTTGTACTTCTTTTTCTGCCACCGTTTTTTGGGCTTCTGCTAATTTATATGGTCGTAATGCGATTGGTGTTTCATCTGATAGCGGTATTGCATGTAGGGTTACATCACATGTCCCTAAATCTAGATCGGATACTGCGAATATATCTTGATATTCCATTAGTAGTTGTTGTAATTGCTCTTTCTCATTTTCGTTCAATAACGTGCTGTCTATTGTCCATAATGCTTCATCTGTCTCACCTTCTTTTTGTATTTTTGGTAGTTCAATATCCATCATTGGCGTCAATTTTCCCAACTTTTCATTTTCGTATATTATTTTATCTTCCTCGTCAAAATTTGTGATGTTGATTGGTAATTCACCGTTTTCGTTAATCTCTACGATTTCTCTCGCTAGTGGTAACTCTCGTCGTTTTTCGAATTTTTTACTCGGTTCAAATATCATTTCACCAGTGACATCTCCATCTATTCTAATATAACATATCATTTGTGATTTTGCTGGCACCACTATTCTTTCCGAACATCTCACAATGGCATTCATTGTACAGATTTTTCCCGTTTTATCCTTCAGACACATTGTTCCTAAATCGATGACAATCTCTTTGAGTAGATCTGGCATTAAATCCGTTCCGATTATACACAGTACACTTAATTGAGGTATCACTGCCAAATAGGTATCTATTTCGTTATCTTGATATTTCAACGTTGTCCACCATCTCCCCATTACGTTGACGGTTTCTTTACTGCATGCAATTACGTGTACTCCGGTTGGTTCAATATCTCTCCAAAGATGTCTGGGTATTTCGCTCAATAATATTGCTGAGATATTTGCTCCCGTATCTATCATTGCTTTTGTTTCTTTCCCGTTTATTTCGATTACAATTGTTAGCGCTGGTCCTGCTGGTGTATAAAAATGCTGCTATTGTTCTCACATCGACGTCCTGGTCTACACTTCGAGTTCGTCTTGAGGATACAGGATTTGTTACTTCCCAGTTGGGATTATATAATGTTGGGTATACGTTTGCCTGTGGTAATATTTGCGTTCCCATTGTCATTGCTTGGGTTCGTGATTGTTTTACTGGTTCCTCGTATCGT
This sequence comes from Schmidtea mediterranea, assembly GCA_022537955.1. Lineage (NCBI taxonomy): Eukaryota > Metazoa > Platyhelminthes > Tricladida > Dugesiidae > Schmidtea > Schmidtea mediterranea. The sequence continues at coordinate 79,714,000 of CM039680.1, forward strand.
AATTTTATCATTGGTTCTGGTATCCATGCATTGGTTTTTCCACTGTCCCAGTATTCAGGTGCTTTGATCATTGCTGGCGCGTTTCCGTTCTCATTATTATCCTCATCATTGTCGTCACTATCGCTGTTATTTCTCCTATATTCTTTGACTCTTTCCCACATACTTTTTCTAATTTTCTTGAGTTCTTCTCTTGCTCTTTCGTCGTACAATGCTTTCCTCAATCGTTTGCCCATTTCTTCATCGGTTCCTTTTATCTTAGTCAGTATTCGCATTAATCGTTTTATTTTATGGATATCCTTTGAATGACCATGTAATACCATTGTTTTTGCTAGAAATGGTAATACTCCAACTACTAATTTCCAATTTACTCTTTTTTCTCTTTTATAGATATCAAAACATGCCAACATTTGCGTCAGTATTACTCTAACAATCTGAATTATCAGTATGATACCCAAAATTCCGGCCATCATTTGTCCGAATACCAGGAATCTTCCCCACATTGCTTTCATCATGTTAGTTGTTGCTAATTGGAAATGTTCTGGTGATAGCAATAGCTCGTAATCTGGCTTTTGTTCGTAATTCGTACCGCCTGTTATTGTTACGATATTTGATAGTACGGATTCTCTCCTTGCGGGAAATAAAAGGTTTTGTCTTGCCGCTTCTAGACTCTCTTGTGAGTATATACCACTGTTCACTACATCTAATGGTCGAAATTCTTGTTCCGTTGTTAATTCCGTTAATCCAAACTTTCTTGGTTCTGCGACTGGTGTTCTGGTTGGGAACATTATCCATTTCCCATCTGTTTGCTGGAATAATGGTCCATATGCATTGCTGCAATTGTAGTAATTTGGTTTAATAGACAGTGGGTTCATCATTCTTGTCACGGGTTGAACATATCTGATTTGCTTCTTGTAGACCACTTCCAACTCATTGGTGCATTTTCCTGGTGGCGCTGTTGATTTTTCTGGTACCATCGCAAATGTTTTCTCACATTTGAATATGTACATAACTTCTCCTGCTATTCTCCCGAAATGACCTTCTTGTAACGGTAATAATGGCATTGCACTATCTGGATTTGTTATTGCTACCGCTAATTTTGTCTTCAGAATTTCTTTGTTTAGTTGGCAATCGTTTCGTATTAGATCGTGGTACACCTTTTGCAGCGATTCTTGTCCTTTGTGGTATAGGAAATCCATTTTGTTATTCATATACAGATATAGTTTAACTTCGTCTTTTGCAACCGTGACTATTCCCTCGTCTAACATTTGTCTGGCTGCATATAGTCCTGGGTAATTTGTGGCGTATACCATCTTTCCGCACTTCTGAACTACTTTTCCTTTAATAAATCGCATTCCCATTTCAGATTTCGTTGTTATCAGTGCTGGAGGTGTTAATTTCGTTCTCAACGGATGTGATCTGGTTCTGGCTTTGACTCGCCCCTCTTTCAGAATTATTTTGTTTACGTCATTTATCTGTAGTTCCTCTGCATCTTCCTCGAACACTTCTTCTCTTACTTCGTCGAACATTGCACTTTTCAGGAACTGCATTCTACATTTGTGGACATTTGTCTGATATATTATCGTTGAAGCACCGGTTTTACATACTGATTCTGTTGCTTGACACATTTGGTTTGACTTCATTATTTGCGTTGTTCCATCAAATTGAGCTTCGTATTCTTTTAACTCCACCGTATATGTTTCGATTATCACCACTCCCGTTACTAATTCTCCTTTGATCGTATATTTCCCTCCTTGACAGTCTCCGGATGCTGAATTGATGGTTCCCGCAACGAATATGCTCTGTACTCGTATGGTTCCGCTTCTTCCTTTTAATATAACTCCATCTTTTAGTTTCATTTCTCCTCCATTGAACAAATCTTTACACTGTTCTCCCGATACTTGCAATATTTCTCTTTCTGTTCCTGGGTTTATTATTGAAACGTGCGAGTGTGATCCACAATGATATGCAAGGGTTTTCCGCGTAATTGCACATTCTCTTGCTTTTGCTCTGATGAAATCTGATTCTTGGTATATATGGTATGTTACTGCTTTTTCGATTGTGGTCAAGTTGTTTGGTATCGCCATTTTACATTCTTCGATATCTCTTAGGGAATATTTATCACCGAGAACTGCCTGATCACAGTCATATATTAAAAATCCGTTTGTCGCATTTGTACACATTAACCACACCATCATTGTCATCATAAGCGAGTGTATACTTGAAGTTCTCATTGCAGTATCTTTCACTTGTAATTCGTGTTCGACTCATTCAATAGCGTTTCAATCTGAATTGTGCATTGTTTGAATTTGCTCGTTTTTTCTTGGCTTGTTTATGAACTGTCTTCCATCCCGTTCTGTAGATGTATGGTTCGATTTTCTTGTTTCTACTATCATCCGCTGTAAGTTCCACGTATTCATAAACTGTTTGTTTGGTATTTTGCTTGTTGCCAGGCATCATTAAATTGGTACATTAAATAGTGCCAGTAGCCACTAATCGATGTCGTCATTTCGGTATTTGTTAATAACTGATTAACTATTTGTTTTGGCTCTTCCCCACTCTATTTCATGGTTTTTTGTTTCTCTTTGAATTAGTTTGGGATTATGCTGCGATATCGGTGTTAATAGTGTTTGGCTTCTTCGTAGCTGATTCTTGCCAACAATCTCTGAGTGGTTGTAACTTGTTATTATTAGCATGTCTGACCAAAGTAATACGCGGAATCCATTCTACTCCATCTTTCTTCTTCAGGGTGAGCTTTTCTCTTCATTTCGTATGCTACTTTTTCTCAATTTGCTAAATCTCGTCATCCACGTTGTTGTTTTTCTTGAATCTCTAGTTTTTCTTTTTTGTCTTCTTGCCGTGGTTTTTGTCAGGCTCTTGGACCGTTTCTCCATATCTGTACCCGTTTTTTGTCTTTTTCGTTCCAACTTTACGTTTGGTATGTTATCTTTGAGTTTCTCGTTGCTGTTGCTTTAGCCATTCGTCCCAATCTTGAATCAAGTTGAATATCGTCTCTCTCTCCTGATTCTGTATTATAACATTTTCTCATTGGCGTGTACTCTTTATCTTCTATATCGGTTTCGATGGTTACTTCTTTCGATTTCTTGCTCATGCAGTCGTCGTTTTGTTGTTTATCGTTGATGGTGTTCGTCTCGCGGTTCGGTATTTCCTTGCATGCCTTATTATTGTGGTGATAGGTCATCTTTCTTCATCTGCTACTGTTGTCTGAAATCAATACTTCGTTTCTCTTGGTAAAATGGCTTTGGCGATTTCGCTTTTATTTTTTCCGGATACTGGGTGTTACTCATACTTGCTTTTATGGTTCTTTTATTTCTTTTTCTTTTAAGGTATTCCCACTCTGCTATCGTTAGCGATATTTCGTTTCCATTTCCATTAGGTGTTACTCCATGTCCAGAGTATGTCTAATATCGTCCATTGGAATTGTTAGATGAAACCGGATTTCGTAAGCTAGTCTTCTTTTTACTTCTTTTATCTTTGCCGCAGATGCCTGTCCAGTTCCTCGGATGTCCCGTCAGGGTAATGTATTTTTCATTTGTACTTCCTGAGCCTCTTGTGCCCATTCTTGATTTATCTTCCATTTTCGGATTAACTTGGTTCGAATACTTCAGGAATACCAATTCTCGTCTGTATTCCTCAATTTCTTTTACCAGCTTTCTTAGATGTGTCTATGTTTTCATTGTTATCTATTATATATTTTGCTGTGGGTTATCGCTGCTCGCTCTGATTTGCGCTCTTTTCGCAAGTATTTTATTACCTGGGTAGTTATCTTCATCTTTGTATTGCTGTTTCGTCAATATCTACCGGCTGGAAACCTTTGCCTTTCATTACGTTTATTTTCTAGGTTCTGATTCGTTGTCTGATGTTTCAGTTTTCTATTTCTTTTCTTCCATATGGTGGTGGTTCGTTTCTTGGATAATTCTGATTCTCTTGTTCTGGTTGGTCCTCCTCAAAATCCTTCTTTCATTTTCCCCATTTTTCTCTATTTCGTCCACTCCCTTGTCCAAGGTGTTCGTTTACATTCGCTAGTATCTAATTTTCCGAGTTTTCCTTTCAGATTATATCTTTTAACCATTGTCGATAATTTCTATATTTCTTGGATTTCTGGTGCCATTTTTCCTTTTTTTTTCTTTAGGTTTTGGTTCCCCATTTTTTTTACTAAAGACATATTCTAATCCCATCGGGCTTCTTCATTGTATCACTCCTTATTTCTTGGTCATCATCCCAGTTTCAAGCTCGTAAGATTGTTTTCATCTTCCTCACGTAAATATTGTTGCAGTATAACTACTACGTCTTCAATCATCCAAAGTTACTCTGGGTTTTTCGCTTGCTCTACCCACCGTTTTCGTTTACCATTTTTATTAGTTCATTCTACTCGGAGTTTATTGTTTATTTTTTATCACTGTTCCTATTTGGTAGTTTCATAATCACGTTTAATCTCGTATTTCCAATCATTTTCTACTCGGTAGGCTTCCATAACGCGTTGATTAGTATGGTTACTTTTAATTTGATGTCTTAAGGTACCGTATCTCGAATGTATTCTAATACATTCCTTCATCTCCTCTGTTTTGTGCTTCAGGAATAATATCCGAGTTTTTATTGACTTGATCTATGACTTGGTTATAATTTCTCTCTGTTTCTCAGTATTCTTTTGGTTGATCCTTGGAGATCTCTTTGAATATTTATCTCAAAATTCGTTTTTTGGTCTCCGCCCATGTCCAAAATCGTGTTGATCATCTCCTTTTTTTAACATTACTACTCGTTGGCTGCTACGACCATATTAATGCAATCTACTAAGTGCATATCGGGTTTTAAATCCAAACCACGATGGTATAGATTGTCTTTCTTGGAGTACCCATTCTCTCCTTGATCCAATCGAATTATTTCGTCTAGTATTTGTTGTTACACATACTAGTTTCTGCAAAATCCGATGTTTGCATAATTATTTGGAATTTGTGATATCCTTTAATTTTTGTTTGTCAGATATTCTTTTATTCGTAATTTTTCCTGCTCAGGTATTAATCTCCTTTGTCCCTTCGAGTTGTAGGATATTTTTCAGGTATCTCTTGAACACTTCGTGCTCGTGATAAATTCTTCGTTTATCAGGTTTTCGGGTAGGTTTCGTATTAATTTGTTCTTTAATTCCGTTTCTCTCTCTGTTGGTGACGGTGGTCGGTCCGTAGATCCATTAACTCATTGGTCTTAAATCTGTTTGTTTTGCTCTTTCATTTTCCGATACTCGTAATGCTTCTCCATCAAACTACTAGTTTCACTGGAATCTCCATCTTCAGATACGAATCATTGATGTGTCTCAGCATATTTATCCCGAAATGTATGGTTTTACTTTTCGTCAATTCCCCTTGTTGTGTTTCTGATCTGAATTTTGTTATGATGTTCGAATTTATTGGTTATTTGTTTTGATTCTCGCTTCACTGTCCGTTTTGCTTCTTGGCTTTCATTATTCTCAGTCTTTTTCGTTTTCTCTCGTTATTCCTCTTGGACTTTCTTTAAACATATTCTTCTGTTTTCTGCGTTTGTCTGTGGTGTTGGATTAATTATTTCGATCGGCTCGACTTGTTCCTTTCCCGTTTTTCACTCTAGTTTCGGTTACTTGGTTTTGTGGCGACTTTTTTATTGGATATTATAACCAGTATTGTTCTTTAACGTTCTTTTATCATTCTTAGCATTTGATTGGTGGATTGTCTTGTCGCTGTCGACCTTTCTTGTTTTACTCTTTCTTCCTCCATCTGCTATTGTTGCCACTTGTACATGTCGTTGACGGTCCCTTCTTCTTCTCGGTTTCGCGTATTTTCTACTCTCTTGCATCATGTGAATATTCTGCTGTCGTGGGTTCGGCTGGTTCGCTCTCTATTACTTGAATCATGTCTTTAGTGTTGAAATTTCTTGCATCATTATTAACATTGCTCTTTTCCTTGTTCGATAACATTTTTTGTCTCGTGCCACTGTGCACATAGTTATTTCCTTGGTGGGCCTTGATTTTGATTGTTTCCTCCTTACAATCTTTCGCCACATGTCCTTCCTCCACAATGTGAAGCATATATCACACGATAAAGTGTGCCTTTTTTCCCGCATCTTGTACATGTTAGGTTCCGAAAACCACTCGCTTTCTCCAGTTGCGCCTGGTTTCCGCAGGTCGACATTGTTTATTCTGGCTATTATATTATTAGCGTTGTTGGATTTGGTTGCTGTATTGTTGTTGAGTTTGTATCTGGCGATATTGTTTGTTCGTGGTATTGGAGGGTTTGATTATTCTTGGTGCGCGCCAGGTATGATGTTTACTTTTGCACTACTTGCTTCATTTTTCCTCGGTTTTTAGTTGTCATTGCAAGTTGATCATTGATTCGTCTCTGCATTGTTGAATTTGGGTAGGTGTGTATTTCTGCTTGGTTTGCTTTTGCTACTGCTCGCGTCTAAGGTTGCCATATTTGCATACCTACTATGATCTCATTCTGGTCGTCTAGTTCCATCACGAAGTATTCCTATTAGATGAGTTTTCTGCCAGCTTTACTTCGGTGGCCGTTTTGCCAAGCTCTTATTTCGCCTTGCCAAACATTTGTATTTGATTCGCCATTGCTCCTTTTTCTACTAAACAGCTCTGGCATTCCTTTGATTCGTTAATTTTGCGACCCTCCGAATGTCGTTGTTAAAATTCTTTGATCTCGTTCCAGGTATCCAACTTCTTTTTCCTCTCTCTTGCTTCTTAAGAAGATGTCTAGCGCACTTAATCGCACAAAATATAGTGGCATTTCGATTTTTCACCATGTTTGGCGACCAATTACATTACTTCGAACATATACTCCGAATTTCTTATGAACGTATTAATTTGCTTGCATTTCCGTTAAACGGTTCTCCGCGAAAAACTTGCTCGGTTTCTTTGCTTGCTCGGCCTACTGCTGGTTGTCTTGCATTAGGGTTTCCCATATCTCCATGTTGTCTTTTACTAGTTTTCTTTCTACGGTTAATTTGTCTTTTGTTGGTTGATTTGAGAATGTCTCCTTGTTTGTTGTATTTTTCGTCTTCTGTTCAAGGATGTTATTTTTTGGTTATTGATTTCCTTGTTTCTCGGGTTTTCTTTAGTACTTGATCCTTGACTGTCGGTTTCGATATTTCATGATGTTTAGCTCTTGGTATTTTCCTTGCGAGGTAGTTGAATCTCCCTCTCTTTATTTCGTTATGCGCTCTTTCGAAGTTTGACTGGCTGAATTTCGGAAGCTTGGTTGACGAGGATTCGTCTTTCTCAATGATTCCGGTTTAACTGGGCGTCTTTTGTGTCGTTTGATTTTCCTTTAGTTTCTTTGTTGTCGAATTAATTTCGTCGGTTTCCTATTATAGTCTGTCTCTGGCTGTTGTTCGAATACTGGTTTTTTCTCCTGGCTTTGTCGTGTGTATTGTTTGTTTGTTTTGTGAATGTCTGTTGATTTTGTTTGTATTGATTGTCTGGATTGCTTTGTTGTTTTGATTGGCGTGTGTAATTGTTGAGTTCTTAGACGAAAAAAATGAACCGTTGTAGCATTAAACCGCTTACACGCCTTCAATCCTTTCGAACACCCCCAAAATAAAACACGAGGTGTTTATTCCCCCATTTTCGTTTTATTTATCCTTTTATGCTATCCTCGTAATTCGCTTGTTTACTTTTTATTACTCCCTCTTTATTATAGTGAGTTTATCCCGGTTGTTTTCATTTATCTTCTAAGGGGTCCTCTTGGTTTCTTTATGACTCTATAATACCCATAATATATATTTTGTATTTCCCAGGTTTTATCCCGTTTAGTATGAATTCCCATACGTTTTACTTATCCCTTTGATTCAATTTACGTCGATTTTTAATTATATATGGGGTGTAACAATTATTTATATGGTCGTAATTAATTATCTATTCTAATAATCGTTGGCTATTTGCCGTTTCCCGTAAGTTTCTTATCACCCACCGTATTTTATTTTTATTCCGTAACACGCTCCGCTTCCTTATTTCCTCTAATATGATCTTTATTTTTCCCCTTTTCTTTTCTTTTATCGTAATCTAGATTTCTGCTTGTTTTGCTTCATCTGCTGTTAATCTTCATCTTTTATCTCATCACCTCTGTTTTCTATTATATTCTCCCGCTTTCCGTCACTTATTGTCGATAATAATGCGTTGGCTAGGTCATTTTTCGTTTTTTTATTCTTTCTTTATCTTTATTATCACCATTTGCTATGCTTTAAAACACATACTCCTCGTGCACGGATGTTTTTCTTCTTTATTAACACTAATTTCTTCGATTTCTTCAGCTGAATTTTCCTTTGGCATTTTCTTTATTTTAGGAACTACCTACCTTTTAATTTACTCTAGATTATGCTGCTGTTAATACTTATTGAGAAGTATGCTCCTGTAATACGAAATGAGATTATCTCTGTAATACGATCGAGTCTATGCTCATTAATACGAAATGAGATTATCTCTGTAATACGATCGAGTCTATGCTCCATTAATACGAAATGAGATAATCTCTTGTTAATACGATCGAGCCTATGCTCCATTAATACGAATGAGATTATCTCTGTAATATCGAGTCTATGCTCCATTAATTTACGAAATGAGATAATCTCTGTAATACGATCGAGGCCTATGCTCCATTAATGCGAAATGAAATTATCTCTGTAATACGATCGAGTCTATGCTCCATTTAATACGAAATGAGATAATCTCTGTAATTTACGATTCGAGTCTATGCTTCCATTAATACGAAATGGATTTTAAATACCATATTTATCTTTCTGTCGGTTCTTAACTTTGGTTATTTTGTTTTCCCCTTTTACTCTCGAGTTTCGTATTATTTTTCTCATTATAATTCTTTTGACTTCCTTAAGTTGCTTCACTTTCATTTTCACTTTCGTTTTATCATTTCCTTTCGCGCGCTTTCCCTTGCTTCCCTCCGAGGAGTTTTTCGCCTATCCCCCCAAATAAAAACATAAAACGGCTTGATTGATCCGCCACTGCAACGGCAAGTGATCAATCTTACCACAGTAAGCTTCCCAACTCAGCAAAAATTGTCGACGATTCGTCTATACTTTCTTTGCGGTGGTGATCGGTTATCCCCTCCCGATTATGGCATAGTCGTTACTACCTGATGAAAGCTCAAAAAGTATTTTTTCCCTTTTTAGTTTGACTCATGGAGGTCGGGGACACCTTGTCTTTTAATTTTTCCATTCATTACTTTTTACTTTACATCATATATTTAATTGTTATATTATATTATAGATAATAGGGCGAACCGAGAGTAACTACTAACATTTATTAATTACATACATTTATCCATAATACACCAATTTTTTCGTCAATATCAGTGTAACACAATATGCAGACTTTCATTGTCTCTACACATTGTTCGCAATAGCTTAAAATGAACCACAGGGGAGATCAGTATTTTTATTCCTCAGTTGGCAAGATACAGCATTTACGTAGATCACTCTTCTATCAATTTCACTTTTAATGCCATCTGGTATTTGTTAAACTTGTTGCTCTATGCGTGGTATTGGAGATTTATTTATCTGCATTGTTTAATCTCTTCTCTATATTCCATTGTATATTGGTTTCTATGTCTACTGGTTGTGTTGGGCCTGAGTCATCCTAGTTATCTTTTGGTAACTTTCAGGGCTTATTTGCTAATTTGCTCATTCTGTTCTGCTTGTTTATTGCTTTAGTTTCCAAGTTAATGTTTCGAATGGGTCCTCATTGATGTTTATGATTCTTGCACTTTGCTTAGTTTACTTATATTTGTACCATCTAAAATAATGATTTATTTAAAATTTTTCTACTTTATTCTTATTTGTTACTTATTATTATTCTATTATTATTTTATTTGTCTGTTATTCTTATTGTTGTTTTTGGTTTGGTATTTATGTCCTGTTTGTGTCGTCCATTTTATTTTTTCATCATTCTTATTATCATACCTCATTCACGCATTTCATTCTACACCGTGCTATTTAATATTTTGATTTATATACGTTTATCATTTCATACTTTTAATTCATCATTTAGTCGATTTTTCTTGTCAATCATTACTCATGGTTATACTTTTATACATTTATTCATATTATTATTACTACTTATTTATTTTTTCGGACTTTATTTTCCTTTTAACAATTATGTTTATTCACTCTTTATGTTCTCAAATATTTACTTTATTAATTTTTAGCGTTTATTTCATTCCGCGGCGACTATACATAAGATCATTTTGAAATTTCTGTCCCGCGTGTTTAATCTTTCAATGAATTTACTCAAACCCGCTGGACCGCCCAAAATCATGCTTGCCGTTACAGGTAGAATTAAGTTTGTAATCTAAAGCTCATTCATCCAAACTACTTCCTAATGCTTCTTGCATCCTAGTGTGGTATTTCCTTTCTCACCCCGTCGCCCCACAATATAATCTAACCATGTATACCCATGGGCAAGCCCATGTTGGTACTGTATACAGCGCCGGAGTCCAACAAGCATATGGCCCCGTTTCCAAGACTATCCTGTGATAATCTCGCTTTCGGGTTCCTGACGGCCTATATGATAAGTGGACTTTACGGTCTACCTAACTTTCTTTACTTTTTTCGATATCGGTGCCAACACCTTTCCATCTATTCTATGACGAACCCATGCATACGTCCTACATATTGTTTTCCCTTAGTCGCTTTAATACATAGCAAATAGGTATTACCGATTGTAGTGGGAACCGTACCCTTACTAGGTTTTTGTCAATCTTTATCTATTATTATTAATTTTTAATTTAGCAACAAACCATTTAGGTATTTAATTTATGAAATTCAAAGATGATGATTAAGAAACTTTAATAAAAATAAAATATTCATAAATAACATTTAAAACTCAGCCTCTCGAATTTATCTAATTTTCTGACGTTTAATTGCCTAAATACTGGAAAAATAGGTAAATTTTTTTAACTAGAAATTTGTTTCCTAATCATAAAGTATTTTATTTAAAGAACATGTAAAGATTTAAATTATATTATAATTATCGAAATTTCTGTTAATATCGGCCGAAATTTTTGGGTTATCACAACTCATTAATATCTAAGAAAAATTAAAACTCTCCGAGAATGCATATATTTCTTTCTTTAATAACCAATTGCTTTTAATTCATTAGTATCTTCTCATTAATGGAAACTGAAATTCTTATTTTTCTGTTAACTGAGAGCTCTTAATTTCCGAACTTTACGAGTGAATAACTCTCTCCCTCAACCTATTACATACATTAACATAAAGCTTTCTATCAACATCATAAGGCAATCCAACCAAACTTTAGGGCATCCATTCAGAATTCGAGTTAATTAGAGAAAATCGAAATTATTAAGAGAATAAGAATTACAAAAATAAATATGACTTTTATAATTAACAAAATTTAACAAAAAGAAATCACAAAAATTAATTGTGTATAAAATAATATTAATAATGTCAGGATAATGGAAGTCCATCCCTTCTTTCCATATTGGTGGTCATTCATGTCGATATCGATGGGGAACATCGTTTGTTTCCGGAGGGATATGACAATGTTCTTAGTTTCGAACCTGAGAACGGTATGACATAGTATCTTCTCACAAATTCGTCCATCCATGCAGGCTCGTGAGAGAGTCCCCGGGCGACCTCTCTTTCGTTAAGTCGTGTGGGAATTTTTCGACGGGGTGAAATGTTCTAGGGCATACTTTGATATCTCATCGGCTTCCTTCACCTGAGTTGGGTGAAACACAGATTCTGTGATCTTTTCAGGGGTTGAGCGGTGCCATCTTCTTTCACAAATTTTCTGGGTGCTGCCTCCGCGACGAGATTGCGGGGCTTTCTTCCAGCACTTGTGTGCATTATTTAAGGATCGTGATTGCCTTCAGCTCGGCGCGTCGTTCACGGCGGCGACGATTTTGCTGTGGATGGTATGGTGTTCTTGCTGGTCCTTATGGGGTTGAGCTGGACCAGCATTGAGTTGTTTTCCGGAAGATGTTTGCGGGATCAATTCAACTTTACCTGCCAGATCGCGACCCGCTAGGCGTTACCTAGTTCGGTTCTGTAAAATGATGCCACCAAGACGTGCTTATGGTTCATTTTATTTGATTCGCTGAGCCCGCGTCTCTGCGAATTTAAATCCTCTCGGCATTCGAAAAGCCGTGAGATTTTATCTGAGAGGATTTGACGGCCTCGGGAAAGCGAACCAGTGCCGAGGCGTGCGTTCGTGCTCCGCCGAACCAGTTTGTTATATCTTATGTTGGCATAAATTCGTGATCAATTGAAATGCCGTGGTCATCTGATTATTCGCGAATGATTGACCCCGAAATTCTATAATCCTAAGGGTGCATTTTAGACAAAGAAATTTTTGATTACTAGAAACGTAATGATGAGAATTTTCGGTAAGGATTTTCTTAGAGATTTTCCGACTAAACAGAGGGAGGTTTCATTCCATTAATAGGGATTATTGATGTGGATAAATAAATAAAAAATTATAATTAATTTATTAAAAATTTACCAATTAATTAGTCCTCCGAACACTCACATCTCTAATCACATGATCATTTCATGGTGTATTAATTGTAAAGAATCCTATTTGTCATTAAGAACTTAGTAAAACAAATACGTATCGGATGCAGAGAAAAGAAAAAATGTGATGCTCCAATCATTACTGACAGTTCATAGAGAAAATAATTTTTATTAAAGTGTTCTATTAAAGCCATTCCTTACAAAAGGCAAAATTAAAGAAACAATTTTAATTTTGTCTAGATCCGTTCATTTGTTTCTATCGACATTAACCCTAGTCGTCCCTTATGCATTAACAATTCAACAGGTTTTAAACAAAAAATTGCATCCTCTACCTAAAACATTCATTTGAATGTTTTTCCCCCTAGCTATGGTCGCTATTTCCCCGCCATTTTAATCCCACCGCATCAACGACCAACATTGCAATGCCGCCTACGGTGATGTTAATCGACGGGCGTTCCATACTCTGCGCATCAGTGTGACTTAGAACCTGAACCATACACGGCAGAACACCGAAGGGTGGTTGACGAACAATGGCATCACTATCAAAACAATCCACTCACATTTACTGAGGGAAATTGAAATCCTGCAACAAAAGCCATCTTTCCATTATACATGCCATAATAATGTTAAAAATTAGGGGACCTGTCTGATATAACGGTACCTACGACATCCATGATTAAATTTAAAAACTTAAAACAATAAACATTTCAAAAATTTTATTTAATGTGAAAATATAAGCTTACCAAAGTTTCATAATTCAAAATTTTTAGTCTGTTCTTAAAAAATATTTTTAAGGTTTTTTTAAGTTTAAAATATTTATGGACAATCGGGCTATTGTATTTTATACTCTGTTTTGTGCGTGTGATGCGTGCAATCCAGCTAATTTTCGAATCTTTTTTGCATTTTTCGCGCGTTTTTTTGATGGTTTTTTAATTTTATGTATTTCTCTCTTTTGTTATTTTATTTTCTTAATTAATTATTAATTTATTAAATGTATTTTTATTTTCTTGCTGATTTCTTATATTTCTGTCGCCTCTCCGCCTTGTGTATTTTCTAACCTTATTTTGCAAGGTCTTTTTGGCAGGTTTTATAATTTTACTTTATTTCCTATGTATTTTTCGTGAGCAAAGTATTAATTATTTTTTTAATTAATGTATGTTATTTTACTTGTTTTAATTAATGTTTTTTATATTTTTTAAATTTCTGTTTTGCGGTGCGTGCTTGTGTTTACAAATATCCATCTCATAATTTGACATGACTTTCATGGTTGTTTTGTTTAGTGATGGCATCTTATAGTGACCACAAACAATACATTTATCCATAATAACCACTACTTTTCGTCAATATAAAGTTACACAATATGCATGACTGTTCAGTTTGTCCCTACACATTGTATCGCAATAGCTAAAATGACCAAGGAGGGAAGCATCAGTATTTTTTATTTTCCTCAGTTGGGCAAATACATGCATTTACGTATGGTATCTGCACTTTTCTATCAATTTATTTAATTGCATCTGTATTTGTTTAACTTGTTGCTTATAGCGTCGGTATTGGAGATTTATATCTGCATTGTTAATCTTTCTTCCTAACCATTGGATATATTGGTTCTATTTACTGGTCTGTTGGCCTGAGTCAATCCTAAAGTTCTATCTTGGTACTTTCAGGGCTTATTGCCCTATTTGTCATTTGTTCTCTTAGTTCTATTTGCTTTAGTTTCAAGTTAATGTTTCGAATGGGTCCTCATTGATGTTTATGAATTCTTGCACTTTGCTTAGTTACTTTTATATTGCTCCATCTAAAATATGATATTAAAATTTTTTTACTTTATTCTATTGTACTTATTATTATTCTATTATTATTTATTTGTCTGTTATTCTTATTGTTGTTTTTGTTATTTATTTTTGTCTTGTTTTGTGGTTAGTCATTTATTTTTCATTCATTCTTAATTATCATACCTCATTCACGATCATTCGTACACCGTGATTTTTATCATTTTGATTTAGTATACTATTATCATTTTCATACTCTTTAATCATCATTATCGATTTTACTTAGTCAATCATACTTCTGGTTTTATACTTTTATATTTATTCATATTTATATTGTATACTACTATTTATTTTTATTGGATTTACTTTTTTTATAACATATGTTATTCACTCTTTATTGTTTCCAAAATATTATTATTTAATTTTTATGCGTTTTATTTCATTCGCGGACGCTATACTCATCATTTTGAAATTTCTGTCCCGGTGTTTTTAATCTTTTCTCAATGAATTTACTCCAAATCCCGGCTGAGCCCCCAAAAACATGTTTTTGGCCCGTAGGGTAGATCATCTTGTTCTTAATCTAAGCTCAGTTCATCAAACTACTTCTCAACTTGCCGTTTGCATTCCTAGGGTATTTCCTTTTCTTACCCCGTCGCGCCCACAAATTTTAAGTTCTAACCACTGTTATAACCATGGGCAAGCCCATTTCCGGTATGTATACAGCAGCCGAGAGTCCACAAGCAGGTGAGCCCCGTTTTTCGCAAGGATAACTCCTTGTGAAATTCGCTTTCGGGTTCCTGACGGCCGATAGAAGGACTTACGTCTAACCTAACTTCTTCCTTTAATTTTCTATATCGTGTGCACACCTTTCCCATCATTCTATGACGAACCCATGCTATACGTCCTACATCATTGTTTTCCCTAGTCGCTTAATACATAGCAAATAGGTATTACCGATTGTAGTGACCGTACCTTACTAGGTTTATGTCACTTATCTATTTTCATTATTATTTTAATTTAGCAAAACCAATTTTTAGGTATTTAATTTATGAAACACAAAAGATGTCATGATTTAAGAAACTTTAATAAAATTGAAATTACTCATAATAAACATTTAAAACTCAGCCTCTCGAATTTATCTAATTCTGACTTTAATTGCCTAAACTACTGACAATAGGTAAATTTTCTTATACCTAGAATTCGTTTTAAAATTCATTAAAGTATTATTTAAAGACATGTAAAGAATTTAAAATTATTATATAAATTATCGAAATTTCTAGTTATATCGCCAAATTTTGGTTATCACAACTCATAATAATCTTAAGAAAAATTAAACTCCTCGAGAATGCTTATTTCTTCTTTAATAAAAATTTGTTTTAATCATTACTATCTCTATAATGGAACTGAATTTTATTTTTCTGTTAACTGAGAGCTCTTAATTCCGACTTTACGATGTAATAAGAACTTCCTCAACCTACTTTACATACATAGGTTTCTATCAACATCATAAGGCAATCCAAACCAAACTTGGCATCCATTCTAATTCGGATTAATTACGAGAAATGAGAATTATAAGAGAATAAAGAATTACAAAAATATACTTTTATTGATCTATACAATTTAACAAAAGAAATCACAAAAATAATAATTAGTGTAATAAATATAAAAAATAATTAGAGTTATGGAGTCCATCCTTCTTTTCAATCTAATTGTGGTATCGTCGAATATCGACGGGGAACTATCGTGAATTACCGAGAGAGAATTAGAATGGATGCTAAGTTTCAGACTGAAGGACGGTATATGAACATAAGTTCTTCTCCAAATCAGTCCAACCCAGCAGCTCGTGAGAATCGGCGGATCGACATCTACTTCGTGTCGTGGTGAATTTTCGACGGGTGAAATGTCTAGGCATATTATGTATTCTCATCGGCTTCCTTCACTGAGTATAGGTAACACCAGTTTGTGATTTTCGGGGGTTTGAAGCACAGTGCTCATTCTTTCACAAATTTGGGTGCTGCTCCGCAACGAAAGTTGCGGCAGGCCTTCTTCCAGACTTGTGGCTGCATTATTTAAGAATCGTTGAGGCCTTCAGCCGGGCGTCGTTCACGCCGGCGACGATTTTTGCTGGTTGGTGCTTCCCCTTGCTGGTCCTAGGGGTGAGCTGCCAGCTTTGAGTTGTTCCGGAAGATGTTTCCGGGGATCAAATTCAACTTTTATACCGCCAGATCGCGAACCCGCTAGGCGTTTTACCAGTTCGGCTTCCGTAATGATGCCACAAGCGGTGCTTTGGTTACTTTATTATGATTCGCTGAGCCCGGTTCTCTGCACATTAAATCTCTCGGCATCTCGACAACCCGGTGTATTTTATCCTTGGCGGATTTGACCGCCTCGGAAGCGAACCACGTGCCGAGGTCGTTCGTGCTCCGCGAACAGTGTGTTTATATCTTTGTTGGCATAATCTGATTCAATTTTACATCTCATTTTTCTGCTTGTCATTTCTTTAGAATAGTGTTCAGTAGTACCTGAAAATTTTTGTGATTATTATTTTTTTCCTCGGTGATGATTCCTTGTTGGTCAAAGTTCTTACTGTTGATTACTGTCCGATGATTTGTTTGTTTGTCTTCTCATTAATTTGGTTCTATTTTTCGTCGCATTGGGGTGTTTTATTTTGGTCTGAATATGCAGATTTCTTGTAGTTAGTTTGCAGGTTTTTCAATCTCGTAATATAGTATCTCTGGATTTATTGCGATTCCTTGACTTTCCTGTTCCTTTGCCGTCTCACCGATTCTCGTATAAATATTTTGTTTCACTTGGTGTTATAATTTAGACTTCGATTGTCATTGGTGGTTCTGATTTTATTGTTCCATTCGAAGTTTCATTTGTTTTTTATTGTTCGGTTACCATCGTTCTTGTTTTATCATTGTTTCCTTTTTATGCCATTTTTCTTTGTGTCGGCTGCGTACTTTTGCTGTTGGATTCGTAGTGATTTCATTAACATTTGTGCGTTATTTTTGTCCTGTAGATTGCAAATTTCGATATCGTCGTAGGCTTTCTATTCTTTTAATATTAGGATCTCTAGATTTTTATTTCTTCTCGCATAGTTTTATTATATCCAGTTGCGTTTCGATTCTTGATTATGCAATTGGTTTATTGTATTGCCATGATGTTTGTACTTTAGATAGTTTTGTTTCCTTTTTATCCTTCTGTCTTCTCGGTTATCGCTTAGTCGGTACTGCTATGTTAATTTCCACGTTCTGTTAGGAGATAGATATGCTGAGATTATTATTTCCAAAATTTACTTTGGTTTGGTAGACATACGGTTTCGTTTCCATTAATATGAGTTTTTGTTTTCGTTTTTTATTTTGTTGTTTTTATTGTTGCTACCCTGTGTTGTTTCGTTTCTCGTTTTTTGTCTTTCCTGATTTTTTTCTGTTTTGTATTTTGTCTTTGTCTTTAGTTCATCCTTATCCGTCTGTTTTCCCCGTGTTGCAAAATGTCGTCCTGACATTGATTTTCCTTATTCAGTGCTTTGTATGCGTTATTGCTTTATTCTCTCGTTTTTGAATTAATTCATCCCGAGATTTCTTTTCTTGTATCATCGTTTCGCTGCCATTTTACGAAGTCAATTAGCTCTGTTTTTTCGTTTCAATTCTTTTTGATTCTTGAAGTGTCGGTGAATTTATTCTTGTCCGTTCCAGCACCATCATAATTATTTTGGTTTCCTTCCTTTATTATCGTTTCTGGTAATGCTTTTTCTTTTATATCTTCATTTATGTCTATTGCATTATTCTCGTTTCGTATTTTCCGTTTAATAGGATTTTTATCGCTTCTTTATTTCGATAATTTCTCCATGATAGCTGACTCGGGTGTCTGCACTAGTCCTCTATGTCTTTTCTTGTGATTTGTTTATGAATTTCATCATCACATGTTTGGATTCACTGTTGCAGGTCGAGTATGCTACTCCATCGTTGATCTTTCTGTTAAATTCCGATCGGTCTTATTAGTTCTGTGTATTACTGACAGTTTAATCTGATAAGGCAGCGTACATTAAGGCGTTTTGCCGTTTTTCCTCTTACTATTGATCTTTCTCCGCATTTCTCCAGTAATTTTATTGATTTTCAAGCTACGTCTATCCTGTGTTGTGTATGTGATATGCAACAGTATCATCCGACGGCATTGTCAAGGGTTGGCTTTGGTACTCGCATTTTAGGTTCGTATTGGGTATCTCCCTATCACCGATGCGTAGAATTGTACTATTATTCCAATCTGGTAAGGTATTTGCGCTCTATTTGTGATCCGAATCTTGCAGGGCATTATTTGTTGCTGGTATATCTCATTCATTAGGTTTCTTTGCGTTTGTCCTATTGTCGAAAACTTCTCGTTTTACTTTCGCTTGCACGTTGTCGGATTTCATAGCTCCGCAGATTATATTGATTTTCTCGTAGACCCGTTGAGATATAGCTGATTGAACCATTTAGGTTGGACACTGTGTGATTCCCATGTTTATAATGTTTTATGCCGAATTCTTTATTATTTAAACAATTGCTGTGTGCTCTCTCTCATCTACGTTGTTCGGGTCCCTAAAGTTTAGTTAACAACAGATCTCCATCTTTGTTAATCGTTAATGCTGCTGTCCAGAGTATGTATTGAAACGCCTAGCTGTTATTTAAGTCGTTTTCCTCTTGCTCGTAGAGTTGATTGGGTACTTATTGCGCACTTCCCGTGTGGGCGTCGTGCCTCCATTCTTGATTATATCTCATGCTCATCCGTTATATTGCATTCCATGCAACTTAAGTAGTTCGTGTAGACTTCTAGATTTCGAGTTTCCTTTGTGACATTCCCACATCTATTCTCAATTTTTTTGGACGTTTCGTCGAGTAATTACATAAATCAGTGCGGGCTCTTTTATCCATTGTTATATCCGCTCTCGTATCTAACAGTTTTTGATTATTTACGTTGGAGTCTTTCCTTGTGCTATCATGCAGTGGGTTCTCCACTTTCGTTTTTTACATTCGATTGATTTTCCTCATTCTTCAACGTTGTGAAATTCTGAGTTTTCATAGTTATAGGGTGTCGATGAATCGTATGTAATGGGGTGATCTATTCTCTATGCCCCAACGTGAATAGATTGGCCATGTCTGTTCATGATTGTGTGTTAGAGTTCGATATTTGATGTCATCCGTTGTATATCGATTATTTTCATAGTTCCTCCTAAAATTCATATACCTTTTCTTGTGTCCATTCTGGTAAAATGCTGTTGGCTCTTATACATGTTCTCTGCCGTTCGGTTTTAATTCCCGAATGGTATCTATCCCATTCGCATTCGTCGTATTCTTGATATCGTCTTCATCATAATTCATGCTGCACTATGCGGTGGAATTTGATTGCGTACCATCTCTAATACAGATCTTGCTGTCGTGAACGCGTTATTATACGTCTTTCCTTGGTTGGATGTTATTCGTTTTCGGTATAGCTTTACATCTGCTCGGTTTAGTATATTTGTCTTTTGGAATGGGGCTGTTTACCAATTTGACTTCTGAACATTGTCGCTTGGTATAGAGTTTCATATGGCCCTTTTTCAAATTTCGTTGTAATTCCTTTGTGTGTTCCAGGTATTATCGGGTGTTTCGATAATTACCTAATACTCAATACAGAAGGTGTGTGGCGTTTTACATTTTTTTCTGAATCGTGTAGATCTTGTAACTCTTGGTTGAATTTGATATTTAACCCTGCCAGTTTTCCAGATTTCTTGCAATTCTTTCTTTGAATTTCGTTGACCGTAATCATCTTCTTCCATATATTGGAAATTGGTGGCTGATATTACTAAATGCCATCGGCATGTTACAATTCTCTTACATACATTAGTTTGAATGGGCTAATTTTCGTTGACTGCGTGTCGACCTCTATAGCAATTAAACACAGGTGATGTTACATCCATTATTCTGGTATCGGTTACATATTCGATTAAACATTTGTATTAATGTCCGTTGAATCCTTGTAGTGTAGTCCATTACACTGTGGATGATAGGAGTTCGTAATTGGATTTGAAATAATTGTTTACTTCCTTCATTATTTCGCATCCATTGAAGTTGTCCATGATCTGTTAGTACTGCTTGGGAGTCCGTATCTGCAAATAATATTCTTCTTACCTAATTATTTAGTGCAATCGTTTTGGCTTTTGATTCTTCATATTGCAATGCTTCTGGAAATTGGTTAGGTTAGTCTTGTGACCATAAGGATGTATAAATCCCGTTCAAACGTTTGCTGGCAATGGTCCTACCACATCCATATGATTATCATTGTTCATGGTTCTGCCTGGTACTGGCATTGGTTTTAACGGGGTTTCAGTTTCTGCCCGTATTTCTTCTTGTGCAGATTATAGCATATTCTATCCAAGTGCATTTTACTGATTCCTGAAAGTTGTTGGCCAAAAGTATTTTTGTTTCATTCTGGTGAGACGGTCTTTTTTGCTGACATATGACCTCCCAATCTTACCGTCTTCGATATTGTTAACACAGATTCTTTGCGTTATTTTCATGTATACCATCAATCGTTGTTCACCACTGCTATTAGTAACCACTCTTTTCTATCAGATATCGATGTCGTAGTTTGTCCATATGTTCTTTTAGTTGTAAATCGCTTCGTATACTTCTGGTTGCCGGTCTGAGAATATTTCCATATAGTTTTTGTTCGGGTCTCTGTTGATCCTCATTAATTGTGAAGAGTCATGTCTTCGGCATTATTGACAGATGCGTCTCAACTTCTTCGTCCATTTTAATCCGGAAGCGTGAAACTTCAGACATACAATATCCGCGTGTTGCCATTTGCTCCTGCTTTGAATCTTTATGAAACGGGAGTATATCGGTGTAACTGCATCCAACATAATCTAAGTCTGCTGGATGCTTCTTTGTGTCCTGTCCAACCATTAGCCGGTGGTGTCTGTCTTATACAGATCTCATGTTCCCCATAGCAGGTATTTAAAATGTTTGATGGGCTTGAATGATTGCCAAGGCTTCTCGTTCTGTGATAATTCTTCTCATGCTTTTTGAACGTTTTACTATAATAACCGATACTCGTTCCTTTCTCGTCTGTTTCTAGTTGACCTAGTTATTGCACCTGCCGCGTAACCACTTCGTCTGTTGCTAATAGAATGGCTTTTGAAATCTGGGTTGTACTAGGTTGGTCTTCAATTAGTTATCCTTGTGACTCAAAAAGCGAGTGTTGTTTCCTCCATATAAATGATAATCTTCTTTACTATTCTGTATTTGGTTTGTACTCCAGCGCAAATTTGATGAATTCCGGTAATACCGCATAATCCCAGGATTCTGTAATTTGGGTCAACTGTCTTCGGGGCTGGACAATTTTTGACTTTCTCGATGTTTCTGGATCGGGTTTCTTCACCTTCGCTGATAAATATATGTCCCAAAAACGTCACTTTTCTTTTGCCCAATCGCATTCTTTGATGCTTCAATTTTAATTCCATTGGCTTAATCGGATAATACTACTTTTGATATCCTCCAAATGTTGTTCAAATGTGCTTGAAAAATATTAGTAAGTCGATCGATTACACCATAGCCACTGTTTATATCACGGCAGTCGTAACGAAATTCATGCATCCGCGAAAGTGCTGGTGGTTGTTAATGCGAATGCATTTTTCGAATTGATTAGATCTTAAAACGAATGGTGAAGGCTGTTCTCTTTGTCTTCATCTTTAACTTTTATTTGCCTCAATCTCGCTTTTCAAATCAGTACGTGAAGTTATGCTGCTCTTGAAGAGTTAGTGACATTTCTATGTCCGGTAATGGGTGTATTTTTTGTTACGCATTCAGCTTTCCTAGTATCAGTGCAGAATCTTTGCAGCCGTCTTTCTTTTCACCATGACAATGGACATTGCTCAAGGTGAACAGCTTGGTGTCTTTACTTTTGCTCGAGAATTCTTTTGTACTTCTTTTCTTGCACCTTTTTTGGCTTCTTGCTAATTTATATGGTCGTAAATGCGATTTGGTGTTTCATCTGAATAGCGGTAATGCATGTAGGGTTACATCACATGTCCTCATTAGATCGGATAACTCAATATCTTGATATTCCATAGTAGTTGTTGTATATGCTCTTCCTCATTTTCGTTCAATAACGGTGTCTGTCTATTGCATGAATGCATTCATCCTGTCTCACCTTCTTTTTGTATTTTTGGTAGTTTCAATATCCATCATTGGCGCATTTCCAACATTTTCAATTTTCGCTATTATTTTATCTTCCTCGTCAAAATTGTTGATGTTGAATGTTTATTCACCGTTTTCGTTTAATACTCTCGATTTCTCTCGCTACGTGGTAACTCTCGTCGTTTTTTCGAATTATTCTACTCCGGTTCAAATATCATACTTCACCAGTGACATCTCCTATCTATTCTAAATAATAGAATATATTTGTGATTTTGCTTGGCACCACTATTCTTCGAACATGCTCACATGGCATTATTTGTAGCAGGATTTTTCGTTTTATCTTTCAGACACATTGTTCCTAAATCGATGACAATTTTTAGATAGATCTGGCATTAAATCCGTCCGATTATACACAGTTACCAACCTAATTAGGTACAACTGCCAAATAGATCCTATTCGTTATCTTGATAGTTCAACAGTATGTCGGCACCCATCTCCCCATTTCGTGAACGGATTTCTTTACTGCATGCAATACGTGTACTTCCGGTTGGATTCAGATATCTCTCAAAGAGTGCTGGTATTTCGCTCAATAATATTGCTGAGTATTGCTCCCGTACTATCATTGCTTTTGGTTCTTTCCCGTTTATTTCGATTACAATTGTTAGCGCGTCCTCTAGGTGATATAAATGCTGCTTGTTCTCACATCGACGTCCTGGTTCACTTCGAGTTCGTTTGAGATACAGGATTTGTTACTTCACAGTTGGATTAGTATAATGTGGGTATCTTGCTCTTGGTAATATTGCGTTCGCCATTTGTCATTTGCTTGGGTTCGTGATTGTTTTTATGTTCTCGATCGTATTTTATCATTGGTTCTGGTATCCATGCATTGGGTTTTTCCACCTGTCACAGAGTAATTAGGTGCTGTTGGATCATGCTGGCAGTCGTTCCTTCTCTTATTATCTCATCATTGTTCGCACTATCGCTGTATTCCTCTATATTTTGAACTCTTTCACACAATACTTTTCTATTTTCTGAGTATTCCTCTTGCTCTTTGTCCGTACAATGCCTTTCCTCAATCCGTTTGCACCATTTTTCATCAGGTTCCTTTTATTTGTATATTCGCATTAATCGTTTATTTTATGGATACCTTTGAATGACCATAGTAATACCATTGTTTTTTGCAGAAATGGTATACTCCCAACTACTATTTCCAATTTACTCTTTTTCTCTCTTTATAGATATCAAACACAGCAACATTTGACGTCAGATAATACTCTAACAATCTGATTATCAGATGATAACAAATTCCGGCCATCAATTGCTCCGAATACCAGGAATTCTTCCCACATGCTCATCATGTTAGTTGTTGTAATTGGAAATGTTTGGTGATAGGCAATAGTCGAATACTGGCTTTGTTCGTAATTTCGTACCTGCTTATGTTAGATAATTGATTAGTTACGGATTCTCTTTCCTGCGGGAAATAAAAGTTTGTCTTGCCGCTTCTAGACTTCTTTGTGAGTATTACCACTTTCTACTACATTCTAGATGGTCGAAATTCTTGTTCCGGTGTTAATTCCGTTTAATCCAAATTTTCTTGGTCTGCGACTGGTGATGTGTTGGGATACATCTCCTTCCCATCGTTGCTGGAATAATGTTGCATATGCCTTGCTGCAAGATTGTAGTAATTTGGTTAATGAACATGGTTCATCATTATTTCACGGGTTTCGAATAATATCTGATTGTCTTTGTAGACCACTTCCAATCATTGGTCTTTCTGGTCGGCGCTGTTAGATTTTTTCTGGTCCATCGAACATGTTCTTATCACATTTGAATATGTACATAATTTCCTGCTATCTCCCGAAATTTGACCTTCTTAGGTAAACGTAATAATGGCATTGCACTATCTGGATTGTATGTACCGCTAATTTGTCTCAGAATTCTATTGTTTTAGATTGGCAATCGTTTAAATTAGTCGTGGTACACCTTTTGCAGCGATTACTTGTCCTTTGTGTTAGAAATCCATTTTGTTTTATCATATAGATAAGATAACTCGTCTTTTGCAACGCGGACTATCCCTCGTCTAAAATTTGTCCTGGCTGCATAAGTCTGGGTAATTGTGCGTATACCATCTTTTCCGCACTTCTGAAACTACTTTTCTTTTAATAAATCAGCATTCCCATTTCAGATTTTCGTGTTATCAGTGTGAGGTGTTAATTCGTTCTCAACGGATGTGATCTGGGTTCGGCTTTGACTCGCCCTCTTCAGATAATTTTTGTTTACGTATTTAAATCTTGTAGTTCCTTGCATCTTCCTCGAACACTTTCTTCTTTACTCGTCGAACATTGCCTTTTCAGGACTGCATCTAATCATTTGTGGACATTTGCTGATATATTATCGTTGAAGCACCCGTTTTACATACTGATTCTGTTGCTTGACAACATTTTGGTTTGACCTCATTATTTGCGTTGGTTCATCAAATGATTTCGTTATTCTTTAACTCCCCGTATTGTTTCGAATTATCACACTCCGTTACTATAAGTCTCTCTTGATCGTATTTTTCTCCATTGACAGTCTCCCGGAATGCCGATTGATGGTTTCCCGCACGAATAGCTCTGCTACTGTATTGGTTCGTTCTTCCTTTAATATAATCCATCTGTTTAGTTTCATTTCTCCCGCCATTGAAGCAAATCTTTTACAACATGTTCTCCCGATACTTGCCAATATTTCTCTTTCTGTATCTGGGTTTATTATATGAACGTGCGAGTGTGATCCACAATGATATGCAAGGGTTTTCCGCGTAATGCACATTCTCTTGCTTTGCTCTGATTGAAATCTGATTCTTGGTATCATATGGTATGTACTGTTTTGATTGGGTTCAACTTGTTTGGTATCGCTCATTTTACATTCTTCGGATAATTCTTAGGGAATATTTATCACCGTAGAACTGCTGATCATCAGTCATTATTACAAATCCGTTTGTCGATTTTGTAACAGCATTAACACCACCAATCATTGTCATCATAAGCGAGTGTATACTCTGAGTCTCATTGCAGTATCTTCACTGTAATTCGTGTTCGACTCATTCATAGCGTTTTCATATGATGTGCATGTTTGATTTGCTCGTTTTTTCTTGGCTTGTTTATGAACGTTTCCATCACCTGTCTGTAGATGTATGGTTCGTTTTTTTCATTTACATCGCTGTAAATTCACCACTTATTATAAATGTTTGTGTTGGTATTTGGCTTGTGCAGGCATTAAGTTAGTACAATTAAATTTGCGCATGCCACTAAATCGATGTTCGTCATTTCTTATTTGTTAATTAACTGATTAATATTTGTTTGGCCTCTTCCACCTAATTTATTGGTTTTTGTTCTCCTTTGATTATGTTTCCGGGATTATCTCGATATCGTGTACGCATGTTTTGGCTTCTTCCTAGTCATCTTTTGCCCACAATCTTCTGAGTGGTGACTTGTTATTATTAGCATGTCTGCCAGATAAAACGCGGTCCATTCTACCTCTTCTGTCTTCAGGGTAGACTTTCTTCATCTTCGTGATATGCTACTTTTCTTAGATTTGCATAATCTCGTCATTGCACGTGTTGTTTTTCTTGATCTCTAGTTTTTCTTCTTTGTCTTCTGCGTGGTTTTGGTCGGCTCTTGGAGTTTCTCCATAATCTGTACCGTTTCTTGTTCTTTTCGTTCCTTGTACGTTGGTATTGTTATCTATTGAGTTTCCTCGGCTGTGCTTTAGCCATTCGTCCCAATCTGAATCAAGTTGATATCGTTCTCGCTTCCTGATTCTGTATTATACATTTTTTCATTGGCGATGTACTCTTTATTTCTTATATCGGTTTCGATGAGCTTACATTCTTCGATTTCTTGCTCATGCCAGTCGTCGTTTTGTTGTTTACTCGTTGATGTTGTTCGTCTCGCGGTTTCGGTATTTCATTGGGCGCTTATATATTAAGTGGTGATAGGTCATTTCTTCATCTGTGTCTGTGAAATCATACTTGTCCTTGTAGGGCTTTGGCGATTCGCTTTAATTTTTCGTACGTATGGTTACTCATACTTGCTTTATGGTTTTCCTTTTTATTCTCTTTCTTTTTTAATGGATATTCCGCGTTTTCTTGCTAATCGTTAAGCGCGATTATATTCGTCCATTTCACTTTGGTGTTAATTCCGATGTCCGAGTATTGTCTAATGATCGTCCATGGAATTGTAGAATGAAACGGAGTTCGTAAGCTAGTTTCGTTTTACTTCTTATTATCTTTGCGCGCTGGATGCACTCAGTTCTCGATGGTCGTCCCAGGTAATGTATTTTCCAATTTGTCATCTTTCTTGAGCCTCTATGTGCCTTCTTGATTTCTCATTTTCGGATTATTGCGATACTCAGATACCATGTCATTTTTCGTCATGTATCCTCAATTCTTTTTACAGCTTTCTTAGTGGTCTATGTTTTCATTGTTATCTTAATTTTGCGTGGTTATCGTGATGTCTCTGACCTTCTGGCGCCTTTTCGCAGTTTTCTATTACTTGGTGTGTTATCTTCATCTTTTTGAAATATTGCTGTTCGTCAATATCTACCGCTGTAACCTTTGCCTTTTCATTACGTTTATTTTTCTAGGTTTGATTCTTGTCTGAGTTTCTCGTTTTCTATTCTTCTTTCATATGGTGGTGAGTCGTTTCTTGGTAATCTATTCTCCAATTGTCTGGTTGGTCCTCCTAAATATCACTTCTTTTCATTCATTTCTTTCTCTAATTTATCGTCAACTCCTTGTCCAGGTGTTCGTTACTTCGCACTGTAAATCTATTTCCGAGTTCCTTTCAGATGTATACTTTAACCATTGTCGATATATTTCTATATTTTCTTGGATTTCTGGTGCCATTTTTCTCTAGTTTGTTCCATTTATCAAGAGATATTCTAATCCCCATCGGCTGTTTCATTGGTATACTCCTTATTCTTGGTCTCTCCAGATCCAAGCTCGTAAGATATGTCATTTCTCACGTAATAATGTTGCCAGGTATTTACTACTAGTCTTCAATCCCAAAGTTACTCTGGGCTTTCGCTTGCTCTACCAGTTTCGTTTTTACATTTTATTAGTTCATACTATTCGCGTTTATTGTTATTTTTATATATTCTGTTTCTCATTTGGTAGTTCATAAATCACGTTTATTCTCGTATTCCATCATTTTCTACTCGAGCTTCCATAACGTTGATTAGTTAAGGTACGTTTTAAAATTTGCATTGTCTTAAGGTTACCGTATCTCGAATGTATCTTACATTCCTTCATCTCCCTGTTTTGTGCTTCAGGATAATATCCAGTTTTTATGACCTGATCTTGACTGTGTTTATTAATTTTCTCTCTTTCTCCAGAGTATTCTTTTGGTTGGCTCACTGGAGATTCTTTTGATATTTTCTCAAATTCGTTTTTTGCGTCTCCTCCATCGGCCAAAATCCGTGTGTTGATCCTCTCCTTTATTTAATTACACTCGGTTGGTCTACCTGCCTATTAATGCATCTTACTAACTGCATATCGGTTTTTTTACAACCGATGGTATGATGATAGATTGTCGTTTTGGAGCTACACTTCTTCTCCGTTGATCCAATCGAATATTCTCAGTTATATTGGTTGTTTTTATATACTAGTTCTGCAAATCGGTGTTTGCTAATTTTTGATTGTGATATCTCTAATTTGTTTGTCAAAGTATAATCTTTATTCGTATTTTATCCTGTAGTATTAATCCACTCCTTTCCTCAGTGTAGGAATATTTTTCAGGTATCTCTTGAACACTTCGTCGTTGATTAAATTCTTCGTTTATAAGTGTTCGGTGGTAGGTTTCGTTAATCTTGTTATCAATCCTTTCTCTCTGTTGGTGCGGTGGTCGGTCGTAGATCCATTTACTCATTGGTCTATAAATCTGTTTGTTGTTGCATCTTCAGATTTCCGATCTGTAAGTTGCTCTTCCCATCAAATACTAGTTTCACTGAATCCTCCATCTTCAAGATACCGATCATTGATGCTGTCTCAGCATATTATCCGAAATTTGTATTGGTTTGTACTTTTCGTCATCGCTTTGTTGTGTTGTGATCTGATTATGCTTCATTGTTGTCGATTTTGGTTATTTTGTTTGATTCTCGCTTTCACTGTCCGATTTTGCTTCTTGGCTGTCATTATTCTCATCTTTTTCGAGTTTTCTTCGTTATCTCTCTTTGACTTCTTTAAACTATCTTCTGTTTTCTGCGTTGATTGATGGTTGTTGGATTATATTTTCGATCGGGCTCGACTGTCCGTTCCTTTGTTTTTCAATCTTAGTTTCGGTAGCTGGTTTTGTGGCTGACTTTTACGGATTTATAACAGTATTGTTCTTCTAATCTTTTATCATCTTAGCAGTTGATTCTAGGTGGATTGTCTTGTCCTGTCGGAACTTTCTTGTTTTTTACTCTTCCTACTCCTAATCTGCATTAGTTGCCAATCTTGTAAGTCGTTGAGTGTCCTTTCTTCTCGATTTTCGCGTATTATTCCTACTCTTGCTAATGTGATTTGCTGTCAGTGGTCGGCTGGTTCGTCTCATCTACTTGACATCCTATGTCTTTTAGTTGTTGAATTTCTTGCATATATTCAACTTGCTTTCTTTGTTCGATACATTTTCTCGTGACACTTGCACAAGTATTATTCCTTTGTGGGCTGATTTTGATTGTTTCTCCCTCTACCAACTTCTCAGTCCCTTCCCCCCCATTCCACATTTGAAGCAAGTATCTACCCTCGACATCGATTAAAGTGTGCCCTTTTTTTCCCGTATCTATGTATGTTAGTTGCCAAACACTTCCGTTTCCACGTGGCCTGGTTTCCCGGCAGGTTCGACATTGTTATTTGGCTATAATTATTAGCGTTGTTGTGATTTGGTATGCGTTTTGTTGTTGTAAGTTTGTTCGGGGATGATTGTTTGTTTCGGTATTGAGTTTGGAATATCTGGTGCGCGCCAGGTGAATTGGTTCTTCTTGCACTCTTGTTCATTTTCCTCGGTTTTGTGTCTTGCATTGACATTGATTCGTTTGATTGTTGCAATTTGGGTGTAGTAATGTATCTGCTTTGGTTTCTTTTGCTAACTGCATTGTTGAAGGTTGCCATATTGCTTATCCTAATACTGATTCATGTCTGGTCGTTTAGTCCATCCCGAATATTCCTATTAGATGATGTTTCTGCCAGCTTTATTCGGTGGCCGTATTTTGCCAAGCTCTTTTCTCGCTTGCAACATTGGTATTTATTTCGCATACTCCTTTTCTACTAAACAGCTACTTGCATTCCTTGTTCTAATTTGCGATCCGAATGTCGTTTTTAAATTCTTGATCTGATTCACAGGTTCATTCTTTTTCTCTCTCTTGTTTCTAAGAAGTATGTCGGACAACATCGACAAATTATAGTGGCATTCGATTTTTCACATTCTGGCCGACCAATTATTACTCGACATTACTCCGAATATTTCTTATGAACGTATTTAATTTGCTTGCATTTCCGTAAACGGTTCTCCGCGAAACTTCTCGGTATTCTTTTGGGCTTGCTCGCCTACCCGCTGGTTGTCTTGCATTAAGGTTTTTCACCATTCGCCATTTGTCTTTTATTAGTGTCTTTTTCTACGTTGAATTTGTCTTTGTTGTTGATTTGAGAATTGTCTCCTTGTTGTGTTGATATTTCCGTCTTTTGATTCCAAGGTATTGTTTTGGGTTATGATTCCTGTTTCTCGGTTTTATAGTACTTGATCCTTGACTGAATCGGCTTTCGATTTTTGTTAAGTGAGTCTTATTTTCTTGCGAAGGTATTGATTCCCTTTCTTTATTTGTTACTGCTGCTCTTTCGAAGTTTGCATGGTCGAATTTCGGAAGCTGTTGTGATCGGAGATTGCTATCCAATGTTACCGGTTTAACACGGGCGTCTTTGTGTCGTTTATTTCTTTGTTGTCTTTTGGTTGGTCGAATAATTTCGTCGGTTCCATTATAGTCTGTTCTGGCTGTTGTCGAATACTGGTTTGTTTATCTCCTGGCTTGTAGATGTGTATTTTTGTTTGTTTTTGTATGTTCTGTTTGATTGGTTTTATTGATTCTGATGCTTTGTTATGTTTTGATTTGCGTTGTATTGGTTGAGTTCTAGAAGAAAAAAGAACGTGTAGCAAAACGCTACACGCCTTCAATCTTTCAACAACCCCCCAAAAACACGAGGTATTCCCCATTTTCGTTTTATTTATCCTTTTAATTCTATCCTGTAATTCGCTTGTTACTTTTATTCCTCCTCTTTATTAGAGTGAGATTATCCCGGTTGTTTCATTATCTTCAAAGGGTCTCTCTGAGGTTTCTTTATTGAACTATAATACCCATAATTTAAATATTTTATTTCCCAGTTTTATCCGGTTTAGTATAATTCCCGATACGTTTACTTTATCCTTTGATCAATTTACGCGATTTTTAATTACTATATTGGTAGTAACAATTATTTATATGGTCTGTATAATTTATTATCTCTATATAAATCTTCGGCTATGCGTTCCCAAGTTTATCACCCACACGTATTTATTTTTATTCGTAACCGCTCCGCATCTCTTTTATTATCCTTATATGATTTTATTTTGTCCTTTTCGTCTTTATCTTTATCGTTAAATCTATTTCGCTTTGTTTTGACTTATCTGGCTTGTCTAAATTATCTTTTACTCATCACCCGTTTTTCGTTCATTATTTTTATTATTTTCCGCTTCCGTACTTATTGTCGATAATAATCGTGCTAGGTCATTTTTCGTTTATTTATTTCTTTCTTTATCTTTATAATCACCATTGCTATGGCTTTTAAACACATACTCTCGTGACGATGTTTTTTCTTTTTATACACTAATTTCTGGATTCTTCAGTGATTTTCCTTGGCCAATTTCTTTCTTTACTTAGACAAACGCTTGTATATTTAACTCTAGAATTATGCTATGTTATACGATTGAGAAGTATGCTCCTGTATACGAAATGAGATTATCTCTGTATACGATCGAGTCTATGCTCCATTATACGAAATGAGATTATCTCTGTAATACGATTCGAGTTATGCTTCCTTAATACTGAAATGAGATAACTCTGTAATATCGTCGAGCCCTATGCTCGCATTAATACGAAATGAATTATCTCTGTAATACGATCGAGTCATGTTCATTTAATACAAATGAATAATTCTTAGTAATGACGAATCGAGCGCTATGCTCCATAAGCGAATGAAATTATCTCTGTATGACGATCGAGTCTTATGCTCATTAATAACGAAATGAGATAATCTCTGTAATACGATCGAGGTCTATGCTCCTCATTATACGAAATGAGATTTTAAATACATATTATATTTCTTCTGTCGGTTCATTATTTGGTTATTTTGTTTATCCCTTATTATTTTCTCGAGTTTCGTTATTTTTTTTCTCATTATTATTCTTTTGACTTCCTTTTAAGTTGCTTCACTTTTTCATTCTTCACTTTTCGTTTTATATTTTCCTTTTCGCCCTTCCTTTGCTTCCGTCGAGTTTTTCGCCTCCCCTACACCGGACCCAATAAAACATAAACGGCTTTGTTGACCGCCACTGCACGGCAAGTGTCAATTCTTACAAGTAGCTTCCACTCAGCAAAAATCTGTCGGACGTTCGCTAATTTAACTCTCTGGGGTGAATCGGTTATCCCTCCGATTAGGCATTAGTTTACTACCTTGAGAAGACTCAAAAAGTTATTTTTTTCCCTTTAGTTTTATATGGAGGTCGGACACTTCGTCTTTTATTTCCATGTCATTACTTTTACTTTTACATTCAATAATAATGTAATTATATATAGAGATATAGGAGAACGAAGGGTCAGTACTAAACATTTTATTATTGCAATACATTTATCCATAATACACCAATACTTTTTCGTCATACAGAAGTAACACAATTATGCAGACTTTTCTTGTCCTCTACAACATGTTCGCAATAGCTAAAATGACCAGGAGGAGCATTCATAATTTTATTTTCCTCAGTTGGAAATACAGCATTACGTAGGTATTGAGCTTTTCTATTCAATTTCACTTTTATTGCAATCTGGTATTTGTTTAACTTGTTCTTGTTAGCTGGGTATTGGAGATTATATCTGCATTGTTTACTTTCTTTATACAATATATTTGGTTTCTATGTCTACTGGTTGGTTGGCTGATCAATTAAAGTTATCTTGGTTACTTCAGGGCTTTGCATATGCTCGATTCGGTTCTGGCTAGTCTTATGCTTTAGTTTCCAAGTTATGTTTCGAATGGGTCACTCATTGATGTTTAATGAATTCTTGCAAATTGCTTAGTTTACTTTTATATTGCCCATCTAAATAAGATCTTATTAAAATTTTACCTTTTTCATATTGTTAATTATATATTCTATTATTATTATGTTGTTTATTCATTATTGTTTTCTCGGTTTGAGTTATTATGTCTCTGACTCATTATCGTCGCTCATTTTATCTATTATCAATCATCTCTTAAATCATCTACCTCATTCACGCTTCATTCTAACAAACCGTGCTATTTAATCATTTTTGATTTATATATTTATCCTATTTCCATATTTTATTCATCATTATCGATTTCTTGTCATCATATTCATACATGGTTTTAACTTATACATTTATTCAATACTTATATTATAACTAACAATTATTTTTTATTGGACTTAGTTTCCTTATCTATTCAACAATATGAATCCTTGAATCCACTCTTTATGTTCACACATATTAATTAATTAACTCTTTTAGCGTTTTTATTATTCGCGACGTATAATAAGATCTTTTGAAAATTTTGTCCGGTCCGTTTTAATCTTTCAATGAATTACTCAAATTCCCGAGGCTTGAGCACCCCAACAAATATCATGTTGGCCTACAGGGTAGAATTAATTATTGTTAAAATTAAGCTCACTCTCATCAAAACTACTTCCCAACTGCTCTTGCTTATCCCTTAAGGCTAATTACCTTCCTACACCCGTATGCCCACACATTCTTAATCTACCACTGTATATACACACCATGGGCAACATGTTGGTACTGTCTACAGCACAGGTCCACAAGCACGTGAGCCCGTTTCCAAAACTACTCCCTTATGTGATAAATCTCGCTTTCGGGTTCCTACGACAGCGCGCGATAGAAGACTTACGCTCTATACCTAACTTTTTAACTTTGTTATCGATATCGGGCACACCATTTACACCAATCATTCTACACCTGGACGACCACTGATAACGTCCTACCATATTGTTTTCTTAGTCGCTTTAATACATAGACAAAAGATTACCGTGGATAGTAAGAAACCGTACCCTTACTAGGTTTTTGTCACTTAAACTAATTATATTAATTTTTAATTTAGCAAAAACATTCTAGGTATTTATTTATGAAAATTCAAAGATATGATTAAGAACTTTAAATAAAAAATAAAATATTCTAAATAAAATTTAGAAATCAGCTCTCAATTTATCTAATTTTGACGTTTAAATTGCCTTAAACTACTGAAATGATAGGTAAATTTTCTAACACTAGAAATTTGTTTAAATCATAAGTATTTTATTTAAAGAAATGTAAAGATTTAAATTATTTATATAAATTATCGAAATTTCTGTTATAAGGATCGGCCGAAATTCTTGGTATACAACCTCATAATATAAGAAAAAATAAACTCCTCGGATTATTGTTTCTTCTTTTAATTAAATTTGCTTTTTATCATTACTATCTCTTTAATGGAAACTGAATAATTTATTTTCTCTGTTAACTGAGAGCTCTAATCTCAGACTTTAGAGTGAAATAAGGAACTCCTCACCTATCATTAATACATAAGGTTATCTAATCAACACTAAGGCATCCACCAACTTTAGACATCCTATCATAATCGATTATTTAGAGAAACAGATTAATGGAGAATAAGAATTACAAAAATATACTTTTTAGATCTTACAAAATTTAACAAAAGAAATCACAAAAATATAATTAGGTTATAATATTAAATAATGTCAGGAAAATGGAGAATCCATCCTTCTTTCCCATTTTGGTGTCATATGTCGATATCCGACGGGGGACTTTCGTTTGTTCCGGAGGGATTGAAATGGTTGTAGTATTCGAACCTGAGGACGGTTATGACATGCTTCCTCTCCAAATTCGTCATCCAGCAGCAGTGAATGTCGGCGACCTCTCTTTCGTGTCGTGGGGGAATTTTCGACGGTTGTAAATGTCTAGGAATTTGTATCTATCGGCTTCTCACCTGAGTGTGAACACCAAGTTCCTGTTGATCTTTTCGGGGTTTGAAGCGGTCCATTTCTTCACAATTCTGGGGTGCTGCTCCGCGAGTGAGCGGCGTTTTCCAGACTTGATGCATGCATATTTAAGAGTCCGGAGGCCTTCAGCTCGGCGTCGTTACGGCGGCGACATTTTTGCTGGATGGCGCTTCTTTGCTGGTCTGGGGTTGAGCTGGACCAGCTGAGTTGTTTCCGAAATGGTTTCGGGGATCAATTCAACTTTACGCAGATCGCGACCGCTAGGCTTTAAGCAGTTCGGCTTCCGTAAATAATGCCACCAAGACGGTGCTTTGCATTTATTATGATTCGCTGGCCCGGTTTCTCTGCCAATAATCCTGCTCGCAATCTCGAAAACGCGGTGGATTTTATCTGTGATTGATTTGACGTTGCGAGCGAACCAGTGCGAGGGCGTTCGTGCTCCGGAACAGTTGTTATATCTTGTTTGGCTAAATCGTGATTCAATTGTAATTGCGTTGGTATCTGATTTCGCGATTGATTGGGAATTATATCCTGGGTGCATTTTAGACAAGAATTTTTGAAATACTGAAACGTTTGATGAGAATTTTCGGAGGTTCTTGAGATTTTCCGGACTAAACGAGGGAATTTCATTCCATTAATGGATTATATTGATAGAATAATAAAATAATAATTTTAAAATTTAAATTATTTAGTTCCGACATATCCTCAAGACATATCTCAATCACATTTTCATTCATGGTTGTATTAATTGTGAAGCATATCGCTATTTGTCAATTAGAACTAGTAAACAAACGTTCGATGCAGAAAGAAAAAGTCGATAGCTCCATATCAGTACTCGAGTTAATGAAAAAATATTAATCTATTTAAAGTGTTCTTAAAGCCATACTTTACAAAGGCAACAATTAAAAGAAACATTAATTTTTCCAATCCGTTATTTGTCTTCTAGTGACTTAACCTATCGTCACCTTTGCATAAATTCGACGGTTTTAAACAAAAATTGCATCCACTACTAAACATTCATTTTGAATATATCCACCTAGCTATGTCGATATTCCCGGCATTTTAATCGCCCTACAGCTACCCGAACACATTGCAATGGCGCACGGTGAAGTACGACGGTCCTTACTCTGCGACAGTGGACTAGACCTACCATACCGCAGACACCGAGGGTGGACGAAAGGCATCACATCACATCCTCACATTTACTGAGGGAATGAATCCTGCCAAGATCTTCCACAAATTATAACATGCTATAAAAATGTTAAAAATTAGGGGAACCTGTCGTTGATACTAAACGTACCCGACCATCCATGATTAAAATTAAAAATTAAAAAATAAACATTTTCAAAATTTATTTAATGAAATAAAGCTTTACCCAAGTTCAATTCAAAATTTTAGTTTCATCAATTAAAAATATTTTTTAAGGTTTTTTAAAGTTAAATATTATGACAATGGCTATTTATCTTTATACTGTTTTCGTGCGTGTGTCCACACAACCAATCAGCATCATTGTCGTATCATTTATGCATTTTTTCGGGTTTTTGATGGCTTTTAATTAATGATTCATAATTTCTCTTTTGTTATTTATTTTTCTTAATTTTTTAATATTAATTTTATTAAATTTGTTCATTTTTATTTTTTGCTGATTCTTATTCTGGTCGCCTCCTACCCGCCTCGTGTATTTCTAAACCATTATTTGCAAGGTTTTGGCGGTTTTTATAATTTATACTTCATGTATTCGTCCAGTTTTATAATAAACATTACTTTGATTTTAATTAACTCTATGTTATTTTTACTTTGTATTTAATTAATGTTTATTATATATTTTTAATTTCTGTTGGCGGTGCTGACCTTGTTTAACGTACAATAGCCATTCCATAATTTTTCACCTGACTTTTCATGGTGTTTGTTTTAGTGATGGCTTATAAGCCCAACAATTACATTTATCCATAATACACCACTACTTTTGTCAAATATCAAGTAACAATAACACAGACTTTCAATTTCCCTACTACATTGTTCGCAATATAAAATGACCAACAGGGGAGCTCGATTTTATTTTCCTCATGGCAAATTACAGCATTACGCTAGGTATTGCACTTTCTATCATTTCATTTTATGTACATCTGGTATTGTTGAACTTGTTGCTCTATAGCTGGGTATTGGAGATTTAATATCTGCATTGTTTAATCTTTCTTTAAACCATGTATATTATGGTATTCACTAGTCCTCAGGTTGTGTGGCTGAGTCCAATCCTAAAGTTATTTGGTACTTTCAGGGCTTATGCTATTTGCTCATTCTGTTCTGCTAGTCTATTGCTTTAGTCTCCCAAGTTAATGTTTCGAATGAGTCCTCATATGTTATAGACTTATGAATTCTTCCGCTTAATTATATTAGTTACTTGCTCCATTAAAATAATGATATTAAAATTTTTACTACTTTATTCATATTGATTACTTATTATTCATTTATTATTTATTTGTGTTATTCTTATTGTTGTTTTTTTGGTTGGATATGATCTCTGTTTTGTTGTTCGTATTTATTTTTCAATCATCTTTAATTATATACCTCATTCACAGCATATTCTAACACGGTGCTATTTAATCATTTGATTATATACTATTATCATTTCATACTTTTAAATCCATTATCGATTTTCTCTGTCATCATATTCAGAGTTTTATACTTTATACGAATATTACCTATTTATATATACTACTATTTATTTTTATTGGGACTTTATTCTTCTTTTATTAACACATTAATGTTAATCATCTTTATTGTTCCAATATTCAATATTATTAATTTTAGCGTTTATTCATTCGCGACGTACAATACAGATCATTGAAACTCATGTCCGGTGTTTGTTAATCATTTCCATGAATTTATCAATCCGAGCTGAGCCCCCCAATACATGTTGGCGTACAGGGTAGGATTATATTATTGTTTTAATCCTAAGCTACATATCATACAAACTACTTCCTAACTGTCACTCTGCATTCCCTAGGGATTTCCTTCTCCACCCCGTCGCCCCACAAATTTTATCTATACACTGTATCCATGGGCAACCCATGTTGGTAACTGTTACACAGCCGAGAGTCCACAAGCAGGTGAGCCCCGTTTCCAAGACTACTCCTTGTGATTAATCTCGCTTCGGGGTTCCTGACGGCCGAAGAAGGATTACGTCTCGCCTAACTTCTTAACTTTTTCGATACGGTGCACCCTTCCTCATTCTCTGACGAACATCATACGTCCAAATATTGTTTTCCCTTAGTCGCTTTAATACTAGACAAAATAAGGTATTACCGATTGTAGGATGAACCGTACCTTATAGGTTATTTGTCATTCTATTATCATTTTAATTTTAAATTAGCAAACCAATGTTAGGTATTTTAATTTATGAAATTCAAAGATGATTATAAGAAACTTTAATAAAATAAATATCAAATAACATTAAACTAGCCCCTGATTTAATCTAATTTTCGACTTTAATTGCCTAAACTACTGAAATAGTAATTTCTACACTAGAAATTGTGTTTAAAATCATAAGTATTTATTTAAAGACCAGTAATAGATTTAAATTATTATATAATTATCGAAATTTCTGTGTATACCGCCCGAAAATTTGGGTAATCACCATTATAATCTAAGCAAAAATAAAACTCTCCAGATGCCTATTCTTCTTTAATAACAATTGCTTTTTAATCATACTATCTTATAATGGAACTGAATTTATTTTTTCTTTACATGGAGCCTTAAATTCCGAAATTACGAGTGAAAATAAGAACTTCCTCACACTATCTTCTACATAATAGGTTCTAATCAACATATAAAGGCATCCCAACAAACTTTGGACATTCAATCGATTAATTAGAGAATCAATTATATAAGAGAATAAAAAAAAATATATTTTATTGATCTATAACAAATTAACAAAAGATCACAAAAATATAATTAGTGTAAAATATAAATATGTCAAGGATAGGGTCCATCTTCTTTCCATTGTGAGGTCATTCGTAGCGATATCGACGAGGAATTTTTCTTTGTTACGGAGGATTGAAATGGTGAGTTCGACTCTGAGGAACGATATGGATAATTCTTCTCACAATGTCTCAGCAGCTCGTAGAGTCGGCGACCACTCTCTTTCGTTGTCGTGGTGAATTCTTCCGAGTGAAATGTCTGGCATATTGTATCTCATCGCTTCCTAATGATTGTAACTTCTGTGATTCTTTCGGGGTGAAGGCTGCCATTCTTCTTTCACAATTCTGGGTGCTGGCTCCGCGACGAGTGCGCGGCTTCTTCAGCTACTTGCTGCAGCATTATTCAATTCGTGAGCCTTCCCTCGGTCGATTCAGCGCGGACGTTTTTGCGGGATTGGTGCTCTTGCTGGTGAGTCCAGGGGTCTGAGCTGGCCAGCTTAGTTGTTTCCGGAAGTGTTGGGACAAATATCAACTTTACCGCAGATCGCGATCCCGCTAGCGTTTTAACATTCGGCTTCCGTAAAAGATGCACCAAAGACTTGGTGCTTTGGTCATTTATCTATGATTCGTGACCCGTTCTCTGCAATTAATCCTCTCGACTCGACAACGCGTGGATTTATCCGGAGGATTTTGACACGCTCGGAGCGAACCACGTGCCCGAGCGGTCGTCGTGCTCCGCGAGCAGTTTGTTATACTTTCCGTTGGCATAAATCGTGATCCAATTGTAAATGCCGTGGTATCTGATTTTTCGCGAAATGAATTGGGAATTCTATATCCGGGTGCATTTGACAAGAAATTTTTGTACTGAAACGTTGATGGAGAATTTCTGAAGAATTTTTGAGATTATTTCCCGGACTAAAACGAGGAGAGTTTCTTCCATACATAAGATTATATTGATAAATAATAATAAACATATTAATTAATTAATTAGTACCGAACATCCTCAAACCATTCTCTATCACTTCATTTCATGGTTGGATATAATGTGAGATTCTATTTGTTCATTAGACTAGTAAAAAACGTTCGATGCAGAAGAAAATGTGATGTCATACACTCACTGAGTTTATGAAAAATAATTATTTTAAAAGTGTTCTATAAACCATTCTTACAAAATGGCAAAATAAAGAAAAACATTTTATTTTCTAATCCGTTCATTGTTTCTATCGACTTACCGCTAGCGTCCTTTGCATTAACAATTCGAAAGTTTTAAAAAAAATGCTCCTACATAAAATTCATTTAATGTTTTCCCTAGCTATGTCGACTATTCCGCTTTTTAATCCCTGACCCTCCGACCAACAGTTGCAATGGCCGCACGGGAAGACCGCGTCCTATTCGCGACAGTGTGACTAGACCTGACCATACGCAGAACACAGGTGGTTGGCGACAAGCAATCACCAGTCAACATCCTCACATTAACTGAGGGATTGAATCCTGCGCAAGTCCATTCCCACAATTATTAACATGCATAAAATAATGTTAAAATTAGGGGACCTTCGTGATAAAATCGTACCATCCGCATCCAGATAAATTTAAAATCTAAAAACCAATAAACATTCAAAAATATTTATGAAATATAAGCCTTACAAAGTTTCGAAAATTCAAAATTTTGTAGTTTCAAAATTATTTAAGGGTTTTTTAAGTTAAATATATGAAATGGCTATTGATTTATACTTTTCTGCGTGTGGTCGCCACCATAGCTATTCGAATTCTTTTTGGCCATTTTTCGGTTTTGGCTTTATTTATAATTTAATATTTTTCCTCTTTGTATTATTATTTTATTTATTTATAATTTGTATTTTATTTTTTGTGATTCTTATTCTGTCGCCTCCTCCGCTGGTAATTTTAAACCTATTGCAAGGTTTTGCCGGTTTATAATATTTACTTTATTTTCTATGTATTTTCGTGCAGTTTATTAATTAATTGTTTATATTATGTTTTTTTTACTTTGTAATTATTTTATATATTTTATTTTCTGTTTGCGGTGGTGCTTTGTTACAATAGCCATTTCATAATTTTTCGACATGACTTTTTCATGGTGTTTGTTTTGTGATGGCTTATGCCCAACAATACATTTATCATAATACACATACTTTTTTCGTTCAAACTTCAAGTTACACAATATGAGACTTCATTGTCCTACACATTGTTCGCATACAAAATGACACAGGGAGCATCAGTATTTTATTTTCCTCGTTGGCAATTACAGCTTTAGTAGGTTTGCCACTTTTCTATCAATTCATTTTAATTGCATTCTGGTATTTGTTTTAATTGTTGCTACTTAGGCTGTATTGGAGATTTTATATGCATGTTTATCTTTTTATACCATTGATATTTTGTTTCTATGTTACTTGGTTGTTTGGCTGGTCAATCCTAAAGTTATCTTTGGTCTTTCAGGTTTGTATTTGCTCATTTGTTTGCTTAGTTCTTTGCTTTGTTTCCAGTTAATGTTCGAATGTGTCTCATTGATGTTTATGATTCTGCCTTGGCTTAGTACTTTTATATTGCTCATCTAATAATGATTTATTAAATTTTTCTACTATTCTATTAACTATTATTATTTTTATATTTTGTTTTATTTTTTGTTGTTTGTGGTATTTATGTTCTTTTTGTTCGTATTTTATTTTCAATCTTTATTATATACCTCATTAAGCATATTCTACACGTGCTATTAATCATTTTGATTTATCTATACTTATCATTCATACTTTTAATTCTCCCATTATCGATTTTCTGTCAATCATACTCATGGTTTTATACTTTTATACATTTATTCTATTTATTACTACTATTTATTTTTATTGGATTTTATTTTCCTTATAACAGATTTATGTTATTTCACTTCTTATTGTTCATATTATTTTATTTTTAGGTTTATATTTTTCGCGGACTATACTAAGTCATTTTGAAATTCTGTCCTGGTGTTTTTAATCTTTCAATGAATTTACTTCAAACCGTGAGCCAAAAATCATGTTGGGGTACAGGGTAGAATTAATTTTTGTTTTAATCTAGCTCATCATCAACTACTTCTCAACTTCTCTTGCATTCCCTAGGGTATTTTATTTCTCACCCCCGTGCCCACAATTTTAATTAACCATGTATACCCATGGGGCAAGCCATGTTGTACTGTATACAGCAGCCGAAGCTCCACAAGCAGTGAGCCCCGTTTCCAAGACTACTCCTTGTGTTAATTCTCGCTTTCGGTTCTTGACGGCCGATGAAGACTTACGATCTACCTAACTTCTTTTAACTTTTTCGATAATCGGTGCACCATTTCCCTTTTATGACGACATGATGTCCACATATTGTTTTCCTTAGTGTTTATACATAGCAAATAGGTATTAACCGATTGTAGTGACCGTACCCTTACTAGGTTTTTGTCACTATCTTTCATTTATTATTTTAATTTAGAAAACCAATTTAGGTATTTATTTATGAATTCAAAGATGATGATTAAGAACTTTAATAAAATAAATATTCATATACATTTACTCAGCCTCTCGAATTTATTCTATTTTGACTTTAATTGCTAAACTACTTGAAAATAGGTAAATTTTCTAACTAGAATTGTTTTAAATACATTAAGTTATTTAAGACATGTAAAGATTAAATTATTATTATAAATTATGAAATTTTGTTATATCGGCCGAATTTTGGGTTTATCAACCTCATTAATATCTAAGAAAAATAAATCCTCCGAATGCTTATTTCTTTCTTTAATAAACATTGCTTTTTAATCATTACTATCTTTATAATGGAACTGAAATTTTATTTTCTGTTAACTGAGAGCTTCTTAATTCGACTTTACGAGTGAAATAAGAACTTCCGTACCTACTTATAATATAAGGTTATATACATATAGGCATCAACCAAATGGAATCATTATATTCGATTTTATGAGAAATCAGAATTATTAAGGGATAAGAATTACAAAAATATACTTATAGATCTTACAAATTTACAAAAACACAAAATATTAGTGTATATATTAAATATGTAGGTAATGATCCCTCCCTTCTTTCCATTTGGTGGGTCATTCGTCGATATCAGACGGGGAACTTTCGTTTGTTCGGGGATGAAATGGTGTAGTTTCGACCTGAGGAACGTATGACATGTCTCTTCTCCATTGTCCATCCAGCAGTCGTGAGAGTCGGCGACCTCTTTCGTGTCGTGGTGGATTTTCGACGGTGAAATGTCTGGCTATTTGTATCTATTCGGCTTACTTTACCTGATTGGTAACCACCAGTTCTGTTGATACTTTTTCCGGGGTGAAGCCCGGTGCATCTTCTTTCACAATCTGGGTGCTGTTCAGGAGAGTGCGCGGATTCTTCGCACTTGTGTGCTGCATTATTTTATAGATCGTGGGCTTCAGTACGGCCGTCGTTACGCGGCGACGATTTTTGCTGGGATGTGGCTTTCTCTGCGGTCTGGGTTGAGCTGGACCAGCTTGAGTTTGTTTCCGGAAGATGTTTGCGGGGATCAAATTCAAAACTTTACCGAGATTCGCGGGACCGCTAGGGGTTTTTACAGTTCGGCTTCCGTAATGTGCCACCAAGACGGTGCTTTTGGTCATTTATTATGATTGCGTGAGGCCGGTTTCTTGCATAAATCCTCTCGGATTTCGGACACCGGTGGATATCCGAGGATTTTGACGCCTCGGGAGCGAACCACGTGCCGAGCTGCGTTCGTCTCCGCCGAAAGTTTGTTTATCTTTGTTGGATAAATTGTGATTCAATTTATGCGTGGTATCTGATTTCGGATGATTTTGGGATTTATATTGGTATTTTAGACAAGAAATTTTGATTACTGAAACGTTTGATTTGAGAATTTTCGGGAAGGATTTTTTGAATTTCCGGACTAAACTAGGGAGAGTTTTCTCTCCAATTAATGATATATGATAATAAATAAAATATAATATTATAAATTTAAAATTAATTAGTCGAAACACTTCCTCCAAACATTCTCTATACATTCTTTTCATGTTGATATTATTGTGAAGATATCCTATTTTGTCTTAGATAGTAAACAAAGTTCGTGGCCAGAAAGGAAAATGCTGAGCTCCAATTATTTTATGAGTATTATGAAAAAAAATAATTTTTATTTAAAAAGTGTTCTTATAAAGCATTACCTTACAAAAGCAAAATTTAAAAGAACATTAATTTTCTATCCGTTCATTTGTTCTATCGACTTAACCTAGTCGTCCTGCATATAAAATTCGACATTTTTAAACAAAATTGGCATCTAACCTAAACATTCATTTGATGTTTTCACTAGCTATGTCGATATTCCGCATTTAATCCCTTACGATCGAAACATTGCAATGGCGCCGGTGAGTACGCGGCGTCCTACTCTGCCCCCCGATCCAGTTGTGACTAGACTGACCATACGGGCCAGACACCGAAGGTGGTTGACGAACAAGGCATCACATCAATGCCTCACATTTAACTGAGGGAATTGATCCTGCAGCCATCTTCCCAACAATTATAACTGCAAATAATTAAATGTTAAATTCAGGGGGACTGTCGTTGATACTAAAACGTACCTCGAACACTCATGATTAAATTAAAACTTAAAACAATAAACATTTCAAAAAATTTATTTAATGCAATATAAGGCTTACAAGTTCGAAATCAAAATTTTGTTTTTCCAAAATATTTTTAAGGTTTTTTTAAGGTAATATATTGAAATGGCTATTGTATTTATATGTTTTCGTGCGTGTGTGCGACAATCAGCTAATTCGATCTTTTTTGTGCCAGTTCGGGTTTTTTGATGGTTATTTATTATATATTTTTCTTTTTTGTTATTTATTTTTCTTAATTTTTAAATTAATTTTTATTGTATTTTATTTTTTGCTCGATTCTTATTCTGGTCGCTCCCGCTGTGTATTTTCTAACCTTATTTTGCAAGGTTTGGCGGTTTTTAATTTTACTTGTATTTTCCTATTGTATTTTCGTGCAAAGTTATAATTATTTGTTTTATTAATTATGTTAATTAAAAATTTTTTTTTTTTACTTTGTTTTTATGTTTTTATTATATATTCTGTTTGCGGTATGTGTTGTTTACAAATAGCATTCTTCATATTTTCGACATGATTTTTCATTGGTTGTTTTGTTTGTGATGTATCTACTTATAGCCCAACGTAATTTATCAATATACACCACTATTTTCGTCAATTATCAATTACACATATGCAACTTCATTTGATTCCTAATTGTTGCGCAATAGCTAAATGACCGGGGAGCACAGTATTTTTATTT
Organism: Schmidtea mediterranea; assembly: GCA_022537955.1. NCBI lineage: Eukaryota > Metazoa > Platyhelminthes > Tricladida > Dugesiidae > Schmidtea > Schmidtea mediterranea. The sequence continues at coordinate 79,758,989 of CM039680.1, forward strand.
TCCTCGTTGGCAATACAGATTTTAGTAGTTGCATTGTCTATCAATTTCACTTTTAATTGCCTTGCGTATTTGTTTAACTTGTTGCTCATATAGGTGGTATTTGGAGTTATATTGCATTGTTATTTTCTTTATTGATATTTGGTTTTCTATGTTCTATGTGTTTGGTTGGCCTGAGTCAATCTAAGTTATCTTGATACTTTCAGGCTTTTGCTATTTGCCATTCGTCTGCTAGTCTATTTGCTTTAGTTTCAAGTTAATGTTTCGAATGGGTCTCATTGTTTATGTTTATAACTTCTTGTGTGGCTTCTTGGTGCCTCCATAGCGTTCCTTCTGTTGTGTCTATCATATGCTGACCCTCCTGCAGGTTGTAGGTTTCTGCCACTATATCGTTGCACATAGTATGTAGCTGTTTTGTTGCTAAATTGGCCATCGTAGTGCTCATTCAATCCTTTAGCTATTGCAAAATACGGATATGTGTGTGCCTTTTTCCCAAACGTCTCCCATCTGATTACTCTCAATTTCATTTTGTATCCATTTTTTTCCATGAATGAACGGTGGGCTCGTTATTGATACCTCGTTCCGTTCTTGCTTTAGATTTTTCGGTGAAGTCCGAATTTCCATATGTATGTGTTATGAGCAATTCTCCGCGGGTAGGAATCATTCGTCATTTTTTTCGTACTGTTCTTCACTTTCCTTTCATCATATTTCCATAATTGTTATGGTCTCTGTGTTTTTTGCCTTGATAGTTCGAATCTTCTCTGTTTGTCGAAGATTTCTTCATTAGATTTTGTGGGACTTCCTTCGATTCTATCTCGTCGATTTTTCTGTTGTTATCGCTTATGGTGTATCCAGATTTTTGTGTGTTCTTCACTTTTTATATGTAGATGTTGGACATCTCTCGTTCAGGTTTTCTCGCATCCATTTCTTTAACGGACATTCTTTTTTACTTGTGATAATTTTCCAATGTTCTTTGGAGTTCTACCTCTTTTTTCTAATCCACATTGGTTTGGACATTATTCTCTAAAATATTTTGCAAAATTTTTTGCGTCTTTTACGTTCGTATGTTCAGTTTGTATTTTTAAACCGCGTTTCGGTTCTGTTAGGCAGTATTCGTTTTATTCTCTTTTATTCACACTTTTCGTCAGTGGTGTCTTTCCTCTCCTTTGTTCATTAAGTGTTTGCTTATGTTTGCACGGCTCATCTTTGTACTCCACTTAGAGTCTATATGTCGTTTGCGTCCTTGATTTTCCTTTACACTACAGGCTGATTTTGGACAGTTTTTTATTTTCATTGCGAGTATTTCTTTGTGGTTGCTTCGATCTTCGCGTGTTTCTTTTAAGGATTCTATCTCTATTTCTCCGCCAATCTGGGCATGATTTTGGGTCCGTTTAATGTTAGAACCGATTATACCTTCTGTAACATAATCTACATCCCACATTCGTTTGTCAAGTGGTTGTTATTAATACCTGTTGCACAAACCGCTCGAAGTCTGTTCTAATTTTATTGATGGTTGTATTTGGGATGAATTTCGATATATCGTTTCATTTGTTGTCGTTGATTCTCGATTCATTTTCTAAATATATATTTTTTGTTTATTTTATGTTTAATAGTTTACGTATTTTGTTTGTTTTCCTTACTACTTCTATACATTATTTTAATTTTTGTTTTGTTTTCTTTCTACTTTATACATTTATACTTTTCACGTATCTACACACTCTTTCGTCTTCTTTTTATTCTACACTACTAGATGAGTCTGGTTCCGGTCTTTTTTCTTTCCGTGATTATAACCATTACGGTCCATCTTCTATCTGTTGTCGTTCTGTTATTTGAGTTAATCGTTCTAATTCATTTCTGCATGATTTGTGTTTTAATATTTCCATTCCCTCCTACTGTTGATTTCTCTGTTGTTCATTACGTTCTAAGTGGTTAGAAATTCGCTTAGAGCTCTCTTAAGGCTACTTTGCTTTCTGCCCATGCTCATGTAACGTATTCACTGATGTTTTGTCACGTTTACATTGTTGTTTCACTCTCCGTTATTCGTCCTTCATTCGTATTCTCGTGTAGTGTTGATTCATTCCTTAATGGTTACACTGTCTTTTCCTATATAATTTTAATGTTAAAAAAATATAAGGGTTATATATTATATTAGCGCAGTTTTTAATACTAATTATATATTTATATACATTTATATACATTTGCCTTATTTCACGTGAGTTTCATGAGAGTTTCACCTGTTGGAAACCTCCTCCACCGCCTTTTGTTTCTTCAAGTCGTTTCACTTGTTTGCTGTTCTATTTTGTTATCACGTCGTTCTTGTAATTGTAATTCTAGTTACAACGCTACTATTCTTGATGGCTTTATTTGTTTTGGTTGTTTTGTTTCGATGTTTTTAGTATCTAGAGCTAACAACTATTGCGGCTGCATTATTAATCCATCATGATTCAAATGGTTCGTAATAAGTATGTAGTTTCTCTGTTCCTTCCGTGTCGTTGTCATTGTCTTCGATTCTATTGTTTGTGCCTTTTGACTTTTGGTTTTCTTCTATCACTTCTGTATCTTTTTCCATTGCTCTTTGAGATGTTCTTTTTTTCTTTCTTTGGTTTCGTTCTCTTTGTTATATTTATTTCCTCTTTGACTAATCGTGGTAGTATCCATGGTTTTATTTTCGATTTCATCTTGTTGGGGCACTTCGTCGTTTAGTTTCTCCATTACGCATACTGAATATCTTGTTTTTTGCAGTAGTGATTTTTTCTTTCGATGGTCTATTTTAAGTTAGTGGAATTGACATTTACATCTCATTTTTCTGCTTGTCATTTCTTTAGAATAGTGTTCAGTAGTACCTGAAAATTTTTGTGATTATTATTTTTTTCCTCGGTGATGATTCCTTGTTGGTCAAAGTTCTTACTGTTGATTACTGTCCGATGATTTGTTTGTTTGTCTTCTCATTAATTTGGTTCTATTTTTCGTCGCATTGGGGTGTTTTATTTTGGTCTGAATATGCAGATTTCTTGTAGTTAGTTTGCAGGTTTTTCAATCTCGTAATATAGTATCTCTGGATTTATTGCGATTCCTTGACTTTCCTGTTCCTTTGCCGTCTCACCGATTCTCGTATAAATATTTTGTTTCACTTGGTGTTATAATTTAGACTTCGATTGTCATTGGTGGTTCTGATTTTATTGTTCCATTCGAAGTTTCATTTGTTTTTTATTGTTCGGTTACCATCGTTCTTGTTTTATCATTGTTTCCTTTTTATGCCATTTTTCTTTGTGTCGGCTGCGTACTTTTGCTGTTGGATTCGTAGTGATTTCATTAACATTTGTGCGTTATTTTTGTCCTGTAGATTGCAAATTTCGATATCGTCGTAGGCTTTCTATTCTTTTAATATTAGGATCTCTAGATTTTTATTTCTTCTCGCATAGTTTTATTATATCCAGTTGCGTTTCGATTCTTGATTATGCAATTGGTTTATTGTATTGCCATGATGTTTGTACTTTAGATAGTTTTGTTTCCTTTTTATCCTTCTGTCTTCTCGGTTATCGCTTAGTCGGTACTGCTATGTTAATTTCCACGTTCTGTTAGGAGATAGATATGCTGAGATTATTATTTCCAAAATTTACTTTGGTTTGGTAGACATACGGTTTCGTTTCCATTAATATGAGTTTTTGTTTTCGTTTTTTATTTTGTTGTTTTTATTGTTGCTACCCTGTGTTGTTTCGTTTCTCGTTTTTTGTCTTTCCTGATTTTTTTCTGTTTTGTATTTTGTCTTTGTCTTTAGTTCATCCTTATCCGTCTGTTTTCCCCGTGTTGCAAAATGTCGTCCTGACATTGATTTTCCTTATTCAGTGCTTTGTATGCGTTATTGCTTTATTCTCTCGTTTTTGAATTAATTCATCCCGAGATTTCTTTTCTTGTATCATCGTTTCGCTGCCATTTTACGAAGTCAATTAGCTCTGTTTTTTCGTTTCAATTCTTTTTGATTCTTGAAGTGTCGGTGAATTTATTCTTGTCCGTTCCAGCACCATCATAATTATTTTGGTTTCCTTCCTTTATTATCGTTTCTGGTAATGCTTTTTCTTTTATATCTTCATTTATGTCTATTGCATTATTCTCGTTTCGTATTTTCCGTTTAATAGGATTTTTATCGCTTCTTTATTTCGATAATTTCTCCATGATAGCTGACTCGGGTGTCTGCACTAGTCCTCTATGTCTTTTCTTGTGATTTGTTTATGAATTTCATCATCACATGTTTGGATTCACTGTTGCAGGTCGAGTATGCTACTCCATCGTTGATCTTTCTGTTAAATTCCGATCGGTCTTATTAGTTCTGTGTATTACTGACAGTTTAATCTGATAAGGCAGCGTACATTAAGGCGTTTTGCCGTTTTTCCTCTTACTATTGATCTTTCTCCGCATTTCTCCAGTAATTTTATTGATTTTCAAGCTACGTCTATCCTGTGTTGTGTATGTGATATGCAACAGTATCATCCGACGGCATTGTCAAGGGTTGGCTTTGGTACTCGCATTTTAGGTTCGTATTGGGTATCTCCCTATCACCGATGCGTAGAATTGTACTATTATTCCAATCTGGTAAGGTATTTGCGCTCTATTTGTGATCCGAATCTTGCAGGGCATTATTTGTTGCTGGTATATCTCATTCATTAGGTTTCTTTGCGTTTGTCCTATTGTCGAAAACTTCTCGTTTTACTTTCGCTTGCACGTTGTCGGATTTCATAGCTCCGCAGATTATATTGATTTTCTCGTAGACCCGTTGAGATATAGCTGATTGAACCATTTAGGTTGGACACTGTGTGATTCCCATGTTTATAATGTTTTATGCCGAATTCTCTTATTAGTTTAAACAATTGCTGTTTCTCTCTCATTACTTGTTGTTCGGTCCCGCTAAAGTTAGTTAACAACAGATCTCCTCTTTGTTAATCGTTATTGCTTCCAGAGTATTGTATTGAAACGTATCTTTATTTAAGTCGTTTTCTCTTGCTCGTTAAGTGATTGGTACTATGCCACTTTCCGTATGTGGGTCGTCTTCCATTGATTATTCTAGCCATCCGTTATATTGATTCAGTGCACTTAAGTAGTTCGCTGTAGATCTTCTAGATTTTCGATGTTTCCTTTGGTGACATTCCCAATTTTCCAATTTTTTTGGTAGTTTGTTCGAGTATTACATAATTCAGTGCGTGGCTCTTTTATCCATTGTTATACCGCTCCGTATCTAACAGTTCTTTGATTATTTACGTTGGAGTGTCTTTCCTTGCTGCTATCATTAGTGGGGTTTCTCCACTTTCGTTTTTTACATCGATTGTTTTCCTATTCTTTCAACGTTGTGATTCTGAGTTTTCATTAGTTATTGGTGTCAGATGAATCGTTGTAATGGGGTGATTATTCTCTTTGTCCCACGTGAATAGATTGGCCATTCTGTTCATGTTGTGTAGTTAGATGTTCGATATTTGATTCATCACGTTTGTACATTATCGATTATTTTTCATTAGTCCTCCTAAATTCATATACCCTTTATTCTTGTGTTCCATTCTGTAATAATGCTTTGCTCTTAACATGTTTTGCCGGTCGGTTCTAATTTCCCAGAATGGTGATCTTCCCATTCGTCATCGTCGTATTCTTGATATTCGTCTTCATCATATTCATCTGCATCTATGCGGTGGAATTTTGATTCGTACATCTCATCATACAGATTCTGCTGTCTGTGAACGCGTTATTTACGTCTTTTCTTGGTTGGATGTTATCGTTTTCGGTTAGCTTTACATCTGCTCGGTTTAGTATATTTGTCTTTTGAATGGGTGTTTACCAATTTGACTTTGACATTGGTCGGCTGGTACTTTATATTTTCATATGCCCTTTTTCATTTGTGTAATTTCTTTGTTGTTCCAGGTATTAGTTCGGGTGTTTCGATAATTACCCAATCTCCAATACAGAAGGTGTGTGGCTTTACATTTCTTTTCTGATCGTGTAGATCCTTGTAACTTTCTTGGTTGAATTTGATATTTAACCCTGCCGTTTTCCAGATTTCTTGCATTCTTTCTTTGAATTTCGTGACGTAATCATCTTCTTCCATATATGGAAATTGGTGGCTGATATTCTAATCATCGGCATGTTAATTTCTCTTTACCATACATTAGTTTGAATGGGCTAATTTTCGTTGACTGGTGGTCGACTCTTATATGCATTAAACACAGGTGATGTATTCACATCCATTTTCTGGTATCGGTTACATATTCGATTAAATTTGTATTATGTCCGTTGATCTTTAGTTAGTCCATTACTGTGATGATAGGAGTTCGTATTGTGATTTGAAATAATTGTTATTCTTATTATTTCGCTATGAAGTTTGTCCCATTGATCTGTTGTATCGTGCTTGGGAGTTCGTATCTGCAAATAATTTCTTCTACTAATTATTTAGTGCAATCGTTTTGGCTTGATTCTTCATTGCCAATGCTTCTGGAATTGGTTAGGTTAGTCTGTGATCATAGGATGTATAAATTCCCGTTAACGTTTCTGGCAATGGTTCCTACCACATCCATTGATATCATTGTCATGGTTCTTGCTGTATGGCATTGGTTTTAACGGGGTTATTTTGCCGTATTTCTTCTTGTTGCAAAGATTAAGCATTATTTATCCAATCTATTTACTGATTCCGAATGTTGGCCCAAAGTATTTTTGTTTCATTTTCTGAGTGAGCGGTCTTTTTTCTGCTGAATATACTCCCAATTTACCGTCTTGATATTTGTTTAACCAGATCTTGCGTTATTTTTGATAACCATCAATCGTTGTTCACCATCTGCTTTAGTACCATCTCTTTTCTATCAGATATCGGTCGATGTTTGTCCATTATGTTCTTTAGTTGTAAATCGCTTTTCGTATCACTCTGGTTGCCGGTTCTGAGATATTCCTGATATCAGTTTTAGTTCTGGGTCCTCTTGTTGATCCTTCATTAATTGTGAGAAGTCAATGTCTTCGGCGATTATTGCACATATCCGTCTCACTTCTTCGTCATTTTAAATCCGGAAGCTGAAATTGACATACAATTCGCGTTTGCATTGTGCTTTCCTGCTTTGAATCTTTATAAACGGGTATTTTATAGTGTAACTGCATCCACATAATTAAGTCTGCTGGATGTTACTTATGTGGTTGTCCAACACATAGCGGTGGTGATCTTCTTTATACAGATCTCATGTTCCCATTAGCAGGTATTAAAATGTTTGATGGGCTTGAATGATTGCCAGGCTTCTCGTTCTTGTGATAATTTTTCTCTGTTTTTGACGTTTTACTATATAACCAGATACTCGTTCCTTTCATCGTCTGTTTAGTTGACTTAGATATCGCACCTCCGGCGTAACCACTTCGTCTGTGCTAATGGAAGGCTTTTGAATCTGGGTGTACAGGTTGGTGCTTCAATATGTTATCCTTGTGACTCAAAAAGCGAGTGTTGTTCTCTCCCATATAAATGATATTATCTTTCTTTACTAATTTTGTATTGGTTTTGTACTCCAGCGCAATTTTTGATGATCGGTAATATCCGCATAATCCAGGATTCTTGTAATTTGGGTCAACTGTCTTCGGGGCTGGACAATTTTGACTTTCTCGATGTTTCTGGATCGGGTTTCTTTCCCTTCGCTGATATATATGTCCAAAAACGTCACTTTTTCTTCATTGACCAATCGCATTCTTTGATGCTTCAAATATTTATTCCATTGGCCTTAATTCGGATAAATTACTCTTTTGATATCTCAAATGTTGTTCAATAGTGCTTGAATATTAGTAAGTCATCGATTACACATAGCACTGTTTTATATCACAGTGCAGTTCGTAACGAAATTCATGCATCACGCGAAGTGCTGGTGGTTGTTAATCGAATGCATTTTCGGAAATTGATTAGATCTTAACGATGGTGAAGGCTGTTCTCTTGTCTTCATCTTTAACTTTTATTTGCCTATCCGCTTTTCAAATCAGTACGTGAAGTTATGCTCTCTTGAAGAGTTAGTGCATTTTATGTCCGGTAATGGTGTATTTTTGTACGCATTAGCTTTTAGGTCATATGCGAATCTTTGCAGCCGTCTTTCTTTTTCACCATACAATGAATTGCCAAGAGTGACAGCTTGGTTCTATTACTTTTGCTCGAGAATTTTTTGTACTTCTTTTCTTGCCACCTTTTTTGGCTATCTTGCTATTTTATGGTCCGTATGCGATTTTGTGTTTCATCTGATAGCCGTATGATGTAGGGTACATCACAGGTCCTAAATCTAGATCGGATACTCATATCTTGATATTCCATTAGTAATTGTTGTAATTGCTCTTTCTCATTTTCGTTCAATAACGTGCTGTCTATTGTCATAATGCATTCATCCTGTTCACCTTCTTTTTTATTTTGGTAGTTTTCAATTATCCATCTTGGCGTCATTTCCAACTTTTCAATTTTCGCTATTATTTTATTTTCCATCGTCAAATTGTTGATGTTGATTGGTTTATTCACCGTTTTCGTCTTAATCTCTCATTTCTCTCGCTAGTGGTAACTCTCGTCGTTTTTCGATTATTTACTCACGGTTCAAAATATCATATTCACAGTGACATCTCCTATTATTCTAATATAAATATATTTCGTGCATTTTGCTTGGCACACTATTCTTCGAACATCTCACTGGCTTATTGTACAGGATTTTTCGTTTTATCTTCAGAACATTGTTCCTAAATCGATGACATATTTTTAGTAGATCTGGCATTAATCCGTTCGATTATACACAGTACACTAATTGAGGTACACTGCCAAATAGTAATTATTTCGTTATCTTGATTATCAAACGTATGTCCACCATCTCCCCATTTCGTGACGGATTTCTTTTACTGCATGCAATACGTGTACTTCCGGTTGGATTCAGATATCTCTCAAAGAGTCTGGGTATTTCGCTCAATAATATGCTGAGATATTTGCTCCGTACTATCATTGCTTTTTGCTTCTTTCCCGTTTATTTCGTATTACAATGTTAGCGCGTCCTCTAGTGATAAAATGCTGCTTTGTTCTCACTCGACGTCCTGGTTACACTTCGAGTTCGTTTGAGATACAGGATTTGTTACTTCACAGTTGGATTAGTATAATGTTGGGTTATCGTTGCGTCTGGTAATATTGGTTCCCATTTCATTGCTGGGTTCGTGATTGTTTATGGTTCTGATCGTAATTTTATCATTGGTTCTGCGTATCATGCATTGGTCTTTTCCACTGTCCAGATATTAGGTGCTGATTGATCATGCTGGCAGTTTCCGTTCTCTTTTTTTCATCATTGTCGTCACTATTCGCTTTATCTCTATATTCTTGACTCTTTCACATAATTTTTCTATTTTGGTATTCCTCTTGCTCTTTGTCCGTACAATGCCTTTCTCAATCCGGTTTGCCCTATTCTTTCATCAGGTTCCTTTTATTAGTATATTCGCATTAATGTTTATTTTATGGAATATCCTTTGAATGACCATAGTAATACCATTTTTTGCAGAAATGTATACTAACTACTATTTCCAATTTACTCTTTTTCTCTTTTATAGATATAAACACATGCAACATTTGTAACGTCAGATATTACTCTAACAATCTGATTATCAGTATGATAACAATCCGGCTCATTTAGTCTCGAATACCAGGAATCTTCCACATTGCTCATATGTTAGTTGTTGTATTGAATGTTTGGTATCAGGCAATAGTCGTAATACTGGCTTTTGTCGTAATTCGTACTCTGTTTGTTACGATAAATTGATAGTTACGGATTCTCTTTCCTGCGCGGAAATAAAGTCTTGTCTTGCGACTTCTAGACTTCTTGTGAGTATTACCACTTCACTACATTCTAAATTGGTCGAAATTCTTGTTCCGTGTTATCCGTTAATCCAAATCTTGGTTCTGCGACTGGTGATTTGTTGGGATATCTCTTCCCATCTGTTTTGCGGAATATCGTTCATATGCTTGACTTGCAAATTGTAGTAATTTGGTTAATAGACAGTGGTTCATCATTATTTCACGGGTTTGAATATATCTGATTTGTTTGTAGACCACTTCCAATCATTGTGATTTTCTGGTGGCGCTGTTGATTTTTTCTGTCATCGAACATTTTTTCAATTTGAATATGTACATAACTTTCTGCTATTCTCCGAAATTTGACCTTCTTGTAAAAGTAATAATGGCAATTGCACTATCTGGATTGTATGGTACGCTAATTGTCCAGAATTCTATTGTTTAGTGGCAATCCGTTTCGTATTAGTCGTGGTACACCTTTGCACGATTATTGTCCTTTGTGTATGAAATCCATTTTGTTATTCAATATATAGATAAGATTCGTCTTTTGCAACGTGACTTTCCCTCGTCTAACCATTTGTCTGGCTGCATAAAGTTCTGGGTAATTGTGCGTATACCATCTTTCCGCATCTGAAACTACTTTTCTTTTAATAAATGCACATTCCCATTTCAGATTTTCGTTGTTATCAGTGTGAGGTGTTATTTCGTTTCAACGGCATGTGATCTGGTTCTGGTTTGACTCGCCCTCTTTCAGATTATTTTGTTACGTAATTTATCTGTAGTTCCTTCATCTTCCTCGAACACTTCTTCTTTACTCGTCGACATTGCACTTTTCAGATGCATTCTAATTTTGTGACATTTGTCTGATATATTATCGTTGAAGCACCGGTTTTACATTATGTTTGTTGCTGGACAACATTTGTTGATCCGTCATTATTTGCGTTGTTCATCAAATGATTGTTCGTTATTCTTAACTCCACCGTATATGTTTCGAATTATCACACTCCGTTCTATTCTCTTTGATCGTATTTTTCTCCTTGACAGTCTTCGGATGCTGATTATGGTTTCCCGCACGAATATGCTCTGTCTGTATTGGTTTCCGTTCTTCTTTTAATATTAACTCCATCTTTAGTTTCATTTTCTCCACGTTTGAACAAATCTTTACATTTCTCCGTACTTGCCAATATTTTCTTTCTGTAGCGGGTTTATTATTGAACGTGCGAGTGTGATCCACAATGATATGCAAGGGTTTTCCGCGTAATGCACATTCTTTGCTTTTGCTCTGATGAAATCTGATCTTGGTTATATATGTATTACTGTTTTTCGATTGGGTCAAGTTGTTTGGTATCGCCATCATTTTACATTCTTCGGGATATCTTTAGGGAATATTTTCACCGTAGAACTAGCTATCACAGTCATTATTAAAATCGTTTGTGAATTTTGTACACATAACACACATCATTGTCATCATAAGCGAGTGTATACTTGAGTTCTCATTGCAGTTCTTCATTGCTTAATTCGTGTTCGATCATTCATAGCGTTCATATGATGTGCATTGTTTGATTTGTCGTTTTTTCTTGCTTGTTTATGAACTGTTCCATCACCTTCTGTAGATGTATGGTTCGTTTTTGTTCTTATATCATCGCTGTAGAATTCACATTATTCATAAATGTTTGTTGGTATTTTGCTTGATTGCAGGTCATTAAGTTAGTACATTAAATTGCAGTGCACCTAATCGATGTTCGTCATTTTCTTATTTGTTAATTAACTGATTAATATTGTTTGGCTCTTCCACTCTAATTTCATTGGTTTTGTTTTTCTCTTTGATTAGTTCGGGATTATGCTCGAATATCGCTGTACCATGTGTTTTGGTTCTTCCTGTCATTCTTTTCCACATTTTGAGTGTGACTTGTTATTATTAGATGTCTCCAGTAATACGCGGTCCATTCTCTCTCTTCTTCTTCAGGGTAGACTTTCTTAATTTCGTAGTTGCTCTTTTCTAATTTGCTAATTCTCGTCATTCACTGTTGTTGTTTTTCTTGATCTCTAGTTTTTCTTCTTTGTCTTTGCCGTGGTTTGGTCGGCCTCTTGGGAGTTTCTCCATAATCTGTACCGTTTCTTGTCTTTTCGTTCCTTACGTTGGTATTGTTTCTTTGAGTTTCTCGTGCTGTGCTTTACCATTCGTTCCCAATCTTGAATCAGTTGATATCGTTTCTGCTTCCTGATTCTGTATTATACATTTTTTCATTGGGATGTCTCTTTCATTTCTTATATCGGTTTCGATGAGCTTACATTCGTCGATTTCTGCTCATGCCAGTCGTTCCGTTTTGTTGTTTACTCGTTGATTGTTGTTCGTCTCGCGGTCGTACTTTATTGGCATGCTTATTATTAGTGGTGATAGGTCATTTCTTCATCTGTGTCTTGAAATCAATACTTGTCTTGTATGGCTTTGGCGATTCGCTTTTATTTTTCGTACGGTATGTTATCATACTTGCTTTATGGTTTTCTTTTATTCTTTTCTTTTTAATGGATATTCCGGTTTTCTTGCATCGTTGCGGATTTATATTCGTCATTTCATTTGGTGTTATCCGATGTTCCGGTATTGTCTATGATCGTCCATGAATTGTAGATGAAACGGAGTTCGTAAGTAGTTTCTTTTACTTATTTTATCTTTGCCGCTGAGATGCATAGTTCTCGGATGTCGTCAGGTAATGTATTTTCCATTTGTACTTTCCTTGAGCCTCTTGTGCCCATTCTTGATTTCTCATTTTCGGATTATTGCGATACTTCAGATACCATTCATTTTTTCGTCAATGTATCCCAATTTTTTTACAGCTTTCTTAGTGGTTCTTGTTTTCATTTTTCTTAATTTTGCGTGGTTATCGTGATGTCTCTGCTTCTGGCGCCTTTTCGCAGTTTCTATTACTTGGTGTGTTATCTTCATCTTATTTTGTATTGCTGTTTCGTCAATATCTACCGGCTGAACCTTTGCCTTTTCATTACGTTATTTTTCTAGGTTTGATTCGTTGTCTGATTTCTGTTTTCTATTTCTTCTTTCATTATGGTGGTGAGTCGTTCTTGGTAATCTGATTCTCTTGTTCTGGTTGTTCCTCCTAAATATCACTTCTTTCATTTCATTTCTTTCTTAATTTCGTTCAACTCCTGTCCAGGTGTTCGTTTACTTCGCTACGTATTATTTCGAGTCCTTTCAGATGTATATCTTTTTAACATTGTCGATATATTTCTATTTATTTTCTTGGATTTCTGGTGCATTTTTCTTAGTTTGTTTCATTTATCAAGAATATTCTAATCCATTCGGCTGTTTCATTGGTATCACTCCTTTTCTTGGTCTTCCAGATTCAAGCTCGTAAGATATGTTATTCTCACGTAATAATGTTGGCCAGGTTATTTTACTACTAGTCTTCATATCAGTTACTTGGGTTTGCTTGCTCTACAGTTTCGTTTTTACATTTTTATTAGTTCATCTCTCGCGTTATTGTTATTTTTATTATTTGCTTTATTTGTGTTCATAATCACGTTTATTTCGTATTCCATCATTTTCTACTCGGCTTCCATAACGGTTGATTAGTTATGTACTTTTAAAATTTGCATTTGTCTTAAGGTTACCGTATCTCGAATGTATCTTACCATTCCTTCTCTCTCTGTTTTGTGCTTCAGGAATAATATCCAGTTTTTATTGACTTGATCTGACTGTTTTATTAATTTTCTCTCGTTTCTCCAGGTATCTTTGGTGCTCATTGGAGATCTCCTTTGATATTTATCTCAAATTCGTTTTTTGCGTCTTCCGCCCATCGTCCAAAATCCGGTATTGATCCTCTCCTTTTTTAATTACACTCGTTGGCTACCCTGGCCATATTATGATCTTACTTAATGCATATCGGTTTTTTACAACACGATGGTATATTAGATTGTCGTTTTGGAGGCTACATTCTCTCTTGATCCAATCGATATTCGTCAGTTATTTGGTTGTTTTATATACTAGTTCTGCAATCGGTGTTTGCTATTTTTGATTGTGATATCTTCTAATTGTTTTCAAAGTATTCTTTATTCGTATTTTCTGTAGTATTAATCTCCTTTCCTCGAGTAGGATATTTTTAGGTATCTCTTGAACACTTCGTCGTTGATAAATTCTTCGTTTATCAGTGTTTCGGGTATGGTTTCGTTATTTGTTTCAATCCTTTCTCTCTGTTGGTGCGGTGTCGTTCGTAGATCCATTTATCATTGGTCTAAATCTGTTTGGTTTTGTCTTCAATTTCCGAATCTGAATGCTTTCTCCATCAAATACTAGTTTCACTGGAATCATCCATCTTCAGATACCGATCATTGATGCTGTCTCGCATATTATCGAAATTTGTATTGGTTTTCTTTTTCGTCATCGTTGTTGTGTTGTTCTGATTTATGCTTCATGTTGTCGATTTTGGTTTTTTGTTGATTCTCGCTTCACTGTCCGATTTTGCTTCTTGGCTTCTTATTCTCATTTTTTTCGAGTTTTTTCTTATCTTCTTTTGATTCTTTAAACTATCTTCTGTTTTTGGTTGGATTGATGGTTGTTGGATTAATTTTCGATCGGGCTCGACTTGTCCTCCTTTGTTTTTCATCTGTTTCGTAGCTGTTTTGTGGCGGACTTTTTATGATTTATAACAGTTTTGTTCTTTAATCTTTTATCATTTAGCAGTTGATTCTAGTGGATTGTCTTGTCGCTGTTCGGAACTATTCTTGTTTTTTTACTCTTTACTCATCTGCATTGTTGCAATCTTGATCGTGAGTGTCCTTTTTCTTCTCGATTTTCGGTATTTTCTACTCTTGCTATGTGAATTTGCTGTCGTGGTTCGGCTGGTTCGTCTCATCTACTTGACATCATGGTCTTTTAGTTGTTGATTTTTGCATATATTAACTTGCTTTCTTGTTCGATAACATTTTTTCTTCAGGTTGACACTTGCACATGTTATTATTCCTTGGTGGGGCTGATTTTGATTGTTTCTCTTACAATCTTCTCATGTCCTTTCCCCCCCATTCCACATGTGAAGCAAGTTCTTACCTCACATCGACTTAAAGTGTGCCCTTTTTTCCCGCATCTTGTACATGTTAGGTTCCGAAAGCACTCGCTTTCCCAGTGCCCTGGTTTCCCGCAGGTTCGACATTGTTTATTCTGGCTATAATTATTAGCGTTGTTTGTGATTTGGTATGCTGTTATTGTTGTTGTAGTTTGTATTGGGGATGATTGTTTGTTTCGTGCTATTTGAGTTTGAATATCTGGTGCGCGCCGGTGATTGTTACTTTTGCACTCTTGTTCATTTTCCTCGGTTTTGTTGTCTTGCATTGATCATTGATTCGTTGATTGTTGCAATTTGGGTGTAGGTAGATGTATTTCTGCTTGGTTTGCTTTTGCTACTGCTTCATGTAGGTTGCAATATTTCTTACCTATATGAATCCTCATTTGGTCGTCTTAGTCCATCCACGAATATTCCTTTAGATGAGTTTCTGCCAGCTTTACTTCGGTGGCCGTTTTTGCCAAGCGTCTTATTTCGCTTGCAAACATTGTATTTGATTCGCCATGCCTCCTTTCTACTAAACAGCTCTTGCATTCCTTGATTCGTTAATTTTGCGACTCCGAATGTCGTTGTTAAAAATTCTTTGATCTCGTTCCAGGTATCCAATTCTTTTTCTCTTCTTGTTTTCTAGAGATGTCTGGCACTATCGACAAATTATAGTGAGCATTCGATTTTTCACCATGTCTGGCGACCAATTATTACCGAATATACTCCGAAATTTCTTATGAACGTATTTAATTTGCTTGCATTTCCGTTAAACGGTTCTCCGCGAAACTTTTCTCGGTATTCTTTGGCTTGCTCGCCTACCGCTGGTTGTCTTGCATTAAGGTTTTCCATATCTGCCATGTTGTCTTTTAATAGTTTCTTTTCTACGGTTAATTTGTCTTTGTTGGTTGATTTGAGAATGTCTCCTTGTTGGTTTGTATTTTCGTCTTCTGATTCCACAGGTGTATTGTTTTGGGTTATTGATTTCCTTGTTTCTCGGTTTTCTTTAGTACTTGATCCTTGACTGTCGGTTTCGATATTTTCTAGTGATGTAGCTCTGGTATTTTTCCTTGCGAAGGTAGTTGATCTCCCTCTCTTTATTTTCGTTACTGCTGCTCTTTCGAAGTTTTGACTGGCTGAATTTCGGAAGCTGTTTGTTGATCGGAGGATTCGTCTATTCTCAATGATTCCGGTTTACACGGGCGTCTTTGTGTCGTTTGATTTCCTTTAGTTGTCTTTGGTTGTCGAATAATTTCGTCGGTTCCTATTGTAGTCTGTCTTTGGCTGTTGTCGAATACTGGTTTGTTTATCTCCTGGCTTTGTCGTGTGTATTGTTTGTTTGTTTTTGTGAATGTTCTGTTGATTTGTTTGTATTGATTGTCTGATTGCTTTGTTTGTTTTGATTGCGTTGTATTGGTTGAGTTCTAGAACGAAAAAATGAACCGTGTAGCATAAACCGCTTACACGCCTTCAATCTTTCGAACAACCCCCAAAATAAACACGACGGGTTTATTCCCCCATTTTCGTTTTATTTATCCTTTTAATTCTATCCTCGTAATTCGCTTGTTTACTTTTTATTACTCCTCTTTATTAGAGTGAGTTATCCCGGTTGTTTTCATTATCTTTCTCAAGGGTCCTCTGGTTTTCTTTATTTGACTATAATACCCATAATTATAATATTTTGTATTTCCCAGGTTTTATCCCGTTTAGTATAATTCCCATACGTTTTTACTTTATCCCTTTGATTCAATTTACGTCGATTTTTAATTATCTATATGGGGTAGTAACAATTATTTATATGGTCGTAATAATTATCTATTCATAATAAATCGTTCGGCTATGCCGTTTCCCAAGTTCTATCACCCACCGTATTTTATTTTTATTCATATCACGCTCCGCATTCCCTTTTATTTATCCTTATATGATTTTATTTTTCCCCTTTTCTCTTTATCTTTTATCGTTTTATCTATTTCTGCTTTGTTTTGACTTCATCTGGCTTGTCTAATCTCATCTTTTATCTCATCACCTCGTTTTCTTATTTTATATTCTCCGCTTTCCGTCACTTATTGTCGATAATTATCGTTGGCTAGGTCATTTTCGTTTTCTTATTTCTTTCTTTATCTTTATAATCACCATTTGCTATGGCTTTTAAACACATACTCCTCGTGCACGGATGTTTTCTTGTTCTTTATTACACTAATTTCTTCGATTCTTCAGCTGAATTTTCCTTTGGCCATTTTCTTTATTTAGAACTACACCTTTTAATTTACTCTAGAATTATGCTCTGTTAATACGATTGAGAAGTATGCTCCTGTAATACGAAATGAGATTATCTCTGTAATACGATCGAGTCTATGCTCCATTAATACGAAATGAGATTATCTCTGTAATACGATCGAGTCTATGCTCCATTAATACGAAATGAGATAATCTCTGTAATACGATCGAGCCTATGCTCCATTAATACGAAATGAGATTATCTCTGTAATACGATCGAGTCTATGCTCCATTAATACGAAATGAGATAATCTCTGTAATACGATCGAGCCTATGCTCCATTAATGCGAAATGAAATTATCTCTGTAATACGATCGAGTCTATGCTCCATTAATACGAAATGAGATAATCTCTGTAATACGATCGAGTCTATGCTCCATTAATACGAAATGAGATTTTAAATACATATTTATCTTCTGTCGGGTTCATTAACTTTGGTTATTTTTGTTTTCCCTTTATTACTTTTCTCGAGTTCGTTATTTATTTTTCTCATTATTATTCTTTTGACTTTCCTTTTAAGTTGCTTCACTTTTTCATTCTTCACTTTTCGTTTTATCATTTTCCTTTTCGCGCGCTTTCCCTTTGCTTCCTCCGAGAGTTTTTCGCCTACCCCCCAAATTAAAAACATAAAACGGCTTTGTTGATCCGCCACTGCAACGGCAAGGTGATCAATCTTACCACAGTAGCTTCCCAACTCAGCAAAATCTGTCGACGATTCGTCCTATACTTCTCTGGGTGATCGGTTATCCCCTCCCGATTAGGCATTAGTCGTACTACCTGATGAAAGCTCAAAAAGTATTTTTTCCCTTTTAGTTTTATCATGGATGGTCGGGACACTTCGTCTTTTAATTTTCCATTCATTACTTTTTACTTTTACATCATATATAATTGTATATTTATATATAGAGATATAGGCGAACGAAGGGTCAACTACTAAACATTTATTAATTACAATACATTTATCCATAATACACCACTACTTTTTCGTCAATATCAGAGTAACACAATATGCAGACTTTCATTGTCTCTACACATTGTTCGCAATAGCTAAAATGACCACAGGGGAGCATCAGTATTTTTATTTTCCTCAGTTGGCAAATACAGCATTTACGTAGGTATTGCACTTTTCTATCAATTTCACTTTTAATTGCATCTGGTATTTGTTTAACTTGTTGCTCTATAGCGTGGTATTGGAGATTTATATCTGCATTGTTTAATCTTTCTTTATACCATTGATATTTGGTTTCTATGTCTACTGGTTGTGTTGGCTGAGTCAATCCTAAAGTTATCTTGGTACTTTCAGGGCTTATTGCTATTTGCTCATTCTGTTCTGCCAGTTCTATTTGCTTTAGTTTCCAAGTTAATGTTTCGAATGGGTCCTCATTGATGTTTATGAATTCTTGCACTTTGCTTAGTTTACTTTTATATTGTTCCATCTAAAATAATGATTTATTAAAATTTTTCTACTTTATTCTATTGTTACTTATTATTATTCTATTTATTATTTATTTGTCTGTTATTCTTATTGTTGTTTTTGGTTTGGTTATTTATGTCTCTGTTTTGTGTCGTCATTTTATTTTTTCAATCATTCTTAATTATCATACCTCATTCACGCATCATTCTACACCGTGCTATTTAATCATTTTGATTTATATACTATTATCATTTCATACTTTTAATTCATCATTATCGATTTTCTTGTCAATCATACTCATGTTTTATACTTTTATACATTTATTCATATTTATATTATACTACTATTTATTTTTATTGGACTTTATTTTCCTTTTATTAACAATTATGTTATTCACTCTTTATTGTTCCAAAATATTTATTTATTAATTTTTAGCGTTTTATTTCATTCGCGGACGTATACATAAGATCATTTTGAAATTTCTGTCCCGGTGTTTTTAATCTTTCCAATGAATTTACTCAAATCCCGGCTGAGCCCCCAAAAATCATGTTGGCGTACAGGGTAGAATTAATTTTGTTTAATCTAAGCTCATTCATCCAAACTACTTCCTCAACTGCTCTTGCATTCCCTAGGGTATTTCCTTTCTCACCCCGTCGCCCCACAATTTTAATCTAACCACTGTATACCCATGGGCAAGCCCATGTTGGTACTGTATACAGCAGCCGAGAGTCCACAAGCAGGTGAGCCCCGTTTCCAAGACTACTCCTTGTGATAATCTCGCTTTCGGGTTCCTGACGGCCGATAGAAGGACTTACGTCTACCTAACTTCTTTAACTTTTTCGATATCTGTGCACACCTTTCCCATCATTCTATGACGAACCCATGCATACGTCCTACATATTGTTTTCCTTAGTCGCTTTAATACATAGCAAAATAGGTATTACCGATTGTAGTGAACCGTACCCTTACTAGGTTTTTGTCACTTATCTATTCATTATTAATTTTAATTTAGCAAAAACCAATTTTAGGTATTTAATTTATGAAATTCAAAGATGATGATTAAGAAACTTTAATAAAAATAAAATATTCATAAATAAACATTTAAAACTCAGCCTCTCGAATTTATCTAATTTTCTGACTTTAATTGCCTAACTACTGAAAATAGGTAAATTTTCTAACTAGAAATTTGTTTTAAATCATAAAGTATTTTATTTAAATAACATGTAAAGATTTAATTATTATATAAATTATCGAAATTTCTGTTATATCGGCCGAAATTTTGGGTTTATCACAACCTCATTAATAATCTAAGAAAAAATAAACTCCTCCGAGAATGCTTATTTCTTCTTTTAATAACAATTGCTTTTTAATCATTACTATCTCTATAATGGAAACTGAAATTTTATTTTTCTGTTAACTGAGAGCTCTTAATTCCGACTTTACGAGTGAAATAAGAACTTCCTCAACCTACTTCATACATACATAAGGTTCTATCAACATCATAAGGCAATCCAACCAAACTTTAGGCATCCATTCATAATTCGATTAATTAGAGAAATCAGAAATTATTAAGAGAATAAGAATTACAAAAATATACTTTTATTAGATCTATACAAAATTTAACAAAAAGAAATCACAAAAATATAATTAGTGTATAAATATATAAATAATGTCAGGATAATGGAGTCCATCCTTCTTTCCATTTGGTGTCATTCGTCGATATCGACGGGGAACTTTCGTTTGTTCCGGAGGATTGAAATGGTGTAGTTTCGACCTGAGGAACGGTATGACATAGTTCTTCTCCAAATTCGTCCATCCAGCAGCTCGTGAGAGTCGGCGACCTCTCTTTCGTTGTCGTGGTGGAATTTTCGACGGGTGAAATGTCTAGGCATATTTGTATCTCATCGGCTTCCTCACCTGAGTTGGTAACACCAGTTCTGTTGATCTTTTCGGGGTTGAAGCGGTGCCATCTTCTTTCACAAATTCTGGGTGCTGCTCCGCGACGAGTGCGGCGGCTTCTTCCAGCACTTGTGCTGCATTATTTAAGATCGTGAGGCCTTCAGCTCGGCGTCGTTCACGGCGGCGACGATTTTTGCTGGGATGGTGCTTCTTGCTGGTCCTAGGGGTCTGAGCTGGACCAGCTTGAGTTGTTTCCGGAAGATGGTTTGCGGGGATCAAATTCAACTTTACCGCCAGATCGCGACCCGCTAGGCGTTTACCAGTTCGGCTTCCGTAAATGATGCCACCAAGACGGTGCTTTGGTCATTTATTATGATTCGCTGAGCCCGGTTCTCTGCAATTAAATCCTCTCGGCATCTCGACAACCGGTGGATTTTATCCTGGAGGATTTTGACCGCCTCGGGAGCGAACCACGTGCCGAGCGTGCGTTCGTGCTCCGCGAACAGTTTGTTATATCTTTGTTGGCATAAATCGTGATTCAATTGTAATGCCGTGGTATCTGATTTTCGCGATGATTTGGGAATTCTATATCCTGGTGCATTTTAGACAAGAAATTTTTGATTACTGAAACGTTTGATGAGAATTTTCGGAAGGATTTTCTTGAGATTTTCCGGACTAAACGAGGGAGAGTTTCATTCCATTAATGGATTATATTGATAAATAAATAAAATATAATAATTATAAAATTTAAAATTAATTAGTCCGAACATTCCTCAAACATTCTCTATCACATTCATTTCATGGTTTGATATAATTGTGAAGATATCCTATTTGTCATTAGAACTAGTAACAAAACGTTCGATGCAGAAAAGAAAAATGCTGATGCTCCAATCATTTACTGAGTTATGAAAAAATAATTTTATTTAAAAGTGTTCTATAAAGCCATTCCTTACAAAAGGCAAAATTAAAAGAAACATTTAATTTTTCTAATCCGTTCATTTGTTTCTATCGACTTAACCCTAGTCGTCCCTTTGCATATAACAATTCGACAGGTTTTAAACAAAAATTGCATCCCTACCTAAACATTCATTTGAATGTTTTCCCCCTAGCTATGTCGATATTCCCGCATTTTAATCCCTACCGCTCCGACCAACATTGCAATGGCCGCCACGGTGAAGTACGACGGCGTCCTACTCTGCGATCAGTGTGACTAGACCTGACCATACCGGCAGACACCGAAGGTGGTTGACGACAAGGCATCACATCAACATCCCTCACATTTAACTGAGGAATTGAATCCTGCCAAGCCATCTTCCACAAATTATAACATGCATAAAATAATGTTAAAAATTAGGGGGACCTGTCGTTGATACTAAACGTACCTCGACCATCCATGATTAAAATTTAAAAACTTAAAACAATAAACATTTCAAAAATTTATTTAATGAAATATAAGCTTACCAAAGTTCGAAATTCAAAATTTTTAGTTTTCAAAAATATTTTTAAGGTTTTTAAGGTTAAATATTATGACAATGGCTATTGTATTTATACTGTTTTCGTGCGTGTGTGCGACCAATCAGCTAATTTCGAATCTTTTTGGCCATTTTTTCGGGTTTTTTGATGGCTTTTATTTAATTTTATATTTTTCTCTTTTGTTATTTATTTTCTTAATTTTAATATTAATTTATTAAATTTGTATTTTATTTTTTGCTGATTCTTATTCTGGTCGCCTCCTCCGCCTGTGTATTTCTAAACCTTATTTTGCAAGGTTTTGGCGGTTTATAATTTTACTTTATTTTCCTATGTATTTTCGTGCAAAGTTTATTAATTATTTGTTTTAATTAATTATGTTATTTTTTTACTTTGTTTTAATTAATGTTTTTATTATATTTTTAATTTCTGTTTGCGTGCGTGCTTGTGTTACAAATAGCCATTCTCATAATTTTCGACATGACTTTTTCATGGTTGTTTTGTTTTAGTGATGGCTTATAGCCCAACAATACATTTATCCATAATACACCACTACTTTTTCGTCAATATCAAAGTTACACAATATGCAGACTTTCATTGTCCCTACACATTGTTCGCAATAGCTAAATGACCACAGGGGAGCATCAGTATTTTTATTTTCCTCAGTTGGCAAATACAGCATTTACGTAGGTATTGCACTTTTCTATCAATTTCACTTTTAATTGCATCTGGTATTGTTTAACTTGTTGCTCTATAGCGTGGTATTGGAGATTTATATCTGCATTGTTTAATCTTTCTTTATACCATTGATATTTGTTTCTATGTCTACTGTTGTGTTGGCTGAGTCAATCCTAAAGTTATCTTGGTACTTTCAGGGCTTATTGCTATTTGCTCATTCTGTTCTGCCAGTTCTATTTGCTTTAGTTTCCAAGTTAATGTTTCGAATGGGTCCTCATTGATGTTTATGAATTCTTGCACTTTGCTTAGTTTACTTTTATATTGTTCCATCTAAAATAATGATTTATTAAAATTTTCTACTTTATTCTATTGTTACTTATTATTATTCTATTTATTATTTATTGTCTGTTATTCTTATTGTTGTTTTTGGTTTGGTTATTTATGTCTCTGTTTTGTGTCGTCATTTTATTTTTTCAATCATTCTTAATTATCATACCTCATTCACGCATCATTCTACACCGTGCTATTTAATCATTTTGATTTATATACTATTATCATTTCATACTTTAATTCATCATTATCGATTTTCTTGTCAATCATACTCATGGTTTTATACTTTTATACATTTATTCATATTTATATTATACTACTATTTATTTTTATTGGACTTTATTTCCTTTTATTAACAATTATGTTATTCACTCTTTATTGTTCCAAAATATTTATTTATTAATTTTTAGCGTTTATTTCATTCGCGGACGTATACATAAGATCATTTTGAAATTTCTGTCCCGGTGTTTTTAATCTTTCCAATGAATTTACTCAAATCCCGGCTGAGCCCCCAAAAATCATGTTGGCGTACAGGGTAGAATTAATTTTGTTTTAATCTAAGCTCATTCATCCAAACTACTTCCTCAACTGCTCTTGCATTCCCTAGGGTATTTCCTTTCTCACCCCGTCGCCCCACAATTTTAATCTAACCACTGTATACCCATGGGCAAGCCCATGTTGGTACTGTATACAGCAGCCGAGAGTCCACAAGCAGGTGAGCCCCGTTTCCAAGACTACTCCTTGTGATAATCTCGCTTTCGGGTTCCTGACGGCCGATAGAAGGACTTACGTCTACCTAACTTCTTTAACTTTTTCGATATCGGTGCACACCTTTCCATCATTCTATGACGAACCCATGCATACGTCCTACATATTGTTTTCCCTTAGTCGCTTTAATACATAGCAAAATAGGTATTACCGATTGTAGTGAACCGTACCCTTACTAGGTTTTTGTCACTTATCTATTCATTATTAATTTTAATTTAGCAAAACCAATTTTAGGTATTTAATTTATGAAATTCAAAGATGATGATTAAGAAACTTTAATAAAAATAAAATATTCATAAATAAACATTTAAAACTCAGCCTCTCGAATTTATCTAATTTTCTGACTTTAATTGCCTAAACTACTGAAAATAGGTAAATTTTCTAACCTAGAAATTGTTTTAAATCATAAAGTATTTTATTTAAAGAACATGTAAAGATTTAAATTATTATATAAATTATCGAAATTTCTGTTATATCGGCCGAAATTTTGGGTTTATCACAACCTCATTAATAATCTAAGAAAAAATAAACTCCTCCGAGAATGCTTATTTCTTCTTTTAATAACAATTGCTTTTTAATCATTACTATCTCTATAATGGAAACTGAAATTTTATTTTTCTGTTAACTGAGAGCTCTTAATTCCGACTTTACGAGTGAAATAAGAACTTCCTCAACCTACTTCATACATACATAAGGTTCTATCAACATCATAAGGCAATCCAACCAAACTTTAGGCATCCATTCATAATTCGATTAATTAGAGAAATCAGAAATTATTAAGAGAATAAGAATTACAAAAATATACTTTTATTAGATCTATACAAAATTTAACAAAAAGAAATCACAAAAATATAATTAGTGTATAAATATATAAATAATGTCAGGATAATGGAGTCCATCCTTCTTTCCATTTGGTGGTCATTCGTCGATATCGACGGGGAACTTTCGTTTGTTCCGGAGGGATTGAAATGGTGTAGTTTCGACCTGAGGAACGGTATGACATAGTTCTTCTCCAAATTCGTCCATCCAGCAGCTCGTGAGAGTCGGCGACCTCTCTTTCGTTGTCGTGGTGGAATTTTCGACGGGTGAAATGTCTAGGCATATTTGTATCTCATCGGCTTCCTTCACCTGAGTTGGTAACACCAGTTCTGTTGATCTTTTCGGGGTTGAAGCGGTGCCATCTTCTTTCACAAATTCTGGGTGCTGCTCCGCGACGAGTGCGGCGGCTTCTTCCAGCACTTGTGCTGCATTATTTAAGATCGTGAGGCCTTCAGCTCGGCGTCGTTCACGGCGGCGACGATTTTTGCTGGGATGGTGCTTCTTGCTGGTCCTAGGGGTCTGAGCTGGACCAGCTTGAGTTGTTTCCGGAAGATGGTTTGCGGGGATCAAATTCAACTTTACCGCCAGATCGCGACCCGCTAGGCGTTTTACCAGTTCGGCTTCCGTAAATGATGCCACCAAGACGGTGCTTTGGTCATTTATTATGATTCGCTGAGCCCGGTTCTCTGCAATTAAATCCTCTCGGCATCTCGACAACCGGTGGATTTTATCCTGGAGGATTTTGACCGCCTCGGGAGCGAACCACGTGCCGAGCGTGCGTTCGTGCTCCGCGAACAGTTTGTTATATCTTTGTTGGCATAAATCGTGATTCAATTGTAATGCCGTGGTATCTGATTTTCGCGATGATTTGGGAATTCTATATCCTGGGTGCATTTTAGACAAGAAATTTTTGATTACTGAAACGTTTGATGAGAATTTTCGGAAGGATTTTCTTGAGATTTTCCGGACTAAACGAGGGAGAGTTTCATTCCATTAATGGATTATATTGATAAATAAATAAAATATAATAATTATAAATTTAAAATTAATTAGTCCGAACATTCCTCAAACATTCTCTATCACATTCATTTCATGGTTTGATATTAATTGTGAAGATATCCTATTTGTCATTAGAACTAGTAAACAAAACGTTCGATGCAGAAAAGAAAAATGCTGATGCTCCAATCATTTACTGAGTTTATGAAAAAATAATTTTTATTTAAAAGTGTTCTATAAAGCCATTCCTTACAAAAGGCAAAATTAAAAGAAACATTTAATTTTTCTAATCCGTTCATTTGTTTCTATCGACTTAACCCTAGTCGTCCCTTTGCATATAACAATTCGACAGGTTTTAAACAAAAATTGCATCCCTACCTAAACATTCATTTGAATGTTTTCCCCTAGCTATGTCGATATTCCCGCATTTTAATCCCTACCGCTCCGACCAACATTGCAATGGCCGCCACGGTGAAGTACGACGGCGTCCTACTCTGCGATCAGTGTGACTAGACCTGACCATACCGGCAGACACCGAAGGGTGGTTGACGACAAGGCATCACATCAACATCCCTCACATTTAACTGAGGGAATTGAATCCTGCAAGCCATCTTCCACAAATTATAACATGCATAAAATAATGTTAAAAATTAGGGGGACCTGTCGTTGATACTAAACGTACCTCGACCATCCATGATTAAAATTTAAAAACTTAAAACAATAAACATTTCAAAAATTTATTTAATGAAATATAAGCTTACCAAAGTTCGAAATTCAAAATTTTTAGTTTTCAAAAATATTTTTAAGGTTTTTTAAGGTTAAATATTATGACAATGGCTATTGTATTTATACTGTTTTCGTGCGTGTGTGCGACCAATCAGCTAATTTCGAATCTTTTTTGGCCATTTTTTCGGGTTTTTTGATGGCTTTTATTTAATTTTATATTTTCTCTTTTGTTATTTATTTTTCTTAATTTTTAATATTAATTTATTAAATTTGTATTTTTATTTTTTGCTGATTCTTATTCTGGTCGCCTCCTCCGCCTGTGTATTTTCTAAACCTTATTTTGCAAGGTTTTGGCGGTTTTATAATTTTACTTTATTTTCCTATGTATTTTTCGTGCAAAGTTTATTAATTATTTGTTTTAATTAATTATGTTATTTTTTTTACTTTGTTTTAATTAATGTTTTTATTATATTTTTAATTTCTGTTTGCGGTGCGTGCTTGTGTTACAAATAGCCATTCTCATAATTTTTCGACATGACTTTTTCATGGTTGTTTTGTTTTAGTGATGGCTTATAGCCCAACAATACATTTATCCATAATACACCACTACTTTTTCGTCAATATCAAAGTTACACAATATGCAGACTTTCATTGTCCCTACACATTGTTCGCAATAGCTAAAATGACCACAGGGGAGCATCAGTATTTTTATTTTCCTCAGTTGGCAAATACAGCATTTACGTAGGTATTGCACTTTTCTATCAATTTCACTTTTAATTGCATCTGGTATTTGTTTAACTTGTTGCTCTATAGCGTGGTATTGGAGATTTATATCTGCATTGTTTAATCTTTCTTTATACCATTGATATTTGGTTTCTATGTCTACTGGTTGTGTTGGCTGAGTCAATCCTAAAGTTATCTTGGTACTTTCAGGGCTTATTGCTATTTGCTCATTCTGTTCTGCTAGTTCTATTTGCTTTAGTTTCCAAGTTAATGTTTCGAATGGGTCCTCATTGATGTTTATGAATTCTTGCACTTTGCTTAGTTTACTTTTATATTGCTCCATCTAAAATAATGATTTATTAAAATTTTTCTACTTTATTCTATTGTTACTTATTATTATTCTATTTATTATTTATTTGTCTGTTATTCTTATTGTTGTTTTGGTTTGGTTATTTATGTCTCTGTTTTGTGTCGTCATTTTATTTTTTCAATCATTCTTAATTATCATACCTCATTCACGCATCATTCTACACCGTGCTATTTAATCATTTTGATTTATATACTATTATCATTTCATACTTTTAATTCATCATTATCGATTTTCTTGTCAATCATACTCATGGTTTTATACTTTTATACATTTATTCATATTTATATTATACTACTATTTATTTTTATTGGACTTTATTTTCCTTTTATTAACAATTATGTTATTCACTCTTTATTGTTCCAAAATATTTATTTATTAATTTTTAGCGTTTTATTTCATTCGCGGACGTATACATAAGATCATTTTGAAATTTCTGTCCCGGTGTTTTTAATCTTTCCAATGAATTTACTCAAATCCCGGCTGAGCCCCCAAAAATCATGTTGGCGTACAGGGTAGAATTAATTTTGTTTTAATCTAAGCTCATTCATCCAAACTACTTCCTCAACTGCTCTTGCATTCCCTAGGGTATTTCCTTTCTCACCCCGTCGCCCCACAATTTTAATCTAACCACTGTATACCCATGGGCAAGCCCATGTTGGTACTGTATACAGCAGCCGAGAGTCCACAAGCAGGTGAGCCCCGTTTCCAAGACTACTCCTTGTGATAATCTCGCTTTCGGGTTCCTGACGGCCGATAGAAGGACTTACGTCTACCTAACTTCTTTAACTTTTTCGATATCGGTGCACACCTTTCCCATCATTCTATGACGAACCCATGCATACGTCCTACATATTGTTTTCCCTTAGTCGCTTTAATACATAGCAAAATAGGTATTACCGATTGTAGTGAACCGTACCCTTACTAGGTTTTTGTCACTTATCTATTCATTATTAATTTTAATTTAGCAAAAACCAATTTTAGGTATTTAATTTATGAAATTCAAAGATGATGATTAAGAAACTTTAATAAAAATAAAATATTCATAAATAAACATTTAAAACTCAGCCTCTCGAATTTATCTAATTTTCTGACTTTAATTGCCTAAACTACTGAAAATAGGTAAATTTTCTAACCTAGAAATTTGTTTTAAATCATAAAGTATTTTATTTAAAGAACATGTAAAGATTTAAATTATTATATAAATTATCGAAATTTCTGTTATATCGGCCGAAATTTTGGGTTTATCACAACCTCATTAATAATCTAAGAAAAAATAAACTCCTCCGAGAATGCTTATTTCTTCTTTTAATAACAATTGCTTTTTAATCATTACTATCTCTATAATGGAAACTGAAATTTTATTTTTCTGTTAACTGAGAGCTCTTAATTCCGACTTTACGAGTGAAATAAGAACTTCCTCAACCTACTTCATACATACATAAGGTTCTATCAACATCATAAGGCAATCCAACCAAACTTTAGGCATCCATTCATAATTCGATTAATTAGAGAAATCAGAAATTATTAAGAGAATAAGAATTACAAAAATATACTTTTATTAGATCTATACAAAATTTAACAAAAAGAAATCACAAAAATATAATTAGTGTATAAATATATAAATAATGTCAGGATAATGGAGTCCATCCTTCTTTCCATTTGGTGGTCATTCGTCGATATCGACGGGGAACTTTCGTTTGTTCCGGAGGGATTGAAATGGTGTAGTTTCGACCTGAGGAACGGTATGACATAGTTCTTCTCCAAATTCGTCCATCCAGCAGCTCGTGAGAGTCGGCGACCTCTCTTTCGTTGTCGTGGTGGAATTTTCGACGGGTGAAATGTCTAGGCATATTTGTATCTCATCGGCTTCCTTCACCTGAGTTGGTAACACCAGTTCTGTTGATCTTTTCGGGGTTGAAGCGGTGCCATCTTCTTTCACAAATTCTGGGTGCTGTTCCGCGACGAGTGCGGCGGCTTCTTCCAGCACTTGTGCTGCATTATTTAAGATCGTGAGGCCTTCAGCTCGGCGTCGTTCACGGCGGCGACGATTTTTGCTGGGATGGTGCTTCTTGCTGGTCCTAGGGGTCTGAGCTGGACCAGCTTGAGTTGTTTCCGGAAGATGGTTTGCGGGGATCAAATTCAACTTTACCGCCAGATCGCGACCCGCTAGGCGTTTTACCAGTTCGGCTTCCGTAAATGATGCCACCAAGACGGTGCTTTGGTCATTTATTATGATTCGCTGAGCCCGGTTCTCTGCAATTAAATCCTCTCGGCATCTCGACAACCGGTGGATTTTATCCTGGAGGATTTTGACCGCCTCGGGAGCGAACCACGTGCCGAGCGTGCGTTCGTGCTCCGCGAACAGTTTGTTATATCTTTGTTGGCATAAATCGTGATTCAATTGTAATGCCGTGGTATCTGATTTTCGCGATGATTTGGGAATTCTATATCCTGGGTGCATTTTAGACAAGAAATTTTTGATTACTGAAACGTTTGATGAGAATTTTCGGAAGGATTTTCTTGAGATTTTCCGGACTAAACGAGGGAGAGTTTCATTCCAATAATGGATTATATTGATAAATAAATAAAATATAATAATTATAAAATTTAAAATTAATTAGTCCGAACATTCCTCAAACATTCTCTATCACATTCATTTCATGGTTTGATATTAATTGTGAAGATATCCTATTTGTCATTAGAACTAGTAAACAAAACGTTCGATGCAGAAAAGAAAAATGCTGATGCTCCAATCATTTACTGAGTTTATGAAAAAATAATTTTTATTTAAAAGTGTTCTATAAAGCCATTCCTTACAAAAGGCAAAATTAAAAGAAACATTTAATTTTTCTAATCCGTTCATTTGTTTCTATCGACTTAACCCTAGTCGTCCCTTTGCATATAACAATTCGACAGGTTTTAAACAAAAATTGCATCCCTACCTAAACATTCATTTGAATGTTTTCCCCCTAGCTATGTCGATATTCCCGCATTTTAATCCCTACCGCTCCGACCAACATTGCAATGGCCGCCACGGTGAAGTACGACGGCGTCCTACTCTGCGATCAGTGTGACTAGACCTGACCATACCGGCAGACACCGAAGGGTGGTTGACGACAAGGCATCACATCAACATCCCTCACATTTAACTGAGGGAATTGAATCCTGCCAAGCCATCTTCCACAAATTATAACATGCATAAAATAATGTTAAAAATTAGGGGGACCTGTCGTTGATACTAAACGTACCTCGACCATCCATGATTAAAATTTAAAAACTTAAAACAATAAACATTTCAAAAATTTATTTAATGAAATATAAGCTTACCAAAGTTCGAAATTCAAAATTTTTAGTTTTCAAAAATATTTTTAAGGTTTTTTAAGGTTAAATATTATGACAATGGCTATTGTATTTATACTGTTTTCGTGCGTGTGTGCGACCAATCAGCTAATTTCGAATCTTTTTTGGCCATTTTTTCGGGTTTTTTGATGGCTTTTATTTAATTATATATTTTTCTCTTTTGTTATTTATTTTTCTTAATTTTTTAATATTAATTTTATTAAATTTGTATTTTTATTTTTTGCTGATTCTTATTCTGGTCGCCTCCTCCGCCTGTGTATTTTCTAAACCTTATTTTGCAAGGTTTTGGCGGTTTTATAATTTTACTTTATTTTCCTATGTATTTTTCGTGCAAAGTTTATTAATTATTTGTTTTAATTAATTATGTTATTTTTTTTTACTTTGTTTTAATTAATGTTTTTATTATATTTTTAATTTCTGTTTGCGGTGCGTGCTTGTGTTACAAATAGCCATTCTCATAATTTTTCGACATGACTTTTTCATGGTTGTTTTGTTTTAGTGATGGCTTATAGCCCAACAATACATTTATCCATAATACACCACTACTTTTTCGTCAATATCAAAGTTACACAATATGCAGACTTTCATTGTCCCTACACATTGTTCGCAATAGCTAAAATGACCACAGGGGAGCATCAGTATTTTTATTTTCCTCAGTTGGCAAATACAGCATTTACGTAGGTATTGCACTTTTCTATCAATTTCACTTTTAATTGCATCTGGTATTTGTTTAACTTGTTGCTCTATAGCGTGGTATTGGAGATTTATATCTGCATTGTTTAATCTTTCTTTATACCATTGATATTTGGTTTCTATGTCTACTGGTTGTGTTGGCTGAGTCAATCCTAAAGTTATCTTGGTACTTTCAGGGCTTATTGCTATTTGCTCATTCTGTTCTGCTAGTTCTATTTGCTTTAGTTTCCAAGTTAATGTTTCGAATGGGTCCTCATTGATGTTTATGAATTCTTGCACTTTGCTTAGTTTACTTTTATATTGCTCCATCTAAAATAATGATTTATTAAAATTTTTCTACTTTATTCTATTGTTACTTATTATTATTCTATTTATTATTTATTTGTCTGTTATTCTTATTGTTGTTTTTGGTTTGGTTATTTATGTCTCTGTTTTGTGTCGTCATTTTATTTTTTCAATCATTCTTAATTATCATACCTCATTCACGCATCATTCTACACCGTGCTATTTAATCATTTTGATTTATATACTATTATCATTTCATACTTTTAATTCATCATTATCGATTTTCTTGTCAATCATACTCATGGTTTTATACTTTTATACATTTATTCATATTTATATTATACTACTATTTATTTTTATTGGACTTTATTTTCCTTTTATTAACAATTATGTTATTCACTCTTTATTGTTCCAAAATATTTATTTATTAATTTTTAGCGTTTTATTTCATTCGCGGACGTATACATAAGATCATTTTGAAATTTCTGTCCCGGTGTTTTTAATCTTTCCAATGAATTTACTCAAATCCCGGCTGAGCCCCCAAAAATCATGTTGGCGTACAGGGTAGAATTAATTTTGTTTTAATCTAAGCTCATTCATCCAAACTACTTCCTCAACTGCTCTTGCATTCCCTAGGGTATTTCCTTTCTCACCCCGTCGCCCCACAATTTTAATCTAACCACTGTATACCCATGGGCAAGCCCATGTTGGTACTGTATACAGCAGCCGAGAGTCCACAAGCAGG
This sequence comes from Schmidtea mediterranea, assembly GCA_022537955.1. Classification (NCBI taxonomy): domain Eukaryota; kingdom Metazoa; phylum Platyhelminthes; order Tricladida; family Dugesiidae; genus Schmidtea; species Schmidtea mediterranea. The sequence goes on from CM039680.1 coordinate 79,791,401, forward strand.
TGAGCCCCGTTTCCAAGACTACTCCTTGTGATAATCTCGCTTTCGGGTTCCTGACGGCCGATAGAAGGACTTACGTCTACCTAACTCCCTTAACCTTTTCGATATCTGTGCACACCTTTCCCATCATTCTATGACGAACCCATGCATACGTCCTGCATATTGTTTTTCCTTAGTCGCCTTAATACATAGCAACATAGGTATTACCGATTGTAGTGAACCGTACCCTTACTAGGTTTTTGTCACTTACCTATTCGTTATTAATTTAATTTAGTAAAAACTAATTTTTGGTATTTAATTAATGAAATTTAAATATGATGATTTAGAAACTTTAATAGAAATAAAATATTTATAAATAAACATTTAAAACTCAGCTTCTCGAATTTGTCTAATTTTCCGACTTTAATTGCTCAACTACTGGAAATAGGTAAATTTTCTAACCTAGAAATTTGTTTTAAATCATAAGGTATTTTATTTAAAGAACATGTAAAAATTTAAATTATTATATAAATTATCGAAATTTCTGTTATATCGGCCGAAATTCTTGGGTTTATCACAACCTCATTAATAATTTAAGAAAAATAAACTCCTCCGAGAATGCTTGTTTCATCTTTTAACCAAAATTACTTCTTAATCATTAGTATCTCTAGAATGAAAACTGAAATTTTAAATTTTTGTTAACTGAGATCTCTTAATTCCGACTTTACGAGTGAAATAAGAACTTCCTCAACCTACTTCATGCATACATAAGGTTCCATCAACATCTTAATACAATCCAACCAAACTTTATACATCCATTCATAATTCGATTAATTAGCGAAATCAGAAATTATTAAAATAACAAGAATTACAAAAATATACTTTTATTGGATTTAATAAAATTTAACAAAAAGAAATCACAAAAATATAATTAGTGTATAAATATATAAATAATGTCAGGATAATGGAGTCCATCCTTCTTTCCATTTGGTGGTCATTCGTCGATATCGACGGGGAACTTTCGTTTGTTCCGGAGGGATTGAAATGGTGTTGTTCCGACCTGAGGAACGGTATGACATAATTCCTCTCCAAATTCGTCCATCCAGCAGCTCGCGAGAGTCGGCGATCTCTCTTTCATTGTCGTGGTGGAATTTTCGACGGGTGAAATGTCTAGGCATATTTGTATCTCATCGGTTTCCTTCACCTGAGTTGGTAACACCAGTTCTGTTGATCTTTTCGGGGTTGAAGCGGTGCCATCTTCTTTCACAAATTCTGGGTGCTGTTCCGCGACGAGTGCGGCGGCTTCTTCCAGCACTTGCGCTGCATTATTTAAGTTAGTGAGGCCTTCAGCTCGGCGTCGTTCACGGCGGCGACGATTTTTGCTGGGATGGTGCTTCTTGCTGGTCCTAGGGGTCTGAGCTGGACCAGCTTGAGTTGTTTCCGGAAGGTGGTTTGCGGGGATCAAATTCAACTTCACCGCCAGATCGCGATTCGCTAGGCGTTTTACCAGTTCGGCTTCCGTAAATGATGCCACCAAGACGGTGCTTTGGTCATTTATTATGATTCGCTGAGCCCGGTTCTCTGCAATTAAATCCTCTCGGCATCTCGACAACCGGTGGATTTTATCCTGGAGGATTTTGACCGCCTCGGGAGCGAACCACGTGCCGAGCGTGCGTTCGTGCTCCGCGAACAGTTTGTTATATCTTTGTTGGCATAAATCGTGATTCAATTGTAATGCCGTGGTATCTGATTTTCGCGATGATTTGGGGATTCTATATCCTGGGTGCATTTTAGAAAAGAAATTTTGATTACTGAAACGTTTGATGAGAATTTTCAGAAGGATTTTCTTGAGATTTTCCGGACTAAACGAGGGAGAGTTTCAGTCCATTAATGGGTTATATCGATAAATAAATAAAATATAATAATTATAAAATTTAAAATTAATTAGTCCAAACATTCCCCAAACACTCTCTATCACATTCATTTCATGGTTTGATATTAATTGTGAAGATATCCTATTTGTCATTAGAACTAGTAAACAAAACGTTCGATGCAGAAAAGAAAAATGCTGATGCTCCAATCATTTACTGAGTTTATGAAAAAATAATTTTTATTTAAAAGTGTTCTATAAAACCATTCCTTACAAAAGGCAAAAATAAAAGAAACATTTAATTTTTCTAATCCGTTCATTTGTTTCTATCGACTTAACCCTAGTCGTCCCTTTGCATATAACAATTCGACAGGTTTTAAACAAAAATTGCATCCCTACCTAAACATTCATTTGAATGTTTTCCCCCTAGCTATGTCGATATTCCCGCATTTTAATCCCTACCGCTCCGACCAACATTGCAATGGCCGCCACGGTGAAGTACGACGGCGTCCTACTCTGCGATCAGTGTGACTAGACCTGACCATACCGGCAGACACCGAAGGGTGGTTGACGACAAGGCAGCACATCAACATCCCTCAAATTTAACTGAGGGAATTGAATCCTGCCAAGCCATCTTCCACAAATTATAACATGCATAAAATAATGTTAAAATTAGGGGGACCTGTCGTTGATACTAAAAGTACCTCGACCATCCATGATTAAAATTTAAAACTTAAAACAATAAACATTTCAAAAATTTATTTAATGAAATATAAGCTTACCAAAGTTCGAAATTCAAAGTTTTTAGTTTTCAAAAATATTTTTAAAGTTTTTTAAGGTTAAATATTATGACAATGGCTATTGTATTTATACTGTTTTCATGCGTGTGTGCGACCAATCAGCTAATTTCGAATCTTTTTTGGCCATTTTTTCGGGTTTTTGATGGCTTTTATTTAATTTTATATTTTTCTCTTTTGTTATTTATTTTTCTTAATTTTTTAATATTAATCTTATTAAATTTGTATTTTTATTTTTTGCTGATTCTTATTCTGGTCGCCTCCTCCGCCTGTGTATTTTCTAAACCTTATTTTGCAAGGTTTTGGCGGTTTTATAATTTTACTTTATTTTTCTATGTATTTTTCGTGCAAAATTTATTAATTATTTGTTTTAATTAATTATGTTATTTTTTATTTTGTTTTAATTAATGTTTTTATTATATTTTTAATTTCTGTTTGCGGTGCGTGCTTGTGTTACAAATAGCCATTTTCATAATTTTTTCGCCATGACTTTTTCATGGTTGTTTTGTTTTAGTGATGGCTTATAGCCCAACACTAGTTTGAAAATCCAGGAACTTCAATGTGAGTGAGAGAATGTTCGAAAAATCTCTCCACGTCGCGTCCTTGCAACCTCGAATGAGCTCTGCTTGGATGTCGGCGTGGGGAGAGCATGATGATGTATTATGTACGAAGACTTATGAACTACAATGTAATATATGGCAAAAACATATATTTATAAATATGCATAGAATTTTCCTGTCGAAATTTTTCCGGCCCACAGCCGATACATATTACAAGTTATTAAAATCTAATATACAATTCGAATTGTGTAAGTGCGTGTACAATCGCCAATAATTCGTGCCCGTGAAGGCTCCGGCGTGAGAACGCAGGAGCTGAAACGTCAATATCATTCCTTATAGGGGAAAAGGGTGAAGGGGAAATGGTCTTTTGGCCCTTTCGTCAGCACTCAATTCCCATAAACTCGACCTAAATTATTTCTCACATACGGCTAAAATTCAAACATCGAGTAGTCCAGTGGGCACTCAGTAACTATAATATAAACACAAATGCGCTTAGGATCAACTAAAGGAGCAGGGTACAGGGAAAATTAAAGAACATTTAAATTGTTAATATGACGCAATTTAATATGACGCAAATGAGAAATTTAAAAAAGTTCCTTTATGGTTTATAAAATTGAAAAACCATCCGAGTTAATTAAATGAAACCAGTCTTAATCCACCACATGAACAATCACCCCAAATATCTTAGCCAAGCCAACTCGTTGAGCGAATGAGTTATACCATTACGACGTCAATTACACTACTAACTATCCTATTATTAAAATTAGCAACTTCCCCGTATAAAACTCCGTTATGACCAACTTAAAAATAAAATAAAAGACGAAAACAACATTAACAAAATATTTTCTTTTAACTTAAAAGTTCTATTTTTACAACAGTTTAGCAATAAAGATATATCCATGATAGAATAATACCTCGGATTCCGATGGATCCACACCAGTTGAACAGACTGTACTAAATTGCAAGCAACGATAGTGAATTGTCCATTGTTCCTTAAGTAATGTAGTAAGAATAGTTGCTTAAGAACAGCATAAAATTACCTTAGTTCCATTCGTAAACCCGTTTAAATCCCACTAAACGTATTTCCTATTGCATGAAGTAAATAAATCGCACCCATCCACTGAAATTTACCGAGGAATTAGTTTTGATGCCGTCCTATTATCCGACCCGGTAAAATCAGAAAACGAATAACTAGCCCAAATGCTGTAGAAGCCACCTTGAAGGGAAACGTGGTCCCATCCAAGGAGAAAGACTTCCATTTTTTGTTTTCATAAAAGTTTCTGATTAAATATAAAAAAAACATTCAATAGCATTTACCGTCGCTTGAGGTTTAACATCCATGTGCAGAAGCTATCCCTTAAAATTTAGGCGAACTCCTCGTAAACTCCAACATCTTGCTTAGGATTTGAAAAAATGAATATCCGCAGGTCTGGATAATTCGCCAACACGTACGATCAATTCCACGATTAGCGTCCCTCTCGCGTGAGATTTAACTTTAGATACCCAACATCATAGATATTCCTCATGAAATAATTAAATACCACAGGTATATGATCAGTTAATGTAATAATTCGAGAATCGACGGCAGGACGCGTATTACAAAGGACTCTGAGAGATTTAAATGATTTACCCTAAAACGGAGTTTATTTCTACAGTACAAATTAGTCAAATTTTATTTAAAACATTTGATAATCTGGTTATATATAAAATGATATTAAAATGCCCAAATATTTATGATTTCGATTTAAATTAAATAGAATTTTCGGATGCGAATTATTGCCGAAATATTAATAATTTTAATGCCATTGGGATTGCGAAGGAATTCTTTTCCTCGAGTTATATTGTAGAGTACTAATTAATATTCTCATGTCTCATTTGATGTCTACTTGAGCTATGTCACACTCACACATTTATTATAGTTTAGGTTTTGATTGATTATTTTAGGTCGTAATTTATATCTATTTAGATCATATTTAATGCATTATGGGAAATGGTAAGATAGGAGTTATTCTCTGACAAAAATTTCATTTATCCATCTGTTGGGCTCAGAGCCACAATTCAAACAAAAAATAAAAATTAAAGATGAAGAATGAGAGTGAAAATAGTAGAACGAATCACTGTACATAAGTACGCACCACACAAAGATACCAAAAATAAATGAAAAACATATTAATTAAAACAAAATAAAAATATAACAAAATTAAATAAAAACAAATAATTAATAAAAATCATGAAAAAGCAAGACAGCTGCAGAAAGAAACATATTAAAAATAAAATAAACTGCCAAAACCTTGCAAAATAAGGTTTAGAAAAAACATAGGCAGAAGTGGCGACCAGAAAACAAATAAAAAGGGCAAAAATAATATTATCAGAAAAACAATAATAAAAGTAAAATTCAAAGATAAACTAAATTATATATAGAAAAATAAAGAAAAATATATAAAAAATAATAGAAATAATTTTAAAGCAATTAAATAATTAAAAAGCCCTAAAAATGGCAGAAAATCGCCTATTGGTCGCACACATGCATAAAAATGGTATAAATACAGTGATGAAATTCATTATTTTTGACTTCAAATTAGACTTTAAAAATTTTTTAAAAAACTTGTATGCCATTGAAACTTTGCGATAAAGAAAATTCTTATAACGTAAGGATTTTGAGTTTTGTATAATTTTTGTCTTAATTCTCATATGCTTTAATGTTAATCTGTATGCAATAAATGTTTCATTCTCTTCTATGATAATTAATTATATTCGTATTTATAGTCCGACCCCTTTAATCTCATATATGGTATAGTATTGAAATAGATGGTCCATGGGACGGATCTCGGGCCGGCTAGTGGGTGAAAACCCTTAGTTGTGCTCGTGGGTCATGCCTCGTGGACCCCTCGGCAGTCCGCAGTCGGGTCTGGCGATAATGCACAGAACCGCTACGCAGGGCGCCGTTGTACACTCGGGGCGGCTACTGAAAAGTGGCCGGAACGAGTCGAATTAAAATCAGGGAAGATGCGGCAGCAGAGTTAGGGGGAATTTAGGAATGATCTCAAATAGATCATACGAATCATTTTCTTTTCGGATCAATTAGTAAGAAAATGGGTAGCAGGGTTAAGTATGAGAATAGTCGGATACAATAAGTGTCATATGAATAAGATACAAGTGAAAGGAAAGTATATAAATTAACTAAATGATATGTCGTGGAAAGTAAAACTACGGAAAATATAGTCCATGAGAGTGACAGCACGTGAAAACGCCGAATCTTTAACCGACAGATTTAAATTATGTGCCCCAAATCGGAAAGATGTGAACAGTAGAAAACCGAAAACATTATGATACTGCCATATATTGAGAATAAATCAATTACAATAGCTTTGCATAAACTGAAGGTGGTTACGCATGAGCACGCCATAAGTATTTAAATTCTGATTTTTTTTCTTTTGCTACCTAAGCCGATTTGGATCCGTTATGGAGATGTCCCGACGCGTCCAGACGAGCAAAATTCATCTAACTCAACTGGAATTCACATTTCGACACTAGTCAAGATACAATTTCCATTTAAATTAAATAACACCCACTAATTCAGCTCGATACATCTAACTGTCACTGTATAAGATAAGCGTAGGCCTGAATGTCAAATAACATAAGTTTTTATATTTAACGTTATTAACCTAAAGATATAGTAAACGATCAATTAATCTTAGTATTAATAGAAATTTGCCACTTGAGGACCCCTAGGATTTTGCGTAGAGAATAAATTTTAATAATGAAATACATAAAAGTTAATAATCGCTTGATCAAATAATAATTATTAGTTAAACTATAATAATGTAAATAAAATAATGGTGGTAAATTTGATCACAATTTATGGCTAACTCATAATAAAGTGTATAAAGATGACAGTAGTTTAATCTAGAAATAATTGGTGGGTAAATCATAACGAAATAAACAAAAGTAATAGGGGCTAATCTACGAACCATGAATGCTTAATCTATGATAAAATAAACGAACCTGATAATGATTTATTCCAATAATAATAAATGATCGGATTATAGTAAATAAATAGAAGAATAGTAGTTTCGGCTAACAACGATAAATGGTTATATTATGACGAAATATAGGGGGAAATAGATAGAAGTTAATCCATAAAATCACCATCAGGACCCCTCCCTAAGGTCCCCATACTTTGTTACCACCCCACTTCTCAGAGGACCACGTCTCATTTTTCTCTTCATTTACTTTCAGGATGAATAATAGCGACAATTCCGGATCAAATAGTTTACCGAAAATACCACGACTCCCACCTTCGATCGTGGCTGTCCGCCACCAATACGAGGAACTGAGACAGAAGTATGATACACTCAGTGCCAAATACGATCGGATAAAAGGTACTTGGGCCCCACCCAATGCCATCAAAGTACTGAGGCAGAAGATAGAACGGCTCACGCGGGCACGAGACGAGCTGATCACGGAATCTCGCACTCAGCGACTACTCATCAAGGAGCAGTCAACCGGACTCCGACGTGCGTTTACGGATTTTGAGCTTCAGGCTCACGTCCCGGGAAGCATCAGGGCCAGTCAACTGGACATAATACCAGCCCATCATCTTCCCGTTACCAATGTTTTGTCTTCTCCCTCAGCCTCCAGGAATCCTATTTCTGAAGCCCCCAGTCTACCTGTCGAGCCCGTTGTTCCTCAACTGTCTATCGGGGTTGCAGAAAATGCTGTTATCAACCGGACACGGCGGCGACCGAATCGAAATCGGCGACGTCGCGCACGACGCCGTCGAGTGGAAGAGGTGCTCACAGGATTAGAACCCGCTGAGACCTCCTGCCCGGTCAGTGGTCCGCCTCCACCCTACCAGGAGTTTGAGTTTCCGGAATTTGACCCAGACATCCTCTATGCTCCCGATATAATCTTCCGATCGCCTGCCCGGTCCATTCATATTAATCTGACCGACGAGGATCCGGAATCTTTCCCGGTCACCCAAATCCTCGATGGATTAGGGCTCGGAACCGAAGACATCGCCGTGCTCACGGGCGAAGTGCCTAATACTATCGTTACGCAAGAGATCGCGGGTCCCTCGACTCGGAGAGAGGAGGATCGACCAGCGAGTCCTCCGCCGTACCGGCCAATGAAGAGAAAGCATTTCCCAACGGACATAGATGAGGAAGACTAGCGAGAAGTCGAAACTGATTTTAGTGCAGTTAAAGAGCATTGTGTGGATTACTTTTTTTATCTCTGACAACTCATGTTGACCAAAAATAAATGACATTTTGTGCTTGTTGTCTTATTAAATCTATTCGTAAATAATATAATGCTTACCTTTCGTTTCGTCCTCACGCTGAACCTAAATTGAGAGACTTGATTTATGAGAGGTGTGGTGTGAATAAAAGGATTAACTTTTGGTGAATGGGTACTGAGACTTAACGCTCATTCATAATTTTCTCTCCGGGGGGTTGAAACGTAATGAAAACCAATATATGAAAGCGTAAGCCCTTCTAACGGCAGCGAACAACTTGGGAAAGACGAAGGTCCTTCGAGGAGTAGTGCTAGTAATGGCGCTCACCTGCTCGAATGGCATTCGGCCATTGTGTACGGTACCAACGTGATTTCGGTCACGGGTACATAATGGTTACTAAAATCGTGCGGCGCATCAGGTGATTCTCCCTAGTCACTACTAGTGAAGGTCACATCCATATGACGAGCAATTTCTGAAATTTAATAACTCCTGTGCGTCCAACACATCTCATGTAACAAGGTTCATGAAGCAAGTTCGGACGTATTAGGAAGATAATCATTAGTAGTTATTGGATGCAGAATGATCAATAAACTTTAAGATTTCATACGACTAAATATTCGTTTTTATGATGATGACAAGAACCGCGATAATTGTGACAAACTTGACGTGGATTAGTAACGTTATAAGAAAATTGCAGCGATCATGCTTTAAGATGCCCCAAAAGATCTCAATTTGAAGTCATTAAGACAACGTTAAACCTAGCTGGATAATTCCAGTGATTATTCAAAGTTGATCCATCTGAAGATAACCTCTTTCTAATAAATGTAAATCAGATAGGTATTGGACTTAAACAAAACTTCAAACCACTGTCGGCATTCGGTAGGAGTATGAAGTTTAATAACTAAAAATCATCGGGTAAATTAGAAAGCATCAAATCTAGATTAATAAATATCTTCCTAGTAGGAGTATGAAATCTTACCAACCAGCAGTAGATAGGGTAAAGTAAAAGGTATTAGATCTCTATTAATAAATACCTCATGTCATATAAGTATAGTAGTATATAGCACAATATGATGAGTCGATAACTAGTTGTAGGATATGACAACCTGAACTGGCGGTGAGGTGGCCGACCAAGGTAGTGAAATGATAAATACGTTTTTAATAACACCGTTTAATACCCATGATTCTATCTTGCAGTTACTATCACTTCTAACACTAGATTTTGACGTGGAATTGACATTTCTCATTTATCGTTTTATATTGCGCCCTCTATTAATTTGAATTTTCATTTTGATCAACTTTGAAGTTACATGTTCATTATTATACGACACTCTCGACTACATAACCTTATCACGCGAAGTATAATATTACAGACCTGAGTAACCGACCACCCGACCACAAAAACCAAAATGAGTAAAATACGATTAATACATTATAATTTAGAAGACTCTTGGATAGATGCGTCCGGTGTCATCGCACGTTTCCCTGCGCACGCAGCAGCCAGGTGCAGACAAGCGATGTGGGACGCGGGGTTTTCGATATACCCCGTACACGAAACGAGATCCAGGAACCAAGGGAGTTCGGAAGACGTAGAACTCCCTTACGTGGCCATAAAACGCGAGCCCGGCCGAAATCCCGCCAGAGAGATCCGCGGACAAGCAGAATTTCTATTAGGCCGACTAGAAGCACATCAGAAGGAAACTGAGCGGCAGATCATCCAAGCCAGACGTTACCTGGCCCAAGTGAATAGGGACATTGCGGAGGGCAGAATTCCCAGCACGGATGGGTACGCCCCGAGCTACAATGTCTCCTTCGAGCTCGATGACCCGAGTCTTCGTAACCGGTTGGAACCAATAAATGTTATACTTCCACGGAGGGTCCTCCCTCGAGAGTTAAGGAACGTGGAAGAACCATCGGAGAGTCGTCAGAATCATTCCTACGCGCGGAGTCGAAAAAGTCGAAGATATGGAAATGAAAATCCTCGGTTTAACTCAAGTTGACTTACATAATCTGTGTGATATAATTAATAAATTTTTGTTAGCGATTTTCTTAAAACGTAACGCCAATAAGTTTTTTTTATTATTGAGATGAAAAACGTGTCAATAATGTCCTAGAAACATCGTCATACGGGTGGAATACGACTAATAATCCCAACTCTGTATATATAATTAAATTGTTTGAATAATTTATATTTAGACATGAGTCCGCCCCGAGTTTCGAAGCAAGAGCTCTACCAAGTCTATGCGACTAACTGGAACTTGCTACAACAAATATCCCAACTAAATCAAGAGATTCAACAGACTAAGGCCACCTGGATTGAACCAGGGAGGGCCAAGAAAATTTATCAGAAGATGATGACGGCACAGCGGGGGTGGGCTGATGAGAAACAGCTCACCCAGGTGCAAAAGATCCAGATACGCGGCCTTGAGGTAGCGTTATCGGCTTGCCAAGAAGGCAGCGCGGTAACCTACCCCTCGTTTTTGCACCGGCCCAACTGGCCTACCGCGAGGCGACATCCACTACAGTGCCGGCGACCAAAGTTACCAAACATCGACCAGGAAAAGCGGAGCGTATGAAACGCCGAGCTGCAAAAGCTGCAGGACGACAGTTATAGTAGTGTGATAATAGTTAATAAACGTTTGATTTATTGGCTTAAACTAATTCTCTACACTTAACTCCAATAACATAGAAAAAAGGGTGCGAAAAATTTATGAATAACTCGGTGAGAGAGGGTGGAAAAGAAAGCAAATTTATGCGATAAACAAGGGACCTACTAGATTTAAACCGAGCACAGGCCTTCTATCAGCAGCTCGTTGAACCCAGGGATCGTCCGGTCAATTATAGCATTAGTAACGCTCACTTTTTGCGGATGATCTACCCACTCGAACACAGTTCCAACGTTGCCTAGCAACGGGTGCCGAGTGGCAAGCGAAAGATGTTTGTATGGGGTTGTCTGGGTAACAACCATATAGTTTCAAAATAGCGAAACCCAGAACCCACCACTAGAAAATAACTATGAAAATTAAGCCCAAATGTAATCTGACACTTTAATAAAAATTAATCATAAAAATCTGTTAACCAAAGGAAAAGTAATGAAATATAGTAAAAATGTGTAGGCTTTTTGTTTTATCGAATCAAAAAATATGCATGCAAACCCCCTTATATAAGTCGATGCCAGATCGACATAATTTAATGCTAACTTTTCAAATTTCATCGCAACTTTTGAATACCTTAGAAGTAAGGCGGATGATGTTTTTTTTCTCATTATTTATATATTAATTCATGCATTTTTATGAATTTTAGTTTTTTATTGAACATTTTTATGATCATCAACTTTAAATTTAGTTGTAATTTACTCCTTTTACTGTCATCATTAGTTAATTTGGGTCTTAGTTACCCCCATTTTTATTATTAAATCTTAAAATACATTGTATAGTTACATAATTTTATATCATATTATATCTAGATAATAAAGAAACTTTTTAAAAATTATTGAATTAAATTTTTATCATGTTTATAATAGGAAAAAAATTTATTTAGCTCAGATGATAGACTATAATGAACGATGTCTATAACAAATATGAATGATACAACTCGAGATATGTTTTAATTGCTCAAGAATTTTATTTTATTAAGAATTTCCGCATGACTTTAAATGTTTCATCGAAATAAATATCGAACAAATTCCGAGCTGGAATAATACCTTCCATCGATTAAGTCCAGTGGAAGCCGCTTCCATGGTACTTAATCTATGAAAGAAGTTTCATGATATGTGTCAAATATTCTCCTATTTAAAAAATGAAATCTATATATTACATAATTTTAATCATTTTTATTACTTAGATTTTGCCATTGAAAATTGTTTAAAAAGTAATTATGATGACATGCATACAAGAAAGTAAAATGCTTTTTCACCGATCTAGTCTTTAGCTAGTAGTTCGGTGTGGAGGTAGCCGTAGTGAAAGGCAGTTTGCCGGGCCAGCTCTCTACTCCAAGAATCTCAACGCCCGACCCTCAGTAGAGAGCGACTGATCACGAGATAGGTCCAGTTATGTATATTGTTGGGGTTTGGTGATTTTCAAAAATTATTATAATAAGTAAAAAAAATTTGGGAAAATAAAATAATTAATTAAAAATAATCAAAAAATTAAAATCAATATGTTCCGGGAGAAATGGGTATGTGCCGATGCCAATTGACGAGACGAGTTTGAAAATAATAATATAAAATTAATTCGGGACCCCTGGAAAAAGTTATTTAAAAAATACAAATTAATTAATTAATTAAAAGGACGAAAACAAATAAATTAAATTAGGGAGAAATTCTCCGAATTCAATAAATTTAATTAGGAAGGGAAATGATTATTCCCTAATCTGATTTATTTTGTGGTCTTCTCCCGGGGAACGGCCAAAGCGGCCAAAAGATAAAAGCAAATTGTCTGACTAGTTCCTCGGGAGTCCATTGTAAATTACCGTAAATCAGATTAGTTGTTTGAGGAGAGATTCCCTATATAAGGAAGTCTCAAATCAACAATGGAGACACAAATAACTTTGAAAAATTGCGAGTAATAGAAAAGTTAAAAAGATTCATGAGATTGAAAAAGAATTAGTCAGACTTGTCAAGGATATTTTATTAGTTAATTGAAAAGGCGGCTTCGCGTGGGGATTCCTGCCATTATTGTAAAAGTAAAATTCGAATCAATGTGAAATTGTTGGTATCGAATAAAAGTTTTCCTGTGTTGAGTTATTTCAGTATCATTTAAAGAGCACGTGGAGTCAGAGCAAACAGTTCTACCGAACCAAATAAAATTATAACTCAACAATATGTAATGACAAAAGAATAAACAAACAGAAGAGTAATGAAGAGTAAAGAAGGTGATACAAAGTATGAAAGTGTCGATAACGGTTCAGAAAGAAATAACAATGATATAAGACGGAAATAATTCTACTAAATCGTGTTTGGAAAATCAAAAACATGGAAAAGCGAAATTATCATGACCAACGTAAATATGATATGGCCAAAGAACCTGCAAACAGGTTGCTGTAATTTTTCTTGATTTTTAGAACAAAATTACTTAACTATATAAAACAAAAATAAATGGAAGCATGGAACACTTGAGGTTACGGAAAACTATGTGAGATTGGCGATTGACGTCACGCACTACGAGGTATCTACATTTTTGACCATGGTGGACTGTTGACAAAGCAGATTTTCAATATGGAGGAAAATAGACCGAGAGGATGCCCAAAACATTGTGAGAAATCTGGAGGAAGTATTTCGAGAAGGAGGCTCAGTATCAGAATTGCTTATGGATAATGGGAGTAGTTTTCAATCTAATTCTATCAGAGAGTTATGTAGTTGATGGAATATTAAACCAATCTACAAATGCGCTTACTGTCCTGTAGTCCGGTGACCGGACGATAAAGTGTCATGCAGCCAAAAGTCATGCAGATCTTCGGGATATCGTCTTCTGGTACAACACCGTATCTAGAGATGACACCAATCAAGACAGAGCCCCATCTGAAAGGTTGCTCAAGTATCATTGGAGATTTTATCAAGGATATAAAGTTGAGAATTCAGTAACATGGTTCAATCACTATTATGCAACAGTGTCAAAGTAGACACAAAATATTGCACAGTTAATTAATATTATCTTGTGGAAATATATTTTTGCTATTATTTGATATTATCTTATCGAAATTAAAAATGGTGTCAGAAAAAAATAAAATCATTTTATTAAATGAACAATTTGAGTAAAGATTTTCGATTTATGGCTATAAAGGATCTTATTAGGTTTTGCTAAATGATTCTATAATATTGAACAGTGATAGTGAAAAAAAGTTAACCTAAGGCTTTTAGAAGATCAAAATTTAGAAGTACAAAAATCAAACTTTTAAATGTTTATCGTTAATGTTTATATTTAGTTCGCAAAATCAAAGAACCGAATGTTGTAAACGTAATTCGAGATTTAACTATAAATATGATTCATTTAAATAATGATAATATGTGCAGAATTTGTGCAATCGGTCTTAAAAAATTATTACTGATATGCCATTATCGGAAAATGGTGTAATATTTATATTAATGAAAAAAACCAAACCCATTAATTGAATTAATGGATCAATCTGATGGTGGTGGATTATGACAAATGGGAGCGTTTGAAATTATGTGCGAAGTCATTGTTAGATTGCGTATGCGATAACCTGCATATAATTTAAAATCTATATTCATTGCTTGTCAGCATCAATTGTTTAATTCAAGACTGTCAGTTAGAAAAAGATAGATAGCCTGTTTTGGTTCTTTAATTAGTGTTACTCGATCGGATTTTTTCAGTGAATTGATATCTTTTTATCTGAAGCAAGAAGATTTGAAGTCTTTAATTCAATGTATTGGCGTTCTTACAAAACAACCTGCTAGAACTGGGGCTTATATACATCAAATATATCCAATTTTTTCAGAATTTGATAACTCTGAACGAAAAAATACAAGATTCAAACCTTTGAAGCACTGATAGTCAAAAAAAATCTGAATCATAGTCAAAAGGTGTAAATCTCTAGACAAAATATGCGCATTGTGGTACTGCAATAAAATCTTTGTTATTGGACAAGGACTTTTTTCCCGAATGATATGGGCCGAACTGGGTAGGTGGTAGTGAATGAGAATGACTGCGTGTGCGGATTGTTGGTTTTGGATAGGTAAAATAAATTTAAGGGTCAGATGAGAAATTTAGTGTAATCTAAAGCAGTGTTTCTCAAGATTTCTTAAGCATCGCCCCCTTAATACACAATTTGATTTGCCACCGCCCCCTAAAGATTATTTAATTGTATAATATACAAAGTGTATTACATGTAAATAAATTTTAATGGTACGGAACAACTGCTACCGGATTGCTCCAATAGCGTTATTTAACAGAAACTTGTTACGACTTGATTGCGTACAGCGTGTGGGCTATCCTACGAAACTTATGTTAAGTATTTTAAGTTTTTATACCATCATACAGGGTAGAAATACAAAATAATTATTCGTTATTGTGTAGTAGGTAGGTTTTAATTTTAGTGAAATTTAAAATATAAAGTAAATGAAATTACAAATTTATCATCGCGTCAATAACCCACGTCAATGCCTCCCCCATTTTTTTCTGGGTCCTTTAACGTCCTCATCTAGGTCTCAAACTCCCACAAAGGGGCATTATCGCCCACTTTGAGAAAGACTGATCTAAAGTAATTCCTTTTATTAGTCGTATTAATATAAAGTTTACTAAACCTAAACTAATAAAATCTCCAATGTATATGAAAGGTTTTTTTGTTTTCACACGTGTATACATTAGACGCAAAGTGGATAAAAGAATTTTGTGAATAGTATAAGATGAATAAAATCGTAATAATAGCAATAACTGGTAGACGTAAGGCCTTCTATCGGCAGTCTAGGACCAGTAAGAGAAGACATCTTGAGGAGTAGTTTTAGAAATGGAGCTCAGTAGTGTGTAAATGCGCACTTTCAACTCAACACCACCTGAGATACCCCAGATTTCGCACAAAAAATTTAATACTTGGCAAATAAAAAATTTCCATTTGGCAAAATTCATATTTTTTCATTAGGAAATCATTCAACTGCCGACTATGAATTATTATGCAACATTCTATTCCTCTATGTGGTGTTGAGGTGAAAGTGCTCATTTACACACTACTTGAATTTAAATAAAATAAAAAAATTTAATCAACAGAAAAATTTAACCGATAAAATTTAACCAATAAAATTTAACCATTGAATAAAAAAATTAACAATTCGGCATCTCGGAATTTCCTAAAAATTGTAAATTTGTAAATTTGTAATTTTGTAAAAATTATAACTGATAGAATTCTAAATTTGTAAAATTTTTAAATTTAAAAATATGACAATTCGTGGAAAATACATTTGCAAATTTTGCAACAAGAAAATATCAAAAGCACACATAGCTAAACATGAAAGAACAAAAATTCATCAAGATAAAACTAAAACTCATACGAAGACGACCGGAGGTCTCGATGATAAAACTAAAACTTATCAAGGTGGTGATTTTCAAAATTCAAAAATTGTATCCACAATATTAAAATATTTTACGACTGAAAAATATCCAGATGAAAGACATTTAATTGATCATTCATATACAGGACCAGGAACTCGTTTAGATTTAAAACTTGATGAAAATGATGTTCCCAAAACTGGAGAAGAACCAATAAATCGCGTTGATGCTGCTGCTTTAAAACATGATATTCCTTATAGAAATGAAGATATAAGAAATAGACAAAAAGCAGATATTTGTTTAATTCATAATTTAAATGAAATTAAGAATCCAAATTTTAGAGAAAGATTTGAAAGAGCAATTGTTAAAACAGCAATGAAAGCAAAAATAGTTCTAGGTGGGGAATTACCAACTACCAAAGATAAAATATTTGCAACACAGTTGCATAAAGAATAAAGAAAACCTAAAAAATATTTAAAAATAAAAATTTTCAATAAAGAAGATATTTGGTCAGCAGATTTAATTGAAACCGTAAGTCCTAAAAATAATACAAATTATAGATATATTCTAACAACTATTGATTGGTATACTTGATATGCTTGAGTTCTACCATTAAAAAATAAAACAGCAAATTCAATTAAAGAAGGATTCAAATTTTTATTTGAAGAAACACCAGATAGAATTCCAAAAACATTATATGTTGATAATGGTAAAGAGTTTTATAATAAAATATTTGAAGAATTTAGACAAGAAAATGATATTGAAATTTATTCAACTTTTAATTCACCTGATGATAGATCAAATTATGGTTCACATAATCCTATAATTGAAAGATTTAATAGAACATTGAAAAATTGGATGTATAAAAAATTTACAGAACAAGGAAATAGAATTTGGATAGATGGATTACCAGAATTAATTAATAAATATAATAATAAAATTTATAGAATAATAGGAGTTTCACCAACAGAAGCAAGTGAGAATCCTGATCTAATCAAAGAAATTACAAATGATAACAATTATGGTAAGGAAGATTTACAAGAAAAACAAAAATTTAATATTGGCGATCGAGTTCCATTATGTAAATGGAAAAATAAATTTGAAAAAGGTTCAACACATAAATGGTCTAAAGAAATTTTTATCATTTCAGAAATTAATAATACAAAACCAATAACTTAAAGATTCAACCGGTGAAGAAATTTTACATAAATTTTATCAAAATGAACTCCAAAAAACTATTTTTTAATAAATAATTGATGTAAATCCTAACCTTGAAAAACTAGAAGAAAAAATAAGAAAAATAATAGAAACAAATAAACCTGCAGCTGTTGAATTTAATGGTGAAAAAATATACATTATTAAAAAGAAAATAGCAGAAATTAAAGAATATTCAGGTGGAGCGCATGGTAGAATTCTTCCACTTGCTGCTTTATTACCATTAAATTTGGAGGAATTTCAGTAGCAAGTGAAGCAGCTGGTGGAATAACAAGTGCTGTTAAAAATTATAAAGAATCAAGGAAAACAGATGCAGAGATTGAAAAACCTAAAGCAGAGACAAAAGCTTTGCAAGAAAAATTTCAACAAGGAGCGCAAGCGCAAGTGACTACTACAAGTGGAGCACAAGCGCAAGCGGAGACTTCCAAAAATGGTCAGGGAATTTATTTAGATCTATATCAAGGACGTGGAATTTGTGATTTTATAAAATTTATTAATAAAAAGAATTCTTGTGAAAAATTAAAACAAGTTTTGAAAAAATTAAAAAATGAAAATATTAAAATAGAGGTTGATGGTGATGGAATTTTTCTTTCTCCTTATAAAAAATAAATAATTTTTGATTATTAAAAATTTTATTATTAAAAATGTCTACTACATTTACACCAACTTGGAATAAAAATATCATGAAATTCAATCACAATCCCATTTTACCGAATTCTTTTAGAATGTTGATAATTGGAAGTTATGGTTCTGGAAAAACAGTTTTGTTGTTAAAAATGATTCTATCTCCTAATTTTATAGACTATGATAACTTAAAAACTTTTTCTAAAACAATTAATCAACTTGAAATGCAAATAATTTTTTCATGGTTTAAATTCTGGTTTATCAAAACAAGATATTGTGAGATTATTTCAAAATCAAGATGCAATTCCTGATGATATATCCATTAGAAATATATGTGAAGAATTATATGAAGAAATAAAATGTGAAGGTATTTCATCTGAAGCGCAAGCGACTACCTTCGGAGGTCCTCAAGGAATCAATGTTTTAATGAGTAATAAATATCATGAAATAATTCCATGTGAAAAATTAGATCGAACCTAAAAGAATTTAATAATATTTGATGATTGTGTCAACATGAAAAATCAAGAAATTATGAAATCTTATTTTATTCGAGGTAGACATAATAATTGTAATGTAATTTATTTAGCTCAAAATTAGTATGATTTACCATCTATAAGTATTCTTGGCAATTCTAATTTTTTTATATTTTTTAAATTAGGAAAAAGAAATAGAGATAGTATTTTTAATGATTTGTTTAGTGATACTTTAGACAAGGAAGAATTTCATAGTTTTGAAAATCATTTATCCATAAAATATGATTATATTGCATTGGATAAAGAAAAACATCAAGTATATGAAAAAAATAATTAGATAATCAATTACCGTAATTATCCAAATATAAGACGCTTTTTTTCATCACTTTTGGGGATGATAATCGTGGTGCGTCTTATACATGGGTATAACAGGAAATATTTTTTCCTACTCAGAAAATTTTCTGAAAAACCGGTATGGGCAAGGGAAATAAAGTATAAATTAATACAAAATGTTTATTTTTAGTTACAGAATGTTTTTTTCATTACAGAGACCATTATTTTCATCTTCACTTTCCATCAAATTCTCAATCTCAATGGACTCGTCCACTTCTCCAAACATTAATTTATTTTCCATATCATCAATATCATCTTCCTCATTCCCTACATCAGATATATCGTCCTGCCAAATAATATCGTCTTCTGATCCATCCATAGCATTACTTAAACAACATTTCTTGAACCCTTTGATAATAATTGCCTCACTAACTGCATCCCATGATAGTTGAATCCATTTGCAAATAGTTTCTAAACCAACCTTTCTTCTGTTTCCAGAAGCAGTAAATGATGGAGCACCAGAAAAAAACCACTCATTCCATCTCTTTCGCATCTCTTGCTTAAATGGCCTATTGCAAACTACATCCATAACTTGAAGTTGCCCGGTCATCCCTCCAGGAATAATCACAAGATCTGTTTTGTTTTTTTCCAAAATTTCCTTTACGCATGGCATACGGTGGCATCTAAATGCGTCTAATACCAGTAACCTCCTTGAATTTCGAAATTCATCTTTTCTATCATTACACCATTGAATTTGAATTTAGGTAACTGAAATTTTAATTTTAAACAAAAAATAAATTTAATAATAAATTTAATGTAAGGTAATAATTATACATGCGTCTTATATTTGGGTTACTTATATTTTCTTGAATTCAGTCAATTTTTAATGATGCGTCTTATATTGGGTGCGTCTTATATTCGGATAATTACGGTAGTAAATTATTTAATTATTTAATTAGAGAATTATTTAATTTTCTTGAATAAAAATGAGTAAATGATGAGTAAATGAAAAATATATTCAAGATTGCAAATTATTAAATTTTCAAAAAAATATTTGGAATGAAAATTTAATAGCTAAAAGACTTCAAGATCAAAATTTTAATTTCATGGGTACAAAAATTGAAAAATCAATAATTGATGTTATTAAAGTAACAAAAACTAAAATAATTTCAAATCAAAATAAACCTAGAGAATTTCGAATGAAAATACAATAATAAGAGAAATGACAACTTAGAAGGATAAATGTTTTTATAAGAAGGAAATTCAAGGAGAAAAAGTGAAACTCTTCCAGTATGTATCGAAGATATAACAAATGAGAATTTGAGTAATTAAATGATGATTTTCTCTGTTCAAATTTAAAGCCAGGAAATCAATAATTATTCCAACGAGGCAGTGCGTAAGGAGCGGCACTTATTCAATTTCTTTACCTAAAAGTGCACAATTTTTATAATTAACACAGATTTTATAATCAACACAGATTAATCAAGAAATTATAAAACAAATTAAACCAATAAAATTAGAATTGAATGTAAATCATGATGGTATAAAAGGTAAAACAATCATTCTCCATGTTAGAAATATATATCTTCATGAAAAAGAAGCAACCACATTATCTATTACTAGGTAGTTAGGAGCACACTGGAACCTACCCACCCTTTTTTCGACGAATTAATTACGTAATTAAGCAATTCAAATTTTCGTATTTTAATGTAAAGTTTTTTTCATCCACAAAATTTTTTCAATCACACTATAGTCAGAGGGTATTTTTGACTCTCGGTAAAAAAGCATAAAATTAAAATTGGCTCAAACCGTCTACGATGGTCACAGAGGGTATTTTTCATCCACAAAATATTCTTCTTAGCGGCATCAAATGCTATACCAAGAAATCAAATCAACAAGAGAGAAACACGTTTATTTCGTCTAACAATAAAATTAATCTCTACGAAATCTTTTACATGTCAGACGCCTTCGAAAGTAGGCGTGATCTTGCGTACCTCTATCTTCTAATATGTCCTTGATATCTGGTTGTAGCAAGCTCTTTGGGACGACTAGACGCACGGGCGCATCGAGCCTCAATAAAGTCGAATCTTCTGGATTATAGGCTACTCCGTAACTTGACAGGTAGCCATCTGAACTCGGGATGCACCCACTGGCAATATCCCTGATGATCTGGACCAGGCGTTCTCTTTGCTGGTTAGCCAGATGCCTATATTGCCGTTCTAGCTGTTCGAAACGGCGAAGCGCGCCTTCCGCCGCTTGACGGATTTCTCTAACCGGGTTCCTTCCTGGTTCCATCTTGATCAAAATACTTGGCAACTCCGTATCCGCTTCTCGCTCATCTGGATTCCGGTTTGGTGATTCGGGAGTATCATAGGTCGATATGGAGTACCCTCGATCCCATAGAGCCTGGCGGTAACTCCCGGCAAACCAGTTTGGGATCGTCAGTATTGTGCGATCGACATCACCCCATTGACTACTTGATCCACCTGTTAGCGTTAATAGCGAATTATTTTAGTTAACATCTCATTACTTATTAATAGTCGTTGTTCACAACTCGGCTTTTTTATCTATTTGTTACTGAGCTAATAAGGCAGGGTTTTCCAGCACTTTCGGTCCTGTCAAGTTGTCTTTGCTCAAAATATGCGGCTCAAATTTGTCCTACTATGGACAGTGTATTTCAGACGATGTGGGTTAATTGTAAAGAAAATCTCGTCGCCGTACCCCTTGCTCTCGCGTTGGGGAGGGTCTCATTTGTAAAAGAAATGAAACACAAAATTTTCACATGGGAAAAGACCTCGAGATAAAACTAACTCGTTTTAACCAGATTACTACATATCTTAATACCGACAAAATATCATACGGGCAACTAACCATTTCTAATTCATGAACATAGTGAAAATAAAATCATAACACTAATGAATAATTACAAGATCAGTTGCATGGCGTCCATCATTGTTTTTTCTTAATAATAATTTAGATATAGGATAAATTTCAGAGATTAAATTAAAAGGCAAAAATAAACAAAATTCCAGTCCCCACCCTATTATTAACCTATGGGTTGTTATCTCCGGAAAACCGGTTAATTGCTCATCTTATTTAATTCTCGCGTGTAATTTTATTATTTACATTCACAAAAAGAAAAGATTTTTTGAATACAACTAATTTATTGAAAATACAGAGCAAAATGTGATTCGATTAATGTTGGTGTGGTCGTTTATTAGTCAATCGCCTCCGCGAACAGGCGTGCTCCTCAACGCCCCGATCCTCCAGAATATCTCGAATATCTGGTTGGAGGAGGCTTTTCGGGATAACTAAGTGCACGGGCGCGTCACTTTCCAGTAAAGCCGGATCCCGATGGTCGTAAGCCACACCATAGAAGGGCAGGTATCCGTCCGAGCTGGGAATACGTCCACTGGCCATGTCCCGATTAATACGGGCGAGGTGTTCCTTTTGCCGTCTCGCCAAAAATCGGTATCGCCACTCTAATTGCTCTAGGCGGTGGAGCTCGCCTTCTGCTTTTTGCCGGATCTCACGTGCGGGGTTTCGACCCGGCTCCCGCTTAATAAGGATGCTGGGGAATTCGACATCTTCTCCTGACTCGTTAGGTTTTCGATTCAGTCACTCGGGGGTACCATAGGTCGATATGGTGTATCCCCGATCCCATAATGCCTGCCGATATCTCCCGGTAAATCTGGTCGGCACCGTTAGCGTGGTGCAATCCACATCCTTCCAATCACTGCTCTGGGTACCTGATGATAATGAATTAAATGGTTACAAACCTAAATTAATTGTCTTCCAGATGATGAGCTAATATAAAAGAGATAATAAAATTTTGGGCATTTTCTGAGCCAAATTGTTGATCAAAGAACCAACAAAATTATATAGGTTCAAATTGGTTTGCAAACCTAGTTGACTATAGTTAAGTACAATATTTATCTAAATTAAATTGTCCATCCCTAAGGCAACCATTTTGTTCTTAATGATTTAAAATCCTAATGATAATTATTATAAAGGGTAAATAATATCTAATTAATCTAATTAATCGAATTAGTAATCTAGTTCTTATAGTAAGAAAATTTAATAATTCTAATCAACTTACTTTAAAAAAAAATGAAAAAATAAATACTTCTAGTAATTTAACTATTACAATAATAATACCATACGGAGTATTTCCACGAACTTAAATACTCTAAATAGAAAAAAAATAAAATAAAGACCTTCTAAAAGAGCTAAACAGCCAAAAAAAAGAATTTCCTAGTTAAGTAATCCAGATTATAAAATACCTTAACCAAAAATTATATAACGAATCACAGCATAACTCTAATTGAAAAATAAAATAAAGATATTCATTAATCTCCGGAGGATAGTTAGGTTATTGGCGATGGGATCAATAAACATTCTCCGTCTTATAAGGTTTTACATTTTTCTACTTCGGATTTGACTCGCCAAGAATGGTGGGAATCTTGTTTAGACGTTTTGATGGGAATGCCACGACTAAAATTTACCGGTAGTTTTGGTCATACTTAATCTATGGGAACTGGCTGTTCCAATGTAGGGTAATTCTGGTTCAATAGCTCGTGTTTCATATTGGGCGGTAATTAAGACAGAACAGAAACATAAGAATCATATACTAATTTTATTATGAATCAAATTGCGGCTAGAATAGCCGTACTTGGTGCATCATCTTCCGTAGGATTATTTCTTTGACCGTGCATAGGAGTAGCATACAATCGGGAGTCGTGTACTTTGGACATTCGACGATCTTCTGTTAGCGATTTTTCTCTCGTCTTCTCCATATTAGTTTCTCGCATTGAAATTGTTGATGTCGGAATATCTGTCATAATTTTCTAGATCTGGTATGATCCTATTCACTATATATACGCCATATCGATTGGTGTGTGTCGCCACGTGGCAGAACAGAAAATCTCAACGCGAACTGATGATTGGTCGGTGTTCTTCGTTTATTCAGAGTAGTCTGCGCATACACTGACTGTGTCTCCGATTTTCTTCTCACCCAATTGCCGAGTCACGTCATCAGGTGTGCGCTGCCACGTGTTTGCATGTCGATTTTCTGGCATATAGAAGATCTGCCAAATTATCGATTGGAAATTTCTTCCTGTTTTCTACCATTCTATTAGTGGATATTTCCTATCCCTTCGATATATCTAGTTAATCACGTGGAAATTAATTGCCAAATATGGATGTCATGGAGATATTTATACTGCCATTGTTCGGACTTTATGTCAGTATCCTCACTTCGATCTTTACGGTTGGTTCCAATGGTCCATTATTATATCATCCAATCTGTTCAGACAATTATTCTCCGAAATCGGCCTCGTCTCAACCGGTCAGCTAAACCTCAGTCAATATTCGCCGTTTACCAGCGTTCGGAAGAACTTCTTTATCAATATGCGAAGCTACTAATCGCAAGATCTCCACCTAATGCGTCGATACCATTTTCTTCCAAAAATCAACCTTTGGCGGATATGGCAGCTGGATGAATTTCTTTTTGGGTTATAACAAGATATGGCTCGCGGGGTCGTCCAATTTATGGAAGTATCGACATGCGGCTACAAGGTGCAAAACCAGAAAAGTTGATGATCTCCTTTTTATATAATAAAGCTTTAATTACTTATATTTTGTGATGTGTACAAGGTTTGTAGTCGTTTACTTTGTCTTGATTTATTTAGGGTATCTCATTATTGAACGGTTAAATTGTTCAATTACTCGTGTAATAAACTTATAGAATCATTATTTATCGATAGAGAATATGGGATAGGTTGACTATTTAATCATGACTGTAAAAGAACCCTTGCTGACTAT
The DNA here is from genome assembly GCA_022537955.1 of Schmidtea mediterranea. Taxonomy (NCBI): domain Eukaryota; kingdom Metazoa; phylum Platyhelminthes; order Tricladida; family Dugesiidae; genus Schmidtea; species Schmidtea mediterranea. Next base: position 79,816,308 of record CM039680.1, read on the forward strand.
GACCTACGAAAGAAAAATAATTAAGATTTCTTCTTACACCATTTTCAACTAGCAATAATCTATGGGTGTTCATTTAGTTTTGTTCATAATTTTATTTTAAATCAATAGATTATTTCGTCTTAGTTTCTAAATAATGATCAATTTATGCGATTTTTAGTTTAGCCCTAATTTGATTGTACTAAATTGTTAATGCTTAGGAGGTTTTGTTCGGTTAACGTTCTATCAATAATTTATTCAATGATTTACAAGATTCTTTATTTAACTCTCATCCTATGTTATTTAGTCATTAATGATCTATAAGATTATTAGTTTAGTTCAGACTTATTTCACGTAATTAACAACGAATAAAAAAAATTTTTTTTTTAAAGATTTTTTAGAAGCTCGATGCATCGATTTCCGCAAGCCCCTTTCCCATTAACCTCAAGTTTATCATAGGAAATCTTTATGTTGATATTAGATTTTAAGAGTGCCCACTGGACTACTCTATGTTGATATTTTAGCCTTTGAGTAGTAATATTTTAGGTCGATTTTTCGGGAGTAGGTAGAAAGGTAGGCAACCAAAAGATTGTCTCCCGATCTCCCTTCTGCCCCTATGATAGTGAATGAATTGACGTTCGAGTCCGTCGTTACACACTGCGAGATCTCTCACGGGCACGAGCTGTTGGCGGACTTACACCGCACTTACACTGCTCGAATCTTTAAGTAATATTTTAATAACTTGTCGGTGTGTGGCTGTGGGCCGGAAAAATTTCGACTTAATAAATAAATTCATTTCATATATATATTTCATTAGTATTAATTTCATTTTCAACCATCGTTTACGTCCATTTTACCAATTAGCAAGTCATTCTTGCTTACTTTTAATCACTAAATTTATTCAAATAATACGAGTGTCGTCGAGTTTCACAAAACTGGTTCAAGAAAATGATTTGTCCGTTAAAAGCTGGTCCAATTGATTCGAGTTATTAAAACCGAATGAGTGGTTGTTTCGAGTGTTAAAATTATGTGAAAATGAATCGGTATATATACCTATTCTGTGACCCTAACCTTGCGTGTTAAATTTGATATAGTAAAACAAAATTTGACCTTGGGAATTTCTTTGTATTTTCTAACTTAAATTTCTTATTTTTTGATTTATTTTGACAATTCGTTCTTTTAATAAATAATTGAATTGTTTCCAATTCAAATTATTTAATTTTAGTTCTAACTTGAATGAACTTTTGTTCTTTCAGTAAATTGTCAATTTTTCGGTCAAATATTTCGTGTTTTCGTGTTACTTCTGTGTTTGTTTCGTGCGGATCTAATTGCGTTCTGTTATTATTTTAATTATTTTTATGTCTTTTAATTTTATATTTTTATTATTTCTTTCTCATATTTTAGCATGGTTAATTGATGTTTTATGGGTCTGATTTTAAATCTACGTGCTGTGTTTGCGTGCTATTACCGATTCATTTAAACAAAATTGGGTTTTGGCCTAACAATTGGCTATACTTTTGGTAACCCAATAATCTCACCAATAACCACAAATAAATATATTGATATGCATACAAAAGAAATAAAAGAAAAAATGGAACATGCTTTAAATAATATGAGGGTTGGAAAATTTTGTTTTAAAATATAAACTCTCAATAAATGTTAAATATTATCGAGGTAATGAAGATTCTGATACATTTTTACATTCTAGTTATGACACAAGTTATTTACCATTGGCTAGTATAAATGGTTTTAATTCAAAACTTAGAAAAATTAGAAAAGAAATAGAAAAAGATTATGAACACATGGAAGATACTTTTGGGGATTCTGCTTTAATATTACATTCCTTTGAAAATATAAGTATAAATTTTTGGAAACAAACCACCAAGACCGAAAGCTTACATCAAGACTCTGTTTGTTTCAATTTATATTATAAATGTTAAAAATAATGATAATAAATGTTTTCAATGGGCAGTTCTTTCAGCTTTGTATCCTGTTGAAAAAAAAATTACTGAAAGATTAAATAATTATAGAAAATATAGGCTTGCCAGAATTTTCAAACCTCAAATCGGGACAGTACAAAAAATATTTTTAGTTTTCAATATTTTATTTTTTATTTTTCCATTAAATAATAAAGGAAATAATTTATTAGTGCAGGCATTGGATATAAACGATTGGTGGTGTTTAATGATATGATAAGCATAACATAATTTACTTGTAATAATTTTTTCGTTCTCATCGCTTTGTGTTTTCACAAAAAACGAACTTAAAGTATTAAATTGCTGGATGATCGTACAGCAGATATATGTTTATGATGAACTATATGCTTTTTATTGTCCGAAATACCACCATGGCTTATACTGATATAAACTTTGCAATGTAAACAATATACTTCTGGGTTTGTTTTTCCTTTCTTTATAAACGGACACTCTTCAGTATATCTTTCCAAATACTGGTAAGATCTTTATGGCATTTTCAAACTAAGTTAAAAGTATAGAATAAATAATTAAATGTAATATTGTCAAAATGTTAAATTAAGATACTTACTACAAATTTAAACTATAAAAAATTTAATTTTCCGAACTAGCAACGCAACACGTGCATAAAACAAACACCACTAACTTCAATGATATTATAATTTATTTTGACAGCTACCATTGACATTGATTAAAAATAAAATTTGTATCACTGAGCAGTGTTACCACTTGTCGGCATCTATAATGTACCAAATTAAAATGTACTGTATTTGAGCAGGGTATGTTCAGATTTTTAATTTTGGGCCGGTCAACAATTATTTAATTATGTATTTCATAAATTTAATTTTGATTTTTATAATAAATATAAATCGGGACGTTTGGCCGTCCCCAAGACTTTTTTTGGGGACACTCGAAAAAATCTCTGAAAACGGGACAATCCAGATTAATCGGGACATCTGGCAACGCTAAGAAAATATGAAAGTGAAATAATATATAGAGATGGATTTGAACATCCAATAAAAATAAAGGATGTTTATAAATTTGAAAAATTAAATAATGTATCAATTAATATTTATGAATATGAGGCCTCTGGCAGACCAATAGAAAATGGAAGTGACTTAATAATTACAATTCAAATAACCGAAGCATGAGTTAATTGTCTACATGGTAATCTTTTAATAATACACAAAGAAACTGAAAATGAAATCACTTCTCATTTTGTCTGGATAAAAAAAATCAAAGTTTTATGAAAAAAAGAATTTCAAATTCAAATCATAAATAAGGTCAATTTTGTAAAAGATGTTTATTATATACATCAACAAAGTTAATGAAAGAAAAACAATCAAGATTATGTCAATCTAATTCACCAGCACTTGTTAAAATGCCATGTGGTGATGGCGCAAAAATGATTTTTAATAAATATGGAAATCTTGTTCAACCTTTAGCTGTTATATTTGGAAGTTAATAAACAAGATTTAAAACAAGAATATTTTAAAATTTTAACCAGTAATAATTTGATGGATTTGAATGGTGAATATAATTATGTTTATAGAGATAATGAAGACCAGGAAGAAAAGATTAAAAACTTTTTAGTTGCAGTAAAAAAATCATTCGAGATTCACCTTATAAATCAAAAACCATCAGCATTTTGTTTATATTTAAAAAGTAATTATTCTGACTTGATTGAATCAGAAGAAATATTTTATCGAGGTTCCAACTCGAATGAAGTTTTGAAAACATTTGTTGGATATATTAACAACATTGAAAATGTATTATTTAAAATAATAAAAAAGATCAATATGAATTAAACATGTCAGAAGAACAAGAATTAGATTTTGAAACAACTAAAATTTGTTGGATTTGTAAAAAAAAAATCACTCCTAGAGATATTAAGGTTCGAGATCATGATCATTTTAAAGAGTTTAATAATTGTCGTGGTGCATCTCATAAATCTTGTAATATTAAACTCGTGAAACCATCGAAGATTCCGGTAATTTTTCATAATTTATTTAATTATGATATACATTTATTTATAAAATTATAGGAAAAACTAAAGAAAAATATAAATGTGTTGAATATGGATGTTTGAAATTTATTGATTTATTAAATTTTCTATGTGGAAGTTTAGATCAAATATTCAAAGCTTTAAAACTTGATGATTTTAAATATACAATGGAAAATGTATTCATTCCTAAAAACATTCCAAGTGAAAAATATAAAAATTGTTTACAAAAATGAATCTATCCATATAATTATATTGATTCCTTTGAAAAATATGAAGAAATTAATATTCTTGAAAAGGATGATTTTGATTCAATTTTGAATGATTGTGTATTAGTGATGAAGAATATTCAAGATATTTAGAAATGTATCAATTATTTAAATGTAAAAATTTGGGAGAATATACAGATTCATATTTAAGACTTGATACTTTTATTTTGACTGATTGTTTTGAAAATTTTATAAAGAAATTTGAGTTGAATCCTTGTAATTATATTTCAACACCTTCATTATCTTGGGATTTAATATTGAAAAAAAGTGGTGTTGTTTTAGATTTGTTAACTGATTTGTTAACATGTTTAATATTATAAAAAATAACATTCGTCAAGGAGTTAGTTCTGTGATGGGAAATAGATTGATTACTTTCTGGAATGAAAAATATCTTTATGATAAATATCCTGAACCTGTAACAGAAATAAAAGATGATGATGAATATAAAGAAATTATGAAATGTTTAAATAATAAATCTGACTTGATTTATATTGATCCAACTGCTTTATATTCAGGAATCATGACACAATATTTACCATTTTCAAATTTTAAATGGGAGACCCCAACAAGTGAATTACTAGAGGTAATTGTGTCAACAGCAAAAGATTCAAAGATTGGATATGTTTTAGAAGTTTACTTGAAATATCCTGAAGAAATTCATGATAAAATTATTTATTTTCCATTGACACCAGTAAAAACAATAATACAATATGAAGAATTATCACCTTGGCAAAAAACAAGAAATATAGAAAAGAAAAAATCAACGACTAAATTATTATGTAATCAACATGATAAAGAAAAATATTTGTGTCCTTACAGAAAGTTATAATTTTATTTGAGACAAGGAATGAAATTCAAACAAGTTTATAATATTATAAATTTTAAACAGAAACCATTCATGATAAGTTTTATTGAAGATAACATTAAAAATCGAAAAGAAGCAATATTTAACAAGGATGAATTTGGAAAAATGTTGCACAAATTATTAAATAATGCAGTCTTTGGTAAAACAATGGGAAATATTGATAAATATGTAATTATAAGTTCGTTAACAAATACTCCTAAAGATCTAATAAAATATTCTAAAATGCTTTCAAGACCAACATTTAAAGATTGTGAAAGATTTTCAAATGAATTGGTTGCTGTTGAAATTGAAAATTACGTAAAAACTTATAATAAACCAAATTTATGTCTGGTTCAGTATATTAGAATTACCAAAATTAAAAATGTATGAAATGTATTATTATGTATTACAACCATATTTTTAGGATAAAATTTATTTAAATTTAATGGATACCGATTCAATGTTTTTAGAAATTAAAATAATTAACCCACTAATGTTGGATGATCCTTGGTCGACAATTAGTGGAAACCTCTGGTTGACTTCGTTTAAAAATTTATTTGATGAAATAAAAAAAATGAAAAATTGAATGGTTTAATAAATGAATCTGGTGAATTATTTACTTATAAAGATGAAAACTTCGGAATCCAATATTAAGTGTTGTTGCAATTAAACAATACGCATTAAAAATGATCAAGGGTGAAGAAAATAAAAATAAAAGAATTCAAAAATCTGTAAGTAAAAAAAATAAAATTTAATGATTTTAAAAATTGTGTTGAAAATAAATTTGATAAACAAGTTGAAATAATTCATAATATTAGATCAAGAAATCGTGAAATTTTTCTTGAAAAATCTTTAAAAACTACATTAGATAATTATGATGATAAAAGATGGATTCAAGCTGATGGAATTTCAACTTGGCCATTTGGATATTATGGAATTAAAAAACTGGTTAGTGAAAAATAATTTTTAAAAAATAAAAAAATATACAAAATTACAATATTTAGGAAATACCGAGATGCCGAATTGTTTATTTTTTTATTCATTGGTTATAATTTTTCTGTCAATTAAATTTTTTTACTTTATTGAAATTCAAGTAGTGTGTAAATAAGAATATTGCATAATAATTCATATTCGGCAGTTGAATGATTTCCTAATGGAATTTTACAATTAGTAATTTATAGTTTTACAAAATTTGGTAGTTGAATGATTTCCTAATAGAAAAATATGAATTTTGAGAAATGGAAATTTTTTTTTGCCAAATAATAAATTGTTGTGCGAAATCTGGGGTATCTCAATTGGTGTTCAGTTGAAAGTTCTCATTTACACATTACTGAGCTCAATTGCTCACAAGTTTTCAGCTACTATATACAGTACCAACATGAGCTTACTCATGGGTAGTTAGTAGTAGAATTAAAATATTCATCACTGTTTACTTTGAATCAAATATTGAGGTGACTTGAATAAATTTAAATATAATAATCTTAAATATGAAGAGTTTATAATAAGATTTTGTGGACGCTGATGGAGCCTAAAGTTGGCGTAGATTCTGTCATAAAAACAACACAAATTACAATAAAAAATCAAACGCGTCTTATAAAGGTATTTTTATTGTATAGATTTTATCGCTTTAATTCTTCATTGACCAAATTTACATAAAATATGAACAGAAATTTAACAATAATCTCAACACTTGCACTTTACACAATACATTACACACACACGCCAATATTGTGTGTGTCTCTGTGTGCGTGTAGGCGTGCACGCGTATCGGTGAGTTCATTGTTCATTAAATGGTATCTTTAGACAAGCACAGATTTTGTTGGCTGGTTAGCATTGCGATATTTACCATCATACATGTATTATCCCTCCATTCCTATAATGCTCAAAAACCAATCGATTTCGATGTCACAAGCCGAACTTACTCAACCAATTACGGTCAAATACCGTATGGAAATTGTATAATAAATAACGTGTTGTCAATTGAGAGATTCGGTCACAATAATCGATTTCCAAACGGAGTGCCGAAACTTATTCATTACCTTTATAAAACTAATTATATTCCAGCTCAATATTCAGAGCACGCTAGAAAATGCATGGAAATTAATCAAGATGTTCAGTTTATATTTTGGTCAGATCTATCTGCCTATCAATTGGTTATTAATTATTTCCCCGCTTATTTGCCTATTTACAGGAGTTATTTAAAAAAGTCGAGTTATTATCTAAAGGTTTCAGATGTTAATCGGTATTTCATTATTGAAAAGTTCGGAGGAATTTATATGGACCTTGATACCAAATGCCAAAAACCATTCGAGTTAGCTATGAAAAACCATTCTTGTATTTTGAGCAAAGAAATTGAATTACAAAGCCAAATATTATGGAATTATGAGTACTTGTTAATGAATAGTTTGATGGCTTGTCTGCCACATCATAACTTCTTTAAATACCTTTTAAATAGCATTGGCATGGCAGATTCTTCTGGAGTTTTAGAACAAACTGGTCCTTTCATGTTGACTAAGGTATTTAAAGAATATTCACAGATTGAAAAAGTAAAAAATTGGAAAAGTTCTGTTGCAGTGGCTGATGCTTTCGTGTTTTCTCCTTTAGCTGATCCATTTCTAGAAATAAGGTGCAACGGAGAACCAGGGGTTTGGAGGATCAAAGGCTGTAAAGATCTTCCTTGGTATCGGAAAATTCAGTCTTCAAAGGCTCAAGAGTCGATCTCAGTTCATTTATTTATGCATTTGGGATATCATGATAGAAAGCACTTAATTTCCATAACTGATAACGTTTGTATGAAATTAAATAAAATACAGTTGCTGTTTTTTAGCAATTAGCAAGAAATTTTACTTTTTATTTTATATTGTTGTTTTTGCGGTTCAATTGAAAATATTATTATTAAAACTAGATAAGTTTAGTAAAATTGGATTTGTATATCATTAGGATTAATAACTTTCTGTGGGATTTGGTCATTTCTGGCTCAAACGAGTTACCAACGGGTCATCTCAAATTGATCTTCATAAATCGCCAAAGGTTGAGGAAGTTCATGAATATTTCTCTACCTCAAACCACGATGGCCACTAAAACGTCAATTGGTGTGGAAAAATAAAAGTTTCTTATTCTTTCATTAATAATGAAGATTCATAAAATCCAAGTTTGAGAAAGGAAAGGCTACAAATTTATTTGTAAAACAATTGTCTTTTATGGTGTGTTTTAGTTTATTAGTATTAATTTTAACCATTAATTATTTAGTGACTAGTATTATTATTATTATTATAAACTTTAAAATCTTCTCTTTTGTCGAAGGCGGAATCATTTATATAAATAAAATTTAAATAAATAACAATGTTAGCTAATTTCCGCTAAGTTTATTCATAAAATCTGAAATGTTTCGACCGATAAATAGCCCCGATCACTCATGACCAAAATTTAACTAGACTTTCGTTTTCTCCTCTTATCTGATTGATATTTTCTTTCACTCAACTGTAGTCAACAAATATATTTATTTAAACAAATTTCCGAAATATTTTTCAAATTAGATTTACCAATATTATTAGAATAAAAACAGGCTTTTATATCTGTCACATTATATCCTGTATTATTGTTAATTGTAATAATTTAACCACTCCTAATATACCTCAAATTCGAAAAGATCTTGATGATTTAATTAAGAGTTATTGTTAATAGAGTACCTTCTGATAGTATTGACAAATATAGTAATCTCTTAAATAATATTAAAATACTCCAAAACCCCGATGAAGGGTTAACAGAAATTGAAAGAATCCATGAAAATATTTTTCCTAACAAACATAAGATAAAATTAATTACTAAAAACTTACCTATTATTGTAAAATAATTTAATTAACCTATAGATTACAATTTAATTTTAATATAAAGTATAAAATTACAATGGATAAAATCTTCAATAACCAAGTTAGTATTATATCTCCTCATCCTGATAAAATTATTCTTAACTTTGAAAAGATATTATTACCCTAATTCATGTGAAATTTAAATATCCTCATCCAAAATTTTGTGAAAATTTTGTTGCAAATATAACTAACATTGATGAAGTTGCTAAGACATTTCAAATTGTAGAAAAATCTTCCTCGCCGGGAAATGACCTTACTTCTTATAACTATTGGAAAAAACTGGATCCTGATTTCATCTTTCTTTGTGCGCTTTTCAACAACATTCTTAGAAACTTAATTTCTCCTGCTAAATGAAAAATCTTTAAAACAAAATCAATAATTAAGCCTGAAAAAGAAAATATCAGTCATGACCTTTCTTCATGGAGACCTTTAGCTATTTTAGATACTTCCTACCGTCTTTTTGCAACTCTTATTAACCGTAATTATTGGATAATTATCGCAACATTAAATGAAATACACCAGGAGTCACTAAATCGGACCGTTGAGCACAGTCGGTATAACCTTGAATTTTTAAAATTCTTAAAACTTTCTTTGTTTCACTTAGAATGTTGTTTATCTCACCTATTTTTGAATAATTTCAAAAGTCTTTAAAAAATCACAAAATTCATATATAAATTGTGATTAAATTAAAAATTTAAGTAAGTCATTTATTTATTAATTTATGTACCAAAAATTTTCAGTTTACTCAAAATCTCTTGATGCGATGGTAATAATTTGGATTTTATTTATAAAAATTATTCTATCTTTCATAACTTTTGCAAATCTTTTTATTAACATTTGATATTCTGTGATGATTTTTATAATTTAATTAAATTTTAAATATAAACTTACATATTTCGATGAATTTCTATGTGCTAGATAGTTAATGTTGTGGAAGTATCAGTAGTTATTATGTAATAAATTTTATAAAAATGTTGGGCAAAAACTATGATTTTAAAACTTTGTTTATCTGGCTCGACCACCGATAAAATTTATGCTCACAAAATGCAAATGGGAAAAAAATTAATACAAAAAGTAGAAAAAATGGCAGAATACAAAAATTATGTAAAAAATAAATAAAAATATTTAAAAAGAATTGAAAAACATTAAAAATTAGCAAAATTAATCAATTTCATCAAATTAGCTCCAAATTCATCAAAAACGCTTATATTCTAGAAAATAACTGTGAGAATTAAGCCTGGAATGTAATTAGAAACATTAATTAAAAAGAATCACGAAAATCTGTAAACCAGGAAAAAGTAATGATATATGGTAAAATCGTGTAGGCGTTTTATTTTACCGTATCAAAAAACATGTGTGCAAAACCGTCCTAAATAAGTCGATTCCAGATCGACATAAATCATTGCTATTTTTCATAAAAACTTTGCTTATTTTCTCGAAGAATCGTGAAGACTTTTAATAGAAGTAAGGAGGAATTATCGTCCTTTATTATTTTTAATTTTAATTTTTATATATGTTATTTACCTTTAATTTTAGTGAAATGCAATTGAATTTATTTTATCATGCAAAATTTAAATAGAGGTATTAGGAAATACCCTTTTTAAGTTATTACTTTTGATTTTAGATTTATGAATGGATATGTTATATGTACCAAGTGTTAGTTTTCAAATTAATATAATTTTTTTTGTTGAAATCTTGAATTTTTCTAATAATTTTCAATATTAAAATAGTTTCTTCGCATCGATCAAGTCCCAAGGAAGCTTCTTTCTCATGGTACTTGAGAAGCCTCATGACCCATTCTCTATTATGATCAATAACGTAAAATCATTAAATCATATAATATCATTAATAACCATTTATTGTATTCATTATTTTGATTATCATTCTTAATTATTATCATGTATAAATTGCTAATTATATTTTCATTATTATTAATCAGTATCATGTGCAAATCATTAACCATCTGATCGTCAAACTACATGCATTCCAGAAATCAAAATTAATTGTTCACCAACTAGTATAGAATTAGTACTTTGGTGTGGGAGATGCCAGTAAGGAATGGTAGTTCGCCGGTCAGATCTACTCTCCAAGAACCTCACCGTCAAACCTTCAGTTTAGAGTAAATGATTATGAGGAAGGAGTAAATACGACATTAAATTGGAAGAAGAAAATGTCACTAGCAAAAGAAAAACCAGAGAGAAGAAATAAAAATATCAAATGAAAAGAAATTTAAATAACGAACATCAGTTCAAAATAATTTATGAATTTTTAATGGATAACAAGAACAAGCCAACACAAGAAAAGAAAAGATAAATGAAGTCTTTATCACAGTTAGACATTTTGAATATGAGTACATAAGTTAATTATAAGAAAATAAGTTCAAAGATGGTTTTTATTTGAAAGAATTTTTAAATTTATTTTCTCATAATAACTCATTTCAAGACATAATAATTTTAGGTACCATTTTGTGGATTAACTCGTTGACGAAATTCTTTGGTAAAATTAATTATAATGTTGAATAATTTTAATTTTAATTTTTTTTATTAAATTGCATCACCGAGAGAAACCAGCTCCATTGGAAACCGAGGTCTAAATCACTCCTCGAAATTGATAAAGTTCCACGTAGATCGTACATCATTTTACAAACTATTATATTTTATCATAATATATACATTTACCTCAAGTAATTTTTCATCAACTTCATTGCTATAAGATTATTCCAAACTGATTGTCGATTTTATTTAAAATTTCTTCCCAATTATTCTAGTGCAACCCAATCAAATTAAAACGGTAGACGCATAGAGGTTTCACCAAGAAGTAGCCCATTACCACAATGAGGCCCTGAAACAGAGTCAGCGAGCTGAATCAATGTCCCTAACCCCTGGTTCTCCGTTGCACCTTATTTCTAGAAATGGATCAACTAAAGGAGAAAACATGAAAGCATCAGCCACTGCAACAGAACTTTTCCAATTTTTTACTTTTTCAATCTGTGAATATTCTTTAAATACCTTAGTCAACATGAAAGGACCAGTTTGTTCTAAAAAACTCCAGAAGAATCTGCCATGCCAATGCTATTTAAAAGGTATTTAAAGAAGTTATGATGTGGCAGACAAGCCATCAAACTATTCATTAACATGTACTCATAATTCCATAATATTTGGCTTTGTAATTCAATTTCTTTGCTCAAAATACAAGAATGGTTTTTCATAGCTAACTCGAATGGTTTTTGGCATTTGGTATCAAGGTCCATATAAATTCCTCCGAACTTTTCAATAATGAAATACCGATTAACATCTGAAACTTTCAGGTAATAAGTCGATTTGTTTAAATAACTCCTGTAATTAGACAAATAAGTGTGGAAATGATTAATAACCAATTGATAGGCAGATAAATCTGACCAAGATATAAACTGAACATCTTGATTAATTTCCATGCATTTTCTAGCGTGCTCTGAATATTGAGCTGGAATATAATTAGTTTTATAAAGGTAATGAATAAGTTTCGGCACTCCGTTTGGAAATCGATTATTGTGACCGAATCTCTCAATTGACAACACGTTATTTATTATACAATTTCCATACGGTATTTGACCGTAATTGGTTGAGTAAGTTCGGCTTGTGACATCGACATCGATTGGTTTTTGAGCATTGTAGGAATGGAGGGATAATACATGTATGATGGTAATTATCGCAATGCTAGATGAAACAACTAGCCAACAAAATCTGTGCTTGTCTACACTAAGCGAAGTTGAGATAAATTCCGCTATAATACAAGTTGAAACATAAATCAACTTATTGGAATTTATTTTTTGAGAAAATTTAATGGATTTTAGCCATTTCTGAAAATGCTGCAAAGTAAGCTATTTTTTAAAGTTATAAGTTTAAAGTTATAAATTTTCAAGAGTTGAATTATGATTTTATAAGGAAATTAAATCATTATTAAAACTTATAATTATAACTTTTAATCTACAAGCTCATGCATATTATTATTAATTATGATTATGAATATTCAGGAAACGATTTATTTTATGATAGCTTATTTTTCGGATATTATTCAAAAAAAGTGAGTTAAATTATTTTTGAAGTTATAAAAATTATTAATTGCACAAAATAATTATATTTTTTATATACGAATTGGTATAGGAGTTTTAGAAATAGACGAGTAAGACCTTCCATCGACATTGAGGAACCCGAAGTGAAAATATCATGATGATAAGTTCTAGAAATGGAGCTCACCTGTTCATGGATTTTCATCCCCTATGTACAGTATCAAAATGGCAACTATCATGAGTGCATAGGAGAGACAGAATAATAATCTTGATGGCGTAAATTAAACCAATCTCTATTCGCCAACAGTAGATGGTTAAAAAAAATTCTTTTCCTTCTAAGTCTAAAAGTACTTATTCAAGGTCGTTGAAACAAAGACCATAACTTATTCAAGGTCATTGGATGAGTAATGATATTTTCAAGGTCATTTAAACTAAGACCATGGCTCATTCAAGGTCAATTAAAAATCTTTCAAGATCATTGGATAAGTCATCATATTTTTCAAAGACATTTAAACAAAGACCATGACTCATTAAAATTTTCCCAAGGTCAGTCAAAATTTCTCAAGGTCATCAAAAATTTTCAAATACAATTTACTACTTAATGTTATAAGAAATTTTATAATTATTAATATTTTTAATTTTTATTATTATTCTATTACTTATTATTATTATAACTATTTATTATTATTTCTATAAGTATTATTATTACTAACTATTATTATTATAATATAATAAAATTTATTAACATCTTAAGGTTTCTTGCATCCTATGATTCTGCATTTGCCGGATATGAGAAATATGATAGGGTATTTTCCACTCATATCAACAATTTGCTGGGGTTTACCATTAGTAAACGTCATTTTTGACATGCCGAAAGCTCCTTCATAATTTATATTTGATAACATAATTAAACAATAATGAAATATTAATCTCTCTTTCTCTCTCTCTCTCTCTCTCTATATATATATATATATATAGGATTTTAGAAAGAGTTCATTAAATTGTATAATATAAACAAAAACAATATTTATACAAATTAATAATGGAATTAATAAATGATGCGGTATATTATTTCAATCAAAATTCAACAAGATTTATTTTCATATGGGTGCAGATTAAGAACATGGATTGACTCAAGATAATTTCTATAAATTGAAAACATGAAAATAGTAAAGGGTTTCGATAAAAACTGGTCAAGTTGATTAAGGAAAGGCGATGCCATTATTATTGATGATTTGTATCAGGAAGCTAATAAAGAAAAGGATTTTAATAATTTATTCACAAAACTCAGTCGACATGTTGGTGTTACTGTGATTTTTATTACTAAAAATCTATTTCATCACGGTGGTGCACATTGATCACGGAATTAAAATGTTCAATATTTAGTTATTTTCAAGTATCCTAGAGATGCAACAGTTATTGATTTTTTTGCTCAACAAGCATGCCCTAGTAATCGTAATTTTCTTATCAGTGCATTTCAAGATGCTACAAAATCACCACATGGATATATATTTCTTGATTTCACACAACAATGCAATGATGATTTATGGGGTAAAAACAGATATTTTCAATAAAGAAGGTGCCATGGTTTATAAACAAAGTTGAAAACATTAACATGTAAAAATGTTTATGAAATCCAGGCTTAAAAATGTCAGAAAATAAAGACTGAAAAAGTTCCACCAAAAACTAGTTATACACCATCTAAAAAGCTAATAATCGAAAATTTCCCTGTAAAGAATCTAATTTCGAAAAACCCTAATCCTGTTAAAAGGAATACGAAAAAGAATAGGGTTAAAATTGTAAAAAATCATTGGAGTTTTCCGTATTTTAATGCATTGTTAAAGGCTTCGAGTATGAAAAGAATGTCTATTTTACAATCATTTCCAACTTTTGTTGTCGATGATTTACTCAAAATTCTACTAAAAATATTCAGAGGTAAAATTAAAATCAGTAAATATAAAAAACTAGTGTTGAATAAGCATCGAAAACCTTTGCTATCGCTAGTAAATAATAAAAATTGTAAGCAAATAAGAATCTGATATTACAATTAAAACCGAGGTCAAATTTTGTTTTAATGCATCAAAAAGAACACGTAAGGTTTGGGTTACAGAATAGTTATAAATACCGATTCATTTTTACAAGATTTTAATCATCATTAGTGAGAAATCACTTTTTCTTGCTAAAAGCTTTAACAGTTTTTGCCAGCAAAAATCAATCGACTTTACAGAATACCGACAGTTTACGAAAGGAGTCTTACGAGTACAACGGAATAAATTTCATTTGACGTTGTGGATTTATATTACCAAGTGAGGCTAATTTCGAATGAGGAATGATGCTATGATAACTGATATACTAATATTATGACCAATTATATGTATTAGAAGTATGAATGTATTATAAAGTCGAAATTTTCCGGCTCACAGCCAATACCTATCGCAAGATATTAAAATATACATACAAATCGAGATGTGTAAGTTTAGGTATATCCGCCAACGTCTCGTGTCCGTGAAGATCCAGCCGTGCGTAACAACGGATCCAAACGTCAATTACGAAAACTTATAAGAGCAGAGGGGAGATAGGGGATCAGTCTTTTAGCTGACCCTCAGTCACCCCTCTCCCGAAAAATCGACCTAAAATATATTTGACTTATCGCCTAAAATCTATCACACCGAGTACTCCAGATCAAATATCCAAGGGGATGAGTGGGGAAAACGAACAAAGTTGTTGCAACGGTAAAAGTAAAAAATGTAAATTAATCAAAATATGAAAACCTTAAACCAATTGTTAGTTAACCCTTTCTAAGGTAGTGGCAATATACTGTACACCATTTTAAACTAATAAAAATATCGAAGTGTAGCGCTGTCGGTAATCATTTTTACTTTTGGTACAACTACTGACATATATTGAGCCACAAGAGAACAAATTTATAGTATTTGAAACCATAGATCATTTGTAACTATCTAATTGTTATCAATAAACTTTGAGTTTTAGATCACATTTAGTTTCCTTTGCCTTAGAAAGGGTTAATAGACAAATCATGAATAAAATGAAAGGTAGAAATATACACTAAATCAAGATTTCGGAGTAGTTAGAATTAATTAATAACCGTAAAAAATGGGGAAATAGAACCAAATAAAAATCCATATTAATTCGAAAATCGAAAACTTCAGTTAGAATGAGTATAAAATCCTAAGGTAAAATACGTAGAGAGAATAAATGAACGAGGGTTAACGAAAATAAACAAACCATTTAGTGGATAGGAGGGAAATAAAAATTTAGATTAATGATTTAATAACATAAAACATCAACAGATCCCTTGATCATAAGACCCGAATGATCACCTTAAACTCGGGTATGAAAACAAAATGATTCTTAAACCCAATACTGTAAAGTAGATTTAAATTAATCAACCCAAATAAACCCGTTGATGAAATGATACATCTATAATTCCCGAGGCAGGAAAAATTTAAGTCATTCGTTTTTATTTCTTAACCTCAAAGTACTCCATGAGTAAATTGACCGTACTAAATAGTCACTAGGAATCAAATTAAACAATCGTTCAGCTAAGAAACAATATTCTGGTGTAAAAACAAAACATTAATATCGACAATAATAAAATTGATAAAGGTTGAATAGAAATCAAGCCATAGAGAACACACTGTCCGATCTGAAAAAGTGAGACTCCCATCAGCCCCTTTCATTTTTTCAGTCCCAGAACTTAAATGGCCCACCACTGCTTGACAATACCTCACTAGCACCGATCATCAATAACACGTAGTTTCCAGAATTTCCCAACTAAATTGCGATTCGCTGGAATCCATTCCGAAATTTATTTACGCCACGAGAACAAACCTAAAATGTAAATAAATAGAGAAAGAACAAAGGGTAAACCTATTACCAATGGCGAATCCAATTATGCCGAGTATAATTAAAAATCATGTCATCATCTAAGGAATAAAAATTCCGAACTGTCAAATAATCAAATAAATGAACCTACTAAATCCGAGCAGCAATCTCCGAGAATTCAGAAAATCTACAAATGAATAGCTTCTAGCCAAGCCAATTATCACAACCCACTTCACTAGAGAGAAGAAAATAAACCTGCTGTGAATAATAATTTCCATGAATAATGCTACTACTAGATCAGAGTGCAAAATGACTCATCGAGTTTTCATAAATCAAATTAATTTTTCTCGGGAATCCCTACGGTGAAAATGTCAAGTATCTCGGAAAGAGAAAATTGATTATTTTAAGATAAAATTTTCTGGAATTAAATGCCAAAACTCCGAAAGTGGGCCTGATTACTATATAAATCGAAGTAACAAGATGACGGTATTAGTAGTACATATAAACAGTTATTAATGACCAATAAACAAGAAAATTCAGCAGCGAATTATCTTTCCACGCGTTCGACTATAGACCATAATTATGGAAGGCCAACACGCCCCAGGAGTCCAAACGGATTGAGATCGAAAACTATGACCGATAATTCAGGAATGTCTGGTAAGAAAAATGCTTAATTTTTATAATGATTTAAATATTACTACGTGCATCCGCGCAATGACCGAGGATCTTGACCCAGAAGATAGAATGCTACTCAGGATATTATAGAGTTACAAGATCGATGTTTACAAACTATGTGCCGAATCAGAACAAAGAGATCCTACAAAGGGATATCTATTGAGATAGGCTTGCTCAGAGACAATAAATGTCAAACAGGAGTTGAATGATTACATGAAATAAACTTATGAGTTTTATTTTCCCTTTTCTCTCTGAGTATGAACTAAGCTGAAGGCCTCAGGATATTACAACAGTCATGTTATTCAAGTAGAATTCAGACCTCTCAAGCTACACCTAACGAACATGTCTTCAAATGTTACTCTCCACAGGACCTTGCAAGACAATATTTAACTTGTGAAATTTTAACTCCAGCTGAATACTTGTGACCGAGAAAACAAAGATTTAATTACGTGCGCGTAATAAGGAGTATTGGAGGTATCTATATGTTGGAGGTACCTATAAAACGACAAAACCGGTCATATAACCATCGAAACAATAGTATCGTAAGACCGTAAAAATAATAATGAGGAAAGGACCAAGCGGCGGAGTTGAGAACAATTAATAATAATCGTAGAAATAAGTAGGATCAGTCAACACAAAAATAATGAATTGATAATACTCTATAATACCTTTATTTATCTATCCAATGTTTAGCAGGCAGTATGTCACCCATAGACGGATCTTGGGACGACGACACCCGAATCACAATTCGATTTTCAGCCAGGACAGCCACCCGATGTCGACAAGCAATGTGAAATGCCGGATACTCAAATTCCCCAGTAAACGGATCGAGCTGGCACTATTTCTCTAACAGCAACGATGAGGTCGAGTTATCCAGGTTGCGATCAAACGCGAACCAAGTCAAAACCCCGCGCGATAAGCTTGGCAGAAGGCTGAGTTTAAATTGGCAAAACTGGAGGAACATCAACAACAAACGCAAGGGCAGGTAGTTATGGCTCGCCATCACCTAAACCAAGTCGATTCGGACATAGCTGCAGGCCGGATCCCGAGTACCGATGAGTACACTCCAACTTACGGGATCTCCTACGAGTTGGATGACCCGGCCCTAAGAGAAATTGAAGCGCATATCGATGTGGGGGTACCGAGGCGCCTGATTTGAACAACAGCTCTAGACTTTATCCGAGTACCGCACCACAATGAGGAACACGCGTATGTAGTTACAGACCGAAGAAAAACTCGAAATTCGGATATTATGAAGGTCGGCGAAGATATGGCCGTCCATGAGCAAGAATTCGAAACCAAAAGAAAAATGAATGTATTGTCGATAAAATAAATTTTCTGAGTTTCGATTTCATATTGAGTCAAGTTAATAATTAAACTTAAAACCGTGATAATTGAACGAAATAAAGATGACTAGGATGATAAAAACAATGCTAGTAAAGTTAACGACCCAAGATAAAGGGTTCACAACCCCAAAATTAAGCCAATCTTTACCAAATGGTACAGCCACTTGCATGAACGAACCTTTTATTAAATGAATTTTTGACCAAAATTTGACAAATAATTCTTTTATAGATATGGACACTCTCCAATCACTGAGCAGAGAACTAATAAAATCTAGACGAAAAAAGCGAACTGACACGCTCAGTTACTACAAGTGAGTCGAGAAATGCAAAAGATCAAGTCGACGTGGATGGAACTTTTGTGGGCCTAAATTGACCTATCAGCGTCTAATCGCCGCCAAAAGGGATGTGCATAAGAAAAACAGATGATCCAAAATCAAAAAACTCAAATCAGAAGCTTGGAGGTAGCACTGTATGCTTGCCAAGAAGAAAACACAGTGACATACACTTTTGTATTTGCTCCAGCGCAAATAGCCTACCGAGAATCCAAACCCACAGTTCCGCAGCCAATATCAAAACGACCTCATCCCTGATCTGAAAAAGCAGAATGAGCAAAGCGACGCTCACAAAAACAACGGAGAATCATCTAGAATGAACGAACTCGTGAAACTAAAAGTTGATCAATATTTTTGTATTAGAAAATGAAATCTTCTTTGATTGTCTCGCAAATTTCTTAAGAAATGTTTTATTCCAAATTAATAATGTTCTATATCACGAAATAGAGAAATTAGTTGGAATGAGAGTGAGGAAGTAGTCAAACTAGTACAGAAGAGACCAGAATTGTAAACCGCGCACAGACCTTCTATTGATAGCCCGTTGAACCCATCACGAGGTCAGCCTTAGCAGTTCTGAGAGCAGAGCTCACCTTTAGCGGTTTCGTAACCAGTTGTTACAGTATCAACGTTGCCCAGCAACGGGTATCATTAGAGGTCAAGAAAGGTTGTATGCAAAGAGTCAAGGTTGTAAACCACTAACCCCACAAAGTATTCCCGATGAATTCTATTATGAATAGTCGAACGGATATTGCATTTTATATTAACGGTTCCCAAACTGAATATCTAGATTTGAACGATACATTGTTAACTGTTCAGATCAAAGTTGTAGATAAAGATAGAAAACATTTGGGTGAACCTTGTGATGTATTACCAAACAATTTCATGTTTCATACAATTTTTAAAGACGCAGTTCTCGGATTTAATAAAATCAAGATTGAGGGTTAACAGTACATATATTCACAAAGCTCTAATAGAAACTATTATAAATTACAATAGCGATACTAAAAATAAATGTTTAACTCCTATGGGTTATGCTAGTCATGACAATAGAAAAAAGTGGATTAAGGGTTATTAATTATTTACCATGTGCTCATCATTGCAACTTGATTTTATGGATCAACCGAAATATTTACTTCTATGTGTTAATGTACACATTAGATTGAAAAGATCTGAGTTGGCATTATCACTAACAAGTGCTACCACAGCACCAATTCTTCAATTAGTTGATGCAAAATTATTGGTGAGAAGAGTTCGGGTTGATCCCTCTGTATTAGCCGGTCATCAAAAAGGGCTTAATTCTAAGCATGCAATATATCCATTGAAAACAAAGGAAATTGTTCAATTTGCCATTGCGAAAGGTGCAGCTTCTTTCTATAAGGAACAAATATTTGGAGATAGAAGAATGCCCAACTTTATATTGGTAACATTTCAAAATGAATTTCAATATAATGGATCATACACTGCATCGAGCTAATTTTCAAATCTTTTGGTGTAACATCGTTAAATTTATCAAAAGATAGCGATTGTAGATAAACATATACTCAGGATTTCGATAATGATAATTATTATAATATTATATATGCAGATTATAGTGAGAAATATGGGTTATTTGGATAAAACCCTTAATTGTAGTATCACTCTTGATGATTTTAAAAGAAATATCCATTGTTTACATTTGGTTTTGCAACCGATTTTGATTTAAATCAGAGTCAATTACCTCAAAATGGAAATTTACGATTAGATATAAAGTTTGTTAAAGCTACAATTGAACCGGTGCATGTTGTAATATATGGAGTATTTGAAAATGAAGTTCAGATTACTGCAAACAGAACCTTACTAGTGTTGGGCCAGAACACAAACGGCCTTGTAAATGTTTAAATGAATCGGTAACACACATGCAAATATAACATGCAGATTTAAATTCAAACCTATTAAAACACCAATTAACCCTATCAAAATATGAGAAAGAAGACAATTACATATAAAATAATAAACATAAAAATAAATTAAAATAATAACAAAAAGCAACAAGATCCGCACGATATAAATATAAACATAACACGAAAACCTAACAAATTTGACCGAAATTTGATAATTTAACAAAATGTGAAATTTCATGAAAATGAAATAAAAATCAAAAAATTTGAATTAGAAATAATTCAATAAAAATTTCAAAAGAAAATTATCAAATAAAATTGCAAAATAATAAAAAATTAAGATTAGAATACACTAGAAAATTCCAAGGTCGAATTTTGTTTTACTACATCAAAAAGAACACGCAAGGTTAGGGCCAAAAAATAGGTATAAATACCGATTCATTTTCACATAATTTTTAATCGTTTTTGAAAATCGTTAAATCAGTTTTCTTAAAAATCTACGTAAGTGAGAGTTTCATTTGAAAACTCTCTCCACGTCGCCTCCTTGCAACCTCGATAGAGCTCTGCTTGGATGTCGGCGTGGGGAGAGTGATATTTTTATGATATTTCGTATGCTCGGAGCAAGTAATTGTTATGTTATTTTTAATATTAATAAACTATTTTTAATACATAAAATTATCTTCTTTAATTATTTTTTAATTGTCGAAATTTTTCCGGCCCACAGCCAAAGACACATTACAAGTTAGTAAAATCAACATATTATTCGAATTCGTGTAAGTGCGTGGAATATCGCCAATGATTCGTGCCCGTGAAGGTCCGGCGTGCGGAACGCAGGAGCTGGAACGTCAATATTATCCCGTATAGGAGAAAGGAGGGATAAGGAAGTGGTCTTTTGGCTACTTCCTCGTCTCTCAGTTTCTTTAAATTCGACCTAAATTATTTTACATACAGCTCAAAATCACCACACCGAGTAGTCCAGTGGGCACTCATTAATTATAATATGAACACAAATGCGCCTAAGGCTAACGAAAGGGAAGGTAATGGGGAATATAAGATGAAATCGTTGTTATGAATTAAAAATCCAAGCTATTACTATGAATTTAATATAACCATAATTTGTAAGCTATTAATATGAAGTAATCATAAATATGGAGCGGTTGTCTTGAGCGTATTAATAAGCTTTAGTAAGGGATACGAATCTAAATGAATTATAGACTCAGGTAGTCGTCCTGAACTTAAACTATCCATGAATTCAAATGATTATTTTGCAAATAAAAGCGACAGGGTATCATTAAAAATTTGCATTAGTCTAGATAGTTGAAATCATTTGCGTAAAGCAGTACAAATTTTCACCTCAGGAACTCAAATCATTACCCGAGTGAGGTAGACTAATTTAACTATGCAATGTTGTAATAGGATTCAATGGGATAGCCCGATTACAATAAACCACAGAAGTGAATATCTTGAATCAAATCGAAGTTTAAACACTATGGACGCTTAAAAAAATAACGAAAATTCGTAAAAAATTCACAATAGCGACGAATAGACAGTAGGGACCTTATAGTTTACTAAAATAGTACCTAAAGTCAATTAAACTCAAGAGAATTGGGGATATATCGGACTAAAGCATACACTAAAATACCTTTAGAAAGTTTAACTCCTTAAAAAAATCATCAAAAGGCACACAGAGACGATAAATCAGAGCTCCGTCCATATTTGAAATACCGCAGATTTTACCCCAAACGAACGTTCCAGCCAACCGCTCATTAAATACATTCTTCTTGTTTATTAGACAATAATGACTAACAATAAATCCGAAAAAGGGTTTATTTAAATAAAATAAATCAAAAATATAATGTCGAATCTTATTTTTCAATAACTGGTTCCAACGAATAATATTCTAGAAAAGCCAAATAAAAAAGGATCAATAGGTTAATAAAATAAAATTATACCGTTACTAATAAATCGAAAATTGCCCATTTAAATAAAATGAATCGAAAATATAATGGCGAATCTTATTAATCAACCACTGGTTCCAACGAATAATAGTCTAAAAAGGCCCAACAAGTAAAATCAATAAGTTGGTAAAATAAAACTAATACCTACTATAAGTTTATAACGACCCACTAGTGGGAAGGGAATAGTTGTCGATATATATACACTGCCAATTTGTCAGTGGTGTCTTGACCGATCGTTAATCATGTTTTCCCCGTGCATATTCACTACAATTTGGGTAGCAATAGACAAAACTGATTCTGCATACCGCACACACCCTTGTTAAATGCCAGCAGTCGCGGTCCACTCCACACACTCACTGTATCCACTGTTCCTGTCTGACGACACGGTCGAACCCACACAATTAACCCACGAAAAATAGGGAAATCGAAATCGCTTATCGAGATCAGCTGTACAGCATCACCAACACCCCCTAGTAGGCGAGAACCAATCGATGTGTATACGACGCAGTGGACACACACACGTATTTTCCTATCGACACCCGAACTATATAGGGAAGAATCGACAGATCGTAACTCCTAGAACTTTTAGAACCCGATAAAATGAAGTGCCAACTAAAACCCGTGGATAAAAACCCAACGACCGAAATACCCGATGAGGTCATGGGCAGGGACTTGGGATCCTGTGGTTCTGGTAATCTTTGTTTTAGTTGTGTATTAATTTAATTTTGTTTATGACTTAACTTGTGATAAATGAATGCCGATTTTGGGAGTTACATAATGAGTAGTTTCATTAAGCATTTTGATTTTTAATTTCACAAATTAAGTAGCTTATTAAGGAATTTTGATTATCTAAGTTTCTGTTTTTATTCAGTAAATATTTTATTAATTACTGCGCAATAAGTAAATCTCGTTTCATTCACTATAACAGGTATATGCATCAGTTACAATTTTAACTCTACTCTTGGGAAAACATACTATTAAAAAGTTAATTTTATTTTTGAATAATAATGATTACACCCGGAGGTTTCCAAAATTCTGGCAATTTTTTTTTCAACTGAGACATAATCGTTTTGATTTTCTTACATAACCAACCATCCGCTAACATTTATTTTCCCACTAAAAATTGAAATAGAAAAATTTAAGTGGTTTTAAACTAATGAAGATTTACTTATATTGATTTTGGGTTTAGTTTAATTTAAGGTATTAGTTTAATGTCCATTAAGTGATTTTTAACGTAAGGTATTATTTTGATATCTATCCATCGATTTTGACTTAGAGTGATTTAGTATGTTATTTTTAATTGATTTTTGATTTTAGTTTGATTTAATATATATTATATTCCTTAATTAATTTCGATTTAGTTTGATTTGATGTACTTATTTTAATGTCCACTAGTTGATTTCTGATTAATTTAACGGAATGATAAATAACATTTAAACGACCTTTAATGCTTTGGATAAATCATTATTTGGATTAAAATTCCTTTTCCCCCTTTTCTTGTTTTTGTGTTCATCGTTTTGTTTAATTCGATGAATCCTAAAGGTGATACTTTTCGGTCTAATTTCAATGGATAAACGCTGACTGCTAATCTTGATTTTTCGCGTTCATGAATTTTGGGGTATTTCCACGAATGATGACGATTATTTTGTTTTTGAACATTGTTCGTCACAGAGGGATGAATTCTCAAACGATTACCTATTAAGTTCCCCGTAAAAACCTAAAGGGGATAGCTAAAAAGGAACCTAACAAAGAAATAAAATATAATATAATCTAACTACCTTTGATCAGAATTCCCGTAAAATGGGGTGAATCTTTAAATGAGTTAGGAGTAGCGAATTCCACTGCCTAGGAGTCACAAAAAATAATTGACTACCTTAAACAAAATATTTTTTTTTGAAAAACAATATTGGCTTAAACAAAAATATATCCAATACCCCCCGCAATTAATAGTTAACTCCAGTTTATTCCAGTTTAAACGGTATTTAGTTCACAACCATAACGTTAACTAAGTACCTTAAATTAGATTTCAAGTAAGAGGACCCGACAGACGGCTTATCGACCGTATCAAACTTCGCTTACCCATAGACTATCCCAAGAGCGTTTTAACCATTTTGCTAAATAGTCGGAGATTTTATTAATGTGCTCAAATTATAGATATGTCAGAACCTTTCGTGTTCGTGTCCCCTCACATTGCCGACCAGTGGAGGCAAGCCTGGCGCCAAATCGGGCGAGCGAGAGGCTACGAGGAACCCCAACCAAGAGGACCACGACAGACCATCGGGCAGTTGCTAGGAATGAACGAGAGACCATCATTGCTAAATGGTCAAGATGGCAATCAGTATCCGGCCCAAGAGATTTGGGAACACGCCCGTGATCTCCTCCCCCCGCCTTGAGAACCATCAACGGCAGGTCGATTTCCACGTGGTCAGGGCTAGACAATACCTGGCCAACGTGGAGGACGACATTGCGGCCGGAAAAATCGCAGACTTCTACCCGTGCATGCCGCCGCCCAGTTCCAGACCAGTACGCAATACGAAACGGCCCGTTTTCGTATACCCTGGCTACTCAGCGGATGAAGGGGTGAAAAAATTCTTCGAAGAGCCCTGACCTCGCTGATCTATGGAATACAGACCTCCTAGTTTTGTTATAAACATTTTTATATAATAGATAATTGTTATTTGAAATTTATTTAATTTTTTCTTGCTTGTTTCCTAGTATAATTTTGTAACTTATGTTTAAATTAACTGTACGCTTGGAAATTTTAGGTCTGTTAATAAAAGGTTTTAATGTTCATTATTCACAGAAATGGAACCCCTAAAAATATTACGGACAGAACTGGCCCGTGCCCAACAAACCAATAAAACCCTTTATGACCAGATCATCCAGTTGACTCGTGAGATCCAACAAACAAAAGCCACCTGGGTGGATCCGAAGAAGATCAAATCAATGCATCAAAGGCTTACCGCAGCCCAAAAGGGATGGGCAGACGAAAAACAGATGAATCAAAACCTCCGAACACAGATACGAGAGTTGGAGGTTGCCCTATTGGCCTGTCAGGAGGGGGCAGCCGTAACATACCCCCTCGTCTTCGCCCCGGCTCAACTGTCTTATCGAGAGTTGGTGGCAACTCCAACAACCACAACAACAACAATAACGAATAGTTACCGGCCTGGAAGAAAGGAGCGGGCTAGACGTCGAGCCGCTCGATTATTAAATAAGGCCTAATTAACTTATAGAATGTGTTTTAGTTTGTAAATTATAAATGTTTATTTTATAATTATATATTTCTTGTTATTTAAAACGGTATCTTCAAAGGTTTGGATAAGTGTCTATAACCCCGCAACCAACACACAAAAACGCATCATTACGATATACAGCCGCTTGTTTTGTTTCTAAAAATCATTGTCGGATTCCTTTTATACTATGATGAACTCCAACAATAAAAACTACGATATACAGGGAACCAATAATCTAAAGCGAGCACAAGTCTTCTAACGACAGCTCGTTGGACCCAGTGATCGTCCGGGAAATTACAGCATTAGTAATAACGCTCACTTTTTGCGGACTATCTACCCACTCGAACACAATTCCAACGTTGCTTAGCAACGGGTGCCGAGTGGTAGTAAGAAATATTTATATGGTGTTACCTGGGTAACCACAGTAAGATTAAAACAAACCACCATACCCAGTAACTCACCACTAGTTTGAACGAACATTGTACGTTTGAATGGTATAAATGTATAGATAATTTATGATAATTTGTCATGGAGTAAGTTTTTCATGTATTATTAATATTATTGATGTAGTTCTGTTCAGGTCTATCGAATTGGGAAACAAATACTAGGACATAAATTTTTACTGGTTTTTCCTCTTGATAAAATTCCATATTTACGTAATAATCAAGCTATAATCGACAATACTCAATCGTCTCACCTTGGTGGAGAACATTAGTTAGAATTATATGAAACCTAGCAAGATATTTGTATTTGATCCTATGGATTTTTATTTTCCTGCTTTAATAGCTTCGAAACTGCAAACAATGGGTAAACCCACTGTGTACAATAAAACTATGTAACAAAACCCATGGACCTTAACATGTGGTCAACACTATTCCAAGCGATTTGACGTAAAATAAATTTATTTAATAAATATATTAATGCTGTGTTGTGTTTCAATATTTTATTATTATGTGTTGGATTTTTAATTAATATCTAATTAATGTTAACAAAACCAGTGCATGATAAGTGCATGATTTACAAAGTTACTGCATGATCATTACATGATTTACAAAGAGAGTGCATGATAAGTGCGTGATTAGCAACAAAGAATACACGCATACACACTCAAGACTGTATGTAATTTACAAAGAACTCACATGTATACGTTTGACTGTAGGTGATTTACAAAGAATACATGTCTACACAATCGTGACTGCATGCGTTAAAATCTATCGCCTATATGTGTGTATTGCTACAATGTGATTGGCTAAATCCTGAAAATTTTATTCTCTCTATAAACATTGACAAAGTTGTCACATTAATTCAAAAATTCACTCGCGCAATTACAAAAATTTCAAAAATGAACAATAATATTTTAAGATCTCTGTTGATGAAAGAGAATGGTAAATTATTTTTTGATTTATTTTCTTTTATTATTATTTTATTTTTAGATTGGTTTTCAATAACCGAAATACAAAATCAAATCGATGGAGTTAATGAATTTTTTCCTGATAATTTCAAATTTTATCATTATTTATTTTTAAAATTATTTTATAGAATGTTTCAAATGAGGAAATTGTTAATAAGAAAATTATTTTAATCTATTTGTTAAATTAATAAATTATAAAATACTTTTTCAGAAATGTATTTCAGATGTCGATATTGGTGTCTTGTATCCTGTGATTTATTGCAATATAATGTATATAATGTATTTTTGTTATAATAATTTTAATAATAACTTGCGATAATAATAATAATAATAATAATAATAATAATAATAATAATAATAATAATAAAAATAATAATAATTAAAACACTGCTTAATAATTAAGTAGTAAATTAAATTTAAAATTTTTTGAAAATTTTTGATGACCTTGAAAATATTTTGATGAGTCACCCATGGACCGTGAAAATTTTTGAATGACCTTGAGAAAATTTTTTGATGTGTCATGGTTTTTGTTTAAATTAAATATGATTAAATTAAATATAATGACTCATCCAGTGACCTTGAAAATGTGAATTAGCTTGAAAAAAAATTGAATGACCTTTGTCATGGTCGTTGTTTAAATGGTGGGTTTCTGGGTGTTGATATGTTGAAGCTATATGATTGTTACCCAGACAACCCCATACAAATATTTTTCGCTTACCACTCGGCACCCGTTGCTAAGCAACTTTGGAACTGTGTTTGAGTGGGTGGATCGTCCGCAAAAAGTGAGCGCTATTACTAATGCTATAATTGACCGAACGATCCATGGGTCCAACGAGCTGCCGATAGA
Organism: Schmidtea mediterranea; assembly: GCA_022537955.1. Lineage (NCBI taxonomy): Eukaryota > Metazoa > Platyhelminthes > Tricladida > Dugesiidae > Schmidtea > Schmidtea mediterranea. Next base: position 79,844,817 of record CM039680.1, read on the forward strand.
AGGCTTGTGATCGATTTCGAGTTTTTGGTCCAATTGTTCTCCTATCTTCTCCAAATGTTAATCCATACTGTTATATCATTTATCGTTATGCCTATTCCTATAGTCATCCTTGTCGTTGTCCGTATAATTGATTTTACTATGGTCTATAAACCCTTCGTTATGTTAAATATCCTTAAAGCATCTCACTTACCCTTATCCTTATTATAACTACTATGTTCCCTATTATTGTTACTTGTATTATTATCGTTACTATTATATGAGTTATCTTTATTAATTGTTACTGCTATTACTATTATTATTATTATTATTATTATTATTATTATTATTATTATTATTATTATTATTATTATTATTATTATTATTATTATTATTATTATTGTTATTATTATAATCACCATTATCCTTACTATTATCATTATTATTATTAATTTTTTTGTAATGATCCTTCCTTATTCCTCAGCTTTATGGAAATACTTATATAAAAATTTAGCCGTACTCTATCCTTATTTTACAGTTTTTGATAAAGTACTTTTGTTATTTCATAAATTTTGAGCAGCGTTCCGCCCTTATTTTACAGTTTTTTAATAAGGTGTTTTAAGTATTTCGGAAAATTTGCACAGCGTTCTGCCCATATTTTTAAGTTTTTTATAAATATTTTAATTATTTCGGAAAATTTGCGCAGCGTTCCACCCATATTTTACCTCTCAACTCAAAATAATCTGTTTAGTTCTAACATATTATTTAAAATATTCCTTTTCATGATTTTGGTCATTCGGATTAATCTTTTTCAGATGGCTATACATTTTAACTGTTGCAACGATTTCGCAATTTTCCCCACTACCCTTTCCCTTTCTTTGTCCTTATGATCTATTTATGTTCACAGTGTATTTAATGAGCGCTCACTGGACTACTCGGTGTTACTGATTTTGAGCCGATTGTCGTTTAAAATTTTATGTCGATTTTATCGAAATTGAGTGCAAGAAAGTTGAGCCAAAAGACCCGCTCTCGAGCTACCTTTTATCGCTATTTAGTTCTATCATTTGACTTTGGATTCTAGCGTTACACGCGGCAGAATCTTCACGAGCACGAGATATTGGCGGATATTCCTGCACTTGCACATCTCGAATTGTATATAGAGTTTGCTATCTTGGCTGTGGGCCGAAAAATAAATAAATATTAATATTGGATAAAAGTTTCGATGCATAAAAATTGTATATTCGGCATGTCATATCTCACATAGTAATCGGAAGTTCATTAGCATAACATTATTCACTCGCTTCATCACAAGTCATTTAATCATTATCGATCAATAAATTCATAGTGAATTCATTCATATAGCAGGTACACCTTCATTTTAAATCATAAATCAACGCACACCAACTGAGAGTTGTCATGTCCAGACAAAACACTTACCAGTGTTAATTGCCTGAATGAACGGCTCACAGTTGTTACGCACACCAACTAAAATCCAGAAAAATAAGACTGCAAAAATACGACTGCAAAATTAATGTTGCAAATTAAATCTGCAAAAAAAGTTGATTTGTCAAAACACATAAGTATATACCTACAATTTGACCTTAACCTTGCGTGTTATTGTTATTGCGATAAAACAAAATTTGACCTTGAAATTAATTGTGTTGTCTAAATTAAATTTTTATTATTTTCTTAATTTAAATTGGTAATTTATTTCTAAAATTTCTAATTAGATTTATCCAATAAAAAATATTTTATTTTAACTCATTTAATTCATTAAATTTCTACTTTTATTTTTTATGTAAATTTCGTGCTGTTCTTGATGTATTTTTGTATTTATTTTATTTTACTTTTATGTTTTGTGATTTTATATTTATTTATATTCTCTCAAATTTTAGAGTGTTTAGTTGATGTTGTATTTTTAGTTACCTTGGTGCTGGGTTTTCGTGCTGTATTACTGATACATTTAAATGATTTTCAAGGCCATTTATGTTCTGGCCCAACATAAATGATTTGAGAAAATTTTAAATGAACTTGATAATTATTATGACTCATCCAATGACCTTGAATGAGTCTTTGTCTCAGAAAAATTGTACTTTTAGACTTAGGAAAAATTTTTACCCCGAGGGTTTAGGAACTGGTCCAGCGGTGACATAACCATCTACAGCCAATATTATTAATATTATTATTATTATTGTTATTATTATTAGTACTTATTATTATTATTGTTAGACGCAATTTAATTCAAATCTTCTTCTAACATTTATTTATTTATTACAAAGTACAAATTCAAATTCGTCTCTCCAAATTTTAAAATTTAAACAAACTGAGGCGTGTTAATTATTATTATTGATAAAGTTAATATAATTAATTTAATATAATTTACTATAATATGATATAATTTAATATAAGTTTTAATATAAAACTTTAACATAAATAATTATTTCAACTAGCTGATCACACTTATGACATTTAAACTATTTTTTTTAAATAGGAGTTTTAGAACTCATTACATTCCTTATTCTTTAAAATGCGTTATCTTTTCAATATTTCTTGTTATGGTCCTCCCGGTTTTGTCTGTTAATGAATAACTTCTGACATGATTTTTGTTTTACTATTGGGTCTTTCATTTCTCTCGTGATGTTTATTTCTAATCTCTTGTTTCACAAGTACTTTGTCCTCTGCTTCTTGACTCCTTGTTGTATCAATTTCTTTAGCTATTTCTCCTTTAGCTTCTAATCTCTGCATAGTTCTTTTTCTATCTACTTCATTATTACTATGCCATGGCAATCTATCAATTTTTCTTCGTAATATAATTTCTACAGGACTTATTCCAGTAGTTTTCTGAACTGTAGCATTTAAAACGTATTCTATATAAGGTATCAATTCTGCACGATTTTTTTTAACTCCATGCGTTAATGAAATCTCTTATAGTACTAAATTGTCTTTCACCTACACCGTTATTATGATGATGATACGGACTGGAAAATATCAACTTAGTTATTTATCAAATAAAAATGTAAATATTACCTTAAAAATCTACAAAATAAAAAATATAAAGACAACAATACCCCTAGACGACATTTATTAATTTATAAAAACAAATTAGTATGCCTTAAAAGGTCATAAACATCCTGATAAGGAGAATAACCCGATGCGAAATAGACGAGATTTTCTTAAGATAAAAGTCGAAATTCTAAAAATCAATAAATCAAAAAAATGGTGTGCGAATATATGAAATTCCGTTTTATAAATAGAACGCAATTTCTTGTTTAAATCGATAAATTTTGAATTTGAATTTTTGCGAATTTTAGGGGGATGGATAAGGAAATTCGAGTTTCTATCAATTTCATGAAGCAAATTCTCAAACCGGGACCTCAACCATAGGTTGTTCGACATAAAATTTCCATTCTAGAGGCATAAATGAAAAGTTAATAAAAATTAAGGATGACGATGATAGGTACTCTTAAACGTCACGTTTATAGTTTTATCTTGATATAGCCGCTTTCATGCTGCAAGTATCGGAACATTATTAACCAATTTGATCGATCAGTCGATTAATAGTGAGCTATATTCTAAATAAATTTAAATGTAATAACCTTATCAATGCCCACACCAACTTCAGTTTGATGGACATCAAAATTGACAAGGAAAGGCCAGCTTGGCTTGATGTACAAAAATCTCATATTTTTTCATCATCATGAATATTATTTTTTCCCAAGAATTATCTTAACTCCGATTAATATTGCATTATCCAGTGAACTACGGTAAATCATAAATAGAAAGGTTTCGACAAGATGTGGCTCGATATCATATCGATGCACTCCAGCAGTCTCAAAGGGCCAAGTCGTTCATCAGGAAATACAGCTGGATGGAAAAGACGTGAACTATACCCACTCAAGCTAAGAAATTGTTACAACAAAATAGCTGCTCAAGGAGCATTTTGAAGAAATAAGGACAAAGCTGAGGAGTTAAGAAAAGGAAAACACCAAGTTCAAACTACGAGAGAACATCATGAAAGGAATAGAAACACACAAAAGTTCTCCAGAGATAATGACAGTTCAAGTAACGCTCGAGCACAAAAACACCATCAATAATCAATATCCAATGGCCCTGTCCATTCACCCAAAGCAAAATCGGCCCAATCATCGATCCAGACAAGTCGAAGGAGGTTAAAAGACGTTAGAATCCTAGGGCAATCCCGCAATTTGGCATTATGGATCACCTTTTATTGGAAACTGCCAATCTGAATACAGTTACAAGGTCATTTTTGACGGGTATTCAATAGTACCATTTCTTATCTGCGTATCTGATGGAAATCACTTGGAAGTGCTCGTAACATCTTATTTGCTTTTTACAATCAGATACCCAGCAATATTATGTGTTTTAAAAATACCACATAGGCCACGTCATTTTTCTTACCCACCGATAACCTTTAATCGTCTTTATATGTTAATGTAAGTTGTGATTCTTTGTACTAATAAGACAATGAGGTACTTCCTGGTAATTCATGTATGATATAAAAATCAAAGTACCACTGGTGGCCTAGGTTCGAGTTTATTAATCTTATTCCTTTAACTTTACTTATTTCACTACTTTCGCTTAAAATAATGTAGCATTTAGGAAGTCATTAAAATTTCAAATAGCAGTCTAATTTCCCTGAATATAATGGGTGATTAGGATCGTTGTTTGAACAATTTAAATGGTTATTTTGAATCAACTCAAAATATAGTGTCTCCAGGTCCTTTTTTTGGATTCGAGAAAAAACCGAATCTATGTCACCAGCAACTACTTTTATTTTACAGTTTAATTGTATTCGATATTTCTAACTCAAAGTACTGATTTTATATATTTGAAGCTTTGACATGTTCAAAACTGATTTTCTAATATAATTTAGACTATTTAATTCATGCTTCATGTTAGAGGTTGCTAACACATTTTCTAAATTATCTTGATTAACATTTGAATTAAAAGAACTCATTTTCCAAAAATTTATTTCTAATTCAATAGTGTTTAATATTTAAACCAAATTTCAAGCATTGGACCAAATAATTTAAAATAATTTATCAAAGAGATTCAATATTCAAATTTGTATAAAAGTTGAAGAATTTTATATTTAAATTTTAATCAAAGCTAATTGTGCCAAAAACTTATTTTAATCTTTTTAAAGTTATTTAAATTCATTTAAATCTTTCTGACAAACAATCCGAAATATTCAATTTTCTGCTGAAAACACTTCACAATTTTGATTCTCAACAGTCTTCCCGTACAACCAGTTTTTTTAATAATAATTGATGATTTTCTTCAAACTTATTTGTGGAATTTTGATTGTAGTTCTGTATCGGTGTTCAAATACCTTATGAAAATATGAGTATGTCGATGGATATTTACAAGTTGTACTCTTAAAATCTTTCAGAATCACTAGTCAAAATTATTTTGATTTTTGTAGACATATTTATTCTACTGCCATCTTAAGTCATCCACCTATAATGTAATTCATTGCAATATCTAAATTTAACTTAAAAGTGTATCTATTTGAAATGTTTTCAAGATCTAATGTCTTGCATTCTTCTAAGATGTACCCCAAGCCTTTAAGAACCAATTTGAACTTTTCACAAGTATATTTTTGACCAACAGCCCACTAAATACAAATTATTTATATCAATGTACAGTAACTCTTAGTTCCTTTAACATAATGCTTGTTAACGAACGTTAGCCCATCACAAATTCCCCTTTCATAAAACTTTTACGCTTCATTTTCTGTTACAATTTAAATAAGAGAGATATTAACATGGCTCGAAATTATTGCAAAGATCGACCAAGAGATATAAAGCTATCTCGAGATATATCATCGTGTAGTCTAACAAATTTGTGCTGCCTGATTCTTTCCATATTACTTGGACTTTTACAAATTCAACCTCTATTATATATAAATGAATGTATGTCTATCTGTCTGTCTGTCCTCTATGCATTACTGCACTGTTCATCCGATCGCCAAGAAACTTTAAGAAGTTGTTGAGTAAACTCTTGTGAAGGTTTAAGGTATAAAAATATATCGTACCCCCAGAGCCCAATGAGAGAGGTTCTTATAATTCTGTAACCAATAAAAATTGAGAAACTATTTTTACCAACGAGAGAGGTTTTTATTTTAACCATTAGAAATGAGAAACGATACAAATCATAAGAAGTCTTTTCCATATTTATGTTATATTTACTCAATCAAAAAATGTTAAAATATAGTTTTTAATTGTTAGTGAAAGTGTTAAATTTATTTTTTTGTAAAATTTATTGTTAACGGTTTTAAAAATAGGTTTTTATCATATTTTTACATTGTTTTTACATTGTTGAAAATAAGAAAAACTTTCGAAAAGCGTTCCAGAGTCATTTGGCAGTACATCTTAAAAATGGACAGTTTGTGAATTTTACAACGGAAAATGTACATGCAAAACCATTTTCGCTCTTTTAAACAACGTTAAATGCGTTCTTCTTATTGTGCACTGATGATTTATTAGCAAGAACGCTACTTTACTCAGAGGTTCCACAATACTACACATGGAATACATTAACGAAAAGTTTTCAACGTCGTCAACGGGGAAAACAGTTGAAGGACATTCGAATATATATTCGTCTGAACCGTTAAGCTGTCTAGCTTACCCGTATTTTACAACGGAAAATGTAAATCCAAAGGTATTTTCGCCCCCGCAAACAACGTTAACAACTTTCAGATATTGCGATTAATGTTAGTTAACATACGTGGACCGGAATTATTCCAAGAACTTAGAACCGTAAATAGTGAAATATGTGCGACTTATCGAAGATTGCCAAAAATTAAATCTTCTTGAAAAAAAACAAAAAGTATTATATATCAGAAAGTACTCGAATAAATAAATAAATAGCATTAAAATAAATAAATTCCAATTGTTTTAATTTTTGTGTCTTGAATTTCTTTTCTTTTGAGATAGTAGCAAAACGCGACAGGTAAGCTAGTATAAATATTTATAAATATACACAAACTGTCACTGAGATAAATTACCTATAATATAAAAGAAAATCAATAAATTTATAGCATATAAACACACCAACTCACCTTGAGGTTGCTTGTAAAATCGTCAATGAGAGAAACCCTAAACTATAGAGACACAAAAAGTGATAGAGAAATAAAATAATGCACATTAACTCAACCTATAATAAAACATGCATGCTAACTTTTAACATGTAGCCATCCGAAGTTGAAAAAACCCCTATAATAAATTAATTTAGACATTTTTGAGATATTTTTAGAAAAAAAAATGGCGGAAAAATTTTTTAAATTTAATGCTAAGGAAACTTATCCAAATTTTTATGAAAATGATGAAACTTCTTCGTAAGATTTATTTGAAAATTGAAATAAATTACATATTTTCATAGGCTTTCAGACATTTCTGCAGAAACAATTCCATTTCGCGATGAAGAAGAAATCACATTGTACGATTTATTTGAAAATTGAAATAAATTACATATTTTCATAGGCTTTCAGACATTTCTGCAGAAAAAATTCCATTTCGCGATGAAGAAGAAATCACATTGTACGATTTATTTGAAAATTGAAATAAATTAAATATTTCCATAGGCTTTCAGAAGTTCCTAGGCCCTCAACAACATCTGAGACTCGAACAAAAAAGCATAAACTGTAAATTTTATTTTTAAGTTATAAAAAATTATTCTTACAGAATTTCGGAAATCGATAAAATACGAATTATCAATGCCATGGAAAATGGTGAAGACTATTTCCATTTTGGAAAATTATTAGGAATAGCTAGAAATTCCATAAAAACAATAATTTATAAATACCGAAAATTTGGGAAATTGTCACAAGGCAAGATTGGTGGCAGTATATCCAAAATTAGTTTAATCCACGACAATGCTTCAATTCATGGTGGTGCAATATCTCTAAATAATGTTATTGAACATTTACCACCATATAGTCCTTTTCTGAACCCAATTGAAAGTGTGTTCAGTAAAATCAAATTCAATATTCGGAAATCTATATCAAGAGCAGGTGGATTGAGTTCAATGAATTTTCAATCCAGATTCGATTTTCTGAAGGACGCACTGGATAACGAGCTGGTGAAAGAAGACTACAGAGATTTAACTAATTACTTTTGGCATATTAGGAGATTTTTTCCGAAATGTATAAAAAAAATACATATTTTTGGAGACTATTTATTGTTACTTACTTGATTTCCTAAATATTATTTATAGTAATATATATGAAATAAATGATGATTAAAAGTTATATTTAAGAGCTTGAATTATGATCATATTTCCTTATGAAATCATAATTCAACTCTTAAAATTTAACTTTAAGTTATATAACAATATAAAAAACAACTTACTTAGCAGCCATTTAAAAAATGGCTGAAATGAATTTACAAAAAATAAATTCCGCCAAGTTGATTTATGTATCAACTTGAATTATAGCGGAATTTATCTCAGTGACAGCTGGTGTATATATAAATATGTGTGTGTATGTGTGTGTGTGTCAGTGGTGGCTCGTGAGCCACATAACTACTTCATTTTTTGATACCATTTGGTGTTAAATGGCCTAATATATTTTTTGTTTTTACTTGATGCTTCTTGATCGAGAGCGGCGGCTTAGATAGGACGTCTTTTTTAATTTCATTTTTTTCACTTAATTTTAGTTGTGAAAATTTAATCTTTTTATATATTTTGCGGTAATTCTCAGCATGTTATTTTTGCAACTTCTGTAACTGATCGTTATGAATAAAAGACGTAAGAAAATTATTGTTTACCTTCCAATTTATTTATCAATGATTGACCCATAAATCTCTGCTTAAAAAGGGCTTTGAAACACATCTTATAAAATAGTTAATTCATTTTATATTAACATCGGTTTTTGAACTTTGCCTGGTGGTGCTGCAGCGCCGCCACATAAAAATTTCGGGACTAATCCGGAAAATTCTGGACAAATGTAAAACCTAATTTAATCTTTGTTTTGACTGATAATGCCAAGTTTTTTTCGGAAAAAAACTAGAATATTAGCTTAAAGGGTTTGTAAAAGGAAAACGAATGAGTTACGCCTAAAGCCATTAAAAATATATTAATGTAATATATTTTATTTTATTTAGAATAGTTATTTCAAAATGTAATTGGAAACATCCCATCTGGATAAGCGTTCCACTTGCCGCATCGCCCATTAGTTTTTACTCTGAGAGATTTGAATATTATAACAAATATTTACTACTTACAAATATTTCTACAAGACTCTTTCCTAAAGAAGAATATTTTTTACACTATGAAATTTTTTTTTGATATAAAGAATTTACCCATAAAGAATTTATTAACTTTTTTTCTTTTAAAGACTAATTTTACAAAGTCTCCCATACTGTGGTAGCGTTTCCCTATACTACTCACAACCAACCAATGCCAAATTCATACTTTCCCACTAGTACAAATCTGACTATGTTCTGATTTCATTTTCCTTGATAAACTAAAACCACTTCACGACTTATAGACGACATTTATAGAGGATATGTTAAAATTAATTAAATTAAATAATAAATTATTTCGTGAAACATCCCAAAAAATTATTAAAAATGAAAAACAACGTATTTTTTTCCATTTTGATTCATGTTTTATATATTTTTTTATGTAAAAGAAAATTATATTTACAATAAATTTAGTTTATGACACTGCGATAAGGTTCCACTTTTCTTCGCTCGTTTCTTAGGTTAATAAGAAAGAAATATTTTCTAAAGTTCCTCATTACTGTCAGATAAATGAAGGGGTTTATACAGCTATTGATGCTGACCAGGAATAGGGAGATCATCTGAATATCTGATCCAACATCAAAAGTGAACAAATCAAAGCTTTGCATTATAAATATAATGTTGTCCATTAGTAATAAAATAATAAATAAAATGACATTAATGAAACACGCAATGGTGAATGTGATAGTTGATCGTTTTAAGCTTCCATCAGTATTGTCTCTATTTTTCAGATTTTTCATTTTCATTATTACTCGAAAATAACAAAAAATAAATAGAAAAACAGGAAAAAGATAATTCATTATCGAATAGCTGAATGATGACAACCGGAATAATGAGCTTTCTGATGTTGGGGTCCAGATGCAGGAGCGGTTTCGAATGGTTGACAAAAGTCCAATCTCCAATCCAAATGCCAAACTCATCAAACAACTCAATACTAAATAAAGAGTAATTAACAGTTTTTGTGAAATTTATAAAAAGTCGGATAAATGACAGCAAGATATCGGTCAAATGTTGTCCAAACCAGTGTTTGATTGCTGAGCGTTGCACACATCCAATATAAGGTTTGCGATGACCACACGATGCATACCAGTCGGTCTAGTGCATAATTTTCATCAAAACCCCCCCTCACTATCCACAACATAAAGATCGTCAATAAACAAACAAGACTATCAAATAAAAATTGATTCAAGAGAACTATTCTTGTAAAGGTCGACAAGAAGATCTGAAATTTGATCATAATAATGACACTCCATGAATTAAAAATGAAACCAATTCCTAAAAGTGTTGTTTGAAAGATTTTCAAAATTATTTGATCGTCTGTGGACAAAATAGGCATTTTGATTATTTACTTTTCCTTAATTTTGATGTACAATATTATAATTTTGTATTTATTTATATTTGACCAATCACAATTTATTTAAAATTTTTATATCTAAATTGACGGTTAAATCAAATTTTACTTATTATTTTTATCACTACATTTTATTTTTCAGAAAAAATTATTATTATCCAGTATAATAAAATTGCGAAAAATAATAAAAGTGCTCAACCTTACCAGGATATTGAAACCCGTTCAATCTATGAAATTACTCCCGAAGCCATAATTTATAAGAAAACTTTAGGTTTTCATATAGATGTTACTTTTACTTTTTGAAAACAAACCGAAGGAAAGAGCATAAAACCCAAAATGTTAAATTAATAAAATAATTAATTTATGTTTTCATATTAATTTTTGGTACCGAATAATAAATGTGCCTGAAAGAGGTATGATGTGAATTTATTTCTCAAAATATTTTTTTCATTTTGTAAAAATACGCAAGAAAATGCATTTGTCTATAAATATAAGGTTAGTTCTAGCAATAATTGGCATTTTTTGTCCAGATTCTTATGGGTTTCACTAACCTCTCCTTGCACCTTACTTTTTGCAATATTCACTATGTATCCTGTGAAACAGAACACAAAAGCGTCTTTTATTTTCCAGGCTTGTATCTTACCCAAACTAAATATCCTTTTTTTTCAAATAAAATTTTCTTATTTTCACTTCACCTCCTCTGACATATAGCAACGGACAAACATGTTAACAGTTTTTAAAATTGAAAAGCTAAAATTATCCTAAAGCGTCATGTTATCTTGACAAAATGTGACAGCACCGACCATAATCTTCAAATGAACAATAATCATACGAAAATTATTTTGATAATTTAATTCAATTACAAAAACTGTTAAATTAAAAATGTAAAAGTAACTTGTGAAAAAGGTTTTTGACAAATAACTTTCATAAAATTATTTTAATCCTCTCATGTCCAACATTTTTTACATTGAGCATTTTTCGCATGTGTTCTCAATGTTCCATATTTTTATACGATTCCAAATATAACCACCTATGCTAAGCTGTAGAGAACCCAAATACACGGACGTGAGCACAAATCACTTAAATCTTCATTTCCCTACCGCATCCCCGGCTCATGACAGGGTTAATAATTATAAACAAAAAATTCAAAATATAATTTCATATTTCAGAAAAAAAATGCACTTTATAAATTTAGGATATAATGTGAAATTTAAATAATCAATTTAGGTACATTATTATTTTAAATAAATAAAACTACATGAGATATACAATCAAATTATAATATTTTATTATGTGAGAATATAATTTAATTAATTGGAATGATTAATTAATATTTTTAACAATTTAACATAATAAAATATTCTATAAATGTATTTTGTTGTTTGATGCGGTTTCTTGAATTCATTTGTTAAACATTACTACATTGAAAAATTTTTCTCAGAAGAATTAATTAAGAGTGAATTTAATCGATAATTTAAGTGAAGCTATTCAATATCGCCAAAGAAATGAAACTGCAAGTGATTTTTATGATAAAATTTGTCAAAACAGAATATCAGATATAAATATACTAATGAAAAATTACATTAATTTTTAATGCATTAGAAAATAATGAATTAAAAAATATTTAAAAATGAATAAATTTAAATCCATAGAAGATATGGAAATCAGAATCAGGAAGCAAGTGGAAATAAATTATTTAATAAATACAATTAATGATCCAATCCCAACAAACAAGGAAAATATAAAATATGCAAATTAGTTAATTTCAAATTAAAGTTGGTTTAAAAAATTAAATTACAAAAATTTATGGTTGTTTATCTGCTTCAACTGCGGTGGTAGAGTTTTTTATGATTTTTAATTGCAAAATATTAAAGGATAAATTCATCCCAAGTTCCAAGTTCGAAAATAATACTGATACAGAATACTCACATTATTTCGATAAAATAAAGGAATTGGTTATTTAAAATCCCAATGAGCAGTGTTTAACAGAAATCATCGAAGCTATATGTACACAAGTACTGAAATATAATCCAGAACACAGTTCGAATGATTTTTACATGCTTGTGGGATGTGTGGTACTCTTTGGAGACATAACATGAAATGCAATTGTAGATCTGATTGAGGAAAGATTAATTAATATAATGCATGTTACAATCAATTCTGGTTGGAGTTCTACAAACTGTGAATTAATAAACCTGATATATAAATGCTTACCAGAAAAATATATGCAGAATTTATCCAGTAAACAGTTAGAAAATCATTTAGCCATTTTTAATGACATTAATCGTAAAACTTCGAAATTGGAGAAAGAAGAAAAATATCAGTATAAGACAAGAGAAACAAAAATTCATCACAAATATGATTACTAACATCGGTTCAAGTGACCATATTAAAGATAATCCAGATGACATTTTCGATGAATGTTCCAGGAAGCACCATTCCGCAATAAACTGGAAATTACCACAAATGTTGTAATATAATAATTATTATAACTTATTTTAAAAGCCACCATATAAAAAATGAATTACATAATCAACGTATTTCAACAATAATTGCTGCCGTATTTTTAATAAAGAAAAAAACCTGATTGAGATTAAATATGGTATAGAAAAATCTTATTACTTTTGCGTGTTGAGGAGCCACCGACAAATAATAAAAGAAATGAAAGAATATTTTGAAAAAATACTTTATTTTTTGCGTTTGAGATTAGGAAACTTTAATTTTTTTCTAATTAAATTGCAATTGTCAGCAATTATTTATATTTTGAGATTATTTTTATGAGGATTTTGGTTACTTATTTGTGTGAATGTTTTATTATTTAAATACATTTTGAAAATAAAAACAAAAATAAATTAATTTCCTTTTAATAAATGCATTTCAATTAATTTTTAGGTTAGAAATATAATAATTTATAAAAAAAATATGAAATTCTTTAGCCAAGTTTATTAATCCTAAAAAGTTCCAGAGAGCGCCCAAGATGTATTAATAAATATTTGGAAACAATTTCAACATGTTGAAAAAAAATGAATAAAATATTTTATTGGTTTCAATCTATATGCTCAGAGATAAAACAATTAATTTTCTTTTGATATTATATATCAATCGTACCATGTTACATTTATTGTTGAAATTTTTCGAAAAAATTGTTTTACTACATAAATGTTTTATATTTCGATTCTCCTTTAATGTATTCAGACCTTTGATTCTTTCTATAATCGTTTGACTTAGTTTGCTTCAATCTGCTTCAGTTTTATTAAAAGCTAAAAATTACTATTTGTTACAAATTAGACTTTTGTTAAGGAAGCAGTGGTACAAACAGAGATTTGGGATGGAATATAGCAAATATATATTTTTTACAAATTTGCTTAGACAATTTTATTTATTTATTTTAACTTTATATGATAATAATAACATCAAATGCTCCATGTATAAAAAGTTGTGTGTATTACGATATGCATTTAATAATATTTTCTATATATATAAATATTTGACAAACTTTTCTAAGTATTTAAAAACTTGTAAAAATAATAATTTGATGTTAATCATTGAAGTGACTTATATATTATGTATGGACTGACCTGGAGGTGACACTAGTTTTGAGTTGATTTTATATAGTGATGTTATTCCATGAAACTAAAGACTTTAGAAAATTTTATAAATTCAATTGACTTACATAAATCTTTTCTGTTTTCAAAACCTTAGAAATATTTTGGCTTGACATACTTGATTTAGAATGGCTCCCTAGGAAACAGTATGTGTGCTACCTATATATATATATATATATATATTCCAGACCTATATAAAATTTCCAATCGCACTCGAAATTTTTAGGAGACGGTTCCCTGGAAGTGATACATCCATTTACTAACATTTCTTTTGAATTTTAGTTTTAACTCAATATTTTAATAATCATTACATTTGTTGTCTGAGCCGCAAAAATCTTTGTTGAGGACTGCATGCGGCCCGTGGGCCACGAGTTTGACTTAGGGCATAATATTGTCTGGGATGGCTTATCTTAAGAGAAAAAGGACCAAAAATACATATATAATATATATAGGGAAATTTAGAGAAGATTTGAAAAATTATTGATCTAGAGCAGTAGTCTCCAAACATTTTTTCTGAGGGCCTGATTAACTATCAAACAGCAGTTCAGGTGCAGAATACATACTTGAAGTCCAAATAAAATAGAATCAAAAGATGGATATTGTTTTTAACTAATTATTTAATATTATTTTCTTCATCTTTTATAAAGTTATGCAATGTAGTGTTGGTTGATAAAAAACACAAATCTTTGCAGGATTTAGGTAAATTTCCATCATTTTTTCTTAGATATAAAGTTTTCCGTGGGCCGGATGAGAAGCCCTTGTGGGGCACATCCAGCGTGCAGTCCGTAGTTTAGAGATCGCTGATCTAGAGCCAACATTGAAAGACAATATAAAAATTTATTTGTATATGAAAAACCAGTTAATTTAAATAAAAACTGTTAAAATAGACAAACAAAGTACGAGGTTTTGAATGCAGATAAAATGTGCCACATGAAAAGGTGCGCAGAAAGATGTGAGCAAAAATTGCAACTATTCAATAATTATTATTAATTATTTTATAAAGTTAATTATTAACATTTCTATTTATTGTTATTATTATTACTTTTCATTATTAAGGCTTAATTTTTCTTATTATTTTTATAATAACAATAATGATTATTATCTTATAATTATTATTACTATTACAACATTTAGAAGTTGCTAAATATCTTCTAAATTATCATGAAAAACATTTTCATTAAAAGAACTCATATTCCAAAAATTTATTTAAGATTCAATATTGTTTAATATTTAAACAAACTTTCAAGCATTAAATCAAAAAATTCAAAACAATCTACCAGAGAAATTCAATATTTAAAATTTTAATCACAGTTTAATAATAAGGCACTTATGTATTTTTAAATTCCTTACTATATTTAATTTCTCCTAAGTATTTTATTAAATATTGAAAAATACTTTTTCAAATTTATTTTAAATTATTTAATAAATCGCTTGAAATTAAAAAGAATTTTATATTTAAAATTTTAATTAAAGTTAATTATGTACATCTAATTTGAAAATTCATTGCCAAATTCAAAAAATTATTAATTATAATTTTAAACATTTTACTAATAGAAAACTGATTTTGTTTTTTATAATTATTTAAATTAATTTTAAATCACTTGACAAATCATCTGAAATATTCAATTCTCTGCCGAAAACACCTCACTACAACTTAAAGTAAAACACAATAAAAATAAATGTAAGAAAGTACAAGATGAAGTCAATAATTTTGAAAAAATTATTATTATTTTGTTCAAAGAATATCTGTCAAGATTTATCGTAAACCGAGTGTTTGAATGGCGCTTTATTTTAATAAAATCATAATCGTTTTATAAATTATTTTATTATTATTATTTCAAACAAATATATAATAAGAAATAAATATTAAATGGAATAATTATTTTTCTATAATAAAAGAATCCTTATCAATTGAATATATTGTAGAACCCAGCATAGTCTCTGTAAAAAATATCTGACTCGAGACAGCTGGGGTGAATGTTTTGTAGGCAAATAGGCGATCGTGATATAATAAAATAAAATAACTCTAATAATTTTAATTAAAACAAAATATGAATAACAAACACGCCTATAAGTTCATAAAACAACAGAAAAATTCTAATGTTAATTGAATTGAGGAATTTAGATTGGAATCTTTCCATATAGATTTCGAATTTCCCGTCGTTTCTATTACCTTTTCTTTTCTTTTTTTTATTTTTGTTTGAGGTAATATGGGAACCACATTTCTGACTTGAAACTCAAATGCAGTTTACCCGAAACTGTTAATTCTGATAATTACGGTATGTAGTTTCAATTTGTGGAATCGTAGTCTTCAATAAGTCTTTTAAAGCCTGTAGATCTTTCGTTGCAAGGTTTTTGGTTAGCTATTTTCCAATATTTTTCCGTCTTGTAATTTAATTTTTTATTTTACAAATCGATTTTTTTTTGTTTTTCATTTAGTATTTTTTCTTTACAGTAATTTCATAATAATCATTACTATAGGTGTGTTGGGCCAGAACACAAACGGCCTTGTAAATGTTTAAATGAATCGGTAACACATATGCAAATATAACATGCAGCTTTAAATTCAAACCTACGAATACATCAATTAAACCTAGCAAAATATGAGAGAAAAGCAATTACATATAAAATCATAAACATAAAAATAAATTAAAATAATAACAAAATGCAACAAGATCCGCACGATATAAATATAAACATAACACGAAAACCCAACAAATTCGACCGAAATTTGATAATTTAACAAAAATGAAAATTTCATGAAAATGAAATTTAAATCAAAGAATTTGAATTAGAAATAATTCAATAAAAATTTCAAATAAAAAATTATCAAAATAAATTAAAAAATAATAAAAATTAAGATTAGAATACACTAGAAAATATCAAGGTCGAATTTTGTTTTACCAAATCAAAAAGAACACGCGAGGTTAAGGACAAAAAATAGGTATATATACCGATTCATTTTTACACAATTTTAACCATTTTTTAAACCATTTTTAAAATCGTTTTTTGAAAATCAATTTTTGAAATCACTCAGCACTTTTAAATCTACTTTAGGTGAGTGAGAGTTTTATTTGGAAACTCTCTCTACACGTCACGTCCTCGCAACCTCATTAGAGCTCTGCTTGGATGTCGGCGTGGGGAGAGTAGTATTTTGTTGTATGATGTTTATGTTTAGCAAGTAATTTGTTATATTGTTTTTGATATATTAATAAATATTTATAAATTATAAAATCAGTTTGTTTTCATTAACTATTTATTTTATTGTCGAAATTTTTCCGGCCCACAACCAAGACACATCACAAGTTAGTAAAATCCACATATTATTCAGATTCGTGTAAGTGCGTGGAATATCGCCGATGATCTGTGCCCGTGAAGACCCGGCGTGCGGAACGCAGGGATTGGAACGTCAATATTATTCCGTATAGAAGAAAGGAGAAATAAGGAAAGGGTCTTTTGGCTACTTCCTCGTCTCTCAGTTTCTTTAAATTCGACCTAAATTATTTTACATACAGCTCAAAATCACCACACCGAGTAGTCCAGTGGGCACTCATTAAATATAATATGAACATAAAATGCGTTTAAGGCTTATTAAAAGGAAAGGTGACGGGAATAAGAATTAAAAATGAAATCACTGCTATGAAATTGAATTAAATATCTTTATAAATTTAACTCCGATACGGACTTTTTGACGAGGAACAATAATTTAAAATATTATTAGCAAATTACCATGATCTTCCAGTAGAGTCGTAGGATTAATCAAATTTCAACCAGTGTATATTTTACTAGTAGAAATGATAGAAGAACCCTTTCAAAAAATCTCTTATAAATAAAAGGTAGTTATTACCAAGCCCAACTGTCGATCAGAAGTGACTCCCACATAAAAGTAAATTAACCTAAATAATTAAAAATTTAAAAATACAAAACACTGATAGAGTAGAAGAAAGTTTATTATGAACCAAATAAAAGGAAAATATCCAATTCCTCTTGAGGAGCCAACTGAACTTACATAATAATTCCCCGGTTTTTCTGTCTTCTTTGAACCACTTCAGCATCAACCGATAGTATTACGGTCCAGACTCTCCATGTCCGATACCCCATCCCACTGTCAAACCATAGAACTTTTGACCGAAAATATTTGATAGATTCCTAGACCATAAATGATTTCCAAATCTCGACCGTCGTCATAAACAAATCCACAATTTTCCAGAAGTCTAAATCTCTAACATTTCCTAGAATTGAATAATAAATTCGTAATTATATAATAAAAAATTTACTCAACACTACTGTGGCTCACAATTGCGTGGAGTAAGCAACAAATCCACCATCGAAAGGGGAAAAACCTTAACACAATAGAAGTCCATTAGGAAGATGTATAAATTGATAAAATAACATCCAATGCTCACGTAGTCCAATCTTGATGAAAGAATTCAACGAATAAGAAGCTACTTATAAGCATTCGTGAACTACGACATAACGGAAACGTTTAACTACTAAAAATAAATTATTTAAACATAAAAAAAAATAAAGAAAAATGTTGAAAACTGGAATTAACATGGGAACACTCGCAGTGAAATTGTGAGATTTGCAAAGACACATGCGGGTTTTCTGATGTTAATTTCCAAACACTTGCCTGAATTCCATTCCCGAATTTGATTAGCATTCAGAGAGTGAAGATGCATCTAATGCATATCAGCATTTATTATCAAATCAGAGTGAATAGAGATTAAATCACAAAGTCCGAGCGGGTGTCGCGATTGGAATCGATTGTTTACGAAAAACAAAACCGCCATGTTAGAATGAAATCGTAGTCCAACTGAATAGTCCATCTAAAGGTCGATTTTTCTCTCATCTCGTCAGCGATCATCACCCAACTTCCGACACACCGATAGGCAGTGTGCAAGGCACACACAGTCACCATAGTCCCTATAAATACAATAGATAGTTGGAACGACAATTTTTCTTTCGCCAGATGTCTAATAAATTCCTCACTTAAATTTTTGTTTTTATTAAATATGATAACTCTTACAGAATAACACTGTTAAATATTTTCCCATTAAATAAAATTTTAAATTACCCTTTTGATTTTAGTTAACCATAGATTGATAATATAATCATAGTTAACTTGATTGATAATTTAATTCTATCCTATTTTGATTAATCATTTAACTGTAGTTTGTTTTGATTTATAGATGTACGAAAATGGATGACCTAATAAATTTGATACTTCTGACGAAATTTTGCCAGATAATAGATCTCTGAATCATGAAATTTTTGATTTTTGTCAAGCATGCAGTGTGAAATCGATGTGTCGATCGTAAATTCTTTAGGATTTTTAATTAAACCATTCATAATAACTTCTAATAAAACGATTGGCAGGAATTGACTTTGTTCGACCCTAATATTTTTAAGGATCTTAGTCAAGGTATCCTCAGGTAATTGATATCTTCAACTTAGCGGCAAAACCGCTGTCAGAAATTAGCAGCACTAATGACCTAGGTTATGGACAGTTAGTAATTATATTTATTTTTAAGAATTGCTAAATACTCGAAAAATTATTTTATTAATGATTTTCCGTACGGAACTAAACTATCATATTTATTATCAATCTCAAGGCGTTTGGATAAAGCTAAGTCTTATTAAATTCTTATTCAAATATGGCTTTTTAGAGTTCTTCCAATGTAGTTTCGTGCACTAATAGTTTTCTAGAAAGTTGAAGTGAAATTTTCAGTTATAAAAAACGTTTTTCAATGCATTTATTTTTACGTCTAACGATTGTAAGGTTTCTAAAACATTCAACTTGAAATTTTATTAGATAAATTACAGATAACCTTGTCTTCTTTGCTGCCTCAAACTCCTGAAAATACGGAAATAAAAGACTTGAAGTATCCTCAAATTGTGTGGTTTTATAATTGCAAATGTCCGCGATAAATGATGGCTACCCATAATATTGGCTTTCCACGTGTATCTTTTATTGTAAGGTCCGCTCACGTGGTATGCGCGTGCCTATATTCAGTCTTTAATACCAAAAGTACTTCCCTGTTTTTATATAGAAAATGCACTCAAGCTATGCCGATGCCCATAAAGTAAGGGTTATCACAAGTAGACGTGTTTATTTTCCTATTTGTAAAACAAATATTTGTCTCTGGCCACAATTAAGTCGAGGGGTGGTATATCTTAGATTTATTCACATTTACTTTTGCCGTAAAAGCGGTTAAGTTAATATAAAGGTATAGTAATATTAATGACTCTTCATAATTCAGAGAGATCCAGTTCGATGGCCTATGCTCCAACCCACATTGCGGATCGATGGAGATGGGCATGGGAACGATTCCGGCAGGAGAGATGCCCTGAGATTCCCAAACTGGAGCCTCAACAAATCGACCGGCAATCGATGGAAAACGACCACGACTTGTGGCTGGCCGATAGACCATGGGAAGAATGGAGCCCGGCCTGGGAGATCCGCGAGCAGGCTCGTCATCTCCTCGAACGACTCGAAAACCCCCAGCGGCAGGTAGAACTGCAAGTGGTTAGAGCTCGTCAATACCTGGCGAATGTTGAAGAGGATCTCCTCGCGGGTCGGATCGCCAGCGGTTATCAACACCCACCGCAATTCAAGGTCTCACTCGGCAACCGGCCGAAAACCACGCGGACTCGCAATACTAAGCGGCCCGTAATGACTATATCCGGCTATTTCCCGGAGGAATGGGTAGAAAAGGGGTTTCCCGCCTCCTGAACTGCCAGCCCATGATGGAGACTCCCTATGATCCAATGTTACACCCCTGATTTAGTTGAACTTTGCTTAAATAAATAGTTTGTTATTTTAGATAACTGTTCTTATTTGTGTGAAGGTTTTAATAGGAGAAATCTTTTTGTTTAATGCATAAAACTTTTTTCTTTTTTCAAGTCAATAACTAATCGTTTAAATGTCTCTATTAATACCAATGGAACCCATCCAACTACTGCAGAAAGAGCTGACTCGTGTCCAGCAAGCCAACAAAGCGCTGTATGAGCAAATTATCCAGCTAACCAGAGAGATGCAACAAGTAAAAGCCACATGGGTGGACCCAGCTAAGGTTAAGCCACTACGCCACAGGCTTACTGCCGCTCAAAAGGGCTGGGCCAATGAGCGGCAATTGAATCAAAATCTTCGAACACAGATAAGGGGGTTGGAAGTTGCCTTGTCCGCCAGCCGGGATGGAGAGGCAGTAACCTACCCTCTTGTCTTCGCCCCATCCCAGTTGGCCTATCGGGAATCAATAACCAATCCAACGCCCGCCGTAACTCCTACTACAACACTGTCCAGCAGTTATAGGCCGGGGCGAAAAGAGCGTGCCAGACGTAGAGCCGCTCGGATGTCGAATAAAACTCATTTGATTTAAGCTTGTTTAATCTGTAGATTTAATTAAATTATAAAGGTTGTTTAATTATTCAAAATGATGTTTTAAACTTGAGGAGTATTGAAAACCCCGCAGCTATTTCATGAGTACTTACACTTCGTCAGGTAGCCGTTGTCATATCTCCAGGAACGTCATCACCGAATCTAGCTCTCACTAAAATGATTGTGATCTTGAAACCCCTCTCACACAAGGGACTTGCAAAGCGAGCATCAGTCTTCTATCGACGGCTCGTTGAACCCAAGGGTTGTCCGAGCAATTACAGCATTAGTAATAACGCTCACTTTTTGCGGACAATCCACCCACTCGAACACATTTCCAACGTTGCCTAGCAACGGGTGCCGAGTGGTAGCTAGAAATATTTATATGGCGTTACCGGGGCAACTATAGGAAGATTCAAGCAAATCACAATACCCAGTAACCCACCACTATTGAATTTTTATTCAAAATTATAACTTTCATTATCATGATTAACATGATAATAATATTAAAATAATATTTTAAACGATAACGCCAATAAAAAACCTTTCGTACGATATATTTCGATAGCACAGCTATCATCTTGAGGTACTCAAAACCAACTAAAAATATTATGAATTAACATTTAATTTAAACAAATTATTTTTATTAATTTAATTTTTTAATAAATAAATATTTTTAAAAATATATTCAATTCACTTTTAATTAATTTAAAATTTTAAAATTTTCACTTATATTCTAATTTTAAAAATTAATGTAATTTAAAATTTCAATTATTTTAATAATATTAAAAAAACAAACATGATTTAACATACGTAAACTATTTAAAAACATTCAAAACATTCGTAGTCACAGCACTTTGCACATTAATCTTTGGATCCAAAGACCTTATCAGCAATGCTTCACATATCACGCGTTCCCAATAATTATTAAAACTTCTCAACAAAATTCTAAAATCAGACATTCCTATATCACTTTTACAGCCTCTATTGTGTTCACTAATATTGGTCAAACCCTTCAGTCGACAATGCTCTAGAACTCGAGTACAGAGATGACGGGAAGTCTCTCCAATGTATGTGGCATTACACCCATTACATGTAAATTGATAAACGAGATCAGAACACAATCCAACCGGAGTTTTTGATTTATTAATAAACATATTGCGTACCTTACACGAATTAGAGACGATCTTATACTCTAAATTTCCCATCTGTTTACTTAACTTCATTTTATAATTTGTAAAGCCTTCAGAGTACGGCAATACTAACACATATTTAGGCTCAATTTTTTATATCCATTTTTACCATTACCCAGACCAACACTCAATTCACACCCATCAGACAAATTACATTCAGACTTTCCAAAACATGTATCCTTAGGATTTTTAATCAATTTATCAACAGTTTCTTTTATCATCAACAATAAAAATGATTTAGAATATCCATTCTTTATCAACAACTCAACCAATTTATCAAAACTTTTTACCGAATTAGCAAAAGTAGAAGATAAAGACCATGAACGATAAATCAATCCTTTCACCATATTTCTCTTATACTTAAATTCACAAAAGCTTTCTGGATAAGTATAAATATATATATATATATATATATATATATATATATATATATATATATATATATATATATATATATATATATATATGATAACAATATGGATATGGCAACTGTAATGACAATTCAATGATCTTATTCTCATGATAACCCGAATTTATGACATTTTATGGTAATTTTATTTATTTATACCAGGGGTGGCCAACTTTTGTGTACGTAAGATCGACATTTTTTAAAAAAAATATGTCGCGATCGACTTGTTGTCATATGAGTAGTCTAAGTCTAAAACTCACGTCCAGAGGAATTAAAATAACATGAATAATTGTTAACAGTATTTATTAATTCAAATTAGGTACACATAAACAGAAATTTAGAATTTTCTTTTTTCATAATTCGGTGTATATCCTGACAAAGATAATAATAATGAGTCTTGAGTATGCAAATCAGTCAGGACAGAATGTTGTTTGCTCTTCGTTAACTTCAAATACGAAAAGGCTGATTCACACAGGCATGTAGATCCGAAACACGAGGAAATATATTCACTACATTTCGTTATATTGGGATATTTTGCTCGGTTGACGTATTTCCAAACATCATCTTCAAATTGTCTGGCTTGTAATATTAAATCATTTATAATTATAATTACAACTACAATTTCATTTTCTAACGGCCCTTGCCCAATAACAAATACGTCAGACATTTTTTGGCTAATGCGTTTTACGCTTAAATCTTTTTTAAAAGGAAAATATATAAATTCCACAATTTATTTAATTTTTTTTAAATCTTGGAATCTTACTTCAAAATCTTCAACTACTTTTTGAATCTCCGCGACGTATTTTTCGATGTTATAATTAATATTTTTATGTTTATGTAGGTTATCCTCCATATTTGAAAAATGTTTCAGATTACTTTGTTGCAGATCTTCCATTAGCAAAACAAATTCTGTTTTATATGCATCTATGCAGCTGATATTATCAATTACTGTTTTATTTTTACCTTGTAATTCTAAATTTAAATTACTCAAAATTGAAGTAAAATCGGTAAGAAATGCTATGTCACTAAGCCAATTTTAATCATTTAAATTTTCACATTTTTCATGTTAGTCATCAAGAAAATTTATTACTTCAGGAAATAAATCACAAAATCGTTGCAGAAATTTACCTCTGCTTAGCCATCTTACATCTGTATATAGTAATAATTGAGGTTGCCCTTCATTGAGATGCATTTGGAAGAGTCACCGTTTGAGGGAACTTACTCGAATTGAATTAACAAGTTTAAAAGCTATGTCCATTACCTCTTTTGTGTTTAGTCTCTTGCTGGCTAACACTTGCTGATGAATTAAACAGTGGTAGCTCAAAAAGGCTGGGAATTCATCTTCATTTTGAAATAGGGCTGTAAATTCATTTATGCTACCTATAATTGCAGCTGCGCCGTCCGTTGTTATTGAAACTAATTTAAAAATTGGTACTTTCAAATCACTGAGCAAGTTTTTAAAGGCTTTGAATATATCTACACCTCTAGTCCTTTCTTTCAAAGAAATCATACCCAACAATTCTTCTTTAGATGTAAAATCCACAGTTATAGATCTTGAATTGCAGCAATAATTTCACTCTTGTTCTTAAAATGATTAAAAAGTGAATCTGACATTTCCAAAAAAATTTCCTTAACAAATTCACAGTCCGAAAATGGTTTACATTTTTTTTGCTAAAAGATAGCTTACTTTGAATTATGCAGTAGTTACTGCTTGTGACTTCAATGTTGGCTTCTTGAAAACATTTTGTCGATTTGCTAATTGAGTTTTAAGATCCTTAACTTTGCGTTTTCTCAATTTGGAATTTGGTGGATAATCTGTTTGATACTTGTTATGTGAAGTCAAAAAATGTCTCTACAGGTTACACTTTTTAAAAGTGGCTATAGAGGTAAGGCATATTAAGCAACAACATTTATCATTCACCATTATAAAAAAGTAATCGAGTTTTCATCATGGAAATGATAAGTTTTTGATTTTTTTGGATTACTACTCATGATAATGGGCATACTAAAATGCAAAAAAAATAATAATTAAATTAAATATTTTCCTAGAAAATTCAAAAACTCATGAACATAAAGAAAAGGTACTTACATTTTAAAAAGAAGAAAAATTCAAACTCAATGTTCTCACCGCGGATAAACAATACTACTATTGTTTAATAATTATAATAATATTATTAATACTAAAGAAAATAAACTATGACAGCACCAAATATTCAAGCTAAATGGCGTTTGCGCGTTACGTTCACACGTTGCTTTCAATTGCAAGTAACACATTGGTTACATTCAGTCGCACCGGCTGACTTGCTGCAGAAAGCAACGTTTCTGTCGCTTTTAGTAATTAAGCAACGTTGCTGTTAGTAATCAGTCCGATTACTAACAGAAACTTAGAAAATGCTAGTTAAGCAGAGCACACCATTTTCTGCTGAGTGATATGTGCTTGAATAAAGTGATACTTTTACGTCAGTCATCTATGTTCGGCAGGTTATTTGTCATTTTATTACGTATTTTTATTGAAAAAATCTTATCTTATTTTACTCGAACGAATTATAATACATACTGGTAAAAATATGTTGTATAAGTTGCAGCATATGCATAATGAAAACTTTATATACGTATAGCGTTAATGATATGGCCGATATACATGATAAATTAAAAAATGATATGTAGTATGCATACTATAATTTTTTAAGTGCTTATTAAAAATAATAGAGATGTTATGATTTTATTTGTCATTAAACCCTTAAATCCGTGTATACGGCCGTAAGTAAAGACATAATTACAACGTGATCGACCGGTTGGCCACCCTGATTTAGACAATCTGTGATTCATCTACGTGTATTTCATCACCATGAACAATTTGTGATTGATGTCGACAATTTACGGTAACATTTAATACAAACTTGAGAATATTATTGATAATGATATTTATGTGGGTATTTTTAATATTTTAAATATGAGAAACTGATAGTAAAGATAAATTGAAAACACTAGCTAGTTTAACCCCTCAAGAAAATACATAATAAATAAATTTTTAACAAAACGCCCTATATGCGTTAATTCATTAATTACAAAAAAACTTTAAATATAGATGTAAGGCGTCAATCACGTTTTTCAATAACTGAGGCAAGTAATCAGTAACAATTTGTAAAAAAACAATAATAAGTGTCAAAGAAACAACAGATAAATAAACTGAGAGAATTCTCACTCAAATCACCAAAATATTGTAAACTCAGAAGAGTTGCATATTCAATACACTTAGCTCTTGATTTACACGGTAGATTGGTTCCTCAAAAATGCCGAGGAAATCTTCCTGAATCTGTAATATTTGGATCTTTGTTTCCAAAGAAATTATCTTTTTAAACTATTAAAAACATTCAACGCATTCGTACCCTTGACATTTTGCACATTATTCTTTAGATCTAATGATCATTTTAACAAAAACATTTCAAATAAAATATTACTCATAGAGCTAGTTCATCATGCGCACATGTAAATTCTTGGTTATCACAAGTGGGGAAAGAAACTTAAATCCAATTTTATTGCAATTTATTTTAATATAAAATAAAGTTGAATCTCAATAAATCATAAATTGTCAGATATCTGAAAGCTTCAACGATTTAACAAGATGAATTTCTAATGAAAATTTTACAATAGTGGATTTATAATAAGTTAGCTATCTCATTCTGACGTCTTTGAAAATTTACTTTTAATAATTGTTTAGAAAGTAAAAATTATTAATGAAAATAGATTCAGTTTCACATTTTCATAATGGCTTTTGGATAAGTTTTCCATCGTCGCAATGAGAACTCAGAATCTGGAAAATTATCGCTTGTAAATCACGAGTAAGTGCATAAAATCTCGAATAGCTCAACTAATTATTAACGGTATTTATGTTTTATTAGCTATATTTTTATAATTCCTGATTGGTTCGACACTTCACATATTCATTACAATTAACTGTAAACCAAAAATTATTTATATTATATTTTAAAAGATAACAATTAATATAATTTAAAATTAAAACTTCAAAGTCAATATAATAAAATATTAAAACAAATTTAACTTTAGAATTATAAAGAAATTTATAAATTTGTTTTCATAAAACATTAAATAGGAAAATTTTAAACTTTATTTGGATATAAATAATGTTTATGAATCATGGGCGTCCGCAGAATGGAGCAATTGGGATGGCAACTACCACCCTAGAATTTTCAAATTTTTCTGTGGGTCCTTAATATAAATAAATGTCTAATAAATGTTTTGGTTTTTTATTTACATTATGTAAAAAAATATGACTTTTATTTTTAGATATATTTATAGTAAAAAGGTTGCCCCCTGCATGTTTGATTGATTATTTTGATTGACCGGGTCATCGAATCATGTATTGTATATCATATATACAGTATGGGACAAAATAAATGTAATTTTTTAATATATGCGAAGTACAAAAAAATGGGTGAGAAGTTTTATTTAGTTAAAAATAAAATTACTAGTATAGTTTTATAAAATTATTAAATTAAATAAACTCTATAACTTAAACTTTAAGTAAAAAACTTTAAGTAAACTTTAAGTAAACTTTAAAGATATTTCCAACACTTTAAGTCTTAAAGTGTTGGAAATATCTTTTAATATTTTTTAAGCTGGATTGAACAAAATAAATGTAATTTTTTAATTAGTAGTAAATATGATCCCACCATTTTTGAAAATAATTTTTATATATTTAAAATTATTAACTAAGGGTTATGACTTCTAGAAAGTCACTTTCTGATAACGAAAGAGCTTCAATTTTTAGATGGAAAAAAGAAGAAAAGAAACAAAAGAAAATGGCGGAATTACTATAAGTAACACCTAGATGTATAAGTTATGTATTGAAGACATTTACTGAGCAAGATTTTAAATCAAAACGGAACAATTCTGGTAGGAAAAAGTCTCTTTCTGAAATAAAATTGGTTGAATTAAAATAAATAATTGATGAAGATAGATTTATATCCGGACCTAAACTTGCAAAAAAAGTAGAGAAAAAATTCAAAAAGGTTATCTCATCAAAAACGATCAAAAGATTTGCTAAATTTGAAGGGTTTAAGGCTATGATACCTAAAAAAGTACCTTTTATATCTAAAAAGAATAAAATAGCTAGATTAGAATTTGTCAAAAAATTTATTGTGATGCCTAAAAGCTATTGGAGAAAGATTATTTGGTCTGATAAATCAAAAGTAAACTTGTTTAATAGTGATAGGATTACTTATGTATGGCGTAAAACTGGAGAAAAATTGAAAAAAAATGTACTAGAAAAACTGTTAAACACAATGGTGAAAGCATTAATGTTTTGAGCTGTATAGGTGAAAATGGAGTTGGAAATTTATGGAAAATTTATGGAAAAATGGATTCACTTAAATATGTTAAAATTTTGTAGAAAATCTTTTACTTTATGTGGAGAAATTGAACCTTAGTGATTTTGTTTTTCAACTAGACAATGATCCGAAACATGCAAGTAAGATTGCAAAATAGTGTTTTGAAGAAAACCGAATTAAAAAGATGCATTGGCCGACACAGTCTCCAGATATAATAATAATTGAAGATTGCTGAACATTTGTTAAAAGAAATATGGTGAAGTTACGGCTAGTAATTTAAATAAGGCATTCATAAAAATTAAAAAAATATGGCAATTTATACAAAAACTTGTAGATTCAATGCATAAACGTCTATCTGAGGTTATTCTAAACAAAACAGATGCTACAGACTATTAATTAATAAAAAATAAAAAATAACATTTATTTTTGTCCTATTTTTTTAACCAATTAGAAAAACTCCATATTTGGTATTAATATAATAAAAATAAAAATAAATGTGTTTGAAATCATGCATGTGTATATAATATTCGATTTGTATTATTCAGTAATTTTTTTTCTTCTTTGTTACAGAAACATGGATAAAAATTAAAAATTAAAAAAATTACGTTTATTTTGTCCCATAGTATATATATGTATATATAGACTACTTTTCCCAATGAAATTTAAAAACTTTTTATTGACTATGAATCAGTAATGATATCGATGTTTTTTGATATTCACAAATTTTTGCACAGGTTTTTTCAAGTGATTTAATATCAATAAAGATATCAATAAAATTATATCAATGATTCATAGTACAAAAAGTTTTTAAATGTCATTGGAAAATAAAATGAAATCAGAGATGAAAACCAAAAGAAGTTCACCTGTTTACTTTTTATTAATAAACCATTATGATTCATTATAATTTTAACCATATGTTGGTGTTGTCGATGAATTTAAATAGGATGTATTATCAATCTGACTCCTAGCGTGCTATTATACAACAGTAATGAACTCTTTTAAACCTTATTAATTAATAGACTTTATCTCCATTTTAAAATGACACAAAGAATTATCTGTTACAGTCACGACTTGGTGCTTATTACGACCCTTCGGAAGAATCGCACTTTTCGGATCAATTGGATTTCACAATCACTTGACTATTGTGTCGGGTTTCTGAGATGACTAACTCTGATATAGTGGCTTTGCTTTGACTTCGCTTAATTTCTGTTTCAAATTTCTCTTTTCTTTTGATTTCAACTTTAGGTTTTCTCCAAATTTCTCTTTAATAACTTTCTTCAATAATTTTCTGTAATTTTCTCCTTTCCAATTATTCGACGAATTCTGTCCAACTTCTCTGAAATCTCTTTTTTCTCCTTACTCCAATTTCTCTCTAATCTATTTGTGTCTCCTTAGTCCAATTTCTCTCTCTGATTCCAGTTGCGATTCCTTTTATTTCTCCGCCACCCAATATTACTTATTGATGTCAAATAGAATTTCCAATATCTTTTACCGCTAATTTCATTTGGGCCTCTAAGTAGTAGGATGTGAGCCCGTCAGATACAACCTCCATTGCCTTACGTAATATTATATAATATCTGACCTCTGTCCACACTGTTCCTACATGGAGATTGACCTCTGTCCACTCAGTTGCTACCTAGCAATTGACCTTCGTCCACTGTTGCCAGGTGACCTCACGATTATGTCACATGTCCACTGGTCAGTCACTACCCGGAGACACACTTAATACCCAACCCTTATTATGTCACGTAGTTGTGGACCAACACACTGATTACCTCACTGTTATTATGTCACGTAGTTGTGGACCAATACACCTACCTTCTGAACCTTCCACACACATACCTTCTAGAACCTTCCACACACCTACCTTCTAAAACCTTCCACACACCTACCCTCTAGAACCTTCCACACACCTACCTTCTAGGACCTACCGTTCTTAAACCGTTCACACACACAACCAATCAGCACCGATCCGCACCGATCAACACCGATCTACACCCATTAGCGCTTATCGTCGCCCAACACGCCTACAACTACGTTACAAATCACCCATGATGTTAGGTGTGTAGTTAAAATAGACGCAAAGACTTTATAAATAACAGATAGAAGAGCTATTGGTCGTCAAGATGAAACTTTATCATAATTATCTGTCTTATCAAGTTTCGGAATTAATATAGTCTTGAAAGGTTTCCAGCTAGTCGAAATGATTTTACTACTGATGATTTTATTAAACAGGAAACTTAACAAGATACCTTCAGGGTCAAGAAGAGCAAGATCTTTGTATTGAATAACATCAATACCCGGTGAAGTGTTATCAGCTCTCTTTAATTTGTAAATAATTTCAAACGGTAAAATATCTACAAGATTGAGAACATTTGTCGTGCTTCGACAATCTTTAAGAATTTTATTCCATGAATTCTGGGTCCTCGTGGCTAAATTGGTTCAGAATATCCTGAATTTCAGGCCTGACAGTGACTGGTAAGTCATTAATAGTTTTATAAAAAGATAATTTCATATTAATTAAAAATTCTGATCTACTTTTATATTTACTTATTATAATTGAGTTTTGTTTACTTCCTAGGTATGGTTCGTGGGATTTAATTTCAGTGAAATTATTTAAGTGAGGAATTGTCGAATAATGCTTTCAACTATTTAGTTAACATCAGCATTTTCAAAACTAATAATTGATTCAAAGACTTTATTTTTACGCTGTTGTAAGTCAAATTTAATTGTTTCTTTTGCTTTTGTTAAAATTTTCTCTTTATCTTTGTTATTGATCTCAAAAACAATTGGAAGAACAGAGTTGATAATTCTTGCTATTTCTCTCAAATTAATGTTATCAAGGGACATATCAATGGCATAGTTGTTGATGAAAGCACATGTTAGAATTTTACTGAGCAAACCTGAACCACGAACATCATGTGGACATTTGCCTGCTCTAATGGCACAACCAGGTGAGTTTCTTATTTCTTTTATTTTAGTAACTAATAATTTACAAGTAAATATATAGTTTAGACTGACATCAAGTGTTGTTGGATCCAGGCAGTAATGCGCGTCAGTGTTATAATCAATTACTATTAGTGTTTCCAGAGACTTTGGTAGAGCAAAAATTGCAAATACAACTTTCGCGTTTTGGAGGCACTTATAATTCAAATGTTCATTCAAATAATAAGTACAATCGTCAGGAATAGCAGTACACTTTGTGAAACCCAAAAGAACGAAGTCTGTTGATAAACTTAAATTATTAAAATATTTTAATAAAATATTGTCGGTAATTTTTCCATTTATTAGATTTAAATTTAATGAAATTTCAACACACTCTTTAGTGTTGATATCATCAAGTAGCTTATATATTTTATCATGTTGAAAATCCCGATCTAAAATAAATTTTTCCAAAAACACAATGAAAGCAGTGGCATGAAAAGTTGGATCATCTGAAATGAAGCAGCGGTGGAGAATACCATGATTTATTTGAAATTTTATTTTCATACTCAAGAAAAAACTGTTTAAATAATCCGTAAAGTTTCCTCCTATTTTGGTTAGTCTATCAGAAATATCAGTCTTTCGAAAATCGAAAATATTACAAGTCACACGACAGGTCAAATAGAGAAGTAAACACCAATGATTTTCATTGGGAATTATGCTAATGACATGTTGAACGTCTTTAAACTGCCAAAAGTTGACGTTCTCAATGATATAATTATTATTTTGGGCTATTAAATTGATAGTTAGATCCGGGGAAAGAACAAGTATATTAGTATTGCTTTTAAACCATTTACTTAAGAGGAATGACACACATGACTTTTGAAATTTTGGTTTAATATTAATACTGTTATTGATGCTTTGTTTTTCAAGAGTAAGCGCAATTGCTTTTTTAAAATTGATTCCCATCAGATTATTTTTAGGAAGGCCCCCACCGATAACTTGGGATACTTTGTTTGAGCCATAAATTTGAAAATCAGGCACCTCTAGTCATATCCCATCAATAAAATTGTTAGAAAAAGTGTCCAAACCTTGACTTATAAGAATTGCATAAACTCAAATAAAAGGACCGCAATCAAAACTGTTCTCTTGATATATAGGATTTTGGAAAGGGTGACAAGATGAAGCCACTTGAAGTTTGAAAATCTTATTTAAAGCAATATTGATCTTAAGAGTAGCTTGTTTATTTTTAAACAGATTTCTATTTGCAAGTATTGGGTCAATAAAATATGACTCAAGCAATGATTTGCTGTACACAAATAAAATCCATTGGGCATTGTTTATATTTAGCGGACAAAGAATAACCCCAGCTTTAAAAACTGCATCTGGAATTGAGATAATATTTTCTTTAATGTCTGAAGATAGAATACTAATAATAAAGCACGGTAAATGTGCAAATGTAGGATTACTGATAAGCCGTTCAAGGTATTGGTTTATGTCATCGTCGATAAACCGCACCTTTGGATCACGAAGTTTAGTATTTTTTAATTTAGTGCATTCTGTATCAGTCACTTCAGAGATTGGGGCAGATTCTAAGTCTGATGCTGGCACGTACCTTCACTTGGACATTGCCTTTGACACTTTTTGATTTTGTCTAGTCATCATTTTTTTATTTTCTGTAATTTTTAATTCCAAATAAGATACAGCTTCTTCGTCAATGTCAACAGGTAAAACTACTTTTTTTTCGATATTTGTTACGTTAGAACTATTCCTTTATTCAAGTTATCAATTTTATCGGTGAGTTTGACAGAGTTAACCTGTTCTTCATAAGTTATCAAATTTTCAAGAAATTAAATGAAATCAAAAATAATCAAGCTTATTTCCTTAATACAGTTTTTCCGACATTTCATTGATATCTGAAAGTCCTCTCTATTTTTAAGCAGAAATTTTTTCTTATCTCTAATAACAAAATACAATAATCTTTTTGCCGTAACTGTGACAGTATCGCCTCTTTCAGGACGAAAATCATTGATGTAAGTAAGGAGCGAGTCTATCATACTCAATCGGTTAGTTTTTTCCGAAATTGTTTTATTAAATAAATGAAATAAATTATTTATTCTTTTAATTGTAAGGGCTGAAATTATATTTTTTAACTTATCAATTTCGCAATTAATTAACCACTTTTTATATTTAATTAGTTTTTCTTGAAAACTAAATTTAAAATAAAAAGTAGAAGGAATTTGATCAGTTAATTCAGACCCCCATATTTCAAGAGTATCAATTATCAACGAATTGCATTTTTCACTATCAATAATAGAATGTAATAGTAAAACATTACGGAAGTAATTTAAAACATAAGTACCATATGTTATGTTACTAAAATATTTTATATTACCCTTTAAGTTTAAATAATTTAGGTGGAAAATTATTTCAACAATTTTATTTGAAGAAGCAGGTAATGAAATAAGCCTCTCAAGTTCTATATCGTCTTTAGATATCTTAAATAAGTCGAATAATCCAAGATTAAACATAACGTCAGAAGCATTGTTTAAATAGGGCTCTATTTTATTTGATTTTTGATTTATAATGAATTTACCACCAGAAAATGAAATATCTTTTGGAAATTCGTTATTTAACTTTAAGTGATTAAATAAACTACTTATCTTATCAGAATCTTTGCGCATGCCTTCAGTAAAGCACATCTCTTTAATCTCTGGAAAATCAAAATAAAGTTTATCAAGCTGCGATCTTATTAAATTAGATGAACCAATATTAAAAGATTCATTATCAGCATCTTCAGAAGTTAAAAGATCCTTCATAATAAAGTCACCATCAGCATATTTTAAGTCAGATTTTACAAGAAAGTATGGTAATTGTTTTTGAAATTTTTAATTATCCAAAGTTTTATTAATGACAAATTACTACGATTATTTACAAGAATGTCATGATTCAATAAAGCCAAGATACTATATATAAAACAAAGATTGTCACTATTCTTAATATTAATAATAGCTCTTTTCCCTTTAAGCACAAGAGGAGTCTCAATAAAACAGTGACCAGTTAACCAATTTATTTGGGAATATTTAGTCAAGATAAAATGAATTTCTCGAATTCTAGAAATAGTCCATCCACTACCCAACTGAGTAAATCTTTCTATTTTTCATTTAATTTTCTAACTCCTTCAACAAGAAAATTATCTGAGAAAACCTAGACGTTATTAGATATAAATTCATTTTTAGTTATATCATCTTTCTCAAATTGAATATTTACAGCAAATTGAATTTTAACTTTCCCCATTTTATTAATTTCAATTCTTAGCCGGATTATAATTCTATCTGTTAATGTTATTTGATTAACATTAAATTCGTCAATATTAAATTTTAGTTCCCTAGGAGATCCTCTTAAATCTAATTCTACAATTGGGTCATTACTAATGTCGACTGAACCACCTATTTGGATGTTTTCCTCATTATCACTAATTACAATTATTTCATTTTTAGATATTTTAGGCTTCCCTAAATTCAAACCAATATCAGCTTTTCTTTTCTTAATTTTAAAATCGTCAGCCTTAAAAATCATACGAAAGAAATCTAGTTTATTCTGATTAAACTGTGTCAAATGAACCCTATGATCAAAAAAGAAATCAAGATAGGGTTGGGCATGGTAAGTTTTGCACGAGGGACATATAAAGATTTCAATGCCATTGAACTGATGACGATAATATTTCTTCATTAGGTCATAGCATTCATCACTATGATTCACGGATAAATTGCAGTACTGAGGGTATAAATTGCTTATTTATATAAAAATAATTATAAGTGAAAATTAATAATTTTTGAAAATTATGGTGTAATTATTAAATAATTAAAAGTTATTTAAAAGGTTAATAAATTACCAAATTCGAACCCTTTAATATGAAAAGGTTATACTATTTTCAACCTTATGTAAAAGGTTATATAA
Organism: Schmidtea mediterranea; assembly: GCA_022537955.1. Lineage (NCBI taxonomy): Eukaryota > Metazoa > Platyhelminthes > Tricladida > Dugesiidae > Schmidtea > Schmidtea mediterranea. Next base: position 79,880,228 of record CM039680.1, read on the forward strand.
ATTATGTAATTAAATATTTATAAAAATAAACAGTTTACAATCAAATTATCAATCTAAACTATTTATTTTTAAAGATTTTTAATCTCTAATTTATATACCTAAATTTAAAGTAATATTATTAAAATTATAAAACTTTAATTCTTTATTTAAAATATTCCTTAAAAATCATTTAAAAAATTCAAAGAATACTTACATTTAATTTTCTTCCCATTTAATTTAGCATTAATATGGGGCATATTTGATGAAGAATTTTGAAGATTCTGATTGTTGTTAAAATTTGGAATATTTTGCATGTTTTGAAAGTTTGGAACATTTTCAATATTTGGAATATTTGGCATAGTAAATTGAAAATTTGGATAATACCACATGTAAGGCATGTTGGTATATGGCATATTCTAAATAAATAATTACTAAACATTTAATTTAAATTTTAATCTTACAAAGTTAGCATTAATATTCTGCCAATACATTTGACCAGGAAAGTTATTAGAATTCTAAATAAACTTAATAATTTTCAAATAAAATTTAAAATTTACCATATGATTTGTATTTGGTATTTGTTTGAAATTATTCGTATTAGATGAATTATTATTACTGTTCTAAATAAAATAATAATGAAATTAAAATTAAAATTAAAAATTTTACCATATTGATTATTGTTCGAAGTTGGGTATATGTAAAAAGTGACCATAAAATGAAAAATATATCCTTATATATGAATAACTACGTTATTACTACTACAATAAATTAACCAATCAAAACACGGTGAATTGCACACATAAATTTTTAATATTTCAGATAATCTAAAGCACCAAGTAAACAGTTTTTATAAGCACAATCATCATCGTGTTCATAATATGGACAAGATATGTTTCTTGGAAAACTCTGATATTCTTTTAATGAATACTTTACAATTCTCAAAGATGGAAAATATATTTTTAAAATCTTTTCTTTTGTTTCATCTGTCACATAGAAATTAGCTGTTTTTCGATCAGAACCGATAGTACTTAATATACACGTTGGACAGAAAAAATTGATATGAGGACAGTTGTACACTATATAATCATACAAGTCTATAAGTTTTGTCAAGTACAAATTATCACGAAATGAGAAAACTGATTGAATTACAGTGTTATACGTTAACTTTATTTTTACTACATTATTCATATCTGTATTTGGTGGAACTACTATTTGAAATGTCTCACTGGGATTTGTAATTATTGGTTCAGATATACCCATTCTTTTTACACTTCGCGTATCTTCAAATGATATTTGGAATGGGAAGAAATTACAATAAATATGTAATACTCCTTTGGTTATGTACATGTAACTATGCTCGTTGAATTCTTTAATTGGCATTTCTTCTTTTTCCAGTTCAATAAAGTAAAGACTGCTAACTGATTTTGATACAATTTCTTTGTATTCAATCTTTGCTTTACTATAGAATGGGAACGTACTATACACAAATGTAAAATCTTGCAAAGCTACTTCCCAATTACCCTGTAAATAAATCAGGTTTTGAAGATTGACCATAAATTTACTGGCTTGATTGTCTGGATGAATTGTTGCCAACTATTGCTCGGTAAAATCATGTAGAAATTCATTTTACTAGATCTTTTGAGGATATCCATGATGGGTTTTGATATCCATGCCACTTGATATAATATTGTTTATCTTTGTTCACCATTATAGTTTTCATAATCTTCTCAATTCTAAATACTGTTGGTGGAGGAATAACTTGAAGCTCTTGTTCGTAGAATTTACCAGATACCTCATTATTTTCTCCATCTTTTATAACATACATGATTGGATTTTGAGCTGTATTGATCTTTGAGATTTGAAAAACTTCAACAGTCCAATTTTTATCAAAATTCTTAAGGAATGGTGATGCTGATATTTTAGATATTCTTACATAATCATCGAAATTATATTTTGGCTTTTTAATTTGTTCTTCCTGAATAAACCTATCTTTAGAAGTTACATCTACCGGTTTCAATCCCTTTAAACCTCTATGAGACGAATGATTGTAACTGTAAATCATTTTCGGTAAAACATTTATCCATCTTTTATTACCCTGATTCACGAAATACCTTTTAAGTTTATCCCTTAATGTTCGATTAAATCGTTCAAGATGTGCTGCTTTGAATTGTGAAAATACTCAGTAATGATTTATTCCTTTTATTATTTCTTTAACTTTACTGTTGTAAAATTCTTTACCCAAATCAGTTTGTAAATTAATCGGTTTACTATTTTTAAACATTGATTTTATTACTAAAGCCATTTCATTTGCAGATTTTGTCTTGACTGGTATAGCGCGAACAAATCTACTAAAAACATCGATACATGTCAAAATATAATTGTAGCCCTTGTTAATTTTAGAAAATGGTATCATTTCCATCAAATCCATTTGCCATAAATCATTAATTCCGTATGTTTTATATGCTCTTGTTGGAAACCTTTTCAACATCGGTTTGTTCAAACTGTAAGCCAGTTGACCGGATAACAATTTTTGCGTCTCTTTTTTCGAGTTCGTAACTTTTTCCTTTAGCTTTTCTACCGCGCTGAAACCTGCTTCGTCTTTTGGATTTGTCCAAATTTTCTCCATTACAACAAGTAGACTTAAAATTAAGTATAAGATTAGGTAATGAAGTAGTTGTATCCATTGTTTATGATAATGAATTTCCTATTACTCACCCTAATAATAATAATGCTAATGGTAGCAACGCCGCAATAAATCCACCTTGTTGTTTATATAAGATTATACGCATCTGCATTCGATTTTTGAATTTACGAGTGATAACAGTGGTTTTTTGAGTTTGTTTAATACTTTTTTACTTGATTTAGTGATTTTAATTTTACCTTTGACACTTTGACTATAATATTAAGTAAATCGTCAATAACGTAATTTGGAAAAGATTGTAAGATATTCATTCTTTTCACACTTGGAGCCTTTAGTAAAGCATTAAAAAACGGAAAACTACGATGACTTGATTTTATAGACTTTTCATTTTTATTCGGAATTGATTTTGTTTTTAAATTGCGTGAAATAAGATTTTGTGCAGGAATATTTTCAGTTATAAGTTTTTTAGATGGGGTGAAACTAGTCGTTGGCGGAATCAGTGGTTCACGAGTCTTTTTAAACACTTTTCGAAGTTTTGATAATTTTGGTTGTTTACACGAGATTTAAGTAGCATGATTGGATGTACATAATATCATTTTCAATTTTTTTAATAAAACATTGGACCTTCTTTATTGAAAATATCAGTTCTAACTCGTAAATCATCTGGACACTGTTGTGAGAAATCAAGAAAAATATATCCATGTGGAATTTTGGTTGCATCTTGTAAGGCGTTTATCAAAAAATTACGATTATTAGGGTAAGTCTGTCTTGCAAGAAAATCAATAACAGTTGCATCTCTAGGATTTTTGAAGGCAATCAAATATTGGGCATTCAAATTTCGAGTTCTGTGAGATCCTCCTTGGTGAAAAAGATTTTCTGCTATAAAAATAACTGTAACACCTTTATGTCTAGCAGTAGTGGGATACCGGCCATCTAGCTCACATACCCCTCGGTAAAATTTTTTTTCTAAGCTTAAAAGTACAAATTTTTTAGAACAAAGACAATGACTCATTCAAGGTCATTTAAACAAAGACCATGACTCATTCAAGGTTATTGGATGAATCATCAAATTTTCTCAAGGTCATTTAAACAAAAACCATCGCTCATTCAAGGTCATTGGATGAATCATCAAATTTTCTCAAGGTCATTTAAACAAATACCATGACTCATTCAAGGTCATTTGATGACTCATCATATTTTTCAAGGTCATTTAAACAAAGACCACGACTCATTCAAGGTCATTTGATGACTCATCATATTTTTCAAGGTCATTTAAACAAAGACAATGACTCATCAAAAAAACTTTCAAGGTCATTAAAAAGTATGTCAAAGTCATTCAAAAGTAGGTCAAGGTCATTCAAAAGTAGGTCAAGGTCATTCAAAACTAGGTCACGGTCATTCAAAACGAGGTCAAGGTCATTGGATGAGTGATCTTTTTTTTCAAGGTCATTCAAAATTTCTCAAGGTCATATTATTTTACACATTTTTTAATTTTAATTTACTACTTATTTTTTATAAGTAGTATTTATTTTGTAAATTTATTTTTACTTTTATTTTATAAATATTATTATTATTATTATTTTTATTATTATTATTATTAATATTATTAATTATATTATTATTAATAATATATAATAAAAACTTTTATTAATATTATAATTTTTTTAATATTATTATTAATATTATTATTATTATTACTTATAAAAATTTATTAATATTTTTATTATTATTATTAATACTTATAAAAACTTTAATTATTATTATTATTATTAATATACTTATTACTTATAAAAATTTTATTATTATTATTATTAATAATACTTATAAAAACTTTAATTATTATTATTATTATTATTATTATTATTATTATTATTATTAATAATACTTATAAAAACTTTAATTATTATTATTATTATTAATATACTTATTACTTATAAAAATTTTATTATTATTATTATTAATAATACTTATAAAAACTTTAATTATTATTATTATTATTATTATTATTATTAATAATACTTATAAAAACTTGAATTATTATTATTATTATTATTATTAATATACTTATTACTTATAAAAATTTTATTAATATTATTATTATTAATATATATATAAAAAACAAATACATAAAAACAAAAACAACTATATAAAAACAATGAATTAATAATAAATACATTAAAATATATATATATTTTTTTACATGTAAAACATCTATAAAATATAACGTTATATTTCGCGTTTCGTCACGCTGCGGCTTTGACATGAAATAATAATAATAATAATAATAATAATAATAATAATAATAATAATAATAATAATAATAATAATAATAATAATAATAATAATATTATTATTATTATAAAATAATAATAATAAAAATTTCATCTAAATTTCATAAAAATGAAAACTATTACAAGTTTTCTAAATAAATAAGTTTTCAAATTAACCAAAAAACTGCTTTTTAAAAAACATTTATTAATCAGATAACAACAAGTCATCAATATCAATGTTATCTTCGTTAAAACTATCGAAAAGCTGTCCATAATCTTCATTATCGCTGATTTCTGTAGAGTCATCAAAACTGGGGCTCGAACCACCGAAAAGCGGCTCATCCAAGAAATTAACTTTTTGAAAGTCGGTTTTGAAGCATATACAATCATCTTTTCAGCTGAATTGCATAGCCTCAAATTCATCCGTTTTTTCAAATTCTCAACGGACTTCCCATATAAACTGTTATTAAATAATTTATACAAATCTCTATGAAGCTCGCACTTTGAGTTTGATCGTAAATCTGTATTTCTTTTAATATAATCTTTAAAAATAGATGCCTGTTTAAATTTAATTGCTCTATGAATACACTCAACTTCCGCACCCAATTCTATATACAGCTTGAGAAGTCTCCAGCGAAGAACATGGTTCTTCTTACTGTAATGCGTGAGCATTAACTTCTCAACTTTTGAATTGGGCGGACACATTTTTCCGGAGCAAGCGGAAAGTCATTCAAATACTGATGCACACGCTCAGGGATATTGATGTCAACTTCCATTGTATAACCATACGGAAGGAATTAAATATTCGCATTCACACATTCACTCAACACATCATTCAGATTATCATGCACCCAAACAAAATCACCATACGAAAGGTTTTGGCTAAGTGCCCAACCATATAAATTATTAATATCAATATACAAGAGTTCTGTATCTTCAGAACTTGCAACATAATGTTTGTTAACAAATGTTAACCCACCCCGTATTCCACCCTCATAGAAATTAAACATGTCCATGTCCTGCAGAAGTTCTATGGGTTCCTTTAATGTCATGAGAGCGGACGCCCATGACATTCCAGGAATTCAATAAAAATTCAGAGGTTCTAAACCATTGTAAGCAATAGCCTTTGCGCGAAATTGCTGAAAATAGTCTGCAAGGAGGAATACGTCTAATTTTAGGTAAGTTAACATATAGTCTAACATTGTAGTGCAATTTTGCTGTGTCCAAATTAGTTGGGCGGTAGCATATTCATCATCAAATACAGAATCCCATTTTGGAGGTAGTTCATAAGTCGATTCAAGAACCTCTAGTGATACTGCAAAATCATAAGGAAAGATACCCTTTGCCTTAACTATAAGACCATCAAAAGCAGAACAAGTTAGAGGTAGATCAGTAAGAGTTTTCACAGCCTTGGCTAAAGAGCAATTTACAAATTGCATACTATCTATAAATCTAACAGCCAATTTCTTCATATTTCCAATCAAAGATATGAATTTCTCAGTTGTTGTAGGAATGATATTTAATTTCCAAGATGGAAATTCATTCAAACTGTTGGGCCAGAACACAAACGGCCTTGGAAAATGTTTAAATAGATCGGTAACACACATGCAAATACAACATGCAAATTTAAATAAACCTATTGAAACACCAATTAAACCCTACCAAATATGAGGAAAAAGAGAATTAAATATAAAATAATAAACATAAGAATAAATTAAAATAATAGCAAAACGCACCAAGATCCGCACGATACCAACACAAACATAACAAGAAAACCCAACAAATTCGACGAAAATTAATAAATTAATAAAAGTTCATGAAAATGAAACTTAAATCAAAAGATTTGAATTAGTAATAATTCAATAAAAATTCTGAATAAAAAATTATTAAAATAAATCGAAAGATAATAAAATTAAAGAATAGAATTCACTAGAAAATAACAAGGTCGAATTTTGTTTTACTGCATCAAATTTAACATGCGAGGTTAGGGACAGAAAATAGGTATAAATACTGATCCATTTTCACATTAAAACACACCGTTTTTCGAAACCAAACCATAAAACCATTTTGAAAATCTATAATTTTAGGTGAGAAATAGTTTGAATTTTGGAGCTCTCTCTCCACGTCACTTCCTCGCAACCTCGATGGAGCTCTGCTTGGAAGTCGGCGTGGAGGGAGATGCAATGTTATGAATTTTTATTTTTATGAAATGGAATGTAGGGTAATTTATGTTGATTTGTTATATGCTTAATAAATATTTATATTATTTATAATTTGTTTTACATACTTAACTTAATTAAACATTTGTCGAAATTTTTCCGGCCCACAGCCAATACATATTGCAAGATAGTAAAATCCACATAGTACAGATTTGTGTAAGTGCGTGGAAAATCGCCAATGATATGTACCCGTGAAGACCCAGCGTGCGGAACGCAGGGGTCGTAACGTCAATATAATCCACATAGAAGAAACGAGAAATAAGGAAGAAGTCATTTGGCTGCTTCCTCGTTTCTCATTTCTATAAACTCGACCTAAATTATTCTACACACGGCTCAAAATCATCAAACCGAGTAGTCCAGTGGGCACTCATTAAATATAATATAAACACAATGTGCGCCTAAGGCTTATTAAAGGGTAATGGTACGGGAAATAAATTAATTCATTAATTAATCTAAAGTAGTTTGTTGATTAAGATAAAGTAGCTCATTAAATAAACGAAAATAATTTATTGATTAAAAGTAAAGTAATTATTGAGTAAAAGTAAGTTATTCATTAATTAAATTATTATAATTTATTGATTAAAATTAAAGTAACGACAAGTATTTCATTGATTAAATTAGTAGAATTCCTTTTAATAAAATTAAAGTAATGATTGAGTAAAAGCAAGTAATTAAATTAATTTATCGATTAAAATTAAAGTAATTATTGGGTAAAAATGAAGTAATTTATAATAATTCATTGATTAAGAATAAAATAATTTATTGATTAAAAATCAAGTAACTCTTTGATTAAAACGAAGGTAATTCTTTGACTAAATGATAAAATAAATAAAGTAATTTGTTGATTAAAGCTAAAATAAGGTAAATTCGTTGATTAAAGATAAATTAATTCGTTGTTTAGAGATAAAATAAAATAAATTAGTTGCTTAAAAAATTAAATTAGTGCGAAGTCATCGATTAAAACTGAATTAATCCGAAATCGCTGTTATAGAGTAAAAACTAGCATCGTTAATAAATCAAATTTGTAAATGAATTAAATCGAAGGAATTAAATTTTAATTAAATGCGAATTCAAAGCAAGACGAAACCAAAATTTACTTAAGAAATGGATGATTGCACCCCATAATTTCAGCACCATAATCTAAAATCCAAACCGAAGTATGAGAAAATACATTTTCCTGAACCATCTCGTAAAATCATGAGAATTGAATGAAACGATTGAACGTCGTCGAAAAATTATAAAATTTATTCCCTTAAAACAATGAATGCTCCATCATCTGCTAAATAGTAAATAACATCATCGAGAAGTAATAAAAGATCATTCCAATAGTCGATAGAGAGTAAATCCCGCATTCCTATGACAACGTTAAATTTGTGCGAAATTAAATCATAAATTAAAATACCAACCATTTGCAGGACCCGTTGTGCTGACGTACTTAGAATCACCCTCGGCAAACCAAATGGAAATACTTAACAAATTCTAAAGAGAATTAATAACATTAAATACCGAGACATAAGGCATGAAACTTACCAGATCACGGAATGTCGAATTTTCGACAATCGCCGAAAATTAATAATCGATCATTAACTATTCAATCTACCATGATCGGAAACCGACAAATTACACAGGATGTATATTCTAAGTGTGAATAGTGTCAATCGGTTTATCTCTAATAATCAATAATTTCAGCATCCGGAGAATTGACTGGAACGAATCTGATCAGGAACATTTGCATAATGGAGTTTAAATCACATTCAGAGGAGGCAACTAAAGAACCAGGAACATTCTTGGAGGTAGAAGGACCGAGAAAAGTGGTCGCCGTACATAGTGGTAACTCATTTTGAATTTTATACTTATCGTCTTTAAGGATAGTTAAATGATTATAATTGTGATGTCTCTTGTTAATCTTATTAAATGATTGTAATTTTCCCTTCTACAACTAAGGTTAATTTTATTAAACTGTTTAAATCACAAGACACCATTCATAAGACAGTTGGATTCTAGTGAATAGTGTTATCAACCTGGACGGTTCCATATCAATGTTAACAATATGTCGTTGAATTATGGTTAGAAAGAATAGTTCCTGTAGTTAAAGGCTCTGAGTCTCATTGAGAAAAGCGATAGTTGATATTTGCTTCTTAATATTTACAACCCTGGTTCATAACTTTCAGATTAGAATATTTATTGCAGGAGCTAACTCACAAATGTATTATCAGATGTATATGGTGAATCAGCATTAGAATTAGTTCTCTAATATATTATCTCTAGTTTATATATTTATTACTTACTGATAAACCTATTAAATTAAAACAAAAAATTATTAATATTTAAGGAAAAGATCTAATTAATAAGAGTATTAATGGTATCTACGATAAGACAAATAATATGACATCTTCTTGATCTATAATACATTTAATCATGAAATACATTTTTCAACACCATAATAATAAAGGAAGAAACACTATGACGCTAAATACCTGAAATGTATTTCAAGGGAATTATTTCCAACATCAATCTATAATCATAATTCGTGTCAAGCACTATTCACCGAAACTACAAGTTAAATAACCTAGATCAACGCATTGCTGAGGCTTTACCGTAGGTGGATACTCCACTGACAATATTTAATTTTAGCTCTCAATTCCACACTTTCCCTCGCAGATTGCTGGAGATGGGCTTGGGCCCAACACCACCAAGAACGTTGTCCGGATTTCCCGCCGTCGAAATTCCTCGACCGGGATAATCTACTCAATGGAGCCCGTCGGAAGAAATACATCAGCAGGCCCGACAGCAATTGGAAGACCTGATGTCACAACAACGAGACTTGAATTCGCAGGTGGCCCGAGCTCGCCAGCATTTGGCAAATGTAGAAGAAGATTTGGTGGCGGGTCGGATCGCCAACTCGTACTGGCACCCCCAACAGACCTCACCAAGCAACGCGGCCCAGACCCGCAATACTAAAAGGCCGACGATGGCCATTTCCGGCTTCACACCTGAAGAGTGGGTGGCGAGCCAATTCCCCTAACAGTTGTGACGATCCTATTTGATTTAAATCAATATTAGTAATTTGTGATTGCTTGCTATATCAACATTAAAAATAAAATTTGTAAACTTGTCGTTAGTTGTTTTGCCAGATAAAATTCTTCTTTTTACCGGAATTTTGTTTTAAATTAATATTAATATGGTGTGATTATACCCGTATTATGAATTTTTATGCTTAATTTCGTTTGTATTAGCTATGGATCCGACTCAATTATTACAACAGAAACTATCCCGAGCACAGCAGAACAATCAATCACTCTATGGACAAATCATACAGCTTACCAAGGAGGTCCAGCAAGTGAAATCTATCTGGGTGGACCCAGCCAGACTAAAATCCATCTACCAACGCCTAACAGCGACCCAAAGGGGTTGGGCAGAAGAGCGTCAGTTAAACCAAAGTCTCCGGACTCAAATCCGAGGGCTGGAAGTCGCCCTAGCAGCAAGTCGGGAGGGGCAAGCGGTGACTTACCCGCTCATCTTCGAACCATCCCAGTTACCCCACCAGACTCAGACTCACGATCCTACACCGGCAAAAGGTTGTCCAACCGTCCCATCCAGCAGTCGCCGACCGGGACGTAAAGAACGTGCCCGCCGCAAAGCCGAACGGCTATTAGATAAAGACAATCTTGAATAATTGACTCGACAGATGAACTACATTTTTCTTTAAAATTATAATTGTGATTAAATCAAAATTAGTATATTCTTGATATAATTAAGATGGAATGATCATCGGAAGATCGTGAATACTCTCATTATGTCGTCGGAAAAAATAGTGTCCTTCTCTTACTGGTCAGCATGAATTTCAAACTTCCACACAAGGGACAGAATAAAGCGAGCATAGGTCTTCTAACGACAGCTCGTTGAACCCGCGGGTTGTCCGGGCAATTACAGTATTAGTAATAGTGCTCAATTTTTGCGGACAATCCACCCACTCGAACACATTTCCAACGTTGCCTAGCAACGGGTGCCGAGTGGTAGGTGAAGTATCATGTTGTACTAGGGCAACAATGAAAATAAGCAAATTTCGAAACCCTGTAACCCACCAAAACCATACTTTAAAATATGATGAAGGTCATACCCTCTCAAATTATGAAAGACAATAAGTAACTGTTTACTTATTTTCCTATTAATATTACAGTTACGACAGGCAGCACCAAGATACTGACCTGTAAAATGATCATGGTCCTTATTTCTAATAAGTTTTTTACAAAGATAGCAAGTTCTACATGCGATGAAGTGCTGTTCCTCATTAGATGTAAGATTATTCATAGGTTTTTTACCATGATTTTCATAATACGGTAGGACAATTGTGACAGCAATTTCCTCTACTTTCTTTAAAAATTCCAATACACATTCCAAGCCTCTAAAACTGAAATATTGTGTAGTATTTGTGTAATTATTTATTAATAATAAGCCTGCTGATATCGGCATGTGTATTTGGTGATGTTTTACATCTTTAGACAAAACAGCCTCAAAATCCGCATAAATTACGAATGGTGGGGTAATCATTTTAGAATAATTTTTAAATATCAATTTTTTGTTTTCAGGGAGCGTGTATAGGGTTGTTCCTATTTGATTTTTAGCGCACAAATCAGCATGTGCCTTAAAGGTTTTATCATAATAAAAACCGTTTAAACAATGGGGACACCATTTTACACGAATTCTGGTGTTACATTCACTACTAGAATGACAATTCAGCAGTCTATTTAAATTAAAAATGGCGGTATAATGATAATTATCACCGTCTTGTAATAATAAAAGATTAATCGGGTTACCGCCGATAACCTTTGTTCGATGAATTAAGACAAGGTGAGGATGGTGAGGTACGTAATCAATATCATTCAATTGTTTAGAAGGGGTGTTGTTATATTCAAAGACATTGATTGCCAAATTTAAATCGCTGTTGTTTCTCTCAAATTTGGGGATGCTACAGAGTCTCATTGGACAATCTGTAATTGGATCGAAATTCAATTCATCCATAAAAGTAGTGTAAGAAGAAACACGCTCCCTATTCTTTAAAACTATATCACTCTTTAAAATCGATAAAACACTATATATAAAACACGAATGATCTGTGTTTTTAACATTTACAATAGCCTTTTTACCTACTAGAGATTCCGGTGTAGGGATAAAACTATGTCCAGCTAATCGACTTACAGGGCAATACGTGGTTAAAATAAAATCAATTTCGCGAATCTTAACTACGCGCCACCCACTTCCTAAATATGTGAATTTTTCGATTTTCTCATTTAATCGACTCACTCCATCAGCAAGAAAACTATCGGAAAAGACACTCGCGCTATTTGAAAAGAAATTATCTTTTATTTCCCCATCTTTTTCAAATTGAATGAGAGCTGTAAACTGAACTTTTACAGATCCCATTTTCTTTATTTCATTTTTTAATTTATTTACAAGTTTATCAGTTAGGACGATTTGAACAATGTTTTGATTTTCTAAATCAAATCGAATATTTTTACGGGAACCCCTTAAGTCAACCTCTATTTCAGGTTCATCGTTTATTTCAATATTTACAGAACCCCCTATTTGATTATATTCAGTTTCGTCATCACTAATGATGATTTCTATTTTTTTAATTTTAGCAGTGATACACGACACGATTTTATCAGCAGGTCTTTTTGAATTTTTATTATTTTTAGTAACAGTTGTATCATTGTTTATGTTTTTAGTAATCTTTGTATTATTTGTGTTATTATTATTATTATTATTATTAATAACATTTTTCGCATTAATCATTTGAAATAATGCCTTTTTATTAATTTTAAATTGATTTAAATGGCTAGAGTGTTTCTTATAAAACTCTAGATATTCAATGTCTTGGGCGGTATCGCATTTAGGGCAAATAAAAAAGTCGATGCCATAGAATCTATGACCGTAGTAACTTTTTATAGTCGTATGGCATTTCGAGTTATGACCAATTCCAGATTGGCAATAGTTTTTATACAATCGACCTGATAAATATGTAATTATTATCAAATGTTTATTATTATTTAAATCATATATGAATCAAATAATAATATATAAATGATGATAATTATGTAAATATTTTAAAATATTAATATTTCAATTCGTATTATAAATCCGTTATTTCTATTATAAATCACATGTTTGAATAATATTTCGTAAAATAATTTATAAAAATTAATATTCTTATTATAAATCACATATTTCTATTCGTATTATAAATCATATATTTCTATTATAAAAATAAATCACATATTCCTATTTTTATTATAAATCAAATATTTCAATTCATATTTCTATTATAATCATATGTTTGAATAACATCTCGTAAAATAATTTATAAAAATTAATATTCGTATTATAAATCATATATTTCTATTATAAAAATAAATCACATATTTCTATTATAAAAATAAATCACATATTCCTATTTTTATTATAAATCAAATATTTCAATTCATATTTCTATTATAAATCATATGTTTGAATAACATCTCGTAAAATAATTTATAAAAAATTAATATTCGTATTATAAATCATATATTTCTATTATAAAAATAAATCACATATTTCTATTATAAAAATAAATCAAATATTTCAATTCATATTTCTATTATAAATCACATGTTTGAATAACATCTCGATATAATAATTTATCAAATAAACATTAATAATATTTCAAATCAGATATTTTAATCTTATTATAAATTAATAATATTAAAGTATATATTATAATACTTTACATAATATTAACTTATACTCATTAAAAATATTTATATTCTTATTATAAATCAAATATTTTTATTCATATTTCTATTTCAAATCAGATATTTCTATTCTTATTATAAATTAATAATATTTAAAGTATTTTATTATAATACTTTACATATTATTAACTTATACTCATTAAAAATATTTATATTCTTATAAATTAAGGATAGATTATACTCATAAAAATATTAAAAAATAATAAAAATCTTACATTTTTTATATGAAATCACATCATCTTCCCCAGAAACGGGGGCATCCATAGAAATGGGACATCAGCAATAAATGTTTCATCTTCCCCGGAAATTGGGGCATCAGCAATAAATGTTTCATCTTCCCCAGAAATGGGGGCATCAGCAATAAATGTTTCATCTTCCCCAGAAACGGGGGCGTCATCAATAGATGTTTCGTCCAAATCTACTAAAATGGTTTTTAAAAAATAAAATATACATTAAAATTTACCATCTTCGATAATCATAATATCATCTTCGCTATCGCTAATAATAATTGTATCTTCGATTACAATAACTTCTTGAACATTCTCTAAAATTATATTAAAATAAATAATAATAAAATTTAAAATTACCATTTTCAAATTCGTTAACACCGTCAATTTGATTTTGGATTTCGGTTATATTAAACCAATCTAGAAAATATAATAATAAAAGAAAATAAATTAAAAAATAATTTACCATTTTCATCGGCCAACAATTGTCTTAAAATTCTTGAGTTCTCCATTTTGAATAGATTTTTGAAATCGCGCGAGTGAATTTTTGAATTAATTGTGACAACTTTGGAAATTGTCAATGTTTATAAAGAGAATAATATTTTCAGGATTTAGCCAATGACATTTAAGCAATACACACATATAGGTGAGAGATTTTTAGACATGTTTTCTTTGTAAAACACATGCAGTCTACACTGTGACTGCATGCGTTCTTTGTAAAATCGCACACATACTTTTGTTTGCATCTGTTTTCTTTGTAAATCACATACATACTTTTGTTTGCATGTGTTTTCTTTGTAAATCACATACATACTTTTGTTTGCATGTGTTTTCTTTGTAAATCACATACATACTTTTGTTTGCATGTGTTTTCTTTGTAAATCACATACATACTTTTGTTTGTATGTGGTTTCTTTGTAAATCACATACATACATTAAGTTTGCATGTGTTTTCTTTATTCAATTTTGTGTATGCATGCACTTATCATGTGATGATCATGCACTGTCTTTGTGATCACGCACTTATCATGCGCTGTCTTTGTGATCACGCACTTAACATGATGCATTAGCTTATCTTTAATTAAACACATAATAATAATATTAATAATAATAATAATAAAAATAATAATTTTAATAAAAATAATAATAAATAAAAAATATTAATAATTAAAACATAACAATAAACATTAATACATTTATTAATCATCAAATCTCTTGGATAATAACCAAGCTAAACAATGTTGACCACATGTTAAGGTCCATGGTTTTTGATACATAGTTTTATTATAGACAATAGGTTTACCCATTGTTTGCAGTTTCGAAACCATTTAAGCCGGATAATAGAAACCCATAGGATCAAATACAAATATCTTGCTAGGCTTCATATATATTGCTAACCAATGTTCTCCACCGAGATGAGATGATTGAGTATTGACGATTATGGCTTGATTATTACGTAAATATGGAATTTTATCAAGAGGAAAAACCCCTAAAAATTCATGTCCTAGTATTTGTTTTCCAATTCGATAGACCTGAACAGAACTACATCAATAATAATAATACATTTAAAAACTTACTCCATGACAAATTATCATAAATTATCTATACATTTATACCAACAATGTTCGTTCAAACCAATAATGTTTGAACTCTGTTCAAACCAATACTGTTCTGTTTGCAGTTATTTGAACCTCATTTTCAAATACTCCATATATTACAACATGTACCGGTTCAGTTGTAGCTTTAGCAAACTTTATATCTAATCGTAAATTACCATTTTGAGGTAATTGACTCTGATTTAAATCAAAATCGGGTGCCAAAACAAATGTAAATAATGGATATTTGCTTTTAAAATCTTCAAGAGTTATACCACAATTAAGGTTTTATCCAAATAACCCATATTTCTCACTATACTCTGCATATATAATATTATAATAATTATCATTATCGAAATCTGAGTATATGTTCTCTATAATCACTATTTTTCGATAAAGTTAGCGATGTTACTCCAAAATCTTTGAAAATTGAGCTCGATGTTAAGTAGGATCCATTATATTGAGATTCACTTTAAAATTTACCAATATAAAGTTGGGCATTCTTCTATCTCCAAATATTTGTTCCTTATAGAAAGAAGCTGAACCTTTAGCAATTGCAAATTGAACAATTTCCTTTGTTTTCAATGGATATATTGCATGCTTTGAATTAAGCCCTTTTTGATGACCAACTAATACAGAGGCTCAACCTCTTCTCACCAATAATTTTGCATCAACTAATTGAAGAATTGGTGCTGTGGTGGCACTTGTTAGTGATAATGCTGAACAGATCTTTCAATCTAATGTGTACATTAACACCTGGAGTAAATATTTCGGTTGATCCATAAAATCGAGTTGTAATGATGAGCACATGGTAAATAATTTCGAGCCTTTAATCCACTTTTTCCTGTCGTCATCACTACCATAGCCCATAGAGTTAAACATGTATTTTTAGTATCGCTATTGTAATTTATAATAGTTTCTATTAGAGCTTTGTGAATATACGTACTGTTACCACCCTCAATCTTGATATTATTAAATCCGAGAACTGCATCTTTAAAAAGTGTATGAAACAAGAAATTGTTTGGTATTACATCACTAGGTTCACCCAACGGTTTCTATCTTTATCTACAACTTTGATCTGAACAGTTAACATGTATCATTCAAATCTAAATATTCAGTTTGGAACCGTTAATATAAAATTCAATATCAGTTCGACTATCCATAATAGAATTCATCGGGAATACATCTTTAAAGGCTCCCATTTCAATTACTGCTTGGGAGATGGTCTATCAAATAAACACAATTCAGATTTACCGGCAAATCATTTTTGAAATATAGTTCCATGTCCTTTCATTCGTTTGTTTATATGTTTATGATGTCTTTTACGTTTTTGAGCCGGTGCTGGTGCTTCGGGTTTTGAAACTTTCCCTAACTCAGATAATGCATTTGATTTCAGCGATGGTAATATTTTCTGCTCATTCATTATCACATCTTTAGCAGTTTTCATGCCAAAACTACCAAGGCGTTTAAGAATAGGAAGTGCAAATCTACCAATTGTTCTCAACCATCCTGATCCATACTGTTTACCAATAAAATACGGTAATTCACCACCACTTTGGCTACCACTATACATACTAATAATATCGTTATTGGCCATCTAATTTACGAAAATTTAATGTCAAATGAGTTTTTGTATCTTTACTAAATTCAATAAATTTACCGCTATCATCACGAATATTTATTTCTATATTGTTTATACATGATGTTGATACCGGTAAGTACATGGGATTATCGATATTTATATTGACAACTTCATCCTGGTCATGTTTATCAACCCAAACAGATTTCAATAGAGGAACCAAAGAATCACCAACAATTATAGGATCGATGATGTTAGTATATATGAACATTTGCCTATGAAGTTTTATTATTTTTGGTTTGCGTACACCAAAATCCCAATGTATTAGCCAAATTTTTATCAAATGTAACTTCACAAATGTTATTATTCAGACTGAATTTGCATATTCCATCTTTAAGAAATTCAATAGTTTTAAATATATGTAAACAATTTAATGAAATATATTTATGTAATTCTTCAAGTGTTTCAATATATAATTCATTAGTAAATGTAAATGTATCTTCCACCTCATTAATATATGATACAGATATTTTGATGTTTTCGATCGTTACACTTTTCTCATCAAATGTTTTGAAACGTATTAGGTATTCATTACCAGGAACAACAATGTTAAGCTTATCACAACCCATTCGCTTGGCATCCTCAATACTTTCAAACTTTATTGTAAATGGACTATAATCACAACTAACATTCAATCCATCTTTAAAAAACATGCCACAATTTTCATCTAAAATCTGATTCGGATATGACAATATTGTTCAAAATTATTGATTGAGAAATACCACTACAGGTTTTGGTACACGTTTCTTGTAACTGATTTTACAATGACTATAAAATGGGAATGTATTGTACACAAATGTAAAGTCTTGCAAAGCAACTTCCCAATTTCCATGTAAATAAATGGGATTTTGAAGATCAACCATAAATTACTTGCTTGATTTCCGGATGGATTAGCGGGCAACTATTACTCGGTAAAATTGTATAGAAACTCATTTTACTAGGTCTTTTGATGATATCCATGAGGTTTTTGATATCCATGCCATTTGACATAGTATTGTTTATCCTTACCCACCATTTTAGTTTTCAATATTTTCTGAATTCTGAACACTGTAGGTTTGGAAATAACTTGTAATTCCTGTTCATAGAATTTCCCTGTATTCATTGTTATCACTATCTTAATAACATACATTACAGGACTCTGTTTAGTATTAATTTTAGTAATTCGAAATACCTCATCACTCCAATTACTATCGAATTTTTGATGAAAGGTGAAGCAGATATTTTACTAATTCTAACGTAATCACCAACTTTATATTTTGGTTTGTAATAGTAATTTTTTTAGACTGTACTCGTGTTTTTGAGCTGATACCTACGGGTCTCAAACCATTCAGACCTCGATGTGATGAATTATTATAACTAACAAGTATTTTGGGTAATACATTTATCCATATTTTATTACCTTGATGCACGAAATATTTCTTCAATCTATCCCTCAATGTCCGGTTAAATCTTTCAACATGTGCGACTTTGTATTGAGAATGTACAGAATAATGATTTATTTTGAGACGATCCAGGATTTCTTATAATAATAATAATAATAATAATAATAATAATAATAATATTCAATACTATTTTTAGAATTACTGATTTTAATTTTACCTCTGACTACTTTAATAGAATTTTGAGTAAATCATCGACAACAAAATCGGAAATGATTGTAAAATAGACATTCTTTCATACTTGAAGCCTTTAACAATGCATTAAAATATGGGAAACTCCTATGATTTTTTACAATTTATCTTTTTTCTTACTCTTTTAATAATGTTTTTTGAAATTAGATTCATTGCAGGGTAATTGTCGGTTATTAGTTTTTTAGATGGTGTATAACTGGTTTTTGGTGGAACACGTATCTTTATTGTCTTTTAATACTTTGTCTAAGTTTTCGGATATTTGGAACACGTATCTTTATTGTCTTTTTAATACTTTGTCTAAGTTTTCGGATATTTTTAAGCCTGGATTTCATAAACATTTTTACATGTTAATGTTTTCAACTTTGTTTATTACCATGGCACCTTCTTTATTGAAAATATCGTTTTTACCGTTAATTATCATTGCATTGTTGTGAGAAATCAAGAAATATATAACCATGTGGTGATTTTGTAGCATCTTGAAATGCACTGATGAGAAATTAACGATTATTAGGGTATGCTTGTCGAGCAAGAAAATCAATAACTGTTGCATCTCTAGGATTCTTGAAAATAACTAAATATTGAACATTTAAATTCCTTGTTCGATGTGCGTCACCCTGATGAAATAGATTTTGAGTAATAAAGATCACAGTAACACCAACATGTCTACTGATTTTTGTGAATAAATTATTAAAATCCTTTTCTTTATTAGCTTCCTGATACAAATCATCAATAATGATGACATCATCTTTCCTTAAACGACTTGACCAGTTTTTATCGAAACCCTTTACTATTTTCATGTTTTTCAATTTACAGAAATTATCTTGAGTTAATCCATGTTCTTCATCTGCACCCTTATGCCAATAAATCTTGTTGAATTTTGTTTGAAATAAATTAGATTTCAGTAATTTACACACAAACATAGTTTTACCACTACCACTTGGACCGACGATTGATATACAGCATCATTCTTAATATATTATAATTTGTATAATTATAGTTTTTGTTTATATTATATGATTTAATGAACTCTTCCTAAAAATAATATATTAGCTTAATATTTCTTATTGTTTGATTATGTTATCAAATATAAATTATAAAGGAACTTTCGATGTATCAAAAATGACATTTCTGATTGTAAACCCCAGCAAATTGTAGATAGGAGTGGAAAATACCCTATAATATTTTTCAAATCCGGCAAATGCAGAATCATGGGATGTAAGAAACCTTTAGATGTCAATAAATTACAATATAGAAATAAAGGATATTAAAATACAGTCAATTACAGTTACCATGGATATGGACAATCTATCAATCTATACAACATGTCAAAAAAAAACTTTGTACGTTCGAACCAGAATTATTTCTGCTCTGAGGCTTTTAAAATACATACCAATGTGTGTTAACGTGTTTGCCAGTGGCAAAATAGTCAGATTAGGGGTGCGAAATCTAGAGTACAAAAATATTGTTTGTGACATAAAAATGAAATCACCCGATTGGTCGATATCTGATGGCTAATGACTGATTAAAACAACTTGCTTATTCATTTCATTTTTAAAATGCAAACTACATCGAAGAAGAATATCCAGAAGAAAATACCAGTCAATATAGTAAATTTATTATTTATTTATTTTCTTTTATTATTATTTATTTAGACACATATGCCCCTATGGTGATTGAAAGAATTATTATTATTATCCTCAAATGAAGGAAATTTTGAAGATCAAGGAGCCTGCAATGATCGAAGCTGCATATATGAAGAAACCAGAATTATGATTTCCGAGTTGATTAAGCAAGCACTTGGACAATAAAATCACCGCATGGTCAACGAAATGGAAACGGAATACCCCTGTATTCTGGGTTGCAGCTGCTGTGA
Source organism: Schmidtea mediterranea (assembly GCA_022537955.1). Lineage (NCBI taxonomy): Eukaryota > Metazoa > Platyhelminthes > Tricladida > Dugesiidae > Schmidtea > Schmidtea mediterranea. The sequence goes on from CM039680.1 coordinate 79,901,093, forward strand.
TTTCCGGTACCAGCGCTATGTGGAATGGAATATTACAAATTCAATAAGAAATTTGCAAAAAATGAAACTTTTAAGAAAATAAATGTTTGGTATTTTATTTTTGTTTTGTTTTGGTATTAATAGTTATTTTGTGATGGTAATAATAATAAATGTTTTGTATTTTATTTTGGCAGTACTAGTTTTATTTTGGTGGTGGTAACAATAATATAATAATAGTAACAATAATAATAATAGTAATAATAATAATAATAATAATAATAATAATAATGTTTGTATTTATTTGGTAGTAATAGTTTTATTTTATTAATCCTACTATTATTCGCATCCATTTATTATTTTCATCAAACATGTAACTAAATAATGATTGAAATGACTTCTTTCTCTCCAATGGTGGCAAATTAAGAATTTTTCATAATCAAATTGATGTCTTCTACGATTTTCTCGGTACGGTTTACCATGAATTTAATGTTTTTAATGATATCATCTTCTTCTCTATTATTAGAGACCAGCTCATTCAACAAAGTTATAAAAAATTTAGTTTCTGGCATTTTATAAAAATATTTAAATGTGTAAGCTTATTATACTATATTCGACCAATCAGAATCATGCATACTAAGAAATATGTAAAATAATAATGGAAATGGTAATGATGATTTGTTGCACTGTTAACTTCTTTCAAGTTGTTGCCACCACTGTTAACTGGGTGTTGTTGTAATTTCATTATACGATTGAACTGATCAGTTGTTTTATTAGAATAAAATTTTATACTATATTGAACTTGATTCAACATTTTTTCATTAAGTTTACGATTTTCTTTCAATTCGAATATTGATTTCTTATTTATTTTTGATAATACCAATGGTCTTATTTAGATATATAATATTATCATATAATTCGTTTTTAGCTCTTTTTAAAGTCTCATATGTATGTTCAAATCGGAATTCTAAATTACTCATTCTTTCAGATAATCTTTTGACTGGAGTTTTCAAATATCTAGGCCTATCTATCATATACAAAATATCCATCAATACTCCTGTATCAGGACATAAACATCTTGTTGAATTTTTACCTTGAACGGTTACAACAATTGAGTTGACCATATTAAAACTAATATTATTATTAAAATTTCTTTAATCATTTTCAAATCTATATAAATTAATATTTATTGTTTATAGCTAAAAGGTTGTGTGTTTAACTTTTCATTGTCTAAATTAGTATAAAAGTAATTGTTATTTCAATTTTATCATTATAATGGATGTTCCAAGCGCAGTTCAAGCTATGAATAAAATTAAACATTATGGTAATTAATAATAACTAATATTATTATTAACTATTTGATAGATGATTATTTTAAAGTTATTAACAAACGTCTGGAATTCTATAATCCAGAAATAAATGAAATCTTGAAGAATAAACCAAATCGATAATTCCAGATTTAGTCTTTAATTATACATCAATATGGATATTTACCGTAATCGACGAGTTCCTATGGGATGTCAATCAAAACAAATTGGCAAAAGATATGGAACCTGAATACCCATGTGGTGATGGTTGTCATTGCTGTGCGGGCCGATATCGAAGTATGTGGAATGGGCTTTGAATAAAGCTCTTCAACAATATTATTATATTAGAATTATTTCTTTATAATAAAAGTTTTTGTTGTATATGGCTTGGTTTTTTTTATATATTATTAATAATAATAATATTAATAATAATATTAATAATAATAATAAAATAATAATAATAAAAATAATAATATTTATAAAATTAATATTAAATATTTATAAAATTAAAATAAAATAAAATAAATTTACAAATATATACTACTTATAAAAAATAAGTAGTAAATTAAAATTAAAAAATGTTTTAAAATAATATGACCTTGAGAAATTTTGAATGACCTTGAAGAAATTTTGATGATTCATCCAAAGAACTTGAAACTTTTTGATGAGTATTTGGTCTTTGTTTAAATGATCTTGAAAAATTTGAAAATTATCACTTTACCTTACCGTAATCTAGATACCCAATTTTTATCAAACCCTTTAATAATTATCTTTTTTTTTACAAAATTGATCTTGTGTCATTCCATGTTCATCATAGACTCCCCAATGCCAATATATTTTATTAAACTTTGATTTAAACATGTTTGATTGTAATAATTTACAAACAAATAATGTTTTCCCACTTCCGCTTGGACAAACAATTTGATATACTGCATCATTTCTTAATTCCATTTTAAATATTAACTTTAATTATATTGTTTATATTTGTTTAAATTAATAGTTATACACGAATAAAAAATATTCAAAAATAATTACGTCATAGATGCTTAGTAACATAAATTATAAAGGAAGATGTTCAGTTTCTCACATGAATTTTCCATTTGGGAAACCGCAACAAATTGTAGATCGAAGTGGTAAGTATCCAATTATGTTTTCAAGTCAGGTAAGTGTCGAATTATGGGATGTAAGCAACCTCTAAAAGTTGAAGATTTACCATTTACAATTGAAGATGTTCAAATTCAATCAATTACAGTAACTGCCGATATTGGAGTAGATATTAATTTATATGATTTATTGAACAAAATTAATTGTATATATGAACCTGAAATATTCCCAGCTTTACGATATGTTATTATGTGTTAACGTGTTTGCTAGTGGTAAATAGTAATTTTAGGTCTTAAAACATTGGATTATCATGAAATTGTTGGAAATATTATTGATGATATTAAGTCAGTCATTGAAAATGATGAAATCTTAAAGTTTTTATTTATCATTACCTAACTTAGATGTAATAGTTGTGTATAGTTTTAATTGTCTGTGATGTGTTTTTGATTTATGTGAATGATTCAGATTCGTTGAAATGAGTCTGATGTGTGTTAAAAATTAGTATAAATACAAGTGAGTTATTCATTCGAATAACAAAATGAGAAACAATTCAACTAATGGTAAGTTTCTTTTATTATAAATTGATATGTTTTAATTTCTGTTTTTAGAAATGGTTATCCAATTCCTTATCGAAAGGATAATTCTCTCATATCCCGAACTAGGGAAAATATGGTATTCTGGGCTCCGGAGGTGGTCACATACAGAATCTTTGAGGCGACTGGTATCAGCGTCGAAAAGATTCTTATGGAGTATAAGGAAAAGAAAAGAAACTTCAATCAAAACAGAACCTATTTGCGGATCACCCTGCAATTTTTGCACCAATTGAAGGCGGAAAAGATGATAAATTTTGTTGTCTTTTTATATATGTTTTATGTTTTTATTGGTTTTCATAATTTTGTTTATATAGTAAACTTTTTATTAAAATGATTATGATTGGACGCACACGTGTTATTTTAAGTATAAATAATGAAATTTGTAAATTATTTTCATTTTTCAGATGCAAGGACTTTTTAGCGATAAATCCGTGATGGTAAACAATCAGAACGAAACAGCTAAAAATACTCGAACAAGAAAAGATGTAAATTTGAAGCCTGTTCACATATATCACGGTCACCTGAAAAGATGTGTCCACTGGATTCTAAAGTTGAAAAATTATTGCTAACCATTATCCCAAGAAAAACTATGTTATTCATTGGAGACTTCTAAAGATGTTTGTTTCTCTTGGTGTTAAGGTTGTTAAGATTCATAGAGCTATGAGGTTTAAACAGGGAAAGATTTTTAAACAGTATATTGATACAAACACTTGTTTGAGAGCAGATGCTACAAATAATCTTGATAAGAACTATTTCAAACTTTTAAATAATAGTCTTTATGGAAAATCTGTGGAGAATCTTAAAAAACGAATTAATTTAAGATTATGTAATTCATTTGAAAAGATGGCTACTTATTCATCAAAGCCGTCTTTCAGAAAGTGTATAAAGATTGACGATGATCTAATAGCAGCTCATCTAAATAAAGAATTAATTTGTTTAGACCGACCTAGTTATATCGGTCAAACGGTTCTTGATTTATCGAAATTATGGATGTATCAGATCCAGTATATTGAATTAAAGAAATATAGGAATCTTTTCAATTGTTGGATTGACATTGTTGCTGGCGACACTGACTCTTTCTTCCTTGAAATTAAAAACTGTAAATTAAGTACTCTTTTACCTGCAATGGTTTCGGATAATCTTTTGGACACTTCAAATTATGATATTGGTCACCCTTGTATTCAAGAAAACTTGACTCAGTAATAGGTAAATTCAAAGATGAGAGTAAGGGACTTGGATATAAGGAATGGGTTTTCTTACGACCAAAATGCTATAGTCTTTTAGGTGAAACTGAAAGTAATAAAGCAAAGGAAATTTTTCTCGTTCCTCAAAGACAGAATAGGGATCTTACGTGCTC